>JASFXZ010000033.1:6163484-6845490 GCA_032209605.1 Mactromeris polynyma | reverse complement strand
TTTATGACATGTCAAACAAATAGCAAAACACCAAGTTGGTTGGAAACTGCATGAGAACATAACAGACGTTTAATTAAGAAACTATCAAATATAGGACATGACATAAAATTGGACTACCATAGTTATACGTTATGATTAACTATGGATAACTTGGGTCAAGAAGCGTCAACTAGGGTCCGCTAGGATTAACTACGTTCAAACTACGGTCTTGATATCAAACTTGTCCGTACAGAAATCTTGAACACGTCGACAATATTAAGGCTAGCCACGGACAAAGCATGAGTTCGAACTACGTTTATAACTACGGTGAACTACGGGTAACTATGTCGTTCTACGACTAGTACGCTTAACTACAGTCAACTACGACCTGTCTTTACTATGGTTAACTTCTTATTATGCTTAAAGGATCATTGAGTATAATAATATAAAATTGTAATTTACATTCCTACAGCTTCTTTTTTGAAAGCGTGGGCACCATTGTCTCGCTTGCTGAACCAACGATCCCATGCTTGCTCTCTGTGGAAATCACAAATGTAAACTTGTATGCCTGAAATATTTAGAGAATATCAACGAATAATCAGTACGCTGAACAGCATGAACGAATTCAAAATACAGTATACGAGTGAGGGTCCAAAATAACGTGGACTTTTGTGATTTCTTTCAATTGCATCGTTATATTTTCAAAACATGCGTATGGTTTCTTATCTGAACTGTTTGTGACGTGTTTTAAGTTACATATAACAAAATAAAGTATAAAATGAAAGTAGGAAACGTGCTTTACTTAACAACCTAACGATGGGGTGTGCAGATGATGTTACGTCAAAATTATTTTACGTCATTTTGACGATGTGGTTTGCAAATACACAACATTTGTAATGCGGCTTCATCTGTTTTCAAACGTTAAAATGACGTCACCAGACCGGTTCGAAAGATGTGCAATAATAAAGTTTTGTCATAAACTCAAAAAAGTCAACACGCGCTTACATTGATAAAGCAGACGAATTGAACATATTCTGTGAACACAACTCTTGTTTAAAATTGCATCGTAATTGTTCAGGCAGTGAAAAAAGCCTAAAAGAAATGATATCATTTGAAGATCTTGACAAATATGGGACAAAACATGAATTTATTATAAACAACACGGTAATGGATCGCATGCATTACCCAAAATATGAAAGGAGAATAAATTTGCTCTGGGTTTGTTAAAATCATACACTTACCATCAAAAACATCCTCCACAGCACCAATCTCCCGTAGGTCCATGTCACACATGAAACTTTTGGGCTTCCAACATTTATTTTGATCTCCAATCAATTTGATCGCTTCCCTTATATTGGCGCGTGTTTCGTGGCCAAGAATAGCAGTTGCCACGACTTGGTAGCCGACATTGGTGAGAACACACAAAAACAATAACGGCAGGTCAAATTTACACGTTTTGTAGGTTGTGTCCATCAACACACAATCCGACCCATATTTCACAAGTAGGCGTTTCTGGAAATCTGTCTGGTGCAAAAACAGGAAAGATTGTACCATGTCTTCATCTGTTGAACTGAAAATTTAAATCAATGGCTATATCAAAACATACGACGCTACCAATCACAATGCAGATGACGATGTGTCTTATTATAAGCCAGATGCACATAACGATAATCCAATTACAAATGTCTAATAACTGATTTCATTTGGTTTGTCCATATACAGTATACACATAAATACCGGACACATGGGCGAATGGAACAATGTTTTAATAAATGATTACAGACAATAAGAGCTGTTAGACTATTTTGGTAATATAATGACTTGATTCCTACCATTTTTACCGTAAATGTTAATAGTGAAAAAGTGTTATATTTTGTTTTACTCAATACTTTCTCGAACTACAGTATTTCCTAAAATAAAGTATAGAACTCACACTGGGCGAAAGAAAAAGAAGTCATGGGGTTCTTGTTCCCTCCACTTCTGAATAAGCCCCAACACATTTAACTGATCATTTTTACTATATCTGAAAATAGACATTTTTGGCAAATATTATGTATCTAAAGCTTACAAAACATGTTAACTTTGTAACTCAATGATCAACTGAACATGTTAAGTTTGTACCTTCGATTTTAAGACAAATCTCGATCCAAGCACAGGTGACTCAGTGTTATAAATTCCTTATAGGAATAGATCGAATCATATCATATTTAGACGACAATTATAGAATTCCCAATAAATATAACACTATTTTGGGAATTATTATTTGTCTTTTATCATAAGTACGTTCATGACTTCTAGCACTCGTATTAATCCAAGGTGACTCTTACACAAAATCCATCAGATATTTTAAGATTGCATTGAGGTATGTTTCAACACTGCTAAGTTATAAAACACAAAGTATCTTAACGAAATCACTTAAATCCAATTCAAATAAAATCAAACCGAGCAATGGTTTTTTATATTCACTTTATGGCCTTGATTCACCTTTCATATTCACTATAAAGCTATATATTGTAAATTTTAACATGACCAACGAATTTTTCCATATAGACAAAGAACAAAGCAAGCGTTGTATACGAGCCAATATACCAGTGCATGTATTCTATTTATGACGTCATAGACGTAACCAAGTAAAGTGAACTACATACTCTCACAATATAGGGCTCTTAAAATGTAACTGCATACTGAATCAAGTTAGAATCGAAATGGAATATGATGCAGCGTTGTATACGAGCTCTTATACAACGTTTTGTCATTCTGACGCGCTGATATTAACCACTCAGGCATAGGGCCTATGAGGTTAATTCCTACGCGTCCGAACTCCAAACAGTTGTATAAGATCTCGTATACAACGCTAACTCATATTTCATTTCTTAAATATGTTTTTGAAATTTTAACAAATATCTATCGTATTACTATGATATTAACTATTTTAGATAAAGAGCATGCACACTCCGTTGATTTACATGCAAATGTTTCAAAGGTACGTGTGTGCCCATTGCCATCAGTTTTACAGAAAACTCATACTTGTTCTATGATATGGAAAGTTCAGTTACAGAGTTTTCCAAAAACCATGTTTTACAGCGAGCTACAGAAGACAAAAACAAGTGTAGTATTCATTTACCTGGTTTTGTTAAGTGTTAAAAACACATGATTTCTAACATCTTGTGCAGATGGATAAAACCTTCTATTTGAAGGAATAGCTACCGGAAATTGTGATTTGGCAAATAGTTTCAGGTGAGAATGTATAGTCGATACGTCTCGGAGGCCGTCATCCAGCACAAGACTGCTAATTTTTTCTTTCACCTTGCCGTCTACCGGCTGTCCATATCCAGCTAACTAAAAGAAATGACGGAAATTTAAGTAATCCTTTAAACTGATGTGTACTCTCCTTTAGCATACTACATGTACGGGAGCACGTTAGCCCGACTTTTGCATGCCAGAACAAATAATCAGACTTCTTCAAGCATTTATGGCGAACATAATACTAAATCTTTTCATTGTGTTACGTTTCATTGCAAAAACCCTGTTCCGACACAACTTTCGCGATCTGGCCTCTCTTCCGAGAGAATGAACGGAAAAGCAAGTTTTATATTTACACAATAAATTGTCTGGAACCATAACTGGATCACACGTTAGAAAATAATGATCAGGTGAGCTTAAACGATGTATTCTATTGAATCACTTGTTCAACTTAATATCACATAATGCTATGGTATGTAAAAGGCGTTTTTATAAAGATAAACAATGTATATAAAGTTCACTTAGAAATCACGTCTGTACTAAGAACTTATGTAATTGTAAACAAATTTAACCCATCTCTCTGTGTTGAATTATTGCGTAACGAAACTAGTACAATAGTGTTGAAAATACCAGTATCCTGTTTCCACATATAAAACGTTATACTTACTCCTTTATTCTTCAATTATGCATATTTCTTAATGCTACGTATACATTCTATATTTTTCATTTTTGTTAAAATAAACAATATAAATAAAGATCTTAGAATTATGACAGCTATCAGGGAGTAATTATTACATGTTTGCTGCTGGAATAGAACGTTATATTTATCATGCAGTATATAACATATATTAAATAAGGCAGTACATACAATATATTTGGATGCTAAGGAGTACTACTTAGAACATCCTTAACAATGAGTATCTACAGTATTTGAACAGATAGCAATACCTCTCCTGTAACATGGCCTTCATGTTCTCCACACACTTTGACATATATGGTGAAGACTTGTTTGGAACTTTCGTTGAAATTTGCTTTCAGTTCATTAGCCATTGCCCTTCTCTTACGGGCGGTATCTGTACCACTAATCTGGAGCATAAGAAAATACTGTCACAGTTCAATGTTAAACAAAATATTTCAACAATATGTCAGTTGTCGTCATCGGCGAGAATAACAAGTAAATGCAAGTAAATCTTGCCTTTTTAATTACAAATGTATCTTAACAGTCACAAACACAAAAAAAAATTCCACTTTGTTACTATAAAGACATTTGTACCTTGTATATATGCTGTATGTAGATAATGATATTATGGGACTGATTTGTTGTTTTGGACCTTATTAGTTTAATTTGCTTATTCACTGATACAACCACCATTCTAACCCTGCATAACCAGATTTATTTTTAAATATTCCAAGTTCGTTTCTGCATGAGGCGTTGGAGTACAGGTAAATCCTAAAACTGTAAAGGAAAATGACTAGTACATCATATTCAACATTAACAAAAATAAGTTTTTTTTCCATTTATGTCTGTACTTTGAGTGATAAAACTGCTCTTTTATCAATTATTAAATGCTCATACGACACAACTGTATGTATTTATATAATCGTCTATAGTTTGTACCCTCCGTATGTAGGGCTGGACGAAGCGCTTACATGATATAAACGTGACCTTTATTTAAAATGTAATGATGTACACGAATTGTTTGCAATATAAAGGGATAGTCAATTAAATTAAGTCTTTCCAATATCTGCGACTTTACACATGGCGCAGCCAGTTATCCAGTTACCCACTTTCTCTGATCAGATCACTTTGTGGTTAGGGAAATAATCCTGATAATGTATGCATAGATTCAATCATAGAGTGTTTCAAAGCTGTACTTATCATTCTAAACTTACTTTGTACTGAGGAAAGTACACAACCATTCTCAGTTTAATTTTGTACTTGCAATCCATTTTCTTTGTGTCTTGTGCCGGTGATCTAGTGCCAGTCTGTTTTGTAGTCAGAAAACAATTATTTATGCAATAAATCAGCATTGTACAAGATTACACATTACAATCAAAAGTAAGAAAAAACATGTTCAAAGTTATTTACGAAACATTTTTATTAGACAGTTTATGGGAAAGTATGAAAACGACAAATAGTAAGACACAAGTAAAGACCAGTCATAATATTAAAAACTAAACAAAGTTATTCATACATTGATTGCAAGTACGGAGGGTAGTTTAAAAACAACAAGACGGAATTATCACGAATACAGCGTAAATATTTAGACAAATTTATTGTCGCAGCTAAGTATCCCCCAGGTTTCAAATATTCATACAACAATACTGTATTACTGCTTATCATTCTTTGATTTCAACACTAAGGTACTTTGCATTGCTGTTATCCATTATAGTTAATTCAAACACTTTAAGCTTTACAATCGAGGCTTGTGTTTATTGAATTGGCACATATCAACGGACTTTAAGGTGAACGGTAGTTCAAAAAGCTAGCATCTTGAAGTATACTTTTTTTCCAATAAATATTGAACATCGTAGACATTTGGTTTACAAAATGTCTTACAGAAACACAATTTGAAGTTGAAATTGCAAATGTATCGTTCATCACCATAATGCATCAATACACCAATATAAGACAAATGCTTTAAATTGCATTGTGTACGTTGTTACGTTTAAATAGCAGTTATTTGTAATGTGATTTACCTAATTATATATAAATCAGTTTCCTAATACAGAAGTTCCTGATACAGCTGACGTATAAACTTTTATAATGAAGACATACAAATCAAACGGTAATTTACCTTTCGCTTGCTTACTTTTCTTCTCGGACCATGGTGACACTCTCTTTCCTCCTTCCCAACATTTACAAATGGAACACCATTATAAATGATGGGAAGCTCACCATACTTCTCCTCCCACAGAATGCGATTAATGTCCGTTGATGTAATCTCTGAAAAACGGGTAAACAAGTATAAATAGGCAGAAAAAAGAGAACATAAAAAAGTTTATCTGGCATACATGTACATAGTTTAAATAAAAAAGTAGACCCACCATATGTGTCTTCTATGTAAAACGAGACCAAAGAGTAAGACAAACGTACACGAATAAATCCGTTGTTTACTGGTTAGAGGGGTGCATATTGTATCAAAAACACAAAATGTAAGAGTAGATCCGGCCTACGTACACCCGTACTAGAGTAGATCCATCTTACGTACAACCCACTTAAACAGAGTATAAAAAGCTGGATACATTGTTATTTACAAGAGTAGATCCGGCTAACATTGTTTACTGGTTAGAGGGGGGGGGGGCATATTGTATCATAAAACATAAAATGTAAGAGTAGATCCGGCTTACGTACACCCGTACTAGAGTAGATCCGTCTTACGTACAACCCACTTAAACAGAGTATAAATAGCTGGAAAGGTTGTTATATACAAGATTTGATCAGGCTTACGTTGTTTACTGGTTAGAGGGGTGCATATTGTATCAAAAAACATAAAATGTAAGAGTAGATCCGGCTTACGTACATCCGTACTAGAGTAGATCCGTCTAACGTACAACCCACTTATACAGAGTATAAATAGCTGGAAAGGTTGTTATATACAAGATTTGATCAGGCTTACGTTGTTTACTGGTTAGAGGGGTGCATATTGTATAAAAAACCATAAAATGTAAGAGTAGATCCGGCTTACGTACACCCGTACTAGAGTAGATCCGTCTTACGTACAACCCACTTAAACGGAGTATAAATAGCTGGAACAAATGTTATATACAAGAGTAGATCCGGCTTACGTTGTTTACTGGTTAGAGGGATGCATATTGTATAAAAAAACATAAAATGTAAGAGTAGATCCGGCTTACGTACACCCGTACTAGAGTAGATCCGTCTTACGTACAACCCACTTAAACAGAGTATAAATAGCTGGAGAGGTTGTTATATACAAGAGTAGATCCGGCTAACGTTGTTTACTGGTTAGAGGGATGCATATTGTATACAAAAACACAAAATGTAAGAGTAGATCCGGCTTACGTACAACCGTACTAGAGTAGATCCGTCTTACGTACAACCCACTTAAACAGAGAAAAAATAGCTGGAAAAGTTGTTATATACAAGATTTGATCAGGCTTACGTTGTTTACTGGTTAGAGGGGAGCATATTGTATAAAAAAACATAAAATGTAAGAGTAGATCCGGCTTACGTACATCCGTACTAGAGTAGATCCGTCTTACGTACAACCCACTTATACAGAGTATAAATAGCTGGAAAGGTTGTTATATACAAGATTTGATCAGGCTTACGTTGTTTACTGGTTAGAGGGGTGCATATTGTATCAAAAAACATAAAATGTAAGAGTAGATCCGGCTTACGTACACCTGTACTAGAGTAGATCCGTCTTACGTACAACCCACTTAAACAGAGTATAAATAGCTGGAAAGGTTGTTATATACAAGAGTAGATCCGGCTAACGTTGTTTACTGGTTAGAGGGGTGCATATTGTATCAAAAACACAAAATGTAATAGTAGATCCGGCTTACGTACACCCGTTCTAGAGTAGATCCGTCTTACGTACAACCCACTTAAACAGAGTATAAATAGCTGGAAAAAATGTTATATACAAGAGTAGATCCGGCTTACGTTGTTTACTGGTTAGAGGGATGCATACTGTATAAAAAAACATAAAATGTAAGAGTAGATCCGGCCTACGTACACCCGTACTAGAGTAGATCCGTCTTACGTACAACCCACTTAAACAGAGTAAAAATAGCTGGAAAAGTTGTTATATACAAGATTTGATCAGGCTTACGTTGTTTACTGGTTAGAGGGGTGCATATTGTATAAAAAAACATAAAATGTAAGAGTAGATCCGGCTTACGTACATCCGTACTAGAGTAGATCCGTCTTACGTACAACCCACTTTAACAGAGTATAAATAGCTGGAAAGGTTGTTATATACAAGATTTGATCAGGCTTACGTTGTTTACTGGTTAGAGGGGTGCATATTGTATAAAAAAACATAAAATGTAAGAGTAGATCCGGCTTACGTACACCTGTACTAGAGTAGATCCGTCTTACGTACAACCCACTTAAACAGAGTATAAATAGCTGGAAAGGTTGTTATATACAAGAGTAGATCCGGCTAACGTTGTTTACTGGTTAGAGGGGTGCATATTGTATCAAAAACACAAAATGTAAGAGTAGATCCGGCTTACGTACACCCGTACTAGAGTAGATCCGTCTTACGTACAACCCACTTAAACAGAGTATAAATAGCTGGAAAGGTTGTTATATACAAGATTTGATCAGGCTTACGTTGTTTACTGGTTAGAGGGGTGCATATTGTATCAAAATACATAAAATGTAAGAGTAGATCCGGCTTACGTACACCCGTACTAGAGTAGATCCGTCTTACGTACAACCGACTCATGTTAGCCGAAACATTTCATACAATGTTAGGTACATGTATATACATGATTATATCTTGCAAACGTGCTCTAAAAATAAATCGAGTATAAAATATAAGACAAAGTGATTTATTCATGATAAGATCCGATATACTTTGTTTACAGGTAATAATAAAATATACAGAATCCCCCCCCCCCGCCCCAATTAAGCCGGAAAACACGCAAGCCGACAAATTCATTGAACATGATGTAAAAAAAGATACATGAACGTTAAGAAATATCTCACTTTTGTCTTTAACGCCACTGGTTTTCTTGTATACGATCAACCTGTTTGTAGTTGAAGTTTCTATATCTTTAATAAAGGCGTCAGCCTCATCATACGTGTGAAATGTCTCCATCTTTGTTGTCACGTGACGCTGGAAGCGTTAGATTCCTGTACCTAAAGTATGGGTCAAACTGTATGGTAGAGGTTTTAGCGTAGGAATACTGTACGTTAAACGGATCTACTGCTTCGTACGTAAGACGGATCTACTCTAATGCTTCCCTTCTCAATATGGCTGGAATGATTGAATTCCGGATTTTTTCAACCACCTGTGTTATTTCCATCCTAGCCTTCCACTATGTAATTGCAAATTTTATCATTGGAACAATAAAGGTAGGTTTTAATCAATGATAAATAATACAAATCATTTGAAATTAACACCGAAGTACGGGGTAAACTCCGTCAATGTAGTCACCAGCTCATATTACAATAGCCTACGCAGTGGTTTCCCTTCACAAAAAAGAGGGACTTCTTCCATCACAAAGTATACTAATAATTCGGTATTTTGTTTTTAATTTTATGTAGTAGATACTTACATTTGTTGGGATATTTTTCAGATAATTAAACCTTATAAAGGTTGTTAAATGGGAAAATGAATTCGATAGAATAAAATGAATGACCATGTTTTCAATGTGAAACCGTCATTTTAAAGTCAAATATCCATCATACTATGCCATTCATGAAGACAATGCTGAATGTACTTCTAAAGGACTGTGAGGAATTTGTTCGTACGTTTTACTTGTTATTGTACTCTACAATGAAGTGATAAGCATCGGCAGCTCATTCTTTTCAAGCAACATTTTAACAATACAAGTATACACTGCTGTTTTCTGAACGGTATCATCGGAATCAGTAATGTTTGGGTCGGAATCCAATGAAAGGTCGATGGTGTCAGAAGAACATGCCGCTTCTATCTAAGTATATGTTCAGTTTTCAGACAATAACATCAAATCACATAATATGTTAACGTTGCCAAATGCATAATCTAATACCTTCTGATGATAACCTGTACCCTTTAGGTTTTGAGAAGTACTTTGAAATATTCGTTGTTGTACGAATTTGCATATGACTTTGTATTGATTGACTATTAAAACGTGCACAGGGAAAATGTATTTTAACTTTTGTTATACAGGTATTGAGTTACATAGTATTCCTCTGCAACTATGGATGCCCAGATACCAGCAAGTTTTTAGGCTCCAATAATGAAATTGCTGACTACCATGTACACACAGCTACAACGGAGCACACTGAGCCAGACGGCCGTGTATGGACATCAAAATCGTCAAAGTTGGTTAGAAATTAATGCTTCAGGTCTTTGTGTGTGACAAAAATGCGACAAGGAATAAGTACATACAGCCAAAACCGAATCAAGGTGAAGTTAAAAGTGGTAGCAGTGACAGCAGTAATTATGTTCTCGCTAACAGTTGTTGTAGTAGTTATAGAACAGAGTGCGATTCATTGCTAGCAGTAATGAAGCAGTATGAAGTTTATTACGGCTAATAATAACATATTACTGCTGACACTTGTCTACAATTGCCGTGACTGTTAAGTTCGCGCTGTACTATACGTTAAACTGAATTATACATACAAATAATGTTATGCTTTGTATTGAAAAAAAGTCAACCTCGCAATTAATTTACAAATTATAGTCTACGATCATTACCAATGCGTGAACCAAATCTTCAACAAAGTAACCAACGAGGAAACCTACACAATGCCAGTTTGATGTGGTAATTAGTTGTTTATTAATTATCACATGCCATCACGCTCGTGTTATAACAGGGACGTAAAGTAACATTGACAATACAGTATGGCCGTTACTCTTATGATCGAAAATAAATGTTGTTTTTTTATCTAGCTCTATTGATAAAATATTGCATTTGTTAGTATCAATGAAAAAATACATTTGAGTTCTTTTTTTTTTGGAAAAGCGATCAAATCGTTGCCAAAAACTTGGTTCGTTTATAAACATTGCTCAACGATAAGTTAAATAATCTAGTTTGGTTTTGCCTGTTTGATGATTATAGAAAAGGCTTATGCATGCATTATTATTGATAATACCTCTATATATTTAATCCGTTTCAGAAGTGTGTCACTTTTATCTTGTAATTGTTTACAGGTATGAGTATTGCAGCGTGATTCCTTGTTGTGTTTTCGTATGTAATATGTCCTGCTTATGAGTGTGTGATATTTTCTATTTATTATTTTTTACCGTATGATTAGTATAGAATTATTAAAACGAGAGAAACTAAACTCCCTCTCGAACTTATTCGATTGTTCAACAATCAGCCCCGCGCTTACCAACGTTAAGCAACGTGGCTTCCCTAAAATGTATTTACGGAGTGTTTGTAAATCTTGCTATCTAAGCGCCTTCCGAAGTACTTTTATATACGAGTATATGTGTGAATAATTGTATGTTATTAATTTGTGTTTGAAGTTTAAAACTATATTTAATTTATATTTTTATTCCGTCCACATTATGAGATAAGGCATTGTTGCACATTTTTGCTGTATACCACATGTGATTGTCAGGAGGATTTCCCCTTTATCCCTTCTAGAGTTATATCCCTTCGTCCCCTTTTAATCAATAAAGGGGAAGAACTCGTGACAAATTCCTGTGCTTTGTACAATGACGATCTGTTTTTATGTCTGTGAATAATCAGTATGAGATTTCAAATCCAGAAAACTCGCACACTGTAACACTTTAATTATACGTGTGTTTTTTACATTGTTTCGTTACTGTTTTACAGAAATAAAGTACATCTATATGTTTATAGTTTCCTTTATATGACTCCACCAGGTCCGTAAAAAATATATTGAACGACGATTTCGTGTACATGTATACTACTCGTTAAACAGAATTATACATACAATTATTGTTATGTTTGTATAGAAAAAAATCAACCGAGCAATAGATCTACAAATTATAATATAGTTTGTATAAAAATTGCTCAACGATAAGTTCAATGATCTAGTTTTATTTTTGCCCGTTATGATGATTACAGAAAAGGTTGCTGCATGCATAATTATGGACAATATCTGTATATATTTAATCCGTTCCAGAGGTTTGTCACTTTACCTTAATAATTGTGTCCTTATGTTTTTGTGTGCGATATTTCCTTCTCTACTTAAATACTCGTTATTTCCACTTTTCAGTGATTGTACATGACATTAAACAACAACACCACTAAACAAAGAGAACATGACATACATGTAAACATATATACAATGCAATACAGTGAAGAAAACAAACTAGGAAAAGGAACATCGGGGGGAAATGAGTATATACATTACTAAACTGTAATTTGTTTTGTCCTTAACATATACACTAGTAATATTAGCAGGCGTTCTTTGATTGGTAAAAAATAATTATTGCAATACAATACTGTAATATAACGTTTCACTTAGTCAGATCTTGTCGAAACGAAACACAAGAAATGATTGTGAGAAGAAACAACATCATTTTGGGCAGCATATACATCAATCTAACTTATCAAATATATTCATACATGTTATATAGCAAACTACATACATTGCATGCCACAATAAGCAAATATACAGTGTGATTGTATAATCACTAAGATCAGTATGTAATAACGTTTAATTAGTGTTCCCGCCTCTAAGCGCACGATGCACAAAGCTACACGAGAGTTTAATAAATTCTTTCCACTCATCTTTATCTGTAATAATTTTTTCTAATAAATTTACACTGAATAGGCTCTCCACGAAATTTTCACCCTCCTGTTGTGAAAGGAGCGAACTTAAATCGGTGGAAAACCTTTCGGCTACACTTTGTATAAAACGTGACCTACACTGTTCGGAAACATTTTATTGTGCCGTGAACACCATCAGGTCATTCATTCATGCAAAAGCTTTCAAACATTTTGTACATAACCGGTAATAAAGTTATGGGGCGGTAACTTTTAGGTAAGTCTTTGGGTTTTCCGTCTTTGTGTATTGGAATTATGATGCCTAATTTGCAATCTTTGGGAACATACGATGCTTGTATCATTAGATTAAATAAAGATTTTTGTGTGCGATATTTCCTTCTCTACTTGTTTATTCATTTTACTGCATGCTTAGAATAGCGTGTTTTAATTATTAAAAATATGCGAACGGACGTAGACAATCTAAACACCTTCTCCTATTAATTAATCAGTTCATGCTTTCCAAAGCAGGACAACGTGGCTTCCCTAAAAGTTTCCTTGCGAGGCAACACGCGTCTTTTTCTGTGACTCTTGCTATCTATATATATGTGTGTGCATTGTTATCTGTTATTTATTAGTGTTTGATTTTGAACGTTATATTTAAATTATATTTTTCATTCCGTCCACATTATGAGATATTGTATTATTGCACATTTTTGCTTTGTACCACGGGTGATTGTGACGAGTTCTTTCCCTTTATCCCTTATTGAGTTCCCCCCTTCTTTTAAGCGATGAAGGAAAAGATCTTGCGCCAACATCCTGTGCTTTATACAATGACGATTATGTTTCATGTCTGTGATTACTCAGTAAGTGTTTATGATTTTAAAATCCAGAAAATTCCCTTTGAACTCTTTACTTCAGCAGTTTTACTACAATTTATACGTGTGTTTATATATTGTGTTTCGTTGATGTTTTACAGGAATAAAGTAGATCTGTATATTATGTTTATAGTTCCTTTATATGACTCCACCAGTTCCGTAAACAATATATTGAACGACTGTTACTTAGACGATTTCGTTCAAAGGGGTTGAAACTAACATGTAAGTTATAAAGACACAGATTATTATTTACTAAAATTAACAGTACATGTACTTACAAAATCAAGACCGCACAACATAACACAAAAAATGAAATGATTTTTTCATACATAATCAACTACTACCAGGGTTAAATGATACGTTATGAGCTCACAGTATTTGGATTAAATCGGATATAGGAAGATACCTTAGATTATTTTTTTTCATCATTCAAGTATACAGTGGAAACTCCCTAAAACGTTCGGATAAGAGGGGATTCCGGACTGGTTAGTATTCCTCCGTCGACTGTCCGTAGGCAAAACTATACGTTGCTACATGTAGTTGCACGTGTTGTTCCCATGCTAGATGTCTAAAATATTTTGATTCTGATACGAGAAATTTAATGTACAAAAAGCAATATGATGATCAATATTATAGTAAACTGGTGCTTTATTTATCATTCTAAGAGCATTAAATGATTAACCAATAGGCAATTACTGACATATCGCACAATTGTATTGGTCAAATTGATAAAAACTAGGGATGTAAACGATTAACCGGTTAACCATTCGAACATGCGGTTAGCGGTTAGTAAAATCACTAACCGGTTAATCGTTTATTTTTTGGAAAATACTTTGTCCCCGAAAGGTGTGAAACCGCGACGTAAGGGGCCAACACCGATAATCCGCAACTTACAGTTTAACATGTATGCATTTGCTACAAATACGTAATGAAAGGGTCATTTAATTGACGTTTGTTTCAAATGACTGCCGGACAACTCTTTTGGTGTTCGAGAATTTAGGCATATTAAAATAGACAGACTAAGGATGTTGTTATTGTACTGAACTTTGTGTTTTAACATTGTTGTATTCGAATAGATTATAACTGACTGTTAAGTTAATTGTGATTTGAAATACTTCAATTTATAATAAATCATATTATAATGTTTGAAATAAAAATTATGTTTTCTTACAAATAATAGAAATTATTGATATTTTTTTGCGTTTATGTTCAGTACTTAGCAGACATAAAACACTATCCGAACTAGTACTAACGTCAAAATATGGTAAACGGACAGTAGCCCCTAGAACATTAGCCCCTACTTAACATTGCCCGCATGTGCAATATCAGGAAGGGGCATTTTTTTCGCCTATGCAAATTTGAGCTTAGGGACTAAGGTCCTAGGGGCTAATGTCCTACATTCTCAAAATAAAGGTATAAACCGATGTCATGGTAAAAATATACAGGGCAAAATACGAAACACGTATCGAATGGCATGTTCGGTTAACCGTTCAGAAGATTAAACGGTTAACCGGTTAGCAAAACAACCGATTATTGGCATCCCTAATAAATACTGTATTTACCATAAGAGTATATACATGTACACTTATAATATCTCTAACTTCAAATTAGATTATATCACAAGGGAGAAACACTAAACCACGTATATTTACACATATTGAATAATCTATGAGATATGTAAAGTGGATCAAATAGGATGTCGAGATACCAGATAAGAGGTATGACTGATGAGATCATGTATGATAACTCGGGGATGTACAGATAGGGATTATCCACAGGCCTGTACCAGTAGACTACGTATGATGACCCAGTGAACATGTATATGTACAGATAGGGATTATCCACATGCCTGTACCAGTGGACTACGTATGATGACCCAGTGAACATGTATATGTACAGATAGGGATTATACACAGGCCTGTACCAGTGGACTACGTATGATGACCCAGTGAACATGTATATGTACAGATAGGGATTATCCACAGGCCTGTACCAGTGGACTACGTATGATGACCCAGTGAACATGTATATGTACAGATAGGGATTACCCACATGCCTGTACCAGTGGACTACGTATGATGACCCAGTGAACATCTATATGTACAGATAGGGATTATCCACATGCCTGTACCAGTGGAATACGTAGGATGACCCAGTGAACATGTATATGTACAGATAGGGATTATCCACATGCCTGTACCAGTGGACTACGTATGATGACCCAGTGAACATGTATATGTACAGATAGGGATTATCCACAGGCCTGTACCAGTGGAATACGTAGGATGACCCAGTGAACATGTATATGTACAGATAGGGATTATCCACATGCCTGTACCAGTGGACTACGTATGATGACCCAGGGATCATGTAGATGTACAGATAGGGATTATCCACAGGCCTGTACCAGTGGAATACGTAGGATGACCCAGTGAACATGTATATGTACAGATAGGGATTATCCACATGCCTGTACTAGTGGACTACGTATGATGACCCAGTGAACATGTATATGTACAGATAGGGATTATCCACAGGCCTGTACTAGTGGACTACGTATGATGACCCAGGGATCATGTATATGTACAGATAGGGATTATCCACAGGCCTGTACCAGTGGAATACGTAGGATGACCCAGGGATCATGTAGATGTACATATAGGGATTATCCACAGGCCTGTACCAGTGGACTACGTAGGATGACCCAGGGATCATGTATATGTACAGAAAGGGATTATCCACAGGCCTGTACCAGTGGACTACGTAGGATGACCCAGGGATCATGTATATGTACAGATAGGGATTATCCACAGGCCTGTACTAGTGGACTACGTATGATGACCCAGGGATCATGTATATGTACAGATAGGGATTATCCACAGGCCTGTACCAGTGGAATACGTAGGATGACCCAGTGAACATGTATATGTACAGATAGGGATTATCCACAGGCCTGTACTAGTGGACTACGTATGATGACCCAGGGATCATGTATATGTACAGATAGGGATTATCCACAGGCCTGTACCAGTGGAATACGTAGGATGACCCAGGGATCATGTAGATGTACAGATAGGGATTATCCACATGCCTGTACTAGTGGACTACGTAGGATGACCCAGTGAACATGTAGATGTACAGATAGGGATTATCCTAAGGCCTGTACCAGTGGACTTCGTATGATGACCCAGGGATCATGTAGATGTACAGATAGGGATTATCCACAGGCCTGTACTAGTGGACTACGTAGGATGACCCAGGGATCATGTAGATGTACAGATAGGGATTATCCACAGGCCTGTACTAGTGGACTACGTAGGATGACCCAGGGATCATGTATATGTACAGATAGGGATTATCCACAGGCCTGTACTAGTGGACTACGTAGGATGACCCAGGGATCATGTAGATGTACAGATAGGGATTATCCACATGCCTGTACTAGTGGACTACGTATGATGACCCAGTGAACATGTATATGTACAGATAGGGATTATCCACAGGCCTGTACTAGTGGACTACGTATGATGACCCAGGGATCATGTATATGTACAGTTAGGGATTATCCACAGGCCTGTACCAGTGGAATACGTAGGATGACCCAGGGATCATGTAGATGTACATATAGGGATTATCCACAGGCCTGTACCAGTGGACTACGTAGGATGACCCAGGGATCATGTATATGTACAGATAGGGATTATCCTAAGGCCTGTACCAGTGGACTTCGTATGATGACCCAGGGATCATGTAGATGTACAGTTAGGGATTATCCACAGGCCTGTACTAGTGGACTACGTAGGATGACCCAGGGATCATGTAGATCTACAGTTAGGGATTATCCACAGGCCTGTACCAGTGGACTACGTATGATGACCCAGTGAACATGTAGATGTACAGATAGGGATTATCCACAGGCCTGTACCAGTGGACTTCGTATGATGACCCAGAGATCATGTAGATGTACAGTTCGGGATTATCCACAGGCCTGTACTAGTGGACTACGTAGGATGACCCAGGGATCATGTAGATGTACAGTTAGGGATTATCCACAGGCCTGTACTAGTGGACTACGTAGGATGACCCAGGGATCATGTAGATATACAGACAGTGAATAGTTTATCAGACCTTTTCTAGAGGTCTAATAGGTTGACTAGGGGATCAGGTTATCAAACTTTTGAGAGGATCAAGAAGGGGGACAAGGTCCCATATTCACAAAGGATCAACTGAACTGGATCAACTCGATCGATAAATATATTTGCATTTTCTGGAAGCAATTGAACACTTTTTCCAATATTTCTCATTAAAATACACCAAATTACCTAAAATCTTCTAAATAACATCATGAAAACATACACAACTTCACCATGATATAGAGAAATTAATGTATCATACTTGATCAAATCAGGATCATTTTTCGAAAATCGGTCATAACTTATTATCTTTTTCTCAATTAGCATAACATTTGAATTTAATGTCTTAAAAGTTTTGCAGGATGTTCGTATCTGTCACAGTATGTAAAAATATTCATCTTTGAATAACAATTTTTACTAAGTTTAAAATATCGTATATTTGATCTTGGTCTTGATTGAAACCTGGTTCTTTGTGAACACAGGGCCTGGGGATCATATAACTGTACAGTCAAGGGATGCTCTATCAGCCATGTTACAGTGGATCATTTAGGATCACAAGGGGGTCATCCAGATGTACGTACAGTAATTTGCCTATCATGTTGTAGGGGATCAAGTAGGCTTACCAGAGGATCATATAGATGTACAAACAGATGATGGGCAATTTGTAGATAAGTTGAGGCTACCCCTAGCGGTAATTTGACATCAATTTTATTCTATACCTTCCGGAAATCTGAAAGTGATTTTAAGTAATCTACGTTACCGGGTGTAACATAAAAGGATGGCAGTCTGTAATCACCGTTATTTATGGGACGCGTACATGCACAAACTTTAACCCCGATCGTTCGACATAGCGACTGCTTTTTTGTCTTGTCTCTTAAGTTGTAGAATGATGTGAGCCGAATGACGATATGTATTATAAATAATCTTATTGTTGCTGATTGCAAACAAATAAAATAATGAATCTACCTAAACCAAGCCGCGTGCTTATTAGCCCGATGTATTGCCAGAAACGTGACGTTTTCTCCGGGTCATGATACAAGGAATTAAGCTTTGGCCGTTTATCGGGAAATGTCAATAGATAAGATAACAACCAATCAGCAGCGTCTTGAATTACCGGCACTAGTATTTCATTGTATTCCTGACTCAACATTACCCTGAAATTTTCTAGTAATATTGTAATTCTGTAATTATCCAAAACTGGATATAAAGTTTTTGCCACGGAACATGTCAAGGCGATACTCCTATATTCATTCATACAGTGTTTATTTGTTCGAGTCCCTTTTGTTTCAGTTTGTAGTGTCTTCATTCCATGTCTCCTTGTGCTTATTTAGACTGTGCACTTTATTGGTTGTCTATATCCATGATACTTACTATCACGTATACAGGTCGAATTTGAATACTAAAATTAAAATATGTTTGTGTTGTCGTCATATTCAGACGTTTCTAGATTACAACGAGTAACGGTCAAATATAAACGTTCATTTACGAGTGCGCTTAAAATGCGTCTTGGGCACATAATGACATCTTTATACGCCCCTGAAAGATAAACATAAAAACGGCGCTTATCGTAAAGAAACAAATAGTCTGACAAACTGGAGAGTAAAGTTAACACAAAGTGATCACATTAAGACGGAACAATGACAGAAATAGCGAATCAAAGATATTTTGCGTTTATATTGCTTGTTGGTGTAACAGTTGGAGTGGTTCTACAATTTATATGTGCTCTTAATTTCTCTATAAACGGCACGTTTTTTAAATGCATTGTGAGTTCCAACGTCACTGAGGAAGGCAAGTATTTGTTGTTGTCTTACTGTATCAAGGGGTGGTGGTAAAACTATATGTGCATAGAAATTAAGAAGCAGTGAGACTTTTCTCCGGACATGTGTTTATTCTTTTAAGTCAATATATATAAGCGATTCGAAAGAAGTACCCTTTCAAATACATTATTTTCTATACAAAATCAGTCGTTGCGGTTTACTCTCCTAATATTGAGCGTCAGTCTATGATTACAGTTTTTAATATTTGTTGTCCATCCCTGCAAGGGTTGTAAAATTCATCCTTTGCCGAGTCGTTAACTAAAATGTATTTGCTAACGGCACAGCGCACATATGTTCTACTGCACAAAATTAATTCGCTGATGCATGAAACGAAACAAGAAACATCTTCAAAAAAGAAAGTCGGCTGTATTTGAACTGGGCAATTTTGTAGAACTTATCAGTTTTGTGCAAGTTTTAATCTTTCGCAGAAGGTGATGAGAAAATCTACGAAAATTATTATTTATTTCTAGTTTTATTGCAGTCTTGTTTTTGGATAACACAGCATAATGTGTATGCTCATGAATAGTATCTCACGAATATTTGCGCAGTAGGCGTATATATCTAATAGACAGTATACAGTCATTTCATGGTTATTTGGGTAACAGTTCAGAATGTCATCCCCGACACCAAGGGACAACAGTTTTGACTGTTACCCAAATAACCATGAAATAAATGTTTTATTACCTGATCAAAAGTTTTTCTAAACAAAAAAGGAAATAACTGTTTTATTACCTGATATTTTTTTATTTGAACAAAGTGTTAAAAACATTTCCGAAAAATCGCGAATCGAATACGGAAACGACCGAACATTAATGATATGCCGTCTAAAAATAAAATTTGGCAATTCCAATGACTTCATAGCGCCAAAGGGAAACAGTTCATACTGTTGAACGGGGAATAGTTCAATCCAAGATAAATTGATAGCTTTCATGTTAAACTTCATGCAAAAAATAACAGATTTGTATTTATGTAAGGAATCAGGTAATAATGAAGATTAAATCATTATGTATTATGTAAACGTAAAATAATCTTATCGTCATATTAGGCCAAGTACTTCGAAGTGCACCCTTCACCACGACGAATATCTGTACAAGAGGGCCATGATGGCCCTATATCGCTCACCCGAGTACACTGCCATTCGTATTTACGAAAAAATAATTCATATTTACAAAAACATAATTCGTTTTGACGAACAATGATTCGTTTTTACGAAATACTGTTTCGTATTTATGAAATAATACTTCGTTTTTACGAAACAATCATTTGTTGTTACGAAATACTTTTTCGTATTTTAACAATAATAATTCGTATTGACAAAAATTCGAACCATCGATAGAGGACCACCTAATGATCATTTCTGCAAGATTTGATCAAAATTTATTAAGTGGATTAGGAGGAAATGTCATTAATAGTTTCCATTATATACATATAGGGAACACGGCCACGCCCCTGGTGGCCATGTTTTTTGACAGAACTAATAATTCATGCAATCTTGTAAGAGGACCACTAGACAATGCTGCAAACCAAATATCAAAGCTCTAGACTGCATGGTTTGGAACAAGAAGATTTTCAAAGTTCACACTTTTAAAATCTATTTTTAGCTCCTGTGACTTACTTATGCAACAGACCGGAACCATTTATATAACTTCATAAGAGGACCACCTAAGAATCATTCGTGTGAAGTTTGGTCAAAATCCGTTGAGTGGTTTAGGAGGCAAATGTTGTTTATAGTTTCCACTATATGTATATAGGGAACAAGCCCCGCCCCTGGCGGCCATCTTTTATGATGGAACTTAATAATTTATGCAGTCTTGTAAGAGAACCGCTAGACAATGTTACACACCAAATATCAAAGCCTTAGACCTTATGGTTTGGGACGAGAAGATTTTCAAAGTTTACACTTTCAAAATCTATATTTAGCTTCTGTGACCTACTTATACAGCGGACCGGAACGATTTATGCAACTTTGAAAGAGGCCCACCTAAGGATCATTCTTGTTGAATTTGAACGAAATCCATTCAGTGGTATGGGAGTAGATGTTGTTTAAAGAAAATGTTGACGCACGACGCACGATGCAGAACACACAACGCACGATTCACGACGACGGACGACGGACATTCATGGATCCTAAAAGCTCACCATGAGCACTTCGTGCTCAGGTGAGCTAAAATGCGCAACGGTCATTTGTAATCAACGGTACTGCAACGGGCAGAAAATAATTTTAATTATAAAATATTTTTATTTCATTAAACAATAATTCGCCCAACGTTTGGTCTACATGAACACATTGCTAGTCATTTTCACCTCTCTACTTTAGTCATTGGACAAGGGAAAGATGTCTTTGAAATATTCTTATCCAAAACTATAAGGTTTAGAGGTTTGGTCTTGGGTATGTAGCATTGTCTAGTGGTCCTCTTACAAGATTGCATAAATTATCAATTTCAGTCGAAAAACATGATCGCCAGAAGATGGGGCCTTGTTCCGTAGGTGTATAGCGGAAAATTTAAGCGACATCACCTCGTAAAGTAGATTTTGACCAAACACACCGCTATGAATAACTTCGCGAAGGTCTTAGTGCAGAAAATAACCGATGAATGCATTGCAGCCATAAATAATTGTACATTCCATCCCCGTGTAATACCGCTGGTTACAGTTTGTGTGGAACTTGTTTTCTTCTGCAAACTTCTTATTGGATGTGTGAGACATACATGTTAATAAATACATTAATTGTCTCCTCTGAAAGACTTTCACGAATTTTTGGCACAGTAGTTTTATGTAATGGGTCCAATAAACAGTACAAGGAGATACGAAAATATATACATATCTATATAAGCAAACGATAACAAAAGCAAAATGGACACAAAACACAAACATTAATGAAAATATGAGTACCACCTTGAAACTGCCAATGGCAAAACCAATACCTGGGTAAAGCCTGGATTAATGGTACACACAACTCCCAAATGCTCATAATTTAGGCACAAAACGATGCTATATTACTGCAATATTTAGCTAAACATTTCTGAAGCATGACGGTTTGGTGTATGGTTGTCAGATAATACGATTTCAAGCAAGAATCGGAGGCTTATTTCAATTAGAGAAGGTTACTAACACAGAACGACGTGATTTATTTCAGAGTTACCTTTATGTTACCTAACTCTTTTTTTACATTTTAGGTGAGACAGTTCGTTTTCATATATTTCGAGATGTCGCCTGGATTGCATTCGTAACAGAATTCATCGCCTTTGTAATGGTCTGTGCAAAACTCAAATGTTGCGCCCAGCATTTTTGTGTCCCAAGCTGTGGTGAGAATTGTTGGACTTGTTGTAACGCGTGTGGAAATGGGTGGTTCGTGTTTTCAGTGATATCAGGTAAGTACACATTTGCGTCAGATTGGTTCGGATCAACCATGCTTTTACAAAGAGAGGTTTAGTGGTTAAAGTGAACAGCATCCTACGAAATCAAAGGATAAATATGTGTGGGAGCGGGGGAGCGATGAACAGTCCGACCGATCATCAAATAAAATATTTATGGGGCAACTATGGGGTATGATTGAATGGATGGAATACATCAAAAGACAAGGCAAGAAAGCCAGTAGCCCAAAATCGAAAATGGGGAAAACATTATGTCAAGTCAAGGGACTGCACATGAGGAAACATATGTCTAAAACATAAATATCTTTAAAAAAAGATGGTCGGCGTAACTTGAAGTTTGCAAATTTGTTGCAATCTGAAGGTTAAAATTTGTTGTACAACATAAAAATGCTGAATGTTACGACTGCCGGTCATTCAATAACGCTATACTACAGAACCCCCGAGATCATTGCATAGTAAGCTCCCACACAGCGCTTTGGTTCCACTACCGTTACATTTACGGTGAATATGAAGGTATCTGAATAAGCGCCCGATGCTAGAGGAGAGTAACTGCGTAGGAGACTGGATACAAATAACTCCGTAGTGTGATTAGTCATAGACACAGTACAGTCTGTTTCAATATAGTTCATCATTACTTATTGCATAAGTCGTGAACTCACACATCCATGTTAATTAAATTAATTACATGGCGATTTATCTGATTTAAACAACATAAATGTTCGCGACATGTATATAAAACCAAGAAAGTCTTCTTAATTCCAACACTGGACAATTCCCCGTGGTGATAAATAACAACACTACTTACTGGATAAATCTTGAAATACACTATACACAATGTTAACCAATCTGCTTCAAGGTTACAAATATGTTTGTTTGAAGAGAAATTGCTCGAAATTGCCTTGGTGGTTAACGTAAGATTTGATTGGTTTACAAAACACTGATATGCAAATAGCAAAACCATGTTAGTACGGCTGCGCCGAAAAATACTTAACAGCTAGCTAACCTCACCATACTATCCTTTAACTCCCGCATGACTGATGGTTTCTATTTTTAGACAGACGAACCGACATGCGTCAACAGCCGTTCAGCGAGCAGCGGCTTGCAACGACTCGCTAATGTCTAAAAATAGGACAGTAAACATGTGTAAATAAAGCTTTTGCGAGTGTTCATTGAATATACAGCTTTCCCTGTCATAGAAATGGCGCTGTGACAATGAAAATTGCTAGAGAAACTAAATAAATATAACGTAGGTGACTATCTTTTTGTTGGCATGCCAAAATTATTCCGATTCCTGTGAATGTGTAGTGATTTAAAGTCATTTTAACAGCTGTCGATCCGGAATCTGCGTGAATATTTTAAAATGCGTCATCTAGTTCATACTCAGCATCTCGATACACTATTTGTAATACGTATCAGTACAATCCTCGATGAAAGAACGAAACACTGCCTTCTGTAAATGCTAAATTACATGAAATATAACCGATTAGCTAGATCGGCAAAAATTCCCTCGACACGAAAGGCTATACATTGTGTACACTTTTGACACTGGAAAATACCCATCTATTATAAACTCAGTAGTCGTGTAATCGTACCGTCCAATGAAATTTAGTATCATGAACGAACGGCGATTTCGTTTATGCTGTCGTCACAAATCACTAAATGCCGCCGGCCGACGTTGTAAATGCCAGTTTTCACTAAATATCGGCCGGTGGCAGGACTGCGGCAGTTACGATCGGCCGGCGGCAGTCGGCATTTTAGACGTTGCCAGCAAGCAGCTGAGATTTTAAGAAAAAGTTAAATTTCTGGCGACGTCGTGGCGATTTTTTCTATTTTTGCAAATCGGCAGGTGGCAGGGCGGGCGCATTTTTTGTTCGCGTGGTGGCAGGCAAGTGGCAGGCGGGGCGCAGGGCGGTTTTTCCTCCGCGATCGAGACCTCAAGAGTCTACAAAAATCGGCCGGTGACTGCTAGAAACTAACTGCCACTCTCCAGCACCTGGCCTGCCACCGCTCTGCCACCGACATGCCACCGCCCGATTCCAATATATCGGCCGGTGGCAGCGCGGAGGCTGGGAGGCGGCAGTCAATGTCGGTAGGTGGCAGGACTGCGATCTGCCGATTTCAGACTACCAGACATTAGTTTATAATGAATTGACTATTACCCATGGCGTTCTTAATTGCACCAGATCGACTAAGAGACTTAAGAATAGCGGAGTTAAGATGGCGACTTCGAAGAAATGAACGAAGACAGCAGTTTGTTCTTGCTGTTCTTCTGCATGAAGAAGAACAGCGTGCCCAACAGCAGCGACGAAGACGGACGGACAAGGTATGATTTATATATCAACCGAAAATCGGCCTGCCACCGGCAGATTATCGGGCGGGCGCAGAGCGGTGGCAGCTAGATCGCTCAATCGCCGGCCGGCGGCAGTTGTAAATGGGCTGTCCCCCGCCAGGTCGCAGGGCGGTGGCAGTTTAATTCTAGCTGCCGCCGCCCTGCCACCTAACTGCCACTTGCCGGATATTTTGGGGTGTCACGTTTCCCGCGAGCCTTTGAAACCAACTGCCGCCGACAGGCGGCATTTTGTTGGCAGTTATATGTGACTGCTCTCAGCGATGTGTAAAAAATCGACCGGCGGCAGCCAACATCACGACTCTGCCGATGTCTAAAATCGGCCGGCGGAATTTAGCAATTGTGACGCTAGCATTACTGCGACTAAATTATTGGTAATATCAGAAAGGTTAAAAAGGTCAAATATCACAATTGGGAGGTAGTTTGATCACTGACTGTGGTGATTATGGTTGGATGATAAAACTCAGTCTAGTTCATCTATGATCTAGTTACTCTGATCACTCTTAAAATTTGGAGAGTTGAAAACCCTATAGAGGTGTTCCGAATATCGACTTTAGTTCAACCATGCTAAATCGGTGGTTGAACCATTGTTAATGTTCGGAACATTTCTTTATAGTGTTCAAACCTCCAATTTCGAAGAGGTAACCAGATGAGACTGAATTTTATCATCAACCATAGTCACCATAGTCACTATAGTTGGTACTCGAACTGCGCCAATGCAGCATATGAACGGTAGTAGAATCAAAGCGCTATGTGGGAGCGTAACCTCACCGCTATATGGTCGTTGATTTCCAACATTTACACATAAAATTAACTAATTAGACAATAACCAGTCATTAAAACAGCTAACCATAGCGCTTACAATAACATATACAGGCATATAATACCGTTCGAAGCAACAAGCAGCCTTATGCTGACCTTGCTCTCAGTAACTAAATTATTTAAGTAAGAATGTGAGAGAACCACAAAACTAGCCAAATAAATAGTCTTATATGAAGGCAGCAAGGTAAAGAAAGTATTTAAATATTCATAACTTAACGAATCTGACGAAAAGACAAATAGAAACCAAAAAAGTGTACGTCTTATTAAGGAAGGATTAAGTTGTATTATGAAACAGTCACATAGACAAAGGTTTTTCGTTGATATTGCTAGACGTCATAGTTATTATTTATAAAACCAGGAGTTGGGAGAACGTAATACAAACACGAAAGTCAGTTTGAAAACAACACAAACCGGTCAACCTATTAATGCCCCGACACCTATAGACAAACATCATACAGAACAAACATCAAAGTGAACACATTGCATTTATCAAACATTGAAGAAATGAGTATACATACATATAAACAACAAACATGAGTCATTGGAAGAACAAACATCAAAGTGAACACATTGCATTTATCAAACATTGAAGAAATGAGTATGCATACATATAAACAACAAACATGAGTCATTGGAAGAACAAACATCATAGTGAACACATTACATTTATCAAACATTGAAGACATGAGTATACATACATATAAACAACAAACATGAGTCATTGGAAGAACAAACATTATAGTGAACACATTACATTTATCAAACATTGAAGACATGAGTATACATACATATAAACAACAAACATGAGTCATTGGAAGAACAAACATCATAGTGAACACATTACATTTATCAAACATTGAAGACATGAGTATAAACAATATACATGAACCAATGACAGAACTAATAACAAATTATGCTTATCCCTGTAGCAACCTGTTTGTTTTGTTTAATGAAAGTTGCTGAGCGGTTACGCTTAAGTGGCGCATCTTGCTGCCCTCGAAAAAGATAACCCTAACTATCGTGGGTTTGCCTTTGTAACTGTTTACTTAAACGTATATATTAGAATGAACATGTATCGTTGAGCTTTTTATTGTGGGTGTCCACCTTGTATATGACATTTCCTGCTCGACTTCTTCATTCCTGTTTTCCCTGACCAAGGACAAAGAAGTATTAATCAAGCGAGTTAGCTTTCAAACTAACTTGCGAAAGATGGGTGACTTTACTTAGAATGATGTTAATCCGTGTAAAAGCTTGATGGTCGTTATATGAACACAAGCGCTTCGCTGCGATTTCAAAACCCTGAAACAGCAGAACTGATATCAAAGCCTAAAGACTCTTTATTCAACAAGCCATTTGAAAAGGAATTTTATTTGTATTTTTCAGTCTTTCTAAATATGATTGGAATGATTACTTTGCACACTTATTCAACCAGTTGTGTTATGTCCATCATAGCCTTCCAATACGCAATTGCAAATATTATCATTGGAACAGTAAAGGTACGTGTTATTTCACAGTTAATGACATAATACACATTATTTTAGTTAAATACCGAAGTACGGGTAAATTCCGCGAATGTTGTCACCAACTCGTACAACAATCTCCTACGCAGTGGATTCCCTTCACATTGTTGGAGGACTTCTTCCATCACAAACTTGAATTGCAGTATACTGTTATTTCGACGTTTTATTTTTCTTTTGATTTTGTGTAGTATATACATATTTTATTCCAGAGAATTAAGGCTAATAAAGGTTGTTAAATGTTAAATTTATCAAATACCCGAGCATATTTCTACGATGTCATAAAACTCATATGGCAGAGTGTGCATATAATATGCTTATATGAAATGAGCGGAAAAAACTAAAGGAAATCCCTTCGCTACTTGTTTACATAAATAAGTATTCCCATGAACTATGCAATAAAAACAAAAATGGGCAATGCCCACAAACCAGGTTTTCGAACTAGTTATTAGTCAGAAACCGATTTACTATTTTAAGTAACAGGGACCTTGGACAGGCCCGCGGAACAGCAATCCCAAGCGAGCTCTTGATATGTTGTTACTATACACCAAGTTGGGAGTCAAGATGACATAGGAAACTGAAGTTATTTGCCGGAAACCGATTTTCTCTTTTAAGTAACGGTAACCTTTACTTTCGGCGGAGCGGCCCTAAGAGAATCCTAGGCGAGCTCTTCACATGTTATTACTATACACCAAGTTTGGAGTCCATATAATTAATGAAACTCAGGTTATTCGCCGGAAACTCCCCCAGTTTGACGGCCGGCCGCCCTGTCGCCCTGCCGCCCAGCTGCCCGCACAACGACATCACCATTCTTATTACCGGATTTTCGTTGAAAAAACTGGTTAAAAGGGAAATAATAGGATTTTTTGTAGAAAAAGTAGGAACTTACTTTGTTTTAAAACTATGTTTTCGGTACTCGCACTTACATCTACCTTGTTTGAAAGTTCAAGACACAAACACCCTTTATTGCCACCGTTTACTCAATTTCATAGTGGTGAGTGTAAGAAGCCAGCATGGGCCTAAGGAGTCTCAGCAAGATGAATGCAGTGCCATTGACACAATAATAGGGGTTCGACCCAGAACTTTCAGAATATACATTTACAATACAGGGGTATGCACAATAAAACATGTACTTTGATTGGTAACTGTGACTTATCGATGGTATCAATACAAACCTATGGTCCAGTGGTTTGTATTGCAATCTTAAACCAGCTAAATATCTAACAATACTAAAACATCTAAGTTGGATACAATGTGCAAGCTTTAGCAAAGGTTTAGGTGTAGATAAAGCACAACATACAAAAATGACCATGCAAAGGTGATGATGAATGGAAGTATTATGCCTACCAAATAGATTAAGTGAAGTAAAGAAAGGAAGCCTGAGTGCAAATTACATGCATAATACTATTACTAATGATAATAAAGCATTCAGGAACTAAGGCTTTAGTCAAGTGGTTTAGTTTCCAGCACCGCCTACTTGCATGGATGATAATAAAGTGATGTAAAGCTCTTAGTTTAAAAAAAAAGAAGAAGATTTTTTAAGGTTAGCTGTGAAAAAAGATTCACAAAACCAAGGCTCTATTTGTATAATGAATACATGATGATCATCAATGCTGCAAAGGTGACGTAGGTGATACATACATACACACACACACACACACACACGTAGATATATATACGCAACAACTATATACCAAGTTTGATGTCAATACACCCACTCATAGCGAAGACATTGAGTGGAAACTGAATTTTAAAATTTAAGTAACAGCGACCTTGGCATTGGACGGAACGAACCCAAAAGCAATCCCAAGCGAGCTCCCTCCTATATTCTTACTATACACCAAGTTTGATGTCAATATGATTAACGAAACGCAAGTTATTCGCCGGAAACAAAATTGCAATTTTTAAAAACAGTGACCTTGACCTTGGACGGAACGAGTCAGATCTTTGACGGAACGAGTCCAAAAGCAATCCCAGGCGAGCTCTCCACATGTTCGTACTATACTCCAAGTTTGATGTCAATATGATCAACGAAACTAACATCATTCGCCGGAATCAAAATTGCTATGTTTAGTAACGGCGATCTTGACCTTTTACGGAACGTGTCCAAAAGCAATCCCAAGCGAGTTCTACACATGTTCTAACTATACTACAAGTTTGATGTCAATATGATCAACTAAACTTAAGTTATTCGCCGGAAACAAAATTTCTATATTTAGTAACAGTGACATTGACCTACGACGGAACGAAGTAGTCAACTAGATAAGATTCGTGTTACCACTTGGTAAGTGAAATAAGTAGTTAACTAGATAGGATTTCAGTTGTCAGATAATGAGTATTCTGAAGACTATTTATAAATAACTGGCAACACGAATCATATCTAGTTTACTACTTATGATGTTACATATTAAGTGAAACTAGATAACCCGTTAGTGTAATACATCATAAAAAGGTAACAGGTGGCAGTTCTGGGCACTTTCAAGCCTGTTCTAGTCTTATGATATTTATCTTACCGAAAAAGTATCACGAATATTAAATAGATAGCTAGATAATTATCGCGATAATTATGTGGTTAACACGAAACAACTCGCGAACGCTATTATGTTAACTGGTGGCAGTTATATGCCATCATATTATATACATGCCACAATTAATATTGACATCTTTAGCTCTACTTTACGACAGTTCAGTATATATAAGCGAGGTAAAGTGTTCATGTGTGTTTCTACCATATTTTGTCGGGTATGTGATTATTACAACATTAATTTCGTGTTGTTTACCATTGAATTCATTTAATTCAACTCGTTCAATAAATTCAACATTCATTTAATATTTCCTTAAACATTGCCAAATACATAATCTGATAACTTCTGATATTAACCCATACCCTTCAGTTACTGAGAATTAATTTGAAATATTCGTTGCTCTATGTATTTGCATATGTTTTGATTAGCTATAACAATTTACACATACAACAATTATTTTAACTATTGTTATTCAGGTTTTCCTTTACATAGCATTCCTCAGCAGATATGGATGCCCAGATACCAGCAAGTTTTTAGGCTCCGATAAAGAACTTGCTGACTACAGCAATCTACAACAACGACTATAGACAAATACACGGGCAAAACACTATGGACAACAAAAACTTCTGAAATGGTTAGAAACTAATGCTCCATGTCTTTTGGTGTGACGCAAAGTCTACAGGACATACGTACATTAAAATTCGAGCATTAAATTCAACTTTAAAGTGACCGTGCAAAAGCCAAAACCGAATCTGGAGTTAGCTGTGGTAGAATTGACAGCAGTAATAATTTTGTATGCTAGCAGTAGTTGCTGTAGTCATAGAACAAAAAGCGTTTCATTGCCAGAAGTAGACACAGAATTGTTCTGTACTATTACTGCATAATCTGTAGTGTATTACCAGCAGAAGTAATGCAGTGTGAATTTTAGTATCATTACAGCTAGCTGTAATAACAATATTACTGCTGATACTCGTCTACAACTGTTGTTACTGCTAAATTCGTACTGTATTATGCGTTAAATTGAATTATACATGCAAAAAATGTTATGTTTTATATTGAAACATCAACCTTGCAGTCGAATTACAAATACGGCGGTGAACAAAATCTGCAACAAATACACCAATATGGAATAATACACTTACCGGTTTAATGTGATTATTTGCTGTTTATTCATGATTTTATGTCACAGACAAACATGTATATAACATAAATGTATCACTCATTTTCACTAAGCATGGGCACTTGGTTTAATGATTAAAATTTTGAAGCTTTCAAAATACACATTTGCTGTTTATTTTTCGAAAATGCAGTAATTGTATGATACAAATATTTCGTTTTACGCGTACAACTGCAATACGTTTTGAAATACTTGTACAATCACATCACATCAAGTGTTAAATATTTTCGGGACAGACTGTCGACATATAATGCCGAATCAAAGAACGATTCAAAAACTTCGCAAGATTCAGTTCTCAATTATTTAGGTATTCCAACAAAATATTCATGAACAAATGGTCGGAAAAACTAAATATTCAATTTAACGATAAAGATTGGTGCACAATATTTTCTATTCCCTTCGAAATCTCAAATGATTCCTATATCCAGTGGTTCCAATATAGGTTATACATAGACTCCTCGGAACCAACTCCTTCTTATATCAAATAAATTTCAGACAAAACGGACATTGTACATTCTGTATTGCCCAGTAAATGAAATGTTTATGAATAATTAATCTGTAGAAAAAAATATATGAATAGCGAAATTTCATTCTCGGTATACGAGACAAAAGAAATATAGCAATAAACCTCTTATTTATATACACCAATTTTTTTATATAATTGAAAGGTAAAAGAAACCGTCCCAACTATTGCAAAACAAATATAATGCAAAACGCTACATTAAATACCAATATAAATTATAAAAGAAATAGCTATTTTCGAAAATCACATAGATAAGTTTAATGATATTTGGGGAAATCTAACCAGACTATTCATGTAAAAAGTCAAGATGATACTTTGCTAAAGCAGATATGCAGAACCAGAGAAAATATAAACATTATCACATTTTTTCCTTTTTTTGTTTTGAAATAAAAACCGTACGAGAGAATTATTTCAAAATTTTGAAAAAAAACTGAATTGATAACTTTATTTCTCTCCATATTATACACAGCAAACAAAATTATATAAAAAATATATACATGTATGTTATATATGCTGATATTACATACTAACAACCAGTTCATTGTAACTTTATCATTGTATGGTATATAGTGGGATGCCCTCCACACACTCATACTTATAGGCGAGGAAAGTAAATTATCTCCCCCTCAAACAAAAAAATATTTATGAGCAAGTACAATTATACAACAATGCAGTCGAACAATCATATAATATAAAATAGAGGCTGTAATGAAGGAGTTCTTTAAAAAGGTCAAACTTTTGTATTTTATCATTGTCAAACAATAATTAAGATTCGTTTTGAAATAGACACAAACACATAAATATGTAGCAATAACTAACTCTGTGCAATTATAGAAACACAATAAGTGCACTGTATATGAACTCCTGAAGTGTGTTGTTTAAGTTCAAACCTTTTACTCGAAAATGGATCATTTTCGTCCCGTAAATCATTTAGCAGATGAACTTTAAGGGTGTCAATCTAGTATAGTAATATATGCCAAACTTAAAACAAAAATATTATTTTGATTGCAAGAATAAATCTTACAGAGAAGCCATAACAAAATACAAAACCATTACTAGATCTACTATCTCGTAATGAAATGAGACTTAGGTATTTGATTTACTTACTTCAGGTGAACACATATTACCGTTTTGCCAAAAACATGTTTTAAATAAACTGGAACATCGTAATCTTTTAAGCAACATATATTTTGTCACAATACTTCTAACATATTTAACGCGTTTTATCCATTGTCCGGTATTTTAATTTACTATAGTAGGGCAAACATCTGAAGGCACAATAACATTTACAAAACATCAAAGTTTGAATCATTCCATACCAAATTGTAGGTAAGTATGACAATCATTCATGATCACTGAGGCGCTTTTATCGACTTATATAAAGAGAAATACAAGAGAACATTGATGAAAGGTATCAAAGTCGCCAGGAAAATGTTTAGCAAAATAATTATTGTGAAATATTTGAATGAAATATGTAAAAAAATTAAACAAAAGTGACTAAATAACACAAACTAAATTATGCAAATACATGTATTGAACATGCAATATGTTTGGGTAAAGCCCCGGTCACATCGGGCTTGGACCCATGTTGCGACCTAGCTGCGATCGAAAAAAAATGGAATCGCGGGCAAATCGTAGAAAAAGCGCTCGACCGCTCGCTGAAGCGGATCCGGGTCCAGTGGTAAAACGCTGGAATTGTAATCCAGGGATCGCTGGTTCGATTCCCCGCTCCATCGCTGACCGTACTAACAGTCTTTCGGACGAGACTTTAAAAACCGAGGTCCCGTGTATGATGCTTTACATCGAGCACGTAAAAGAACCAGGGGTGCTTCTGGAACTGGGGCATCTTCTGTATCATGCACTATCCTCCAACAATCTAAAATAACTAACATTCTTCTGGAGGCGTCGCCCATATAGGAAATCGTTGGCGACGATAAATAAACGCAAATACAAACAAAAAAGCAGAGGTCTAGGGTGATCGCCAGAGCAAAATCAATCGCAGCAAGGTTGATGGTCATGTTAAAAACCTTCGATTTCAAATCGTAAGAGGTCGCAGATAGGTCTTACATGTTCGTACCATCAGTCGTGCTTGATCGTAGGTCAAGTAGTCGCACGATTGATTGTGCTACCCGTCCTATCACATGATGATTGGTGGTGCCATATATCGATTGCTCTAAATGTAGGTCATCGTACGATCGGTGGTGCTATCGATCGATTGAAGATTGATCGCAAGATCAATCCTAGTTAATCGTGCGACTTCTGGTTCCGATCGATCATGCGATGACCTACCTGCCTTAGCAAACTTAATTTTTCGCAGAATTAAACATCTTTTTTAAATCACGAAAAAACATTAACATAATACTGCATACTTCGATAAGGATATTTATTTTATGCTTTCCAGTGATTTATAGAGATTTATGAGTGAAATAAAAATGTATTTTCACTGTTTCAAACTGAAAGTATCATTTTGATATTTCTCACTGTTCCGATTTTTGGGACTATTTTTTACCCCACTGGTAACCCCAAAATGGAAATCACTGTGTAGAAACTAAATTGAGTTGCCTCCCATTGTATTGAAATGAGAATAGATTACAAAATTACCTCCCTTTTGTACATGTACTAGAAAACCATGTCGTCATCCTCCATTATATTTGTTGACATTTCGAAGTAAGATGCGGTTGTTTTCCGCTTGTATTTCACATAATTTCGAACAAATGAATGTTCTTTATATATTATATCTTTATAAATATTTATTTACATAGCGATATCTTGCCATGAGGGTATTTTGGTTTAAGTGCCTGTACCGTCGAAAACTAAAGACGCTGGGATACTTTATTTTTCGTCTGCAACATTTAACAATATAGTTAACATGGAACAGCTTTTTTCATATGGAAACGTCAATTTCAACTTCAACCGCACGGAATCTAGATCAATGGGACTCTCCCAAATGGTCAACAACTCGAACGTAAAAAATTGAGGCAATCTGATGAAGGGTAGCCACGCAAAGAAACCCCTCTCGCCAGACAATTCAAGAGAGTTGTGTCATCTCTGACAGTTACAGAGGCTGATATTCCTGTGCAAAACTCGTCCGATACTTCTGACTGTTTAAAAGCGTTCTCCAAATTTCAAAGTTCTTTCTTAACAAGTAATTGAAGTTAATTCCATCTTTTTTACGTGTTGTCACTTTCATTCCCAACATGGCGTCGCACTTCATACAATTACCGATGAACATATGAAAATTGCTACGCCATAATTTGTTGAATAATTTGTTGAAAATATTTTTTCATTTCAAATTTAATGTGAAATCAAAGCACAAAAGTGCTGTGGGACGGTACCACTCGTCTCTGTAGCCAAGCTGGCAACTCATTGCATACAAGTTTCCGTTTTGTAACTAGACAGTTATATAATATCAAAGTATGTGTAAATAGGTAAGATGGTTTGCATGGAATATGAAACAAAACTAAAACATAAGACAGAAATGCGAAAAAGAATAAAAAATTATTGAAAAATAGTAAACATTTTTCCAAAAGATCTTCAATCCGACTTTTCTAGATATGCTAGATTTTCAAACCGAAATAAAGAAAAGTGGTAAATTAAATACAAAGATATCAGACCCTTTATGTAAAGTTTGTGGATATTTAATTATAAAATGACATATCAAATTATATCAGCATGGACTTAGAGTAAAATCAGTATGCCCAGGCAAAAAGTTATGATATCAGTAGCTGGCCATAGGTTATGAGTTATCTTGTTGTAGTGGGGTATTTTCCAATTGATTTTCGAAGCACAGAGTGAGGTGTACGTAGAAAGATTACACCGGTAATTTTCGTAGTCGTGCGCAACGAGACCATATCTACGATAAATCCAAAACGGTGTCGGCTGCTGTGTATTGAAAATTTTGACAGATACTGTATACATTGAATGATAACAGAAAAGTTACCAGGTCGTGGTGGTGTTTTCTTGGTGTGGATTTACTGTGCTAGTATTGTATTTGAAGACTAGATATTGCAAATAGCTTGGGCCATATTGTGGAGTAAACAATTCCAGTGCAAATCTTGTAGTTTTACTATAGAATAAAGAGGGCGAAAAAGCACTAGGCCGACACCAAACAAAATCGTGTGTATTAATACATTGCTTTAAGCCCCATCTGAACTCCACAGAAACAGCTTATTAGTTCACAAACCACTTTAGCAGGTCACCTTTTCAACATTTCATTTTATTGAAACGTTTATGATATTATTTCGTTCGGTGAACTTTGGAACTATTTTGTTTGTGTAGTAATTAGACCGATGTGGACGTGTTTGACATGTTACCGGCTTTCAGTCTTTTTCGTGTTTTGAAAACGGGAACCAATTGTTGTATGCCTCTCAAACTGCCACTACTATAGACGGTACCTGAGTGGTACTGTCCAAAAATGATTTGATTGCCACAATATTTCATATCAAATTGTTTTTTATCGACTTTGCATTGCTGTGTTCGTGAATAAATTGGTAAAAGTTCGCACTATTTTGTCATCGGTGGATGAAAAATCGTTATGGTGTTAAACAGCCACGGAGAGGCTCCGCACAGGGTAGTAAATGAGACGCTCGAGTAGTTATTGGTTAAAACAATGTTTAATTCTTAAAAGAGGCATAAAATAAAAAGAATATTTGTTGATTTCGATGGAAGATCGAATTTTATTTCACGAGTGGTCAAAAGAAAAGTGGCTACAATAAAACTGGGATCACCACTGTTTCATGCCATATTTTTTCTCAATAGTTATTGAATCTGTTGTTTTATTCGTTAACCACTGACGTTGTACTGCAATTCTCGTATGATGTTTTAATTAATTTATGAAAGTTTTTGAATTGTTTATACAATGTATAGATACAATGCATACGAGATCTATGCTTGGCGTGTATATGTGTGCTGGTTATGTTGTTTGATAAACGGCTTCGAGTGATATAAGCTTTATACGCTTATCGAGAGACCATCTTTAAATAAAGAATTGTTAGTATTTTTGTTATCATAATGGTAATTTGTACCAACAGCATATTTGATTGAACATTGTGATGTGGGTAAACAGGTACACTGTTCATTATTTTATAATGTTAGGTCTGCTATGATCACTAAACGTACTTTAAAAAGTATCATGCGTCACTTTATTTGTTCAACTTTGGGACCTTTCAACATTCACAACGTTCTGTCATATTTCCATACCTTATATTTGAACGAAACATGTTTGCACGTTTTACCTACTTTTGTTTATCTGCTGATAATCTTGCATTTTTATCTCAGTGATTCGTTAATGTAATAATGATAGGTTCAAACGATGGTTTAGACATTTAAAGAATATAAAATTACATTAATGAACAGGCATCATCACAATGAAGTATTACTGCGTTTTTAACGCAATAACAAAAGATGTTCACATTCAATCATCTTTCTCCAGTGAATATATGCTACGTGTATAAAACTTTTTACTCACAAGTCTTGTATTAAATTTATATTGCTCAATATATAAATGTTTAATATGTAATTATGAATGTTTAATATTCAATTGAATCTGTCAAATAAATGTTTAACATGTAATTATGAAATTGCCACCAATCGCACGATCCAGAAAACCGGTGTGACTGAGGCATAAGCGATCGAACATTAACATGATGAATAACTCGTCATGGTTAAGTTTTATCATTTGTTTGAGTTATCTCCCCTGTTTGGCGATGGTTATGGACAGAAAGTTCGATACGCTATAATAAATTATAAGCGATCGATTGTAAACATGATGAATAACTCATCAGGGTATAGCTTGATAGTTTGTTTGAGTTGTCTTCCCCGATTGGTGATGATTCTGAAAGTTTTATATGCCTTAGCAAACTCAATCTTTCGCAGAATTAAACATTTTTTTAAATCACGAAAAAGAAAAAACCCATAATACTGCATAGTTGTTGCCATTGCTCGAGTATGGTGCTATTTCATGGAATTCAATGAAACATATCAATTAAGATATACATTGTACTTTATATAGCATATCAGTATAAAGGTTATTATATGTGCAGCTATGTCCAGTATATCAATAAGATAATGTTCAAAAATGGATATTGTACAAATCATTTATTTCTGAAGCTTATATTCTATTAAATGAATGAATCCCTATTTGTATATATTATGTAAGTACCATACAGCAGTTCTTGTGTATAAATCTTAAATGGACCGACATCTGGCTTTATGAATGATACCTTTCAGTAGCCGAAAAATGAAAGTTCAGTTTTTAATTATTTTACTATGCAAAAGCCATGTCGGTATGGAACATCATTCCACCTTACATAACATATCACTTCTGAGAAACACTTCTGCTCCATTGTTAAAACCTATCCGTTAAGTAAACTTCCAACGATCTATTTAAAATGGATGTGTTTAATGTATGACAGGTTCCTTTGTAGGATTTATTGTTGTACAATACCACTTACTGACACGTTGACAAAATGTATCAAAACATGTGTTGTATACAATGTACGTTGTACAAGTTTTTAACAATGTATTTGCTGTTCTGTTCTGTTCTACGTCAAATATCATCTTTATCTCAATAAAACTCGGATTACCGCTGTTTCATGACATCATTTATCTCTATAGTTATTTAAACCGTGTCTTTGAATTCGTTAACCATTGAACGTTGTACTCAAACTCACGTATGATGGTTTAATGATTGTATGGACGTTTTTGAATTGTTTATACAATGTATAGATACGATATATACGAGATCTATGTTTGACGTGAATGATTGTGCTGGTTATGTTGTTTGATAAATGGCTTCGAGTGATATAAGCCTTCTAGGCTTATCGATAGACCATCTTTAAATAAAAAATTGTTAGTATCTTTATTATCATAATGGTTACTTGTACCATTAGCATTTTTGATTGAAGATGGTGATGTGGGTAAACAGGTACACTGTTCATTATTTTATAATGTTAGGTCTGCTATGAACACCAAAATGTACCTTATAACGTATCATGCGTCACTTTATTTGTTCAACTTTGGGACATTTCAACATTCACAACGTTTTGTCATATTTCATGCCTTATTTGAACGAAACATGTTTACTGACCATATATATGCGAGTACACAAGACTTCTGTAGGGCTTAATTTTGGTGCTATACTATATACTATAATTCATGATGTATTATATTTCGATAGCGCAGTGACACGGTAAATATAGTATTTTCTATTAAAGATGTACATGTATCTGGCTCATCTGAACATAAAATGTTTGAATTGGCTTCATCCAGTAGTGTTGTTGTATTGGCTAAAACATCTCTAATAAGAACCATTGCAGTGTATAACCGATTTAAAATATCTTTTTTAACCATATTACTAACAGACAAAACTTGTAAAATAGCCTGATTGTTAAACAAAGTGGAAGTTTTTTTTTAATTTTATGATGTATAAACATCTTTTTTCATCAAATACAGATCAATACATTATGAGTTCATTCTTTGTTGATGCATGTTTATTGATGTTGCGCATTTTTTTTTAATTTGACCGTCCTCAGCAAATCTCTAACCCCACAGCAACCGAGGCTGTATCCCAGTGTTTTTGCTGACAGTTCAAAGGCTGTAATTCGCAATATGGTTGTTGTTTCTGTTTGTGTTTTGAATATGTTTTGTATTTCCCTATCCCCTGTGCAATTCTGTCACTTTATATAGTGTTCAGGTTGTTTCCTGCCCAGTTTCTGCCTATTGCAGCCAGCTGTTTTGACTTGTCCGTGTGATCTTTTCCATCCATTAACCCCCCCCCCCTCCCCTTCATTCACTGTCCACTTTGATTCTCCTAGTTATTCCTTGTGGTCTGCCCGGCCATTCCTTGTGCCTTTGTCCTTAACATGTGTACCCTTTGACCTCCCCTTTAGTTCCTTTTGTTTTGTGGATTGTTGTTTTCCCGGATGTCTGCGTGGGGAGGCACTGTCTTGTGTATGTGGCTTTCCCTGTAGTTACGTATTCTCTCTCTTGTAATGTAACCCAATAGGAACCAAATGATGAGAATTTAAAGTATTTGTAATGAAATGACTGAAAACAATTTGCTGAACTAATTATTTTGATCAGTTAAAATTCATGACCATTAGGAACATGGGACTGTTTTTGTTTTTACTGTGTTGTAAACTTCAAACATTCTTTTCAGCCACTAATTCGTCTAAATGCATGCCGTGTACAAATTGTCCTTAATATATTATTAACTGAATGTAGTTATATAGTTCCCTATGGGAAACTTTGAAGTATCCTTCTCAGAAATCAATAAATTATAATAATTTGGTAGAATATGGTGTCTCCTGTTGAACTCACAAGTTGATTTCCTCTGATAGTATGTTATATTTGTTGAACAATAACTTAAACTATCATGTTTAAGAATAAATATAACTCGGTATGTTTACCTGATAAATTTATTAACCCACATGCAATAAAATTTAAAATAATTAAACAGAAATGAAGTCATAACCAAGAAACTAACATAGATTGCAATAGATCTACATACGGTGTATTAGCAGTTTCAACACGCGTCGATGTTTTATGTCATTGTTTGATAAACATTTCTGTCCATAATTCGTCGGCATAACTCACTTTTGAATTACATTAACACTCGCAAATATAAAGATATCGGCGAACCAATTGCTTGCTTCATGATTATAGATGTGTGTCGCCAATTACTTCGCCGGGAGTTAACTGTGTTAACCAGACTACATAGAGGCTGTGTAAGTTATCATGTACATGTTTTTGTTTTCGATAACGTAATTTTCGAGTTCAAAGAGAAAGTTTTGAAAAATAATTTTGTTGATCATCGCTATAAAACGGGAACGAAACTTCTCGATATCGTCGACGGCCGTGTGTCAAAATGACATATTTCGGCATTTAAGGTTCGATTTACGACTCTTGTCAAACACCAACATTTACATTATTAGACAATTCGTTCTTAATGAGAAGTACATAAAGTGCAATTTAAGCAATTTGCACAAACTTGTCTTTGTTTACGAAACACCGCCAATAAAGCCTCCCGACGTTTATGTCGAATTTTCGTTTAGACGAACTATTTTCTACAGTCCCGAAAAATTCGACATAACGAGAGTCGACTGTATATCAGTGGACTGCAATATGCCTCACCAATGTACTTTCAGTTATCAACACGCAATGCCATATACTGTGATAGATAAATGATCACCCCGCTAGCCCACAACTCTGTCGTTTGAGCAATCACAAAAATAAAAAGAGGACACAACATTTAAAAGATAGAGTATATGACAAAACAATTTTAGAAATACATTATTCATGCGTTTAAATACGTTAAAGTTTTATTTTGAATCAATAGCTGAATCCTTCCCACTAATACAAAACAACCATTCCCACAATCACTCAGTCGTTGTATTCTGTTCTATACCTTAAGTAAGTAGGTGGACATTCACCCTTAGTTTTATAATTATAAATAATGACGCCCAGCAGGAAATATCCTATACAATGTGCAAAGCCAACACAGAAAGCAATGAGACAATTTATACGTACGAGTAAACCATTACAAAGGTAAAAGGCAAACTAAAAGTGATGGGTGAAAATATCTAAGTAATCTAAAAAATGCTTGTTACTATGAACATTTTATAATATTAGAATTTAATTTGTACCTACTGATAACTATGATAATTATGTATTCTGTTAAATTTAAACACGCTTGTGCGACTTATTCTATGACTAGTAAATAAAAACATCATGTAACAAAGTGAACGGCATTGTAGAAGTTGCTATGACAACACTACAAAAGACGTCAGGTTGAAAAAAATGTATGCAGCGAGAAAGTGATTTATGAAATTACACCAGTAAACGAAATGTCCATCGTTTTAATATGAAATTAATTCATTGGATTAAACCCCTTTGCTACAATATCCTTGTAATTCTTGATGCCTGTGAAAGCATTATCCTTGACTGTTAGGCTCGCACAGAAAGCATACGGATACCAGAAGGAAGACGAACAGATACAAAAGTTATTCCCCACAACTTTCGTTTGACCCTCGCGTATGACAATATTTGTCTTGTTTTCATGTCTACATGTATTACCTGTAATTATAAATACATTGTGCACGTTTTACCTACTTTTGTTTACCTGCTGATAATCTTGCATTTTTATCTCAGTGATTCGTTAATATAATAATGATAGGTTCAAACGATGGTCTAAAAATTTACAGAATATAAAATTACATTAATGAACAGGCATCATCACAATGAAGTATTACTGCGTTTTATAACACAATAACAAAAGATGTGCACATTCAATCATCTTTCTCCAGTGAATATATACTGCATGTATAAAACGTTAAACTCACAAATCTAGTATTTATGTTTAGTATAAATGTTTAACATGTAATTATGAAATGGTTAATATTTATGTAATTTAGGCAATTGTAAACATAAGAATGTACTGTACCATTAGGACAGATATAACAACAGTCATCTCCCTTTACTGGATCAACACATTGGATCACAAGTAATGACACCATTATCACATACACAGCCGTCGCATAAATCACCAACAGAGCCTGAATAATAAACAATTTCAATACAACTGTATATCGTGTTAAAATATACTTTAGATTTTTGATAAATTGAAATAAACATATGTTGTATTTCTACACGTTTTTATTTCAATAAAATAGCACAGAACTATACGAAATAACAGGAGACTGGCTACAACAGTTACATTGTTATTGTATTATATAAAATATATGTATACGATACAAAAATGATTAACAAAGTTACGTTAAATGCGAACAAATAGTTGATTAAAAATATTATTTCGTCCCATTCATAAAATTTTACTTCTTAAATCTTACCCTCATTTACAAAACCAACATCGTCTACATAGCATCCACGTTTACATGTTGGACAACACTCTCCTTGTAACGTTTGTTGAAGATGTTGGTTGCAGCTCAATTGTGGACAGGCGACAGGGTCACACGATAATTGAAAAGCTTGGTCTTCCCAGGTACAGCTGCATTTGTTACATCCATCAGGGAAACTAAATGTACCACCTGTTGTCATGTAATATAGGATAATCATCATTGAGATAAATGTATGAACATATTTCACGGTTATTATATATTTTATATGACCTTAAATACGATTGTCATTTAATACGAATTTCTTATCAAAATCCATTTGGTTTTAGGTTATGTGCAAAAATTTACACGTGCATTGCGAAAGAAGCGACCAGATTTTAAGTTGGATGATGTATTACAACACCAGGACTATGCTCCCGCCCTTACAGCGGAGACGACACGTTTGGACATACGACTGCTTGGATTCGAATTAGTCAACCACTCTGACTACTCACCGTATTTTGGCCCCGGCATAAAAGAAATGTGTAGCTAGCAAAGGAGACTACATAGAGAAATGACTGGTACGCATTAGAAACACGACGTCTGACAACGTCAGGAAAACAAAACTAAATCATATTTCCCTATGATAGCCAGTCAGCGATACTTTGATAATTACTATACTGCTTTTGAAATGATATGGTAAGATAAGAGGTATTTTGGGCCCAAATAGTTTGAAAATAAATGAAATCCATCTTTTTTCTGTTTACGACATTTGTATTCATATTTAATGACGTCATTCATATACTCACGTGACCCAAAAACGGATGAATGTCTCAAATTTCGCCAAGAAACGTAAAAACAAGAAATGTCTTTAAACGTAGACGATCGCCAAAAATCAATATAGGCAAAGATGTTGTAGTTTTAGTGGTTAAGATTTTGAGTTATTACACGAAAGCGTGTTAACAGAATTAGAGTTATACAACGCATTTCAATGTACTCTTTAACCAATCACATTTCGAGACGTCATTTCTATTTGCATATTCATGTAAATAAATTACATCTTGATATAGTTTAAAGAAGACATGTCAAATTATTATATATTATTCTAATATTTAATTTAGACACAAGATAAATGCGTACATATCGTATAAATGTACCAGCACTTGTTTTTAAAAATAAATACTTAAGCTGTAATTTTATGGAAATCTCTAAAAGGTCAATGGACAATGCCACAATAATCCTGTGATTGTGTTTTAATGTGTAGTGTACGTAATTAAATGATTTAAACATATTTATTTTCCCAATTGGAAAAATGTAGTCATTAAAATGTCGATGAGTCACCACATTCATACATAATTATAAACTTGACACATATTTAATTTTAGGGTTAGGGTTGATCTAAATTCCTAAAAGTCAACATCTAAGGTTCCTGCGAGGTATTTTATACAGTATGAGATCGTCTGCAATTCTTCTAGTTGAAACCATTCGCTTGTCTCGAATAATGTAAATTAATTTTACCAACTTTGCAGCAGTTAATCTTAGAAAAAGTATTTATCGTGTTCCTTGTGCAATAATGGCTGTGTTAGAAGGATCTTAGAGGAACGAACGAATGAGACGTCCACCAGAAGCTATAAAATTGTAATACAAAGGCAGTAATGTTAGAGAACATTTAGAAAAACTACTAATAAGATCTTTGAACAAACCACCGTAGCACAAATAATTGTGCTTGGATTACAAATAACGTACAGGACCGTGTTTTCATCCATATTCTTTGTTCAGGGCCGGTGTAGTGGCGGATTTACCTACTCCCAATAGCGCGCGAACCTCATAGAGAGCACAGAAAAGTGCCTGAGTTATTTACTTTTATTTCAACGTTAGTAGCCATGTTTTATTTGTAAAGATAACTTACACTTAAGTTATACATATACAAAATCATTATCGTCGAAAGTGTTTGGCATAGTTATTGAAACGACATATATAAATACGTGCTTTGTCATTTCATGTCGAAATATTTCAACACAAATTTCTGTACCTAATTACTCATCCATTTTAATTAATGTTGTATCAATGTAGGTAGCTGGGGTATTTTGATTATGAAAAACGCCTGCAAGTGAAACTGAGATAAAAATGATAAATACACATTAAAACTCCACATCAAGAAACGTCACACAAGATTCGACGAATTTCGACTTATTATGCTGTATTTGTATGTTACCGTTTAGCCCAACACATGAGGATACACCCTTGAAAATACGCAGTGATTCGTATGTTATAACGGACGTGAAAAGAAATCGATATTTGGATGTTGCCATACTAGAGTCTAAAATCCGTCAGTTCATTCATTTGCACACATATATGTATATCATTTTCAAATACGAATAACATGCTTTGAAATATATATCGAGGACAACACTACAAATTGAAGAAAACCTTATACTGCCTTAGTAGGTCAGCTTATTATTCCATACTTCAAATAAATAAAATAGTCGAGTTGGAAATCCCACATTCAAAGTGCACAAAACCAAGTTGTGACACCTTTTAAACATATTCATCACTTTACATCTTAAATCTAAATCTTTTAACTGAATCTTACACGTGTGATGTCAACTGTACAAGAATACTGCAAATAAATTAGTATGTATATCAGTCATTAAAATCGAAGCTTTGTGTATAATTGGTTCAAAAGAAGTCAAGTGATTGAAGTTACAATATTGTATAACTCGTCAGATGGCTACATACTTTCTGGCAACTGTGTTGAAATGCCTTCCGTCGAGTAAACAGATATTCGCCAAATCCCTCCACACATTTCATGGCTTCCACTACATTTGTAATTACACTCCGCTTCTTCTTTTTGTATCCAACGTTTCATTTCGTTATCACACAAACAATACTTGGCAGCCTGATAAGTTAAAAAAGTTTTCTATAATGTTGATATTTTAATAATGTTATTGTATATATTAAATATTTGCACTTCGTCTAACTTTGTTCACTCCAACGTTTCACTTCTTAACCACCGAAACATTATGCGGTATGCTGATAAGTTTAAAAAAGTAGTCTATAATATTGATGATTTAATAGATTTAAATGTCTAAATTAAATATAAATAACAGGTGTCATCGTAAGAAACATTGAATTAATTCATATATGTAAAACAATAAAACGAGTATGGTTCTTCTAGTATCGCATACCAAGAGTCCAGCATAAGGATAGCCTAGCTTTCCGCAGTATTCCACGCAAAAAGATACACTATTGTTCTCAGAGGTTATCATTGTCATCAGTTCCATTATATCGCTGGGATCCTCGTAACAACCTTTGTATCTACCTGTCAATCATAAACGTCCTCTCATGTACACTACTAACTGTATAATAGTTTATGTAATCGAGCGATGCATAATAATAATTATCTATGATTAGTTATAACACTATAATGCATGTATACTAAATATCTTTTTGAAATCATTACTCTTTCCAATTATTTTCTGACTTGTTGAGTGGTTTTATGACAGTGTTAGATGGCCCCGTTCAACCTGCTGTGTTGATAGCAGTTCTGCTGGTTGATGACTTTGCCTGACGACAGGTGCGAGATCGACAAAGGGTACGTATTTGCTATTTTTGTTGCGTTTTTGTTGATTTTTGGAGTAACCACTTATGCGTATCGCTTTAGCAAATAACAAGCGGTTTCTTCATACCGTGTGTGTGCGAGTGAGTGCCATATTTACCGAGGAAACAGGTTGTATGTAAGCAATGTTTGCGAAAATATTGACATTTTCTTATTTGGTATTGAATTCTCGGCATTATTCATGCAATTTTAATAACTAAGAATAAACGTGATTCATTCTCCAATAGTTCTATCAAGTCTCAATGTGTAACTTCTCATGTTGATGGACATACAGGGTTTTAAGACTGACTAACTACAACTTTTTGGCTAACGCTAAGGGCAGTTCCGATTTTATAAGGCTAACGGCTACGACAGTAAACACATTGTTTATGCTAACAATCATGACAGTTCCTCAAGAAAATTGCCAGGTAGTTAACCCTGATGCATTGGTTCTGGGTTATTTGTACGCTGTAAATTAAATAATCAAATAAATCTTATCCGTTTTTATCAGGACAAATGTTGATGAGTATTAGATGTCACCAGAACTATACATACAGAGTATGATTATTAAAACAAGTTCAAAGTGCACAAAAGCATGTGATGACACTAACCGTGTAAACAAATACATCACTTACAAGATGATAAGTGTACATGAATACTGCAAATACATTATTATGTATATCAGTCATTAGAATCCAAGCTTTGTGTTTAACTGGTTCAATAGAAGTCAATTGATGGAAGTTACAATATTGTATAACTCGTCAGATGGCTACATACTTTCTGGCAACTGTGTTGAAATGCCTTCCGTCGAGTAAACAGATAATCGCCAACCCCCTCCACACATTTCATGGCTTCCACTACATTTTTGATTGCAATCCGCTTCTTCTTTTTGTATCCAACGTTTCATCTCTTTACCACAGAAACAATATTCGTAATACTGATAAGTTAAAAAATTATGCTATAACATTGATATTTTAATAGATGTTATTGTCCAAATTAAATATTTGCACTCCGCCTCACTTTTTTCACTCCAACGTTTCACTTTCTTTACCACTGAAACATTATGCGGTATGCTGATAAGTTAAAAAGTAGTCTATAATATTGATCCTTTGATAGTTTTGTCTAAATAAAATATTATTGATAGTTTTCATTGTAAGAAACATTGACTTGATTTATATATGTAAAACAATAAAACAATTATGGTTGTTATAGTATCGCATACCTCGAGTCCAGCATAAGGATAGCCTTGATTTCCACAGAATTCGACGCAAAAAGATACACTATTGTTCTCAGAGGTTATCATGTCATCAGCTAAAACTCTGTCGCTGGAATCCTCGTAACAACCTTTGTATCTACCTGTCAATTATAAACGTCCTCTCATGTACACTAGTAACTGTATAATAGTTTATGTAATCGAGCGATGCATAATAATAAATATCCATGATTAGTTATAACACTATAATGCATGTATACTAAATATCTTTTTGAAATCATTACTCTTTCCAAATGTTTTCTGACTTGTTGAGTGGTTTACTGACAGTGCTAGATGGCCCCGTTCAACCTGCTGTGTATATAGCAGTTCTGTTGGTTGATGGCTTTGCCAGACGACAGGTGCGAGATCGACAAAGGGTACGCATTTTCTTTTTTATTGCGTTCTTGTTGATTTTTGGAGTAACCACTTATGCGTATCGCTTTAGCAAATAACAAGCAGTTTCTTCATACCATGTGCGTGCGACTGAGTGCCATATTTACCGAGGAAACAGGTTGTATGTAGGTACTGTTTGCGACAAGTTTGACATTTTCTTATTTGGTATTGAATTCTCGGTATAATTCATGCAATTTTAATAACTAAGAATAAACGTGAATCATTCTCAAATAGTTATATCAAGTCTCACTGTGTAACTTCTCATGTTGATGGACATACAGGGTTTTAAGACTGACTAACTACAACGTTTTGGCTAACGCTAAGGGCAGTTCCGATTTTATAAGGCTAACGGCTACGACAGTAAACACATTGTTTATGCTAACAATCATGACAGTTCCTCAAGATAATTGCCAGGTAGTTAACCCTGATGCATCGGTTCTGGGTTATTTGTACGCTGTAAATTAAATAATCAAATAAATCTTATCCGTTTTTATCAGGACAAATGTTGATGAGTATTAGATGTCACCAGAACTATACATACAGAGTATGATTATTAAAACAAATTCAAAGTGCACAAAACCATGTGATGACACTAACCGTGTAAACAAATACATCACTTACAAGATGATAAGTGTACATGAATACTGCAAATACATTATTACGTATATCAGTCATTAGAATCCAAGCTTTGCGTTTAACTGGTTCAATAGAAGTCAATTGATGGAAGTTACAATATTATATAACTCGTCAGATGGCTACATACTTTCTGGCAACTGTGTTGAAATGCCTTCCGTCGAGTAAACAGATAATCGCCAACCCCCTCCACACATTTCATGGCTTCCACTACATTTTTGATTGCAATCCGCTTCTTCTTTTTGTATCCAACGTTTCATCTCTTTACCACAGAAACAATATTCGTAATACTGATAAGTTAAAAAATTATGCTATAACATTGATATTTTAATAGATGTTATTGTCCAAATTAAATATTTGCACTCCGCCTCACTTTTTTCACTCCAACGTTTCACTTTCTTTACCACTGAAACATTATGCGGTATGCTGATTAAGTTAAAAAAGTAGTCTATAATATTGATCCTTTGATAGTTTTAATTGTCTAAATAAAATATTATTGATAGTTTTCATTGTAAGAAACATTGACTTGATTTATATATGTAAAACAATAAAACAATTATGGTTGTTATAGTATCGCATACCTCGAGTCCAGCATAAGGATAGCCTTGATTTCCACAGAATTCGACGCAAAAAGGTACACTATTGCGCCCAGAAATGTGCATGACATCAGCTAAAACTCTGTCGCTGGAATCCTCGTAACAACCTTTGTATCTACCTGTCAATTATAAACGTCCTCTCATGTAGACTAGTAACTGTATAATAGTTTATGTAATCGAGCGATGCATAATAATAATTATCCATGATTAGTTATAACACTATAATGCATGTATACTAAATATCTTTTTGAAATCATTACTCTTTCCAATTATTTTCTGACTTGTTGAGTGGTTTTATGACAGTGTTAGATGGCCCCGTTCAACCTGCTGTGTTGATAGCAGTTCTGTTGGTTGATGACTTTGCCTGACGACAGGTGCGAGATCGACAAAGGGTACGTATTTGCTATTTTTGTTGCGTTTTTGTTGATTTTTGGAGTAACCACTTATGCGTATCGCTTTAGCAAATAACAAGCGGTTTCTTCATACCGTGTGTGTGCGAGTGAGTGCCATATTTACCGAGGAAACAGGTTGTATGTAAGCAATGTTTGCGAAAATATTGACATTTTCTTATTTGGTATTGAATTCTCGGCATTATTCATGCAATTTTAATAACTAAGAATAAACGTGATTCATTCTCCAATAGTTCTATCAAGTCTCAATGTGTAACTTCTCATGTTGATGGACATACAGGGTTTTAAGACTGACTAACTACAACTTTTTGGCTAACGCTAAGGGCAGTTCCGATTTTATAAGGCTAACGGCTACGACAGTAAACACATTGTTTATGCTAACAATCATGACAGTTCCTCAAGAAAATTGCCAGGTAGTTAACCCTGATGCATTGGTTCTGGGTTATTTGTACGCTGTAAATTAAATAATCAAATAAATCTAATCCGTTTTTATCAGGACAAATGTTGATGAGTATTAGATGTCACCAGAACTATACATACAGAGTATGATTATTAAAACAAATTCAAAGTGCACAAAACCATGTGATGACACTAACCGTGTAAACAAATACATCACTTACAAGATGATAAGTGTACATGAATACTGCAAATACATTATTACGTATATCAGTCATTAGAATCCAAGCTTTGTGTTTAACTGGTTCAAAAGAAGTCAATTGATGGAAGTTACAATATTATATAACTCGTCAGATGGCTACATACTTTCTGGCAACTGTGTTGAAATGCCTTCCGTCGAGTAAACAGATAATCGCCAACCCCCTCCACACATTTCATGGCTTCCACTACATTTTTGATTGCAATCCGCTTCTTCTTTTTGTATCCAACGTTTCATCTCTTTACCACAGAAACAATATTCGTAATACTGATAAGTTAAAAAATTATGCTATAACATTGATATTTTAATAGATGTTATTGTCCAAATTAAATATTTGCACTCCGCCTCACTTTTTTCACTCCAACGTTTCACTTTCTTTACCACTGAAACATTATGCGGTATGCTGATAAGTTAAAAAAGTAGTCTATAATATTGATCCTTTGATAGTTTTAATTGTCTAAATAAAATATTATTGATAGTTTTCATTGTAAGAAACATTGACTTGATGTATATATGTAAAACAATAAAACAATTATGGTTGTTATAGTATCGCATACCTCGAGTCCAGCATAATGATAGCCTTGATTTCCACAGAATTCGACGCAAAAAGGTACACTATTGCGCCCAGAAATGTGCATGACATCAGCTAAAACTCTGTCGCTGGAATCCTCGTAACAACCTTTGTATCTACCTGTCAATTATAAACGTCCTCTCATGTACACTAGTAACTGTATAATAGTTTATGTAATCGAGCGATGCATAATAATAATTATCCATGATTAGTTATAACACTATAATGCATGTATACTAAATATCTTTTATGAAATCATTACTCTTTCCAAATGTTTTCTGACTTGTTGAGTGGTTTTATGACAGTGTTAGATGGCCCCGTTCAACCTGCTGTGTATATAGCAGTTCTGTTGGTTGATGACTTTGCCAGACGACAGGTGCGAGATCGACAAAGGGTACGTATTTGCTATTTTTGTTGCGTTTTTGTTGATTTTTGGAGTAATCACTTATGCGTATCGCTTTAGCAAATAGCAAGCAGTTTCTTCATACCGTGTGCGTGCGAGTGAGTGCCATATTTACCGAGGAAACAGGTTGTATGTAGGCACTGTTTGCGACAAGTTCGACATTTTCTTATTTGGTATTGAATTTTCGGCATAATTCATGCAATTTTAATAACTAAGAATAAACATGATTCATTCTCCAATAGTTCTATCAAGTCTCACTGTGTAACTTCTTATGTTGATGGAGGGTTTTAAGACTGACTAAGTACAATTTTTTGGCTAACGCTAAGGGCAGTTCCGATTTTAAAAGACTAACGGCAACGACAAGAAACATTTTTTGTATGCTAACAGTCATGACAGTAACGATAATCGCCAGGGAGTTTTAACCCTGATTCCAGCACTATACATACAGAGTATGATCATTAAAAAAATGCAAAGTGCACAAAACCATGTGATGACACTAACCGTGTTAACAAATACATCACTTACAAGACGATAAGTCGGAAATGATATTTTGAGGTCAGGTTTTCTTGTCTGATACAACGTGATAATGAATGAGCCGAACCAGATACTTAGAAGAAGGAAAACAGGTTTCGTTTCTATCGTTTAAAGGCGCTTTCAATTAGAAACAATACGAATTGAATGAATCGGTTGCTGACATTTTAGACAGTATAAAGATGTCTGCTACTTTGGAAGCGGCAGGAAAAGCTCTCGAGTGTGTTAACAAATTTAAGTCCGTTATTAACAAACGTGACAGAAAATATTAATTAAGTTACAGTTGTATCTCGAAACTCAGCTTTGCCGAGCAGGAAATTTACGACGCATCATTTTGATAATTGATAACAATATGATGATTTGAAATGAAAGTTCATCAACACCGCTATTGGCTACATTGGACCAAAACAAGCAGTGCATTAAAATGTTACTGTAATAGTTCAATCAAGTGCATACCAACCATTTGTGATATGTGTGAAGCAGTCACGTACATCGGCAGACATCACCGTTGATAACAGTCCAGCGACTAATGCGTTCAGTAAAGCAAACCTTAAATGTAGCAATACAATCACGTTCAATATTTCATTAATAATGTGCGCATTTTGTATTTTGAAACCCATTTCTGTGTAAATCTTCACTTTTGTAAAGCTTTAACATCACTTAAACAAAAACTGAAAACGGAATAAAAATATACTCAGCGTCAATAAAAATTCAGACTGACAGATACCTCCGATAATGCAAGATACATTTAATTATTTCTTCATGTGACTAGTTAATGAAGGTCCAGAAAATGAAAAATGTCTTCAAATGACAATTACTCCACTTCTGGCTCGGTTTTTGTCCCAATGCTAAAGCCGTCGAAATTTGTTACGTGTGATTTTGTTTCCTTATGAAATAATTTTGAGGTATTATACATCTGATAAATTGTAATTTTTAGTGAGTTTAAACGATCTGCAAAAATATAACTTAAGCTTTTACTTTAAAACGATGATGTGCACCATCTTACCCTTGAGGTCACATTTGGAGTAAATACCTATCGCTTATTTTTTACTTCTTATTTATTATGACTCGATTGCTAATACCTAATCTGTCCATATGCAATAAAAACAACACGTAAAAATGCCCACGCCCAATAGCACCGGCTTCAGCAGTATTAAGAACTAAATGTGTCGATGCCCATGATCTCAACGGACCAGACAGTATAACAACACTAGGTATAACAACACCAGGTATTACAACACTAGGTCACAGTACGCGGCGACCTTTTACCGAAGCCGCACAACACTTATTTGGAAATCATACAACAAATTCTTCTTCATAACACACTTAATAGATGCTAACTCTGCCAACACAAATCTGGCACCTACTTGAATTATTATCTTCAGACTTTTATATTATTGCAAAATGTTGTTGACATCCTTTAAACCTTTAGTAGTTCCTACATGTATGTAGTAAGGTAGTGTTAAGCCACACAAATCTTACGTGATCGTCATTTATATGTTTAAATAAATTAATCGTTTTGAAGTATGTATGCCTTTAAATATAACTGTCTTTCTCACGCCCTTAGTAAAACTGTAGTAATATCAAATAAAATAATAACAATTGACTACTACTAACAATTAACACTTAATACGTAATAACTTTTAAACATTAATTCAAAACGAGATCCCTGGACTTCCGTAACATACTGCAGTACAGTTCACTAAAATACGAATAAAGTAATCTTACCTCATGATAAAATGATCAATGGTTCACACCGTCAGTAGAAACAAACTATGAGTGCGTGTAGCGTATCACCAGTCTTTTAAATATATATACCGTTTGATAGCAACAGCTGTAATGTAATGTAATTCGATCATTTGATAAGTCATTTTACATTTCCATGATTCAATTTAATCTACATTTACGGGTTATTTTTTCCACTTTAAGGCAATTTAGGCCGTGGAATATTAATTTGTCCTGTCACTTGTAATATCGATCCGATAACAAGGCGTCTGATATTTTTTGCTTTATCAGGTTACTTGGTCTCATGACTTTTTAGGCCAGTGAAAATAAAAAAATTGGGGGGAAAAATTGCACAGAAATAATTTTAGTGGATTTGTGTCATATAAGGCATCACATTAAATATACTACGGTGCAAAATGTGATTTTTGCGGTAAAATGGTTGAACATTTAAATAAGAATGGGAATTTCTGGAATTTGCCAATAACTATGTCAATTTTTCCAATAAAACTACCAGAATTACTTTATTTAATAGATATTTTATTACAGTACATATTACCTAAAGTATAGAAAATTGTACAGTGTGAAATATGATTTTTGGGGTAAAACTTGCAATTTCTGGTATATTTTGCCTATAGGGGACAAAACAACCCGATTCCGCGCATGCGCAGTTAACTGGTGGGCAAAAGGGTAAAAGGCGGCGGCGCCGTACTATACAACTAATATGGAATGAATGACACGGCGGTAGCCATTAATTTCTTTAGTATTGACATAAAAATAATGAAAATCAGAGGTTGTTTTGGTTTTCAAATTAGACTCTGAAAATTGGCATTTTTCCGTGAAATAAATTTCAAACTGTTTTGGTTCGAAAAACACGGCTGTAGGTATTTCAATTCTCATTTTTACATATGTGCATCAAATCGATACCAGATCAAAGGCTTCCAAAAATAAAATAAAAAATCGGTGAATTTTCTGCATCAGAATGTGATTTTGAAAATGAGCACATTTTACGACAAATTATTTTCAATTCGTTTAGGTTCGAAAAACACGGCGGTGGGTATTATAATTCGTATTAATCAATTTATGTGCATAAAGTTGGTACCAAGTGAAAGATAATGCACCCAGCTTTCTATCAATGTAAAATATTGAAGTGTGCGAGTTTACCGAAAACAATTTTTTAGTATGACTTTGACTTTTCTGTATGACATAATAATGTGTATGTGCACACATAATGTGTTATACATGTGTGAAATGCATCAATAGTAATTGTTAACATGCGCACATATCTAACAAAGACAACAACGTGATATGTTTAATTGTGCGTTTATTTACCTTAACTTAATTTTACATTTAGCATAAAAACATATTCAGCATTTATTTGAGTGTCATTCATACACACACATATTAAGACATAGCGGTAGATAAATAAATACACATATATCACATGTTAAACAGTTTGTCAATCAACTTTGTCTTGGCTGGCGCTAGGTTGAAAGAGTTGGTAGTCAGATTTGATAAACAATTAAATTGTATGGGAATAAATCTTTGCGAAATGTATTGGTTTGAATGGAGTCTAAGTGATTATTGGCTAGCGATATCCTAGATTTTTACGTAATACATAAAGCATATTATCATTGTTCGGCAGTGCACAGTCAACTTCTCTACCAATGACAAAGTCTACAAATCCAAGACTCCGTTTTAAATTAGACTAAATTCCTGCACAACTCACGTGATACCACTCAATTCTGCTTGATTTGTTTTCACACATCTTACAACATTTTTAATGACATCCGGTAATTTACATGTACAGACGTATTTTATTGTTTGAGACTTATCTTCTTTACAAGTCATTTTCGGCATTTTCATAACTTTTTGAAACGGTTCAGATTTATCATTTTCTGAGCATTTTATGAGATGCATCCTCATAGCGGGAATATCAAATCGAACATTGGTGAGTTCGCAATTAAAGTTACAATGCACAAGTTCTGTAACATATGCGATGGCAAATACACAACAATCGGATGTGTTCGTTTGCCTTTGTACATCAGGTATATCACATTTATCGCAAGTTTTTTAGATTCGCCCACATACATTTGTGACAGCTGTATGCTGATATTTGTGTTCACAGTTCTGTTCTTTAAACTGTCTAAAACATAAACGTATGGAGTTGAGTTTGTTTACACTCGCCACCGAGATAACAAAAACATAACATTAACATAAACGGAGCCAGCTGAATGTTTTTATACGACGTTACCCATTGGTAAACTTCCGTCCATCAGCATATAAAAATAATTGACACTTCTCAAATTTATTTGTATATATGTGTCTGATAGTGACAGCAAAAACTGATTGGATGCATATTGGACTCCCACTTGACCAGACACTGTGAAATGCTGATAAGGGGGGTGAATAAGATTGATATCTAGATAGTGCACGCCGGGGACACTATTGTTTATTGCATAACATTATATAAGTTGTCCAACCCAATACTGGCCTTGTTTCTGCCTCTGTTTCTGATTTTTATCATGTTATTTTATACGTATATTATACGTTTCTGGAATTTGTAGAAGTATGTGTTGCAGGATTTATTGAAGATTTTGGAAATAATCCTTATAGTGTAAATTATTGTCTGTCCCTATTTTGTAATGTCCGTCCCCACACTAAATTATTTGATTTAAAGACTGTAATTGTCAATTTTAAGAAATGATTTTTACTACATGAACTTTTGACATATATTATAAAATCTTTTGGATGATTATAATAGACACAATATCCTTATATTATCAAAAAGATGAAAAATCTTTGCATTTTTAGTTGCAGTAGTATAAAATAATTATGTTAGATGATCAACTATGAAGTAGACAAAATAAAAGTTGTCTATGTACATAAATATTTCCTAAAATGACTTTTATTCACACTTAATAATATTATACATAAGGGGATGGACATTACATAGGTTGATGAGTCGACGGGTCCAGTTTTTCCTGTCAATGGCAGATAGCTACTGTTTCCTTCGCTCTTAATTCTTCTCATTAGGAATTCTGTGCCATGAAATCATAAACCCTTTCCCCCGCTTGTGTGTACAAACAACAACTATGAAAGACTGAATCATAACTTATAGAATTAACAATTTAGATAAAGCGAATTAGCGTTATAAACAATACAGCGCTGTAACCGGATATCGATTTTCTGCCCACCAGCAATGTTTACATTTCTATAGCCGGTGCGTGTGACGTCACGGCGATATCCCCTATACCTGGATTAAAGAAAAATAAAAAATGAAAGTCACAGAAATGACATAAGCAAAGTGTTATCTCTCAATATAACATATGATAACATTATGCTATCAACTCAAATAAGAAATGTGGTTTTGAGGTAAAAGTTCTGAAAACATAAACGAAAATGCTGATTTCCGGAAGCCATATGAATTTGATCACGCAACAATTTAACAAGCCTTAAATATGTAATATTTTGATACTTAATGTTTTATACTAAAAGTGAATTTGAATATATACTATATTTCATAAAAGTGTCTTAAACATTTTAACTTTGTAAAATATGTAATATTGGTTTCAAAAAGTTCACATACATGAAACTGTATATTTAGTTGATTATAGAAGCAATGTCGGTGTCTTAATGCAGCATAAGATATGCACAATGTTTTAGTCAAATGCCAAATCTGGGCTGATGGCAATCTCACAGCTGACTCCTTTGCATGTGTAGCAGGCTGAACTACATTCAAATCCAACATTCTTGTAGCTGCATGCTACTGTACGGCAGCCAGTTTGACAAGTTCACCGTACAACTTTCATTATGTGCATGAGCACCAGCTGGTGCTCTTAGAGTTGACACTTGATATAGTTTGTTACCAACAAGTTCCCAACCCCATTCTAGCGGGTCCAAATCACCATGTCCTTCCCAGTCCTGTATTTTAGAAATACCCACACTATGGTACATAGATGCATCAGACATAGGTGGTAGTTTTTTTTGGGTCCACATAAATTGATGTTATTGCAACCTTTTCAACAAACGTAAAAAAGCATACGATGTTCAAACTTTGCTCCGACTCCCTTTCATATATGCAAACTAATGCTTGTTCCCCTGACCGTGTTCTGGCCTCCTTGGAAACTACATCTGGACTCGGATGAAAGTTGTGTGTAAAAATATTATTTTCCATCATGCAATTCTTGGATGTGACACTACGTCAAAATTGTGTGGATTTATGTTACACATAAATATAACATTCACCATCATAAACTGTTTCTATAATTTATATTATTGATTTTGCAATATAACATTTGTTGAAAATTACTGTTCTGAAACTGTTACAGTTAAAATCAACGGGAAATTATTCGATTCCAAAATTTCCCATTTAGTTTTTTTAGTTTTACCCCAAAAATCACATTTCACACGATACAATGTTTCTGTACTTTAGTATTTTGTACCGTAATATAATATATATTAAATACAGTAATTCTGGTAGTTTTGTTGCAAAATTTGACATAGTAATAGCCAAATTCCAAAAATTCCTATTTTTTGTTATTTTTCAAAAAGTTTTACTCCAAAAATCACATTTCACACGGTACTATGTTTCTATACCCTTGGTATTTTGTACTGTACCATTTTACCCCAAAAATAAGATTTTGCACAGTGTGATAGTTTTAAACTGATAGTATATTAAATGTGGTGCTTTATAAGGCACAAATCCATCAAAATTTTGTCTGTGCATATTTTCCCTCCTATTTTCCACTGGTCTAATATATACATGTATTTGGCAAATTCCAGAAATTCTCACCTTCATTTATAGTTCTTACCATTTTACCCAAATAATCACATTTTTCACTGTATGATATTCTGAACCTGGGGTATGTTGTAGAGCAGTTTAATATCTGTTAAATACAGTTATTGAGGTAAATTTATAGCAAAATTTCGTCGAGTTTTTAACAAACTCCAGAATTCCCACTTTAATTTGTTGTTTTTTTCACCATTTTACCCCAAAAATCACAGTTCACAACATATGATGTGTCTATACTTAGGTATGTTGTGGTGCAATATAATGTCGATTAAATACAGTTATTTTGGTAGTTTTATAGCCAAATCTGATTTTGATATAGACAAATTCCAGAAAGTCATACTTTTGTTTTCGCTTTACTACAATTTACCCCAAAATTGCGTAGAATATAAATGTCTTGATCATATTGAAGTCAAAGGTAAGGTGGAACGAACTTGTTAGTCATCGTCTAAATACGCTTGAACAGATAAACACTGCAGTAAAATCAAACTTTTATTCCATATCTTAGCAACAATATATGAAGTTTAATTTATTAAGTCAGATGTTCACAACACCTGTATCAGTCAAAATCGCAATAATATTACGTGTCGTTAATTGTATTATAATATTATTAATATTAAGTTCGCATAGATCAACGACAATCAACTGCGCCTCATGGAACTAACTTAAGTTTGAATTATGTTTTGCGATACCGTGTCACACCTTTGACCTCACGCTCCAGGTTAGATTACCCGGGGACGACATAGTTCGTACTTCGTTTCAATAAGTCTCAAATGTACCAGTGCACCTCATTAATCCGTAATGTTTTTAGACTGTTGTTTCCGTACAGACTGTGTGGAGCCATTGTCTTATGTATGTGGCGTTCCCTGTAGCAACGTAATCTCTCTTTTAAATGTACTTAATAGGGTTTTAATCTAGACTTTACCGGGCCAATCTACTATCTTCAAATTGTGGTGAATCAACATATTTCTTGCGTCTATAGCAGCGTGGCATGTTATCTTTAGCCAGTGTCATACCGTTTTGTAGCAACATAAGGAACAATGACGAGTTCAACAATTTCTTCTTGGTATCTTATCGCGATTACATTCTCTTCGACAACAACAGGTGGCGCCTTTATGTGCATTAATACTCCACCCAAAACCATAATTGATTAGCTTCCACATTGCGGCGAGACGTCCAGCACAAATGAGGCAACAAGGTCACGTATACATAAATGCATGAGTGTGAGAATATTGCAGGATGTAGTATGAATATAACAAGACATATACTATATAATATACCTGAGTTACAAATAAAAGGAAAAAGCTAGATTACTCAAAAGCAACATGAAATAGTCAACATACACACAAGTTTTCCTTATGTTCCAAATATGTAAATAAATATGGAATAAGAAGGCGCAGATAGTTAGAAGACGTAATGAATAGACAATGACTAAATATAGGAACAACTTAATTCTCCTAGTTGTCCCTTATTTTCGGCCAGGCCATTCTTTTCGCCCCTTCGTATGTACTCCTCCAACCTCCTTAAACGCCTTATGTTTTATGGATCGGTGTTTCCCGGCGGTCTGTGTGGAGAGCCACTGTCTTATGTATATAGCTTTCCCTGTAGCAGCATAGTATTGCCCTTCCATTGAAACGAACGTATAAGTTCTTTGATGAAAATACGAAGTTTTTCAAATGAAGATGTTTGTTCTGTCCACATGATCATTAATAATTTGAACTTAAATGTGATTGGTCGTATGTATTATCTTTTCGGTATACTTTTTCTTAATTCTTCTAAGGATTTGCATGCAAGTAGTAAGTGGTTTTTGTCTCCAATACCCGAGCTACATAGTGTGAATATTACGTTGATTATCTATTTGGTTCCAGATACCTGTTTCAATGGGTATTTTATTGTTTCTAGTTCAGAATTTTACAACATAAATTGTTTAGAGTTTTATTGAGGTATTGTTTGTATTGGAAATTTGTTTTAATAACTATACAGTTTAAAGATTTTCCAGTTATCTATAGTTGCGTTCCATTCATTTAGAAATAAATCAGTCAGTTTTTACTGAAAGGAGACTGTTGAAAATATTGAGATGAACATATATTATTTATTCCGCATTTTATAAGTATTCGTTTTACATTGTCGATCCACTGGAGCTTTTTTCTGTTGTCATCATCTAGTTTTCAGTAGAATTTGGTATATAGAGTTTGCTAATTTTGGATATGGTTTTGGTAAGTTTTGACTAAGATGAAATTATTCGTTTTTCAATTTGAGTAGAGATGGGCTTTAATTCGCTGTATGGTTATTATTTCTTTTTGTGTTTTGAATGTGTGTTTCCCTGTGTAATTATTTCACTTTATATAGTGTTCAGTTTATTATCTGCCCAGTTTTGGCCTATTGTTGCCAGCTGTCTTGACTTGTCCTGTGATCCTTTCCATCCATTAATCCCCCTCCCCTTCACTGTTTGTCCTCTTTGATTCTCCTAGTTGTTCCTTATGGTCTACCAGGCAATTCCTTGCGCCTCTGTTCCCCAATCATTCTGCAAAGGTTTTTACAGGTAACCCTATGCCATTCTCCGACAATGTATGGCAAAACTTTTGAGCACGAACCCCGTTCCATATTGTACGCTTGTTCAAATTACTATGGAAATCATTCCCACAGATGTAGTAGAGTATGACAGGTAATTTCATTATATTGATCGTCATACACACCAGATGAACAATGATAATAAATACAATTTAAAACTGGGTACCCTTTAGCCTCCACAATATATGCCATGTGTTTTATGGATTGTTGTTTTCGCGGAGGTCAGTGTGGGGAGGCACTGTCTTTTGTATGTGCCGTTAACCCTGTAGCAACTTATTCTCTCTCTTTTAACACCCGTTTCTGTACATCATCCGTTTTTACTGAAGAGAATACCCAGATAGTTTTAATTATCAACCACTTCAGTGTTTTCGTTTTATTTGTATGTAAAATTGAAATGTAGATTTCTTGGGGGGGAAATCGATTCCTGAGAATTTACCATATAGCGAGCCGGCGTCTCCTTTACATGCGTTATTCAGCACATCTTTGTATATTGTATACATATCCTGTATCTTGTAACTTCCTCCAGATCGCATGGATTGTCGAGGTGCATTTAATGTATTAATACACATAAAGAGAAAGATCTATATGTTGTTTCGTGGCAGTTTATTGACAGCCACTCGTATGAAACAATTATACAGAAAAGTATATGAAGTAGTTTCTGTAGAATTTCTGTGTACGTATGGATTGAAGTGAGGGTTAGTAAAGATTCAAAAAGTTATTTTATTTGTATTACTTTTTATTGGCACACTTAAACAATGTCTGGAAATCGAGTCATATAAAGTTATAAATAGTATTTTTAAGTTATGGTTCTCCAATATTTATATCAAGCTGGTACTCCAGTGAATATTAAAATGAAATAAACTAAATGCAATTTCTATACAAAATAATTGTAAGCGGCTGTTACGATTAGGTAGTACTATACAAAATATGAACCTACATGAATCATCTAAACACTAAATATTGCAACTGTTGCAGTAACAGTTGTGACATTATCTACATGGCATGGCATGACATGGCATGTTGGTGAAATACAATATTTCATCAGTTATATATTATTGTAGATAATATTACATTTCTAAAGTATTGTATGCTTTGAAACAAAGTTTATTGTCCCATATGTGTTGTTCTCATATTATAATTCCGACGACACGTGTGATCAAGCTATTTGTTAAAATAACTGTCTGCCGAACCACTAGATACAATTAGCAAAATACTGTATAAGCTGTATAAACATGAAGAAAGATACATGGAGTTTTCAATATCTGGTGTTCATAAATTATCATATTTTAAGAGTAAATCTAATTCACATTTCTATCTCCCGCTGACATCTCAATGTTCTCTTCACATCTAGTCAGAATTGTAATGTCAAAAACAAACGCTTTACGTTCAGTAAAAAGTTGCATGACGCTAATGTAGAGTATATAGATATCAAGTAAGTCCGTTCATACTATCATATAGCATACGTTGGACAAATACACTGTACAAATTTTCTAAACGTCCATGAAAACGGTTTCATATTCCGACTTACAATTTGGCATTCTAGTATTATACATAATACTCTATCGACTTTCACAAAGAAAATACCTTTACATCGTTATGGTTGATCACGCGTGACAGTGAGTACAATTTTCAACTTTTGACACGAGAATCACATAAATTTAGCAGTTATGTCTGTTTTCTTGATTAAATGAACAATCATGGTGTTTTTATAATTTTAAATAAGTAATTGCTTCTTGCTTCCATTCTTTGTTAAAGTCAGTAATGTACTAAAAAAATATAGATTTTCTGTCATTATTCTCGTCTGCTATGTTGTTGTTGTTGTTGTAATTATCAATGTGTTAAATTGATTGCCAGTTGTTATTGACTGGTTTTAAATATTATAAATCATTTTACTGATTTAGAACCATTCTTGTCACGGCAGAATATAATTATTGAATTATTTTAATTATTGAATAATGAAGGGAAAATCTTTTCAAACCGGGTTAAATCAACTTTCGTGCGCAAACAAACGTAACAGACTTAACTTTCTATACTTTATCGTGATGCAAATATTATGTTTCCTTTTTCCTCATTGTCCTTTTTGGGGCGCTTTAGCGTCTCTTTGCTATCATCGTATCAACCGGAAGTTGATTCAAAGTACCGCCAACCATATTCATTCGTCTCAAGAAAATAGTACATGTACATTCCTCTGATTTATTATAGATTCAATGAGTATAGTGACTGATTTGTCAGAGATATATCAATTGTAGAAGGGGAATCTTGATATAAACGGGTTATCTGGATTATTTGAGTCAGTTTTGGTTTAGCCGAATAAGCGCGTATTAATTTCTAATATGATAAATTAAAGTACTGATAGTACTTTTGGTCTAGGTGATTTTTGACAAATTTCAACCTCAACTCAAAGTAACCGCAATTGAAACAAATTAATTCAACATAGATTGGTGCATTAATGATGAAACAATCAGTAATAACCACAACATGTAGAACCTGCTATATAACATATTGAAACATGTAAAAGATGTGTAAAATTTTGGTTAAAGGTACTAAAACTTCCGGAGACTAATCTTGTTAGGAAATGCTACCTTATGATGTATAATGATGATGAATATGGTTGCAAAAACTGGGTGACATCATTGCGTCATTGTTTACAGTCCAATGGTTTTGGGTTTATATGGGAAAGACAAGCGGTAGAAAATGAAAACCTGTTTGTGCAAAGTTTTGTAAAAAGACTTAAGGACCAGTTTTTGCAATCATGGTCATCAGACATAAATGAACGCGATAAGCTTGCATGCTACCGTGGTTTTAAAACAAACTTTGGGTATGAAAAATATCTGGATGTACTAAATATTAAACGATTTAGGTTCTACTTTGCCTGTTTTCGAACCAGTACACATAACCTGGCAATTGAAAAAGGTCGTCAACATAATATTGCCCGAAATGCCAGATTATGTACATTCTGCAATACACATAGTGTTGAGTCAGAATATCACTTTTTGCTTGGTTGCCCACTATACAGGGACATAAGAGCCATATATATACCAGAACTTTATCGCATAAATCCAAGTATGTACAATTTCAATAATCTTATGCAAAGTAAATGTGAAAAAACAATAAAGAATGTCGCTACATATATGTTTCATGCTTTTAAAAGAAGACAAGAATTTTTAGACCTATAATTATGAACATGTTATAAATTGGATTGTATATAAATTATGTGTGAAATTTTTTGTAATATGTGCATGTTAATATATGTTTGTTCATAAATATTTCATGAGTGTACAAGTATTACAGGAGTATATATAAAAATGTGGAATATATAAAAATAATGATGTTTTTGAAATATGTGCATGTTATTATATGTCTACCCATAAATATTTCATGAGTAAAAAAATGTGTGAAATTTTTGTAATATGTATATGTTAATATATGTATGATATATGTATAAACATAATGAAGTTTTTTGAAATATGTGTATGTTAGTATATGTTTATAATAACTTCATAGGTATAATTATGTTAGTTTGCTTTTTTTGAAAAAATGTGCATGTGATTGTACGTTTGTTCATTAATATTATATGAGTATATGTTTGTTTGTAAATATGTGTATGCTTATATATTGATTTGGGCCGGTGGCCACTATATCAAATAAATATTTGTCATATGAATAAAAAGTCCTTTTTCTCTTTTGCGAAAATCCTATTTGTCCGTTTATGAGCCGTATACCAGTGGTTTTCTGCAATGCGTTAATATTGCGGAATCGCGAGATTCACTTTTGGCAAGATGACCATTTTAAGTGTATACAAGATAATTATGGTACGTGTTTTTCTATATTCCAACATTCATTAATCATTTGCAAGAAGTAACAATGTGGTTAAGATGCAGCGAAAATGTGTCAAAGTTCTATGTTAGTTTACTGTATCTCGCATCACCAATTTTGTTTGCAAATTTCTTTATCCGTCTATCGAGTGACGCTCAGTATTCTCATATCGAAGTTCTCGAATATTACTTCAGCAACTTTACTTTGATCATTTAAGTGAATGTTATTATTTATTATTATCAAAGTGCCATTTTAAAAACTTCGGATAGTCACAATTATCGGATAATTTATGACAATGTTTCAAATTTGTCTATTTTAGACGACAGCGGTTTAAATCCAGTGAATAAGATAAAGGGATAATTGATGAATTTCATCCACAATCAAGTCAACCACTTACTGCCCCAAATTGAATTATACTAGACTCCTATGATTTTTGGACTCATATTTCTTCCCAGGGACGCAAATCCAAATCCAAGTGAGAACCCTGACTCCTATGTTGATGTCGCATACCAAGATGACTGGTATACCCTGTCCACTATTTTTGCCTCAGATATTTATGACAGTTGTAAAAGTCGCCTTTTCGAGAGACTAGAACATACAACATGTGACCATGCGGAAAAGACGTTAAATGAATACAGAAAGCATAGATCTGTGATAAAATGTGACTTGATTCGAGATGTTGTATACATTCAGAGAGACAATGGTTATACTGGATTGTCGGAAGATAAAAAACTTTTGAATTTGTAGATGAGTATTTTTGAGAAGAAATATTACTGTATTTGTACTTGTTATTCATTGCTTTTCTATAAATGTGTACCAAAATAACTACAATGGAATAGAATGAAGGAAATAAAATTACAGTATTAGATCTTTATATTGGTTTTTGATATCAAGAAAGTTGGAAGTAAAATGTTATGTCAGTCTGAGTTGAATGAGGGAAAGTATTAATTAATAGTTTACTACCTGTGTTGCTAGACACTCATTGAAAACAAAAAGTATGCAAGACACTGTACGTCAATTAAACAATGTATTATATACTGTCTATACGGCTTGAACAAGTTTATGCACTGCATGAATGGGAGTCTTGATTCTGAAACAATTAACAGCGCAAACTTTGCGTTGTTTACATAAAATTGTCTTTCTTAGTATTATTTGTTTATCCCATCTAGCCCTCACAAAAACAAGTTGATGGTTATGTATGCATAATTACTGAAAGTCATATAGTGATATACTACAGCTATATACAAACGTATTGTTATGGGTCAGGTTACTTGAGTTCATCATGTTAATACCTATGGAGTTACATAACAACCAGACTGTTACACTACTTTGTTTCACTCCATACCCTTTATAATATCGACAGTGTACATTGTCAACACTCTTAAAGGTGTCATTATGGGACAACTTTTTGGTCTATGAATTTCCTAGCGCATTAATATCTCTTATTTTTTTCTTGAAAGTACAGAATATTTCTCAATTATATACCAAAAACCCAGATGTCCATATTAAACTGATTATCGAAAACAGTTTAGAAGGTTTTCGAGTCTAATTCCTTTATAGAATTTTCTGGAACTATATATCGATCAAGCATGAGTGTGTGATGGGGTTAATTCCAAGAAGAGAGCGGATAGATGGCATAGGAAGATGATTTTTGAAAATAATCACCTTCAAATATTACAGAAAACATGCCCTGGAAGCGCCTCTCAGGACCTTCAGTCCTTTGATTTAAGTTTTTTATGGTCACTTTATCAACGGCTAAAACAATTATTTATATTTTAATTTAAACTCTTTCCAAAAGAGGTACTTCAACATCTACATGATACTCCCAACAATCAGAAATTTGATTATGGCAGGGAGACGCAAGTGCTGTGCAAGTTAAAAGAATAAAAAGTATAGTGCAAGTGTTAAAAATGGGTAAAAACAGGACAGGATTTAAATGAGTGGTACAGTGGCCAGCCGCTCAGCAAAAACACTTAAACTGGGGCTGGACTGTAAATGGTGGGGGAGGGTGTCCCACAAACGAATGGTTCTGGGGGAAAAGGAATTGGCATGATATTGAGTACGAGAATGCGGAATTAAGTAGTTTAGATTCCTGGTAGGGGTGAGGTGTTTGTGATATATAAGGACTAGGTTATATCTGGGTCTTCAAGGGTCTGCCAGTTTAAATCAATTAACATTTGAATGACACTGCTTGTAAAGTCATAGTTATTGCAGACATAGCGGGCCGCTGATCTATTGATCATTTCGATCTTATTTGTTAGGGGTTGTTGCCAGGGGTGCCAAATTGTTGAACAGTACTCAAGTTGTGGACGGACATAGGTGTTATAGGCCTTTATTTTTATATCTTTGTTTCAGGTTTTGACATTTCTCCTAATAAATCTGAGGGTGTTATTTGCCTTAGCTGTCATGTTATTGATGTGGGTAGACCAATTAAGATCTTAAGAGATGGTCACCGCTAAGTACTTAGCGGCATCGGTGCTTTTTAGTTCTACGCCATGTAGTTTGTATGGGAAGATTAGTGGTTTCTTTTTATGGGTATCCTCAACACCTCACACTTATCAGGGTTAAATTCCATGCTCCAATCCCGTTCCCATTGTTCAAGGGCCTAATGGCATTTTGCAGAATTTGGGAATCTGATGAAGATTTGACTGTGAGATAGACAATAGTGTCATCTGCAAACAGTCTGGACCTACTTTTTATTGAGTCAGGTAGGTCGTTGATATATGCTAAGAATAGACATGGACCAATGACTGAACACTGGGGTACTCCAGATAGGACAAGTAAGGTATCAGAAGTGCAGCCGTCAACTACTACTTTTTGAGATCGGTCCTTTAGAAATGACTGAATCCATCTTGATGCCAGATGATGGATGCCCAGCTGATTAGTTTATAGATTAATTTGTTATGATCAACCTTGTCGAATGCCTTGCTAGAGTCCATAACAATGACATCAGTTTGTTTACCAGATTCAAGGTTGTCGAAGACCTCTTGTGTGAAACCAATTAGTTGTGATTCACAGCTATGCTTAGATCGAAAGCCATGCTGGTACTGGCTAAGTAGGTCGTTATTATCAAAATGTGTCATGATGTTGGAAACCAAGATATGCTCCATAAGTTTGGAAGCAATGCATGTAAAGGGAGATTGGCATGTAGTTACTGGCCGTGGACTTAGGACCTTTCTTATATATTGGGGCGACAACTGCACTTTTCCAATCTGTTGGTACGATACCTGTTTCTAGTGGTAAATTAAAGATCTTAGTAAGAATGGGAGATATTTCGTGGTGTAGCTCTTTAATTATTTTTGGTGAGATTTCATCAGGGCCACAGGCTTTATTTGGTGATAACCCAAGAAGTAACTTATCAACACCCTCGACCGTTATGTTAATCTCGGTCATCTTTGGTGTTGATATGGGGGAAGAAATTTGTTTAGATAGTTGTTTAAGACTTAGAGGTTAGGGTTTTGAAAACGCAGACTCAAATTGCTTATTGAGGATGTTAGCCTTGTCTGAGAGATCTGTATAAGTAAGACTCTTATACTTGAGGGGTGCTACACCACAGTTTTCTAGATTATTGTGTTTCACATATTGGTAGAATTTTTTGTGGTTAGTTGATTGGGAATCACCATAAAAAATGACTGACTCCAGGTATGACCAGTAGGCGTCTTTTATTTGTTTTTGGATCTTATACTTAAGGGCTTTAAATGATTTAGAAATGTTGGCAGAGTTTTGGTGGGCTTTTTTCATTTTTGCATACATTTTGTCCCGTTTTCTTATTTGCCTAAGGATAGTAGGTGTTAACCATGGGAGATACATACGTAATTTTGTATTTTTTGTAGGGATGTGTAGGGAGCTCAAACGATCAAGTTCATCTTTGAACACATTCCATGCTGAATTGGAGTCTGGGTATACGGAGTTAGCAAATTTAGCTCCGATTTCAATAAGATCCCCGCTTGAAGTTTGACCAGTTTATTTTCCCGTACATATTGATTAACCTTTTGGTTTGGACGGGTCTTCCTATTTTTAAGTTAAGTTCGTGAAAGACAATGTCATGGTCAGAATTACCTAGGCTTGGGAGTGTTTTTATATTATGGACTAGAGATGGAGAGTTTGTAAGAAATAGATCTAAGCCATTGTCATTTCTAGTGGGGATAATGACCATTTGTTGCAGGTTAAAGGAGTTCATTTTTTCAAGGAAGTTTTCATACATCCCTTTGAACTTACAATTTATCTTCAAGGGATTCAGATGACCAGTCTATATCAGGGAGGTTGAAATCACCTAATAGCTATATAATACTATTTTGCGGTATTTTAGACATGGATGACCACAAGTTGGAGAGGGAATCTTCATCATTCTCATGGGCCTTGTAAAAGGTGGCTATATAGATATCACATATCCCCTTTAGAGTGATTTTCGACCATGTAATATTATAGTCTGTATGAAAATCAGGTTGTTCTTGGCAAGTGTATCTCATAGAGATGGCAGTCAAAACTCCATCCCCTTGAGCATGAAGTCTATCATCTCTGAATACTTGGTAGTTCAGGGAAGATTTCAGATGTTTTAACCTCAGGTTTAAGCCAAGTTTCCGTACAACAGATGATATCAGGTTTGACTTAATCTATAACCTGCTGGATGTCAGGGATTTTATTCTTATATATCTGCAGTTGACGTTAAGGACAAGTATTCTCTCGTTTGTGTTAAGTTTAGCACGTTTAGGGTGTTTGAACTTTGTTTTATTGTTGGGTGTTGAAGTTGCTTTGGATGTGGCAGGATTTGAGGTGTTTTGGATTGACCTCATCGAGTCAATAGACTGGTGACTAGTATTGTTGACCTGAGGGCTCGGGGAGGTAGATACACATATATATGTGCACATATATAGCAGTGCTCAAATTATGTCCTTTCGATGGCATAAAGTTATGATAACACTAGCTTGCCATAGGTTATGAGTTATCTTGTTGTAGTGGTGTATTTTCAAATTCATTTTCCATGCACAGAGTGAGATGTACCTTGAAAGATGACACCGATAATTTTCGTAGTCGTACACAACGAGACCATATCTACGATAAAAAGCAATAAAGAACAACAGCAACAACAACAACAACAACAACAGTAATCACTTGTCATCGATTTATTTATACCCTTTAAACGCAGTCTGAATCCGAGTACACTATGCTATGTGCGTTCGCTTAGCGTATTTACCGCGTTAATAGCGCTAACCTGGCATTTTAAGTCTTGAAAACCGGTATGGTAGGGTACCCGTCTGATTGCATTTCTGTCACGCAGTTTCACCAACCGGCGAAAAGTAAGAATCAGTACTAAACACTCTTAAAATATGCACTTAACCAAACGATGACGATTTATGAAAATTAATAAGGAATAAAACAAGATATACATTTAGTAAGTACTTTATGAATGAAGTAAAAGAATGAACCATCTTTAAAAAATATAAAAGAGACAAATATTTTTAGTTCATTAAACTTTAATATGAGCACACCCAAAACTGTAAACTCATGTGTATTAACACATTGCTTTAAAAACCATCTGAACTCCACAGAAAAAGCTAATTAGTTCACAAACCGCTATAGCAGGTCGCCTAGTGTTTTGAGATGACCCCCGCAATTTAGCAAACGTAGGAATCGGTAAAGGGAATGGGATCGCTGACACATTTCTACTAAGTTACAACAACAACAACAACAACAACTTTTATTCAGCATTAAGCAATAAAACATGCTTCTAACCTACATAAATACAAAATAATATACGGGGAAACAGATGAAGTGAATACTAGTAAGTCATGAAAATTAATTGAGACAAAGTGTAATTTTAATGAGAAGGCTTAAGAAATCAAAGCGCTGAAAGCGCAGTAAGACTGGGGCAGACGAAGTTTCTTGTGTTCTGTAAAGACTTGCCAACCAGAGAGTGTAGAAGCATTGCACAGTCTCATTCGGGGATGGAAATAGGGACTGGTTCACTTACAAGCAATGTTAATTGCAAAGCGTGTGTGTATGACTAACTTAAACTGGACCATTGATAAGACAGGTTTTCACTTTGAAACGATTTGTGTGCGGGCGAGTACTCGCACGGTCTTAACGTTTCTTGTTTTTAAACGAACCTTGTTATAAATCATTTGATTGTCAGTTGGACAGGCTTGCTAGCAAGCATTACATATACGCGGTATATTAGAAACAAACAGTTGTTCTGAGTTATGTTTGAACAATTTGAAACAATCTGAAACTATTGCCAACGATGTATCAGATATGTTTTCGGACACATACCGAAGAATCTTCATCATCAGATAAGTCGATAGTTATCGATGCGAGTGTCGCAAATCAGTGGTCACGGTGGTCGGAAACACTCGGAAGCCTCCGTGAATTACCGATTTATGATATGATTTCACGATCATTATCGTTCGCGACTTAATTAGCGCACCCCGCTGTGTTTAGCCAGCATAATGAAATTGCCCCGGGCAGTACTAATTTATTGTAGCCTCTTTCGAAAAACATATTGAATTATGAACTAAACAGAATATACAGTTTATTATCGACTTGAGCGACTACAGCTCATCATCGTAATGCTGGGTTTACACTAGGCCACGATGTCTACGATCTCCACGATTTGAGAGAATCGTGATGTGGGGGCTCGTGGGGTCGAATCGTAGTGATCGTGAGGGAACGTGGTGGAATCGTAATGATCGTGAGGATCGTGACAGAATTTTTGACTGTCAAAAATCTTGCCACGATTATGCCGATTTGACGACAAATCTTGAGAGAGCGTGATGAATGGAAGTAGAGCGTAAAAGACCTTAACATACCTTAACCGACCGTAACAGAACTTGATGCGCCATCGTAGCGGATCTTGATGCACTTGGTTCACTACGATGCCACCACGTTTCTATCACGCTCTATCACTCTCTACTACGATTTGTCAAGATACATTGAATAGCAAAAGTAATAACATCACGCAGTCGCTGTGACACGTTCTGCTACGAACATCCCGATAGGCATACACGCTCTGGCACGCTCTGGCACGCTCTGTTAAGTTCGGCCTTGGCCCCCCCAGTCGGCTGCGGAGTGACCTTTTTCTATTCCTAAATACAAAATTATATCCACTACTATTTTCGCATTTTAAATGCAATACATTGATTTATGGTCGATTTCCTCTTGTATACTACCAGTATAGCTTAAGCAAGTGTCATAAAATTTGGCCCCCTGTTGTGCTCATTGACCTTGAGACCGAAGCAATAGCCATACAATTTGGCCCCCTGTTGTGTTGATTGGCCTTGAGACCGTCTAGAAGAATAGTATGGTCACTCTATATCAGTCAGGCGCTTTCAATTTCCTTATCATGCATATATATACATAAGTTGAAAGCGTCTGTAAAACAGGTGGCCCTGTGGCTCAGTGGTTAACGCTGCTGACTACGAATCCGAAGGTCGTAGGTTCGATCCCTCGTTTCCCCGGATAAAACAGAAATACTTTTCAGTGTTTCCCACCTAACATAGAACTGGCATGTAACCAGGAAAGTACTGGGTAGATTCCAGGAAAGTACTGGTTAGGTGCCAGGAAAATGGTAACTGTACGATGGGTCTCATTGGCACTGTGCAGTGACCGTATTTGGCTTCAAAAATTGTCTGTTTGATCTATACTGCTATACTGGCAGGTAATTTTCCCCTTCGGTTTCAAAAAGTCTATTTATGGTGTGCGGGGGACATACCGGGTCGACCAAAATACCATAAAGTGCATTATAAAATGTGCGCGGCGATGGGCGACCTCATAAACAGTAATACCAAACCCCAAACCAAACCGTCTGTAAAACACAGATTATTGAACATCATTGCACGACAGAGGTCTGTTGTGGTGGTGTTTAGTTATAAAGAATTGATGGGGAGTTGTAAAAATTTAAAACCTGATATTAGCTCTACTGAATTCATTTAAGTTTTCTTAAAATAGTTTTAATCAATTCAATAATTTATGGAAGGGAATGTAATACTTGGGCCTGAAGTTTTGCAAAAAAAATATAAAAAAAATCCCGAATAATCCTCCTTTCATATTAATTTTCACATTTTCTTAAAAATTTGTTTAAAAAGAACTATCATGTAATACTAGTAAAGGTACAGTAATGATAATTTGACATCACACGAAGTTTCTTTTTTTCATCTTTAATGTTCTGCTGCCGCGCAGCCGTCATCAAAATTAATGTTGTTTAGTCACAATAAGTATTCATGACTAGTGTACGGTTCTTTTGTTTTCAAAAACTTTGCCTTTGGTGGCATTTTATGTCGTCTGTCAATGTTGTTAACGATGAATCGTCAACAAGTGGACATTGGTAAAACATATTAGTACTCGTATGAATTGGTCGTTTTGCGTTTTATTAACAAGATAATACTAGTGGAATTTCTCATGAATGAGTCCTCAAATTTTAGACCCCGAAATGCACCAGAAGCAACCCTTTCATACCTATGTAGTAAAAAAATTCCGGGGGAGATCTGACTGGGGTTGGTACAGAAAGTGGTGTCCCCTGGAAATTTTGTAAAATGTTGGTACTTGTATGAATTGGTCGTTCTGTATTTTTAACAAGACGCATGTAATACTAGTCATTTCTCAGGAATGAGTCCTCAAATTTCAGACCTAGAAATGCACCAGAAGCCACCATTTCATTACTATATTGTAAAAATTTCCGGGGGAGATCTGACTGGGGTTGGTACAGGAATTGATGTCCCCAGGACATTTTTAGTTGGTACTTGTATAATTTGGTCGATTTTGTATTTTTAACAAAATAATACTAGTGCAATTCTCATGAATTTAGACCCCGAAATGCACCAGAAGCCACCATTTCATACCTATATTGTTCAAATCTTCCGGGGGAGTTCCCCCGGACCCCCCTTCAATCCTCATGATTGGCCCCCCAGTCTTGAATTTCTGGATCCGGGCCTGGTTCCCGCGCGGTTCTTACGATGTTTATCCATGCTCTGCAAGCTTCATTGCGTTTGCCACTTTGAACAAGAAAACACCTATAATATATGTGCATCCGACATATGATCCATGCCACCAAATTCAATCCAGATGAATTTGTATTCAGCATCCACCAATGCCAGGAGTGGGATAGAAAATAATCCCTTGTAGTTATGGTACAATCTGCCTGAGTTTGCTGGTTTCTGTATAGCTACAGGCTTTCCATCCAGAGTCCCTATAAACATAAATGGATTTGTATGCATACAGTACAATGTGAATAACATGTGTCGCCAAATGTATGCATACAGTACAATGCGAATAACTTGTGTCGCCAATCTTTCCCGTCAACAAACAAAGGCATATGAAATGGTCAATGAAATGTGTGATTTGTTGTATTGTGTTGAAATTAAATGGTAGCTATGGACCGAGAATCATTTTCGAGTGTTCGACCTATCTCCGTTCGATTGATCTACTGTTAAATAATATAAATTAAGATGGGATTTCTCCGGGATTTAAGAACCTGTTCGAGGTATCTACTGTGTTCGAGGCAAATCTGTTCGAGGTTTCGAAGTTTTACTGTAATTAAAAAACAGGATTTGGCATTTATCCTGATCATTCTATGGATACTGTGTATATATGTAGAAACATATGAAATCACGTGATTTTCCCCCCGTTATGTAGGTTATATACTTTAGGTCCTTTGTCTGAATAATTGCAACATCTCTATTACAATATATATAAATTCAGGGATCGCGTGTTCCATATAAATAGCATCACTTTAAATATTTTTATTTCAGTATAAAGTAAAACAGAATCATCACCAAAATTGCTTTGATTGTAATCAAGTTTTACTGTGTAAAAGTCAACACCTTTACAGATCAACACGTCAAGCTGTATATTACCACCCAATATAATTGACCATACCAATATTTCATCTCAAGGCTATTCTATAAAAGTTCTACATTCCCCCCCCCCCCAAATGCGCTTTCGGTGTATAGTAAGTAAATAGTTTATTATAGTGACATGTGCATTTACATTTATATACATACATTACAAATAACAGATAGATAAGCACCCGGCCCATTGGGCCTATAGGTCACCTTAACATATTGAAGTAATAGAGAATTTCCGATATATATAATTAATTTAACATCATAATTATACATCTGAGGCAACATAATACAAGTATATAGAGACACACTTTTACAATTCATTACATGCAACATAATGCAAATTCATACAGACACACTTATACAAGTCAAACAAGTAATATAATACAGATACATTCACACTTATACAAGTCAAACAAGTAATATAATACAGATACATTCACACTTATACAAGTCAAACAAGTAATATAGTACAGATACATTCACACTTATACAAGTAATATAATACAGATACATTCAGACACGCTTAAACAACACAATGCAGATACATTCAGACACACATCATACAGATCATTCGGGCAGAACAGTACAAATAAATAGAAATTAAACATAGTCAGATCTATGCAAGCACACAATATAAGTACATACAGGAAATATATGCAAATTTAAAATAAACATAATTTTATACAGGTTTATCCAGTATATCTCCCAGTTTCAATTCTTAGGGGTAATATCCCACATCTAAATTGACAAAGTATAGACCGTTCGTTTTTATTTAAATTCAGTTTTACATATTCTTCACATTTAAAGTTATTTTTGTAGAGTCGGTATGTTCTGAGTTTTGAAATAGTTTGAACGTTTTCAATCCAGTTGTTTGAGTAATAGTTCACTAATAAATCATGTGCCTGAGGTAAATTTATAACAGTTCTGTTGTTGAAACTATCGATTAGTCCCAGTGCTGTCATAACATTTTTGATGTCACGTGACCAGTTGTTGTTGTTATTGTTCTGAAGGTAATCAAAGTTGTATATTTGTTTTGTTAAACGTGTGTCGTCCATCTTGATGAGTCGGTTCCACATGCGTAGCATGTTTTCCCATCGTCGGTAAACGCTAGGTAGCCACCCTGTGTCGCCAACCATTGCCAAAATGGGAGTAAAACGATGGACGCCAAGAAAGTAGCGCATGGCTCTGTTTTGCACGTTGTCTATTTGTTGGTATCTTTTAAACCCCCATACTGAAGAGCAATAGTCTAGAATTGGTATCACACATGCTGTAAATAGTTTTTCGTATGATCTAAATCCGAATTCCTTTAAGTCGTGAATTTTGTTGATGATGGCACCAAGTGCTCGACCGGCTGCTTTACCAAGAGACTCACAGTTGTTAGAACGATCATTCTTTTCTTCAAAGATCACACCTAGATATTTGTATTGTTTCACAGTTTCCAATGTATCATTACCTATCTTAAATTCGAATTCACTGCATGGGTTATTGTTTCTTCGGAAATGCATGCATTTTGATTTATTTACATTAATCAGCACCCTCCAACGTTTACACCACTTGTGAACAGTGTCCAACATTGCCTGTAATTTTTCTTCATTATCCGCCATGAGGACTATGTCGTCTGCATACATAAGCATGGAAAGTTTGATGTCGCCAACAGCAATTCCAAGGTCAAGGTCGTTAATTTCACTGACCAAATCATTAGCAAATATTGAAAAGAGTGTCGGTGATAAATTGCAACCTTGTTTCACACCAGTATAACAGTTAAACCAATCAGTATTCTTATTGTTTATTCGTACACATGACATTGAGCTTGCGTAGATATTCTTGATGGAGTGGTATAATTTACCGTCAATATTGTTAATCAGCAGTTTATACAGTAGCATGTCTCTATCTATGTAGTCAAAACAACGTTTTAAGTCTATAAAAGCCGTGAACACTGATTTGTTGTTCCGAATGACACTACTTAACGTAAACACGTGATCTTCACATGATCGCTGTTTCCGGAATCCGTTTTGTTCGTCTGCAAGTATAGTGTTGTTTTCTAGGTAGTTGGTAAGTCGTTTGTTGAGGAAAGATGTGTACAGTTTGCTGATACAAGATAAAAGACTGATACCGCGGTAATGCATCGGGACACGTTTGTCCGAGTTCGAGTCTTTCAATATGGGACAAATGATAGCCTTTCGCCACACTGATGGTATAATACTGCTGTCAAATATAAGCTGGAACATGTGTTGCAGCGTCAATGTAATCTGTTGATTCTTTAAAACGTCATATGGTATCTCATCAATGCCACACGCCGTCCCTTTTTTCGCTTTGCTGAGAACGTAGTTGATTTCATTTAACGATATATTACCGTTAAGATCACTGTTTGGTTCATATAATGGATCATTCATATTATTCTCCAGTAACGTTTTATGTGTTTTTGCTTGTTCATAGTGTATTTCGTCAAAATCATTATTTTCATCACAATTATATAGGTCGTGGAAATCCATCTTCCATCGTTCAAAAACTAAGCGTTCTTCATTCACTATGTTTCCATTACCATCCAAAACCTCAATTGGGATACTTTTGTCTTTGCGCGGACCAAGTTGTTGTATTTTCTGCCAGAACTCATTTGGGTTTCTTGTTGAAAGATTCTCTATGTCTACCGCTTTTGACCGTCTGTATATGCGTTCCTTTTGCTTTAATTCTCTGTCGAATACGTTTCGCGCATTAATGTAGTCCATACGGAGGTGGAACTTGGTATGGTTTCTGTCTCTACATTTCAAAAATGCCTTTTCTTTCTTTCTCATAGAATTCCACAATGACTGTAGGTTATCGTCCCAGAATGGTTTTCTGTGTTTAAAACGTTTATTCGTATTTTTAGAATGACCACATTTAGGTATATTTGTTTCCATCTCCATTTTTATGGTGTTACATAAAGTATCATATATCATATCAATATCGTCTTGATTTTCTCTCGACCTTTCAATAATGTTGATTAAATTTGTGATGGCAAGTCTTGTACAATCACTATCCATGAAATTAGTCGGTATGCGTCTCAAATTATAACGTGCTTTGCTGGGGGGAGTATCGTCTGTTGATCTTATACTATAGTCTGTTTCAAAATCTGCTATCAAAACAGAATGATCCGGTATTCTTGATCTTGTCCCGAGAAGTCCCTGCAAAGAATGCGTGTCAACGACAGATTGAACGGTGATCACTTCGAAATGCTTACACTGGTCGAAAACATCGTGCGGCACACATATATAGTCTACTACAGCTTTTCCTTTACGGGAGATTGACGTGAAATTGTCGTCACATTCTGTATAACGGCCATTTAATACACAACATTTTGAGTCATTGAGGAATTCAATAAATTCACGTCCGTGTTGGTTTATGCTGTTATCCAAATTTATACGGGTAGGTAGCGTATCACAAAGATCTAGTTTATCCGATAATGATCCGATTCTAGCATTAAAGTCCGCCATAATAAATATACTATCACAGTCACAGTGTAAATAAATTTGTGTCAATAAATGCGCAAAGAATGTCGATGCATCATGACCTCTCGTTGAATATTCAGGGGGTAAGTAGCATGAAAACACTATAAAGTCGTGTCCAGTTTCTTTATGCGTGAATTTTAATGCTATGATACCATCAAGGGATTTGTCTACAACCTCAGTATCGTAAGTGTCATGCATCCAGCTTTTCACAAATAATCCAACACCGCCTGAGGATTTAGGAGCGTTCCGGTGAATAACAGATCGGTTATATCCAAACCAAGAATAATTATCAAGTTCTATTGTATTTTGACCACTTAAATGAGTCTCACAGATCGATGTTATGTCAGCGTCTATTGCGCGCACAATACTTTCGCGTAATTTATGGTTTTCTTTGGTCCATCCACACACGTTGATATGGGCAATTCTAATTGACTCATTGAGTCGGGTAGCTTCCTATGCTGTTTGTGTTGGTTGGTTGGTATCTTGACGAGCACGAATTCGTCCATTTGAATCAACACGGAGGTTATGTCCATGTGGTAGTTGACGTAACATTGTTCTAGCATTAAGTTCTATCAGCCTTTCGGCGTGTGATTTGCTGCTTTTGATATAAATTTGACTATACTTATCAGATTCCTTCAATGACATTTTGTGTCTGAGCACCAGTATCTTTTCATTCAAATTTCGAAAACTAACTTTCACTAGTCCGACCTTTCCTCGATAGTACGATTTGAATCTGTGTGCTCCAGTGACCTTGACCTCGGATGACACTTCTTCTCCCATGGTTTGTATAATTGAATTTACTTTTTCGACCAGGTCCTCATTTTCATCGTAGGGCACGCCACTTACTGTAATACACACTTCTTGGTCACGTAGATTGCCACCGCTGTAACCATGGTATCCATGGCTGTTATTTTGACCATCACAATCAGCATTCATTGTGGATTCTACTGGTACTGTTTGTTCAACATTATCTAGTCGTGTTTGAATATTTTGCAACCTTGACGCTAATTGATCTATACGTCCACTTTCTTTGCTAATATCCAGACTTATTTCATCACGTATTGCTCTCATTTTGTGGTCAATTGTTGTCATGAAGTCATTTTTCATTTTATCAAGTTTGGAGTCAAATGATTTTCTCATACTCTCCTGGCTGCATTTGATTTCATTTACGGATGATAGAACAAGCTTCATTTCACCGCGCATTTCATCCATAAAACAAGATAATTCATTTCCCTGTGCTGCTGATGATGCCATTGTTGAGGTCGTCTTTGTTCGGCTTTGTTCACGATTTGATGATAGCCCTTCTGTACTGCTTGTTTGTATCTCAGTTTGATTCTCAAAGAGCACACTATTTGCTTCAGATAAAACCTCACTTATACTTATATCGAGTTTATTCTCGTATTTCGACTGCTTTGTTATTGTATATTAACAGTTTGTATAATCGCTACATCCGGATATATCACTTTCATCAGATGCTGTGTTTTGACGCCGATAAAGCGTACACAACAATACCTAGTGTATTCTAAATTAAAACAGATCAGGACAGAACTAAATCTGACTATTCTCAACAACAATCGTTAAAAACCAATCTGCTAACATGAAAGATAAATCACATTATAGCAAAAATGTGCCATCGAAATTTGAGCAATACTCGTAATATATATGTGCACAATGTATCTACCTCTATTGGAAAGTGTTTAAATTGAAATATAAATTATTGTTTTAGCCTTTCCTAATTTCAATGTGATAAAGTGACCATGAGGTATAAGGAAATCACAGACACATAATATTTGCATCACGATAAAGTATAAAAGCTAAGTCTGTTACGTTTGTTTGCGCACGAAAGTTGATTTATCACGGTTTGAAAAGATTTTCCCTTCATAATTCAATAATTAAAATAATTCAATAATAATTATATTCCGCCGTGACAAGAACGGATCTAAATCATATAAAATGATTTATAATATTTAAAACCAGCCAATAACAACCGGCAATTAATTTAACACATTGATAGTTACAACAACAACAACATAGCAGACGAGAATAATGAAAGAAAATCGAGATTGTTTTATTACATTACTAACTTTAACAAAGAATGGAAGCAAGAAGCAATTAATATTTAAAATTATAAAAACACCATGATATTGTTCATTCAATCAAGAAAATAGACATAACTGCTAAAATGTTTCCACTTATTGGAAATTATGATTTATTAGCCCCTAAACTTTCGGAAATGAAAAATTTTACTGATTTTTACTCTATGTTCTATGTAATGATAGGTGATACTTTTAAATCAAATTGGAAGCAAGAAGATGTTTAGTTAGAATAAATATTTTTACACTAAATGAAAGAGAATAAATTGAAGAATATTGTCATAACTGCTAAAATATTAAAGTATTAAAATAAAGTGTTTAAATTAACGTATGAAATAATTTCCCACTATAATCTATCACGGACCTGTATATAGGTCCGTGAATCTATTGATCAAAACTGGTAGAGCTAGAAACTCGATATCGATTTTCGGGTCATTTTCAAGGGAGACAATCCACTGCGATAAGCCAGCTAATTTTCACTTTTAAATATAAAGTTAAACAATATCATATAAAAATAAATTCATTGTAATCGAATTATACTGTTTTAAATTTCACACCTTTACAGATAAAAAGTCAGTCTATTGTCACCCTATAATGAACCACACCAATATTTCATTTCAAGGCTATTCTATAAAAAGTCATATTTCCCCTAAATTCTTCCCTATAAAGCGCACTAATCGCTGCTGGACCCCCCCTAGTGTGACCGTCCAGAGATCAAGTGCCAAAAAACTTCGGTCATACTCGATCATACTCGGATGGTCTTCCGAACATTTCCGAACGTGGTAAAAAACATACTACATAATTTTGAAGTGTAACAAATACCATTTTCCTTTTTAAATAGTTTCACAAAATAAATACCGACTTATGAGACCATTTGCATTTTGTTAATATCATTAACCGTTTTTAAATGACATTAAGTTAATTTCAGAGTAAATATTTTTCGCCTATATATTATATATACCACTGGTAACTGTTTTAAAGTTAAATAAAGACCATTTTAATTTTGTTTTAAATACAAGGTAAAATATTTGAATGAATGGGGAATATTGAAACATTGCAAAACCGTTTGCATTTAGTTGATATCTTTAACGGATAAAAAGTTATACTAATTAAAAGCTAAAATATTTCATAGTTCTATATAGGCATTTTTGCGCAGTATCAATTATCGGATGATGAGAATTGTGCCACATGAAACACATTTCGGACATGTTGAAATGTTACCTTTAATTTTTGAATGCATAAACATGGCAGATCAATACATCAATTTTTCACAATTGCTTGCATCATGATGCATCATTTAATCGTCTCATCTTCATTATAGATGCATAGTCACCTAGTGACCTGGTACAGGTTGATACTTGGTCAGTAGAAATCTATAATAGAAATTTATTGACTAGGTATATATACATATAGTCAATAGATGACTATGTATTGAATTTACCCCATGATTAACATGTTTGTTTACCAATACTCACAAGGGAGACAACCCGGAATCATAGAAAAGACTATACAACATCTTGCATCTGCTATTAGGGTCCCCTCTATAGACAGACCATGACATGACGCAGATGCCTTTTAAAACATTTTACTATTCTATGTAAAATCTGCTGTGTTTCAGTTCATCTGGTCTTTGTAGCTTTTCAGAAAAATCCTTGCTCTAAAATTTATGGGAAGTTGTGATTGTAAACAACACACTGCGCATACGCAGTTTGGCTCCAAAGTGAGGCACAGTCAATGCCAGAAGAGTTCGTTCTATTTTACCAGTATGCGGACACCAGCGTACACTGTTGAGATTTGCCATGATTTTAAATAGCCACATGTAATGAGGGATGAGGCGATACAGCGAATATCAGTACATAAGCCCACACCATATCGATATGAGCTCTGGTTGAATGGAGCAACAAAATAGTACCGTTATATAGCACAAACTTTATATAGAACTGTTATCATAATTATTCTTATTGGTCGATTTATTTCGAGTAACAAATAGTTTATATTGTACTAGAGCAGCGTTCAGTTTGATAAAAAAATGGCGGATGAAAAAAACTTTGTTTCAAGTGCCGTTTATCGTTGTCAAGAGTTGGCGTTCTGGGGAGGATATTTTACGTTAAAACCCGGAATTGTTTACAATACGCTGAATAGGGTATTGTCCGCATACTGTTCAGGTCTGTCAAACAGATACCCAGGCATTTTCTTGATCATGAGTTTAGCCGAAAAAGATGTACGTTCCATAAAACCTTACTTTGTTTAGTTTCATGGGGTTTTACGCAGGTTTTCAACATGTTTTCAGTCATATACAGCGGTCAATTGTCCTAACCAGTTTTCCTATAAGTAATTATCAACCAGTACTGCCAACTTCTCCACATGTGCAAGACATTATCGTAGCCAGTGTCACTGAAGAACATAACCTGCTCAAACTGGGAATCAAACCCGGATCTGCTGGGTGATAGTCTATCGCTATACCAAATGAGCTAGCCTGGATGGCTTCCTATTTTTGTAAAATGCAAAATATAATAATGTCAGAAGTTGGTGGGAAAAACTAACAGACTCACATGACAGACGATCCTAATTCGTCCCTCCGATATCTAAGCGTCAGTACATTAACTTTGTAGATGGCCTGACTTATACCACGGGTCAACACGTAATTAAGCTAGCATTAAATCTAATCTTAGTTTGAAGACTCGGCTCATAGTCATAGACATCGCGACCATTTCCTTCCGTGTCACAGAATGCCATATGAATCGGGACGACGAGCGCGAACAATATCCTCTTAGAAAAATATTTTCCAAGTTTATACGAAATCCGGTATGGTTGTCAGTTTATGTATTCCTTTTCCATTTGATATCTCCATTCATCGCGGTTTAATAATGAGAATTGCATCCCATTCGTTCTCAGAACACATGTTTACTTCTAGCGCGACCTTGAACTCTACGTTCAATTGCAACATCTCGGCAATTTCAGTACAGTTTGGAAATCAAACGACTATAGTCGATGAGATCCGATTGCTCTTCATCATTCCCAACAATATGGAATCACGTACATGTACATGGTTTATAATTCAGCGACGGAATGAATTGTTTTTCGGCGCAGCCGTACTAACATGGTTTTGCTAATTACATATTCAGTGTTCTGTAAACCAATCAAATATTACGTTAACCAGTGACGACGATTTCGACAGACGAATAATTTTTCTTAACCCTTTACCACGGACATATAAGTCCGTGCCTTTACGATACAAATACATATGATTAGCTCCGTCAATCATACATGTCCACAACATTTGATCTTTGCAACGCATAATTTCTGCTTAAAATCAATGGCAACAACATTCACTAATTTGATGATAATGACAAAAATTAAGGTCGACTATATATTCATAAATATGGTTAATACTTTATATACATGTTCATTTTTAATTCATACAACGTACCAATATAAAAATACATGCATCTCTCTCGCTGCCAACATACCCAATCACAGCATTTGTCATCCCCACGCGAGAAAGCGTCATATACGATAGCCGAATACCGGACGTCCGATCTGTAACCTGATATACCTACCTGGTTCATGATTATAACAGATTACAAATCGGACATCCGGTATTTGGTGATCATATATAGGTGTTCTAACTCATCACTGCTAGCACTATACCTACTTCGTACATGAGGTATAGTGCTAGCAGTGTTGAGTTAGAACACCTATATATGATCGCCGATTACCGGATGTCCAATTTGTAATCTGTTATAATCATGTAGGAGGTAGGCATAGTGTTAGCAGTGATTAGTTCGAACAACTTTATATGATCGCCGAATACCGGATGTCCGATTTGTGACCAGTTATAAGCATGTATGGACTGGGTTCAGTGTTGGCAATGATTAGTTCGAACACCTATATGTTATCGCCGAATACCGGATGTCCGATTTGTAACCTGTTATAAGCATGTATGGGCTGGGTTAAGTGCTGGCAGTGATTAGTTTGAACACCTATATGTGATCGCCGAATACCGGATGTCATATTATAATCACCGTACGGACTAGGTATAGTGCTAGCAGTAATGCATTCAAACACCAATGCATGATCGCCGAATACCGGATGTCCTATTATAATCACCGTACGGACAAGGTATAGTGCTAGCAGTAATGCATTCAAACACCAATGCATGATCGCCGAATACCGTATGTCCTATTATAATCACCGTACGGACTAGGTATAGTGCTAGCAGTAATGCATTCAAACACCAATGCATGATCGCCGAATACCGGATGTCCTATTATAATCACCGTACGGACTAGGTATAGTGCTAGCAGTAATGCATTCAAACACAAATGCATGATCGCCGAATACCGGATGTCCTATTATAATCACTGTACGGACTAGGTATAGTGCTAGCAGTAATGCATTCAAACACCAATGTATGATCGCCGAATACCGGATGTCCGATATGTAACCTGTTATACTCGTGTATGGGCTATGTATAGTGATAGCAGTGATGAATTCAAACACCTATGTATGATAGCCGAATATCGGATGTCCGATCTGTTACCTGCTTTTATAACTGTTAGAAACATAAATCAGGGATCGAAACGTCTTATACAAATCAGGGGGTGAAATATCTTAGCCAGTTCTATTGCACCAGACGCTTGCAACGCATAAAGCGTTTGTTCGTAATAATGAATATTCATTAGGCACGCCTATTCACCGAATACTGTCCATTTAGAACTAACTAATAGTATGTGCCGTAAAAAAAGTCATTTTGTGAAAATTGCAACTCATGAATATTCATTTTAACTTCCGCCTTGTACTTTCGTGGCTACGGACATATTGATATATTATTATGGTAGTACCCACGAAAGTCACATGTCTATACTATGGTAGTAGCCATGCAAGACACATGTCTGTAATATGGCAGTATCCACGAAATTCACATGTCTATAATATGACAGTAGCCACGAAAGTCACATGTCTATAATATGGTAGTAGCCACGAAAGTATCATGTCTATAATATGGCAGTAGCCACGAAAGTAACACGCCTATAATATTATAGTAGTCACGAAAGTCACATATCTGTAATATGGCAGAAGCCACGAAAGTCACATATCTGTAATACGGCAGTAGCCACGAAAGTCACATATCTATAATATGGTAGCAGCCACGAAAGTCACATGTAACTCTACTTTGCTTGGCGACCATTAGAAACAAGAGTAGCCTCCCTCCTTTCAAAATGGTGGAAATTAACAGCACGGATTTCCCCTTGATTTCAAAATGGTTGATATTCCGCGAAAATGGCAGCCATTTTGACATCAGGGGACATCACTCATGTCTTAAATTGCATCCATTTTGAAATAAAGGGACATTACTCTCATTCATGATAGCGGCCATTTTATGCAGGGGGCATAACTGTACCTTTTAGGCGACCATTTGAAACAAGAGTAAAATAAAGGGACATTTCTCTCAATCATAATAGCGGCCATTTTAAGCAGAGGGCATATTTCTACCTTTGAGGCGACCATTCGAAACAAGAGTAGCCTCCCTCCTTTCAAATAGCGGAAATCCACAGCATGAATTACCTCCCCTGTTTTCAAAATGGATGATATTCCGCGAAAATGTCAGCCATTTTACATCAGGGGACATTAATCATGTCTAAAATTGCATCCATTTTGTAATAAAGGGACGTTACTCTCATTCATAATAGCGGCCATTTTTAAGCAGGAGGCATAACTCTACCTTGCTTGGCGACCATTAGAAAGAAGAGTAGCATCCCTTTTTTCAAAATGGTGGAAATTAACAGCACGGATTACCTCCCCTGATTTCAAAATGGTTGATATTCCGCGAAAATGGCAGCCATTTTGACATCAGGGGACATCACTCATGTCTTAAATTGCATCCATTTTGAAATAAAGGGACATTACTCTCTTTCATAATAGCGGCCATTTTTAAGCAGGATGCATAACTCTACCTTGCTTGGCGACGATTCGAAACAAGAGTAGCCTCCCTTCTTTCAAAATTGTGGAAATTAACAGCACGGATTACTTCCCCTGATTTCAAAATGGTTGATATTCCGCGAAAATGGCAGCCATTTTGACATCAGGGGACATAAATCATGTCTAAAATTGCATCCATTTTGAAATAAAGGGACATTACTCTCATTCATGATAGCGGCCATTTTATGCAGGGGGCATAACTGTACCTTTTAGGCGACCATTTGAAACAAGAGTAGCCTCCCTTCTTTCAAAATGGTGGATATTCCTCAAATATGGCTGCCGTTTTGACATCAGGGGACATCACTCATGTCTTAAATTGCCTCCATTTTGAAATAAAGGGACATTACTCTCATTCTTAATAGCGGCCATTTTTAAGCAGGATGCATAACTCTACCTTGTTTGGCGACCATTCGAAACAAGAGTAGCCTCCCTTCTTTCAAAATGGTGGAAATTAACAGCACGGATTACTTCCCCCGATTTCAAAATGGTTGATATTCCACGAAAATGGCATCCATTTTGACATCAGGGGACATAAATCATGTCTAAATTGCATACATTTTGTAATAAAGGTACATTACTCTCATTCATGTTAGCGGCCATATTATGCAGGGGGCATAACTGTACCTTTTAGGCGACCATTCGAAACAAGAGTAGCCTGCCTTCTTTCAAAATGGTGGAAATTTACAGCACGGATTACCTCCCCTGATTTCAAAATGGTTGATATTCCGCGAAAATGGCAGCCATTTTGACATCAGGGGACATCACTCATGTCTTAAATTGCATCCATTTTGAAATAAAGGGACATTACTCTCTTTCATAATAGCGGCCATTTTTAAGCAGGATGCATAACTCTACCTTGTTTGGCGACCATTCGAAACAAGAGTAGCCTCCCTTCTTTCAAAATTGTGGAAATTAACAGCACGGATTACTTCCCCCGATTTCAAAATGGTTGATATTCCACGAAAATGGCAGCCATTTTGACATCAGGGGACATAAATCATGTCTAAAATTGCATCCATTTTGTAATAAAGGGACATTACTCTCATTCATGATAGCGGCCATTTTTAAGCAGGATGCATAACTCTACCTTTTAGGCGACCATTCGAAACAAGAGTATCCTCCCTTTTTTCAAAATGGTGGAAATTAACAGCACGGATTACTTCCCCTGATTTCAAAATGGTTGATATTCCGCGAAAATGGCATCCGTTTTGACATCAGGGGACATAAATCATGTCTAAAATTGCATCCATTTTGTAATAAAGGGACATTACTCTCATTCATGATAGCGGCCATTTTTAAGCAGGATGCATAACTCTACCTTGTTTGGCGACCATTCGAAACAAGAGTAGCCTCCCTTCTTTCAAAATGGTGGATATTCCTCAAATAAGGCTGCCATTTTGACATCAGGGGACATCACTCATGTCTTAAATTGCCTCCATTTTGAAATAAAGGGACATTACTCTCATTCATAATAGCGGCCATTTTTAAGCAGGATGCATAACTCTACCTTGCTTGGCGACCATTCGAAACAAGAGTAGCCTGCCTTCTTTCAAAATGGTGGAAATTTACAGCACGGATTACTTCTCCTGATTTCAAAAAGGTTGATATTTCGCGAAAATGGCAGCCATTTTGACATCAGGGGACATAAATCATGTCTAAAATTGCATCCATTTTGTAATAAAGGGACATTACTCTGATTCATGATAGCGGCCATTTTTAAGCAGGATGCATAACTCTACCTTGTTTGGCGACCATTCGAAACAAGAGTAGCCTCCCTTCTTTCAAAATGGTGGAAATAAACAGCACGGATTACTTCCCAAGATTTCAAAATGGTTGATATTCCACGAAAATGGCATTCATTTTGACATCAGGGGACATAAATCATGTCTAAATTGCATCCATTTTGTAATAAAGGGACATTACTCTCATTCATAATAGCGGCCATTTTTAAGCAGGATGCATAACTCTACATTCTAGGCGACCATTCGAAACAAGAGTAGTCTGCCTTCTTTAAAAATGGTGGAAATTAACAGCACGGATTACTTCCCCTGATTTCAAAATGGTTGATATTCCGCGAAAAAGGCAGCCATTTTGACATCAGGGGACATAAATCATGTCTAAAATTGCATCCATTTTGTAATAAAGGGACATTACTCTGATTCATGATAGCGGCCATTTTAAAGCAGGATGCATAACTCTACCTTGTTTGGCGACCATTCGAAAAAAGAGTAGCCTCCCTTCTTTCAAAATGGTGGAAATTAAACAGCACGGATTACTTCCCCCGATTTCAAAATGGTTGATATTCCACGAAAATGGCAGCCATTTTGATATCAGGGGACATAAATCATGTCCAAAATTGCATCCATTTTGTAATAAAGGGACATTGCTCTCATTCATGATAGCGGCCATTTTTAAGCAGGATGCATAACTCTACCTTGTTTGGCGACCATTCGAAACAAGAGTAGCCTCCCTTCTTTCAAAATTGTGGAAATTAACAGCACGGATTACTTCCCCCGATTTCAAAATGGTTGATATTCCACGAAAATGGCAGCCATTTTGAAATCAGGGGACATAAATCATGTCTAAAATTGCATACGTAATAAAGGGACATTACTCTCATTCATAATAGCGGCCATGTTAAGCAGGGGGCATAACTGTACCTTTAGGCGACCATTCTAAACAAGAGTAGCCTCCATTCTCCCCTGCTTAAGATGTGGCAGAACTTCATAGGCGAGTTAGCCCCTTTGACAACTGGGGACACATAAGTCTAGCCCTACTTGGCCACCAATACTTGACAATCCATATATTATCCAATGGCTGCTTCATTTAATCGATGGCAGGCCTTGTAGTCTTTTGTAACTTGCAACTGACTATCATACTTAACCGCTGTCATCAACTGTGGGTCAATACTTTCAATCATAGAATAAGCCATGTGATCGGTAAAAACTCTTCATCTTATGATGAAGAAAACCAATTAATGGTTTGTATTTGATCTATGAAAAATGTGAACTAAAACCCAAAGACGATGGAGCAGTTAAGAGAATAGATCAGTCATGGATGTCAGTTGGTGGTTATAGTAAGTAGATAGCAATAAGTAAGACCAACAAGATGCAACAAATTATATCTGGTCACTTCTACGGACCATGGTCGTCCTTTATGGACAAAACAAACATAATATACAAGATTTCACAATGGAAAGTACATAAATTGTCTATTTTCTAACACAAAAGTCTTCTGGTCCGTGTTGAAACATATCATTCATGTCTAATATGTCACTTTTTGTTATTTAATAACGTTCAAAAATAAACCATTCATTCTGGACAACCATTCATTCTGGACAAACATTCATTCTGGACAACCATTCATTGACGGGACAAATGCACCAACTTGATGAAGTTGTGTGATGAGATTCATTCCATACCTGAAATAAAAAAGGATGTTCTTAAAACTTTTTTATCAAAATAGTCTCAATTTTGTCACAATTAACACAGCTATATCGAAAATATCCTCAAATAACAAAGAGGGTTAGGGTTAGTAGCTTGTTTATTCGACAACCTTCTGTCCAAATACTAGGTATAATCGGAAATAAATATCAGGTCCTGATGTATCTTCTTATGCGCGTCAAATTGAAATGGGCTATTTGAAACCAAGTATTACTTAAAATTGTGAACCCGATGAATTTGAATGAATGAGGTCTGACTGTAAATTACTATAGCTGTATTTAATTACTAAGTGTATAAGTATCATGAGAAATGCAAAATGAGCCAAGTCATTGCTGATGCCAAGGCATGAGGGGAAAATATGACTTTCTGCTTATTAAAATGCAAGAAACAACCTAGTACAATTATCATTCAAGACAAAATCCAACATTTTTTCATCAAAACAACTTGAGTTTGGTGATAATTTTTAGCTACTTAAATGTCTAACTGACAGACTTGACTTTAATGAATGTCTTTCAAATAAATTTTGGAAATTCATTAGTGAACCCAAAGGGGTTCAAACCTATGTCCCCTATGACGTCAGCACCTAGCACTGAAGAAACTGCAACCATACCCACTATGCCACCAAAGAAACCTCAAAAACGGTTATTCAAATGACCCTGATATGGTTGTCGTTACTTCAGTACATGGTATATACGGTGTGTCTGACATCTTGAGATAATTTTCAGCTACTATTTTACTATAACTATTTATAGAGAATACATTTCTGTATGTTAATAATTTAAGTTATAAAAGTGATGGCAAATCATCAATATACATTGTACATTACCTCTGACCATGTCAATGGCATTAGTGTCTACACAGACTGAACTCAAAGGACATTTACAAAAGAACTCATCAAGAATGACTACTTGATTACGCAAAATTGCAAATGTCAGTATATGTACCAACTGTGTGTTAATCTACTAATGCAATAAATGTTTGTATTCTCGTTCGATAAACTGTTCGGAAGATTTTCCGGTTAACTAGTTTACAAAATAACTGATTATTCCCATCCCTAATTATTCTACTACATGTATTTACTTTTTAAAGTAAGTCAGTATATTTTGGTTAATTAATCAACAAGCCCCAGTTATTTTTTACTGTAATCTCAGTGGCAAAGAATTTATCAAATTGTGTGTTAATTTTCTCTATTATTATTTTCCCCCATCATTTTGTACAAGAAAAAATTCTGATAATAAACTTATTTCTGTATTTTTAGCTTTTGCTTTAATTCTAATGTGAATCTGCAATCCATCAATGCCCACGGCCAGAGATTATAAACTTGAGATCAGTTGCTGTACTCAAAGCTTCTTTTCAGTCACAACCTATTTTGTCAAATAGATATTTTGTTAAATGTTTCAGTACTTTTTTAGGTTATTATTTATGTTATATGGCAATTACTGCATGATCAATTATAAAACAACAGAATTAATCTAAGAAAACACACAAAACAAGATTTGAAATCAATCTCAAGTTTTATAACCTCAGACAAAGGAGTTCATTTGAAATATTTCACTATTATTTGTCACAAATTTGATACTCCTGACCCTGATTTCTCGAGAATACTCAAATATACTAAAATACTAAGTTTAAAATACCAGGAAATTTAATAATTTACTAATAATAGTAATCATCAATATTTTTGTATGAACAGTTAATTTTATCACAATGCCATGATATTATATTTGTGTCACAATGTGCATTTAATTTCATAAAATTATTCAATTGAAACTCTACTGGACATAAAGTGGTAAATGTATGTTGATATTATTTATTATTGTGAAATTATTAAAATGTGGAATCTGAATATATGTTTTTAAATTTAAAATAAATTTATTCAACTTCAAAGTGTTTGTTCGCGTTGCGATATTATTGTATTAAATATATGCAATAAATTAGTTTTGATTTAGGTTTTCAAGAACATGCATATTGAATGCCAAAGGTTTTGTAAAATAGTTTGATAGTCCAAAATATTTTAATGATGCTAAACTATTTCGGTAACTGATTAAAAAATCCAATTCATGAAGGGACATACATCTGCAACAGAAATCCACAGTTTGTTCTATAACATTTTCTACTATTTTTTCCCCCATTTTTTTTTTTTCACTGGCCTATATGAACAGAAAATCAATTGTCAATGTTCAGATTTCTTCAGATTGAAATGTGCTTAATAGGTGAGGTGTGATAGTTTTCACCTGAATGCATCAAATGAAAGAAAAATATGATATTTATTCTTTGATGGTATGTCTTCATTTGGCTACAAAAACCAAAACCATATAATTCCACAATATTGTGAAATACTGGCAGACTCAAATACCAACCAAAGTATTTCAAACTTTTGATGTTCAGAATACAATTCTTTCATTTATTAATTCACTTCACAATTATTCAATGTTCTGAAGTTTTATTGACCGACTGACCCACTGACTGACTATGGAAAGTATACCAGTAAGTATTAATGATTCAAAAGGAATAGTTTGCTCTACATTTCATAAGGCTTTTGCTTAGTATTTGGTATATTCTACTGCCCATGTTTTATTCTGACAACATCATGAAGTTAATTTAACATACTGTGATATTATTAAAGTGGCATTACAAATTGTATGTAAATTAATGTATTTAACATAACTTTTGTCAGGAATTTAGTATGGAATGATATTCTTGTCAATGAAAATATTTTTTATTTTGCTGAATTTGTCATAATTTGCAATAAACTAGCCATTTAACTTCCAACTCGTAATAAAATATTCGTTTTTGGTAAAAAAAGTGTAAGTATTTGACCTTAGAAAGCCTTTTTTCTTTGAAGTGATGTCTAATGTTGGAAAATGTTCTTGAATGATCTTGAAAAAAATGCAAGTTGTCTCCCTTAAATCAATTATTTGACATTTTGTTCAATATTTTATATTACCTTATACAGTAAATCAACATGCAGCAACAACACAACCAAGTACACATACATGGCTTTGTGTAACACTACATGGATCATCATTGTCTTTTGATCCTGAAAAAGAAATCACAGATAAATAAGTTTGTGTCAACTAAAATAAAAGTTTGAAACTTTACTGTCATAGTTTGTATATAACATATAAAACTTTTTATAGGGGTGTCATGTTATGTCTATAGTGTACCATGATATATTGCAATACTTTAGCAGTGCATTGCAATATGTACCACGATATATTGTTTCATTAATCTCATCTATGACTGTAGATTTTTTTCTTACTTTAACAATTTTATTCAACTTCAAATAAAAATTGAATTGAAATAAAAAACTGAATGAAATGAAAAAATATGGTGTTTTACAAAACATTTCTTCTTGTTTCCAAAATATCTAGATTTAGAATTTTGAATTAACAACAAGAGACCCAAAAACCCAGGGGCTCTAAGGGCTACATTGTGCACATAGAACTTCAATAAGCTTAGTTGAAAGTTAGTTCTGGACAAGACCATTTATGAAGTTATTCCCTTCCAACTATACAGAAAACATGTGACCCAATAAAACAAGAAATGTGGCAATACCACCAACATTTTTTATAGAAAACCCATGGGTTAGGAAGGCCTCTATTTTGCAGGGGATGCTAAAACAGACTGATCTAAGCATAAATGCGTAGGCAACACTTGAAATTCTCAGTTCATAAGTAGGTCAGGGCATGAAAATATGCAAAGCCGAAACCAATAATGACACAGTATGGATCAGCAAAATTGAGATATTGAGTGGAAACCTATTTGCTATTTTTAGTTACAGTGACCTTGGACAGAACGGCCCCAAAACCAATCACATGTTCTTACTATGTACCAAGTTTGATGAGAATATGATAAATGAAACTCGAGATAATCACCAGAAATCCCCAGTTTGATGACCACCAGCCCAATTACCTGCCTGCCAAACAACATTCTAATATTCTGATGGAAACACCAATTTCCCCTTTGCACAACTAAACTTTGTAAAATATTCTTTCAAAGTAAGCAACAACAAAAAAGAATTTCCTGGGTTTTTACACTAAAATTATATATCTGCTTTTGAGGAGAGGAAGTTATGCCTAATTTTACAATGTAGTAGCCATTCACTGTAAAGATTGCCATGGTTTTGAGGTATAAAAACATCACATTGGAATGTGACAGGTGAATAAATGATATAAGCCTTATACAGATGGACTCTTAAGCATACTCAGCACTTAATTGGCAACACCATCTGTCCCTGAATTTTAAAAAGACAACTCTACAGGTAGACAGTTAGATAATGAAGAAAATGAGACTTAAACCTATATACAGTAAAATCTCATTAATAAGACCACCTTTAGAACCCTTGAAAACACTGGTCTTCTTATTGATATGGTCTTAATATCGAGGTTGAATAAGGAGCAAAACAGTGAAAATGGACTTGCATATTGTGTTCTTAATTTTGAGGTGCTCTAAATATCGGTGGTCTTTAAGTGAGGTTTTACTGTATTTGATAATACATGCATTAAAGTTTATCAACTGAAGTTTTTATCAACCTACTAAGCATTACGACATACTAAACAATTTTATCTTAGTATTTTCACAATCAAATTTATTAAATATCATGGAATTTTTGTATCATATTTTGAATTTCTTATTAAACTTATTTATTGTACTTATTAATACAGAATTAAACTGACTGTAATAAATGCTGTTTAATTATTAGATACATTTACTTATTACATGTACTTTAAAAACTTTAGAAATTCTAAAAGAGAGAGAATAAGATGCTACAGGGCACGCCTGATATACATAAGACATTGCCTAGAAGAGGTCAACCAAATTTGAAAGTTTAACTGACATCGCTTATTGTTTTAATACTTTACATCATTAAGATTTAATCAATAAATCAGCATGTTGTTCATTTTATATCTGACAAATAACAATTGTTAATGCCAGTCATTGAGGTTAATGGCGCACCACCATAGAACGTCGCCTTGCGTCTTTTTTTATTGTTGTTTGATGATTAAAAGACATTGACGTCACTTTATATATGAGCCCCGCTGTACGATTTCCAACCTCTTCTGTAAGTGACGTCATTTCCAGAAAACGTCACAAGTGATGTCACTATTTGCGAGCAGGAAACAATATTTACTCCATTCAGTCACTTTTTTCATAGTTCCATATGGGGCAAATATTGCTTACTGTACAGTATAAGGTGATGTCACATGTGACGTTCTCTGAAAATGACGTCACTTATAGAAGAGGTTTGAAATCGTACAGCGTTGCTCATATGTTGTTGTTTAAATGCTGAGCTTGAATTTATTAAATTGCTTTAGTGATTTTGAATGATGCACCATAGTGGGTGCAACATTTTTAGTTTCTGTTAACAGTGTTATTTATATCATGTATTACATTAAAGTTTCGTATAAGTCATCTTAATAATATACAATATAGTTACTACAAGAATGCAGTTTATGTGTAATTCTATATCCATCTATTATTAGTTACAGTTTCATAGAAGTACACTTAGCAAAAGTTATAAGTAGTCTGATTTCATATTTAGGATATTGTAATAAATATGAATAAATCCAATAGAAAATTCACACACAGAAAGACCAATATTATTATCTGTAATGCTTCTACTAATTATCAGCACAAAATACAGCTGATTGATTGAAATCAAGCCAATTACATAACACCGCACAGAAATAAAAAATCTCAGATTAATTGAATTGGTCATTACCGATTGTTTTTTTGAATAGGTAGCTAGGTTTCGCGAACTTAGGTCGACGCTTAACAATATTCCAATTTGGCATGGCCTAATTATGCTCTGTGCAATATGAGAATACTGTAACATAGTGACTCTCATGCATCATCAAGTATTCATGTATTGATTAATTTCTTTCATTAATAATTATTTAACTATGGATGACTTTCATTTATTTGTTGTTTCATTGCAGTTTCGACTTAAAGTCAGTAATGCATGATATTTCAATAGTTTATGATCCACTTCGAGATTTTTGAACATTATGCAATTTTCTTGGCATTAATTAATATTATTACTGAAACAGGATTCGAATATTCGAAGTTATGAACGAATATTCGAATATTCGTTGCCATCCCTAATTTAGTAACTATTCTAGAATTGTTGAAACCTAATTGGTATTATGACATTTTTAAAACTTGAAACGCAGTTGGCATCAGACAATATGACAACCTCTTTATTGGTTAAGAGACTTTGTTAAATGAAACTTTGTTGGATATTTTTTGGCAACAGCTATAAAAACAATACTTCTTATCTAATAAAAAATCCTCATAGTTATTTTTAGTCAATAGGCGTCTGACTGGAATAGGCTTAGTAAGGTAAGGTAAGGTTTTAGTAGTTAGGCCTTAATTAAGTATGTACATGTATAAGTTTTAGATGTGTCAGTTAAAGCGGAGTTAAAACACAATGCAGACATGAAGAATGGAATTAATTTTGGATGCATGTTTTTGATTTAATAATACTTGTGATACATTCAAAATCCACTATACCATCAAATGGAGTTGGTTGTTTGTTAAATCTGGAAACCTAGTCCACTGATTAGGGGTATTATGTTATCATTAATCACAAGACCTTATTCGACGGAAGATGTTACAATGCCAGACCTTTCCTGCACCATTAGAAATTACAATACTGCTTAGAAATTCAGACGACAATATTCTTTCTTATTCAAGCCCTAGCTTGTCTGATTTAGAACAAACAGTGGTCCCTCTCTTGAACAACATTTTACAGAGACAGACACAGTGTTTGTTGTAGAGAGGGAGTTGTTGTCAGGAAGGAACAGATCTTTAATGGACCGTTACATAATATGACATAGTATGCTTTAGTTCTCAGACATGTACATTTATACTCAAAAAGTATCATTTGATATTAATGTCGTACAAATTTATTCACTGATTGATAATTCCTGCCTAGATATTATGAAATCTATGAAGTAAATAATTCAACCAAAACCGTCATGGTTTTTACCAACATTCATGTATATCACAATGTATTACGTATGGCAAAGGAATACATGACGGTACACATTCATTCTGACCTTGGACCGAACAGACCCCTAAAGCAATCCCAGGTGAGCTCTCCACATGATTTTGCTATACACCAAGTTTGGTGTGAATATGACAAATGAAACTAAATCATCTTATATAGGTTGTTAGTCGGGTATAGAGGGAATATAACCTGTCTGTGTGCCATACAACTCTAGGTGTTAGCCAAGGGTTATATGAATCACAGACAGGTTATATTCCCCCAAATACCCTGTCAGCAACCTGTATAATGAATTTATAATACTGAAAATCCAATTTTTCAGTAGAACTATGTACAACGAGCAAGGTTTTAAGTTTTAGCTTTGAATTTCAAATCTGCATAGATCTAATCTAGATCTAATAATTACACATATGTATTATTTTGTTTTATAAAATATTTAGTCTGATTTAGTCATGAATAGAAAATCAATAATTAAAATGTTTTCCTTTCCAAATGTAACAGAAATACTTTCTTTAGATCAAATTTCTTTTATTTCACTCGCGCGTATATTGCCTGTATTATATACCCCATAATGTACCTCAATATACATCTTTATAAGCACTCGCTGAAGTCAAAATTAATTTTCAAGCACCTAATCACATTGATGTTATCGAAATGAACTAAGCTCAAAATAAAATAGGATGTTAACCTTACATTTAGATTTTAAGTTAAGTTAGTATTTGGTGTTGCCAATAGCCAAGTGCCTTATTTATTCAGTTGGATTCATTACAATATTGAAGGGGTGAAAGTGAAAGTCTGTCTGCTGCTACATCTATATGCAATATAGAATGTTATAGACTGAGTATTGCTTTCATCCCTCAATTTATCTATCAGCAGAATCACTACAACAAATACTGACTAACAGAGCTAACCAAATCCGTTTTTTTTTACATTATCTCCATGTTATTGTATCATACCATACTGAAACTTAAGCACATCTCTGAAGGGCAAGAAATGAAAAAAAATGTTACCACAGACATTATTGGTCAATTCTGTAATGATTTCATAGAAAGTACTCAAAATATCATTTTAATCTTTACAAACTATATAAGACATCAGTATCAATGCTGGTGGGTTAGCTCTTTCATCAGTATTTGTTGTTTATATATGTAGAATTCTGTGACCGTTTTATTTAACTCACCATGAAATGTATCCCAGGATCTCCGCACCTGACATGTTTCTCAACAATGACCAGCAGATACACTGACAATTAATGAATGCAGACCTGAAATTAAAGAGTAAATTTGTTACACAATCTTCAGTAAATAATAAACTAAAAATATCCTTCCAGCTCAATTTTGGCATGCAGACCTCTCCAACAAAATTTGTTCAATTACAGTAGACATCAGTGATGGATAATCAGACAAATTTCATAATCGATAATCGAATTAGACATAATCGATCCATATTTAGTTTTTTAGTGTAAGTATAAGGCTGACAGTTAATTACATTTGTACAACTTTATTTATCTCTTTTTACCATATTTAACATCAATGGGGTTTGACATTACCTTATATCATTGTTTTTGTATGTTTACTTTGAATATATTTGTATTTGACTGAATACATCGACGACTTCCCAGCTTAAGTTTACTTTAAACTTATTTATCTTACATCAGTAGTGAAACAAGTCCTTACAATTATCAAACTTAATTCACTCTTGATGACCGTTTCCTGGGTAACAAACCAGTACTCATATCAAATACAGAGGTTATGTAGGTTGTGATCAAACCCTGCACTGACATAGCGGTGATATTTAGCCCAGTTAAAACATATAGCAGCTTTTACGATGTTTAGTGGCATTTATAGACCTATAACAGAGTTTATGATGTTCAAGATGGTTAGATCTATAGCAGAGTTTATTATGTAAATCAGTGTTAAAACCTATTGCAGAGTGTATGATGTTTAGCAGCATTAAGACCTATAGAAGAGTTTATGATGTTTAGCAGCATTAAGACCTATAGAAGAGTGTATGATGTTTAGCAGCATTAAGACCTATAGAAGAGTGTATGATATTTAGCAACATTAAGACCTATAGCAGAGTGTATGATGTTTAGCAGCATTAAGACCTATAGAAGAGTGTATGATGTTTAGCAGCATTAAGACCTATAGAAGAGTGTATGATGTTTAGCAGCATTAAGACCTATAGAAGAGTGCATGATGTTTAACAGCATTAAGACCTATAGCAGAGTGTATGATGTTTAGCAGCATTAAGACCTAATACAGAGTGTATGATGTTTAGCAGCATTAAGACCTATAGCAGAGTGTATGATGTTAATAAGCATTAAGACCTATAGCAGAGTGTATGATGTTTAGCAGCGTTAAGACCTATTGCAGAGTTTATGATGTTTAGCAGTATTAAGACCTAAAGCAAAGTGTATGATGTTTAGCAGCATTAAGACCTATTGCAGAGTTTATGATGTTTAGCACAGTTAAGACCTAAAGCAGAATTTATTATGTTAATCAGTGTAAAAACCTATAGAAGAGTGTATGATGTTTAGCATGGTTAAGACCTACAGCAGAGTTTATTATTTTTAGCATAGTTCAGACCTGTAGCAGAGTGTATGATGTTTAGCATGGTTAAGACCTATAGCAGAGTTTATTATTTTTAGCATAGTTCAGACCTGTAGCAGAGTGTATGATGTTTAGCACAATTAAAACCTACCAGTATAGCAGAGTTTATAATGTTTAGCACAGTTAAGACCTATAGCAGAATTTATGATGTTGAGCACGGTTAAAACCTATAGCAGTGTTTATGATATTTTGCACGATTTACATCTACAGATGAGTTTATAATGTGAAGCAGCATTAAGACCCATAGCAGAGTTTATGACATTTAGCACAGTTCAGACCCATAGCAGAGTGTATGATGTTTAGCACAGTTAAGACCTATAGCTGCACAGTCAAGACCTATAGCAGAGTTTATGATGTTTAGCATGGTTAAGACCTATAGCAGAGTTTATTATGTTTAGCACAGTTAAGACCTATACAAGAGTTTCTGAACTTGAGCATGGTTAAGACCTATAGTAGAATTTATGATGTTAAGCACGGATAAGACCTATAGCAGTGTTAATGATGTTTTGCACAATTTACACCTATAGCAGAGTTTATAATGTTACGCAGCATTAAGCCCCATTGCAGAGTTTATGATGTTTAGCACAGTTAAGACCTATAGCAGAATTTATTATGTTTAGAATGGTTAGGACCTAAAGCAGCGTTTATGATGTTTAGCACAGTTATGACCTATAGCAGAGTTTATGATGTTTAGAATGGTTAGGACCTATAGCAGAGTTTATGATGTTTAGCACAGTTAAGACCTATAGCAGAGTTTATGATGTTTAGCACAGTTATGACCTATAGCAGAGTTTATGAAGTTAAGAATGGCGAAGACCTATAGCAGAATTTATTATGTTTAGAATGGTTAGGACCTATAGCAGAGTTTATGATGTTTAGAATGGTTAAGACCTATAGCAGAGTTTATGATGTTTAGAATGGTTAGGACCTATAGCAGAGTTTATGATGTTTAGCACAGTTAAGACCTATAGCAGAGTTTATGATGTTTAGCACAGTTAAGACCTATAGCAGAGTTTATGAAGTTAAGAATGGCGAAGACCTATAGCAGAATTTATGATGTTTAGAATGGTTAGGACCTATAGCAGAGTTTATGATGTTTAGAATGGTTAAGACCTATAGCAGAGTTTATGATGTTTATCACAGTTAAGACCTATAGCAGAGTTTATTAAGTTAAGAATGGCGAAGACCTATAGCAGAATTTATTATGTTTAGAATGGTTAGGACCTAAAGCAAAGTTTATGATGTTTAGAATGGTTAGGACCTATAGCAGAGTTTATGATGTTTATCACAGTTAAGACCTATAGCAGAGTTTATGAAGTTTAGAATGGTGAAGACCTATAGCAGAATTTATTATGTTTAGAATGGTTAGCACCTTAAGCAGAGTTTCTGATGTTTAGAATGGTTAGGACCTATAGCAGAAGTTATGATGTTTAGAATGGTTAAGACCTATAGCAGAGTTTATGATGTTTATCACAGTTAAGACCTATAGCAGAGTTTATGAAGTTTAGGATGGTGAAGACCTATAGCAGAGTTTATTATGTTTAGAATGGTTAGGACCTAAAGCATATAATGGTTAAGACCTATAGCAGAGTTTATTATGTTTAGAATGGTAAGGACCTAAAGCATAGAATGGTTAGGACCTATAGCAGAGTTTATGATGTTTAGAAAGGTTAGGATCTAAAGCAGCGTTTATGATGTTTAGCACAGTTATGACCTATAGCAGAGTTTATGATGTTTAGAATGGTTAGGACCTATAGCAGAGTTTATGATGTTTATCACAGTTAAGACCTATAGCAGAGTTTATGAAGTTAAGAATGGCGAAGACCTATAGCAGAATTTATTATGTTTAGAATGGTTAGGACCTAAAGCAAAGTTTATGATGTTTAGAATGGTTAGGACCTATAGCAGAGTTTATTATGTTTATCACAGTTAAGACCTATAGCAGAGTTTATGAAGTTTAGAATGGTGAAGACCTATAGCAGAATTCATTATGTTTAGAATGGTTAGGACCTAAAGCAGAGTTTCTGATGTTTAGAATGGTTAGGACCTATAGCAGAAGTTATGATGTTTAGAATGGTTAAGACCTATAGCAGAGTTTATGATGTTTATCACAATTAAGACCTATAGCAGAGTTTATGAAGTTTAGAATGGTGAAGACCTATAGCAGAGTTTATTATGTTTAGAATGGTTAGGACCTAAAGCATATAATGGTTAAGACCTATAGCAGAGTTTATTATGTTTAGAATGGTAAGGACCTAAAGCATAGAATGGTTAGGACCTATAGCAGAGTTTATGAAGTTTAGAATGGTGAAGAACTATAGCAGAGTTTATGATGTTTAGAATGGTAAGAACCTAACGCATAGAATGGTGAAGACCTATAGCAGAGTTTATTTTGTTTAGAATGGTAAGGACCTATAGCAGAGTTTATGATGTTTATCACAGTTAAGACCTATAGCAGAGTTTATGAAGTTTAGAATGGTGAAGACCTATAGCAGAATTCATTATGTTTAGAATGGTTAGGACCTAAAGCAGAGTTTATGATGTTTAGAATGGTTAGGACCTATAGCAGAAGTTATGATGTTTAGAATGGTTAAGACCTATAGCAGAGTTTATGATGTTTATCACAATTAAGACCTATAGCAGAGTTTATGAAGTTTAGAATGGTGAAGACCTATAGCAGAGTTTATTATGTTTAGAATGGTTAGGACCTAAAGCATATAATGGTTAAGACCTATAGCAGAGTTTATTATGTTTAGAATGGTAAGGACCTAAAGCATAGAATGGTTAGGACCTATAGCAGAGTTTATGAAGTTTAGAATGGTGAAGAACTATAGCAGAGTTTATGATGTTTAGAATGGTAAGGCCCTAACGCATAGAATGGTGAAGACCTATAGCAGAGTTTATTATGTTTAGAATGGTAAGGACCTAACGCATAGAATGGTGAAGACCTATAGCAGAGTTTATGATGTTTAGAATGGTAAGGACCTAACGCATAGAATGGTGAAGACCTATAGCAGAGTTTATTATGTTTAGAATGGTAAGGACCTAAAGCATAGAATTGTTAGGACCTATAGCAGAGTTTATGAAGTTTAGAATGGTGAAGACCCATAGCAGCGTTTATGATGTTTAGAATGGTTAAGACCTTTAGCAGAGTGTTTGATGTTTAGCATAGTTAAGACCTATAGCAGAGATTATGATGTTTAGAATGGTTAGGACCTAAAGCATAGAATGGTTAGGAGCTATAGCAGAGTTTATGAGGTTTAGAATAGTTAGGACCTTAAGCATTGAATGGTTAAGACCTATAGCAGAGTTTATGATATTTAGAATGGTAAGGTCCTTTAGTAGAGTTTATGATGTTTAGAATGGTAAGGACCTAAAGCATAGCATGGTTAAGACCAATAGCAGAGTTTATGATGTTTAGAATGGTTAGGACCTAAAGCAGAGTTTATGTTTACAATGGTTAGGACCTATAGCAGAGTTTATGATATTTAGAATGGTTAGGACCTAAAGCAGAGTTTATGATTTTTAGAATGGTTAGGACCTAAAGCAAAGTTTACAGTTTTTAGAATGGTTAGGACCTAAAGCAAAGTTTACAGTTTTTAGAATGGTTAAGGCCTATAGCAGAGTTTATGATGTTTAGAATGGTTAGGCCCTAAAGCAGAGTTTATGATTTTTAGAATGTTTAGGACCTAAAGAAGAGTTTATGATTTTTAGAATGGTTAGGACATAAAGAAGAGTTTAAGATTTTTAGAATGGTTAGGACCTAAAGAAGAGTTTATGATTTTTAGTATGGTTAGGACCTAAAGAAGAGTTTATGATTTTTAGAATGGTTAGGACCTAAAGCAATGTTTACGGTTTTAGAATGGTTAAGACCTATAGCAGAGTTTATGATTTTTAGGATGGTTAAGACCTATAGCAGAGTTTATGATGTTTAGCATGATTAAATTAAGTAATGAGTTAACTGTTTTATTGAAAAAGAACTAGTTACCTGATGGCCAAAGTGCGTGCAATGGCAAATTAAGTCAAATCAATTATTGAGGCATGGGATAATAAAATGTCATTAACAAGTTAAATTCCACAAGATACCAAAATGAAGCATGAAATAAATAGAATTATTGTATGTTTCGGTGCAAGATGGAATGTTTTTCACCTACTCCACTTGTGAAAGTATTGCATCGGCTGCTTACTTGGGGAAATAACTTTCGATCTTACACCCAAACATACAAATATCCTCTATTTATTAGTGTGAAATGGTATACAAATGCTTAAAGGTATGTGCCCAACATCAATACAGCTTTGTCACAGATTTACAACTACAATGTATACATGTATAATTTGTTTTATATATCTGAATGTTAATATACATTGTACTATGTCTCCAAATATTTCTATTTAAATAATTAACTAATATATCATTTATCATTAGCCATTGGCGAATTATTGGTTTGCATTCAAATAGAATGTTTTGAAACATATTTTTGTTCAGTGTAATACTGCTTTACCAAATATTTATTGGATATGTTCCAAATTGCATTTAGTTTTCTGAAGAATGCTTTATCTATTATCAGTACATTTGGTTGAAAAGGCTTTGAACTACATAATGTTAATCTAGTATCAAGTGATATGTTATTTTAACCTATTAATTGCAATTTTTATAATAAACTTAATGCCAAGATATCCAGGAATTTAGGTATTATCTTTTTAAATAAACAGACCCTTAGGTTTAGTTAACGCTTGGTGTTGCCCACAACCAAGAGCCTTTGTATGGCAAAGAGATATTTATATAAGCCACTATCAAAATTTTAAAGATCAATAGAATTCTTGACACAATTTTGAGGGATGAAAGTGAAGTCTATACAGCACTGCTATTGGATTTACAACCTCTTCTGTAAGTGACATCATTTCATGAAAAAGCAATATGTGACGCACTATTTGAAAACAGGAATAATTGTTTACTCTCTAGGGTGACTTCGTTTTCATTGCCGTATGGGGCAAATATTGCTGTCAGTACATGGTGACGTCACATGCGACTTTTTCTGTAAACGATCTCACTTAAAGAGGTTGGAAATCGTACAGCAACACTCATATGCTGCTTCATCTACAGTAAAAGCTCACAAAAAGACCACCTCAAAAGTAAGACCACCTCAAAAGTATCATTAATGAGACCATATTTTTAGGGCCCAGTTTTCTATTTTCATCCACATTTTAACTCAAAAATCAGACCACCTCATTGATAAGATTAAATTTCTTCAGATCCAATGACGGTCTTATTGAGGTTTCCCAGTATATGCATATAGAGTCTTAAAGACTAGCTTTACTTTCACCACTCAATTTGATTATCAGCAGAAGTTTTACAACAAATATTAACTAACAGAGCTAACCCACCATTTTGTATTTACATTTTTACATTATATATCATACCATTCAGAAAGTTTGCTTTATTACTAACACACAGGGACTGGTAGCAAAGTGTATAATGATTGTTACCTCCCTTGTCATGTCTCACTTCTGTCATAATTTAGTAGGACATACTCAGAATATCATTTTAATCTTTACAAACCATGTAAGATAATAGCATCAATTCTGGTGGGTAAGCTCTTTGGATGAATATTTGCTGTTTATATGAAGGTTTCTGTGACAGTCTAACTTACCATGCAATGTGTGTCAGTATCTCAGCATCAGACAAGTATCTCAACAATGACTAGCATCTACACCATCATATCATTGAATGGAGACCTGAAAGTAAAGTAGAAAATCTGTCATATTATCTGCAGTCATTGGTTTAATAAACAAGAGGGCCATGATGGCCCTATATTGCTCACCTGAGTACATTGCCATTCTGACTGAATTAGACTAAGGTGCCAATAAATTGGTATATGTTAGAAAAATCCATTCAGCAGTTAAGCAGGAAATGTTGTTACATGTTTACATATAAGCAACAAGGCAATGCCCACTGGCCCCATGTTTTTTGACAAAATTTAATAATTTATGCATTTTGGAAGAAGACCACACCAGGATCACACCAAATATCAAAATTCTACACCTTATGGTTTTGGACAAAAAGATTTTGTAAGTTTTCTTTTAAATAGGCCCAGCCTCCTAGCAACCACCTTTATTGACAGAACTTAATAATTTATACAATTTTGTAATAGGACCACCAGAAATTGCTACACACCAAATATTAAAGCTCTAGAACCGATAGTTTTGGACAAGAAGATTTTCAAAGTTTTCACTTCCTGTGACATACTTATGCAAAGACTGGAACCATTTATATAACTTCAAAAGAGGACCATTCTGGTGAAATTTAGTTGAAATGTCGTTTATATACATATAGGGAATGATGGACATCCAATGATCCTAAAAGTTCACCATGAGCACTTTGTGCTAAGGTGAGCTAACAAGCTTGCAGGGCAGACCCCTTCCCCATACATTTCAATAAATTACATACTTCACATTATTTCACTTTTATTGGTAATGCCTCGGTTAAACTGATTGACAGGAAATTTCTCTGTGAGCAGATGACTGGGGATAGGTGCAACTGACTTATCAGAAATGCCTATGTTGACAGGTGAATGCATATAGGAGGTGGTTGCTGGGACAGGTTAAACTGACCTATCAGAAATGCCTATGTTGACAGGTGAATGCATATAGGAGGTGGTTGCTGAGACAGGTTAAACTGACTTATCAGAAATGCCTATGTTGATAGGTGAATGCATATAGGAGGTGGTTGCTGAGACAGGTTAAACTGACCTATCAGAAATGCCTATGTTGACAGGTGAATGCATATAGGAGGTGGTTGCTGGGACAGGTTAAACTGACCTATCAGAAATGCCTATGATGGCAGGTGACTGAATATAAGAGTTTGTGCTTGATACAGGGTCAACTGATTCATCTGAAATGCCTCTGTAGATAGGTTACTGCATATAAGAGGTTGCTGTTAAGACAAGATAAACTCGTATATTGGAAATGACTTTGTTGGAAGGTTACTGCATAGATGAGGTGACTGTTGAGACAGGCTAAACTAATTGATAAGAAATATCTCTGTTAGAAGGTGACTGCATAAAAGCAGTGACTGTTGGGACAGGTGAAACTGAATTATCAGAAAAGCCTCTACTGAAAGATGACTGAATATAAGAGGTGACCTTTGAGACAGATTAAACTGACCTATCAGAAAAGCCTCTGTTGGCAGGTGACTGAATATAAGAAGTAATTGTTGAGACAGGTTAGGCTGACCTATCAGAAATGCCTCTACTGACAGGTGACTGAATATAAGAGGTGACCTTTAAGACAGATTAAACTGACCTATCAGAAAAGCCTCTGTTGGCAGGTGACTGAATATAAGAGGTAATTGTTGAGACAGGTTAGACTGACCTATCAGAAATGCCTCTGTTGGCAGGTGACTGAATATAAGAGGTAATTGTTGAGACAGGTTAGACTGACATATTAGAAATGCCTCTGTTGGCAGGTGACTGAATATAAGAGGTAATTGTTGAGACAGGTTAGACTGACCTATCAGAAATGCCTCTGTTGGCAGGTGACTGAATATAAGAGGTAATTGTCGAGACAGGTTAGACTGACCCGTCAGAAATGCCTCTGTTGGCAGGTGACAAAGGTTATTTGTAACTGGGGTAATAGTATTTTTATTGCATTATTCTTATATTTATGTTAAAGTTAAGAAGCACAAAATATAAAATATTTTTTGTTGCATCTTGTGTTATTTTCCCAAGTTACTACCCCTGCAAACCTTTCCCTGCTAACTGCCCATGTGATGAAAGAGGTACATGGTTGGATTTTATTGTTTTTAACTTGGGAAGGCTTAATTATAATAGTGTCCTTGGAAAACTTATAGTGGCACATGTTAAATAAAAAAAAATGTACTTTACTTTTGAGTTACATTTGAACCATTTCGGAAATAAACCTAGCAGACATGACCTCAAGCAATGCTGAATATAAAACTAGCAAATATGAAAGTCGAAAATACAACTTTGTATTATTCGAATTGGCAAGTTTTCATAAGACCGAGTCTATAGTGAAGTTTACAATGTTTAGCTGTCTCACAACTGTATAGGTAATATGAAAACAGAGAAGAGAGGATGGTCAACAAGCAATAAATATTTGGTCATGGCCTTTTAGTAGTTGTAAATTACTAAAACAATTTAATGTTATGAATCCACAGTATTTTAATAAATGCATTCAATTTTCATTTTTTTTTTCATTTCAAGCATGTCAGTTGACCTAACCAGTTTTCCTGGAAATAATTATTAACCAGTACTCACTTGCTCTTTCGAAAGCATTTGTTGTTTACCGGCATAAAATGTTATACATGCTATCCCACACTGATGTCAGTTCTTCTATACAACTTATAGCCCTAACCCTACTTATATTTTGAATTCAATTCAATTCATGAAAACATCTGGAGGGATGAAAGTGTAAAAGGTTCATCTTCAGCTTCATCTCTGTATGATAAACCCTCAATAATTAGACCAACATTGGGACCTAAGAAAAAGTGGTCAATTTATCAACTTGAAGTTTGCGTTCTTAATGTTGAGGTGGTTGTATTATTGAGGTGGTCTATATTTTACTATATATATAGGCATTCAACTAGTTTCAGCAGAATTTCCACAGCAAATATCAAATAACCCACCACTTTTTATTTATCGTTACCTCCCTTGTCATTGTTCACTTCTGTCATAATATTGTACTAAATACAATATCAATTTAATATTTTCAAACTATCCATAATCAATTCTGGTGGGTTAGCTCTTTTGATTAATATTTGCTGTTTATATGAAGGTTTATGTGACAGTCTAACTTACCATGTGATGTGTGTCAGTATCTCAGCACCAGAAACCTTTCACAACAATGACTAGCAGATACACCAACATATCATTGAATGGAGATCTGAAAGTAAAGGAGGATCTTTGTTACATATCTGCACTCGTCAGTTTCATTAAAATCATCACAGCTCAATGTTGCAGGGCAGACCCAAATTCTTCATTTGATAATGGTGGCCTAGCATGTTCAATCACTGTGTTCAGCCAACACAGAGATTTGCAATGTACAGGAGTGGACACGTTTGTACAACTCCCAGTGATTTTTTTAAATAATCTTACTGCCTGTGCCTTTTCAATTGGTACAGTTAAAAATAGCTCCGATAAATTGATACCAAAATTGGGAAAATCAGGTTATGGTTGTTTTGCTTATAAAATTAACTTTTTAGCTGTGGCTGGTGTTTGTTATACATAATGAGGTGATGTAAGAGCAAATATTTTTTTATAAGAGGTTAAATACGCAAAGAAAGAAATTCAGTCAGAGGGGGACAAATGAACAAAGCATTGGGAAAAAATGATGATTTTGGGGGAAAATGGACACAGCCTATATCCAACAGTAAAATTTTTTTTTAAATCACAGAGACAGGGTGCTTGTTGTGTTTTAACTATCATGATTAATATTTTTGCCTCATATTAGTACATTCAAATTGGCAATATTATTGCATAATTATCAAACTCACTTTATATCGGGCTTAGTATTATTGTCTTGAAATGTAGGCTACAAACAATGGAAATGTATTTCAATATTTTGAAATTAATTTAAACATTTTAAACAATGTGATTTTATGCACATAAATCAGAATTGATGAGTAACACATACATGTGAACCTTTTCTGAAGGCAAATCACGAGATTGCCCCTCGAAAAGCGGGAGATTGAGACTCAAAACGGGAGTTTTTTTTGCGTGGCCGAAATTTTGTCAACATCGTGTCTTCATCCGTATTTTAAGCTATTAATAGCAATATTCTGCGATCTAACTCGTAATCTGGGGGTCAACCTAGTCCTACAAATATAACTCCTAGCATTTGTATTATTCATGTTTTACCTTCATTTTGATGATATTTTACATTTTACGTTTTCTGTCAAATGCTTGACAATGAAAGTAAAATATGAGAAATAAAAAAAACAAATATTGAAAAATGAAGGTAAACGTGAAGGATCTAGCATGGTTGTCTAATTGTTTGGACTAGGGGTCAACCCTTTAAAAGAGTCGCCAATTAACAATTTTATTGCCAATTGTCATATCTGACTACAATAGAAACATGTGAAACTTGAATAAACAACATGACAAGCGAGAGTCGCGTCGTATTTTGATCCGTGTCACCAAGCGCTTGATTCCATGTTTTTTTTCGGACTGGTATCCTGATTTTACACTTTTGGTTATCAGTTTGACAAGTAATTTCGGCGAACCAGTCGGGAATTAACCAAAAAATACCCCATAACAAAAATTCACATTGTTTACTTTGAAAATCGGGAGATCACGGCTCCTGGCGATGATAGCGGGAGTTGGCTGTCAAATCTGGGAGCCTCCCGCGGAAATCTGGAGAGTTCACATGTATGGTAACAGAGGATGTTAAAATTCTTCTCCAAATTTAGCAGCTATAGATAGTTCCCACATTTTCAATATTTACCATCCTTGTTCTGCATAGTTGACCAGAACTTAAGGGTGGTAAATTTTGTTGGTGAGGGAACTATCTTTGTTACCTAATGGTTTGTTTTTTATCATCTCGTTATTCAAGTGGCTTCGTCAATTAGAAAATATTCCTTAATACAATAACTGTCTAATGACTTATAGATTCTAGACTTTGAAACTGGGTTATATCAGCAGAATTTTTAACTTAAATATACAGTCGACACTCATTGTGTCGACATCGGTAATATCAACATTCCTGTTTAGTCGACATATTTGTAAAGTCCCGATTTCTGTCGCTATTATATTGTATAAGGAAAAAGATTCATGAATTTGATCTCATTTTAATATGCTCATGATGTAGAGTTTAAATGTTTGAGTTTATAGTATACTGTGGACAATTTTTAGTTGCGTTATTAAAGGCATGGAGGAAACTATTACCTCAATGTAAATGTGACATGCTATTAACTGTTTATTTTATATTCTTATTTGACTGTACTCAATATCTTCAGTATTTAATACATAACACAATTTCTTTTCTATTTATTTAGACATTTAATTAGGATTAATAAAATTGGAGCTATTTGTAAGCTGATATTTATTTGGAGTAAATGTAGTATTTCTCAAACTGTCACAATCTGGACAAGACTAAACATTGTATTTAACACAGAATCTTGTCATATGTTTTACAGAGAGAGCCTGCTGCTGTTATATAGGACACCTGTACACATGCTATTTTAAATAGTGCCCATAAAGTTAACAGGTGTCTAACCTGAGAATGCTTCATAATACTACTTTAATACAATAAAATATATGTTTGTCACTGTAAGGTTTACCTTAAGCTATATTTACAATACAAACACCCTTTTGTGCATTTTACAAAGCAGCCTCTAGCTCTGGCTTTCTGGAACATTCACACACAATCCATACTGTTTGGGAGGTGGATTGGGGAGTGCTTCCATGAATTAATCAAAAGAGCTAACCCACCAAAAACAGGAGGCTACTTTGAATAATGCGCATGTTTATGATAAACTAGTGATACATGCAGATATCACATACAGTGGTGTAGCTGCCGTTATGCACAATATGCCTGTACATACAATTCGTAATTGGAATAAAAAAATATTAGAGGCTAAAATTAAACTAGAAATGTGTCCATAGGACACAGATGTCCCCACTTGCAGCTTTTGTCACAAAAGCAAATGTTATTATTCTGCTCATAGTTTGTGAATGGGTATCAAAATTACCAAGTGAACAACTGTACTAATTATGGTGATAAGTCGAAGGCCAAAAGTTTGCACTTACTGGGTGCAGTCATACATGAAACCCCAGGTGCACAACTATACATGCTTGTCAACATTCCTGTAAAGTTTTATGACTCAGGGTCCTATACTTTTGGAGATACACGCCACACAATATTGCATGCGCTGTATGCTATATTTTTACTAAGTCAAGGGCCATAACTTTGCACTTACTGGGCACAGCATATCATGAAACCCCTGATTCACAACTACACAGGCTGATTATCATTCCAGTAAAATTGTATGGCTCTTGCTCATATTGTATTGGAGATACGAGTGACACAAGATTTTGTGACGGACAGAAGGACGGGCGAACAGACAGACAAGGGTAAATCTATATGGGCATAATAAAACTCAGGGGGAAATGAGTGAATCATTTGCAGGCCTTATATTTTGAATTCATGAGACAATAACAGCTCAAAAAGTATAATAGAAAGAGCCTTGTTTACCTTGTATTTTAACAAACGTTTTTTATTACATGCAGTATACAAGGTGAGTTATACAAGCCTCAATTCTGCTATACAAATAGGTTTCTCTCCCATGGAAACAAAAAACGCCCCTTTAATCCCAAATTGTGCATACACTTCAAAAAGGCCTAGCTACACCCCTGATACGTGCATTTCTACAGTGATCTGTTAATAATGAAGATATTGCAAAAATACTCACCAATCGAGGTGTTTTTCGTCCTATATAACACATTGGGATACATTATGCACACCTGTTGATGACATACATTTCCACCCTGGAAAAAAAATGAAAAAACTGCACTAGCCTTTTAAAAAACATACAGGCAAAGGACAGCTAGAAAAAACCCATAGCATTTTCTGCATCATTATCTACAAGGTTAGTTTACCTAACCAGTGTTCCTAGGTTACCAACCAGTATCATATTCTATGGTAGGCAATTCCTTCCTTATTATATCTCAATCCAAACAATTTTAACTATGCTCTTTCATAAAATTACTCACACAACAAAATCTCAGAGCATTTGAAATTGGTTTGTTGGACTGATAAAAATATTAAATATTAAAATATCAGCATTTCTATAGCTGTAATTATGTAAAATGCAAGTAGTTGCATATCAAAACATTTTAAAAACTGACTATACCCCAACATTTGACTGACTGGTGTAATTGACCAATCAGATTGCAAATGTTGATCTCAAGTAATTTTGTGAAATTTTAGAACTGTGTGATTCAAAATTACAATATAAACGAAGGTGTTACAAAAACTAAAATGGCATACACACTGGCAGGTTATTAGCACTTAAACACCAATCATTTTGGTTAAAAGTTTACACCAGTATATTGATTAAATGATGCACGAAGATGTTTGGTGACGTCATTGCTGTTACAGAATGTTGACATAGTGTTTTTTAATGCTTTGGTCTACAATAATTAGGGTTGAGCTTATTACATTAAACTAACGTGCAACAAAAACTAGGACAGTAATCGGACATTACTGGTTTCCTCTGGTGATCAGTATGCACTGATGATCACTGTCCTGAATATACTTTTACTCAGAATCTTGTTTATGATTTTACCATAAGCTGATATTTTATCACTTCCTCGGGTCAGCAACAGTCTTTTAACGATGTGCAGCTAATATATACCCAGATCATTGCATCCTTTTTATTTTGTGACATTTGTGTGATAAATGGACAGATTCAGTTTTACTGAAACTGGTAAATATTCGCTGCGACACTTATCAATCATATTGCAAACTACGATGTTAATTTAAAGATCAGTTTTACAAACTGTGAACGAATTAATTGTGACACAAAAAATAGGTCGAGATAAAATTGTTTATCTCTTCACAGTCAATTGACACCTCTTCAATTTCATTCACGTTGAGAGGATGTCGACACAAACAAGTACATTAAGATGTGAAAACACTCTTTGGGCCAGAGAAATCACGTCGACATAGCCGAAATTGTCGACATAGAAATGTCGACATATAAATCATTTTCCATATACAATATATAGCGACAGAAATCGGGACTTTACAATATATGTTGACTAAACCGGAATGTCGATATAACCGATGGCGACATAACGGGGTTCAACTGTATATACATTGTATCCATGTTTGATTAGGATTGCTCAATGAATGTGGATGCTAAGTGTAAACAATTAAATAGCAGATGACAGATGGACTGACAGCCAAAGATCCAAATAGCTCACCATTGAGCAGTTTGTGCTGTAAAACAGCAAGAAAACTGCCATGTTGCAATTTGCTCAAGGTTCTGATTTTTTTCAGGCCAACTTCAAGTATTATTGTACAACAGTAAAAGTAAGTGTAGAAAATATGATAAAATATAATTTACCTGCTATCTTAGGTCTCTGATTCCCAACTAAACAATTTGTCCATCATTCCGCACCAAACACCCCACATTGTTGATATTCAGGTGGTTGCAGTACATGGACAAAATAAACCAAAACATGTTTTAAGCAATACATATAAACCAAGAGACTGTGTGAGTGTCTGCTTCATTCCGTAATCTAAATAAGGAATAACATTAATACAAATAATATATAGGTGTAATATTTATGATATTCTTATCTAAATGATTAATATATTAGTTATATACAATGTTTTTTATATCTACACTACTGATAACTTAACATATCGATATCTACACTACAAGCTTCACAACCAAACCCAAAACACTGACAGCCACATGGAACCATCTTGGTAAGAGAACTTATAGACAAAGCATTTTCAGAAGGGATGTATTGGTCATTGTCAAAATATACATGGAGTGGACCATTGGGTAACAACCATGTAACATTATCTAAGGAGGAAACTGAATCAGCATAAACAAGTGAATCATATGCATCAGTTGAATGGACAACACATCAAAAAAAGAAAGATGTTCATACAGCAAGGATATGTGAGATCTGTATTTTATATACAAAAACACAATGGAGAAGGGATAAAGGGAGAGCACACTGGAAGGGATTACGGGACAGAAGTTGTGTCAATAAACAAAAAAATGTTGTTCACAAATAACACAGAGGCCAACAGAAAAACCTCCTGTCAAGAAAGATACACACATACAGGGAAGGGGATATGTATTGACCTTTGTTTAAATGTATAAGTAATGGAAAATGGGATTACCACCATACCAAAGATAATCAGTAAATTTGTAATCTGATTATTCATCAGAATAATACAAGTATGTTCATGATATCAATTAACAGCAAAAATGCAATATTAATACAAACTCCTAAATGAGGCTAGAGGACTTACGACTCCTCTGCCTAACCTTGTATACTGGAAATGACCATATGACCCTTAATCACAACCTAAAGTAAACCTAAATCCCTAAAACATTAAGACCCTGAACCTTGAATAATTTAAGAAAAGTAAATGAAAAGTTGAAGAGTTGTTGATTGTTGATACATAATCTGAGGTTAAAATCAAGGTGTAAAATTAGAATTGTCTAACTGCCTATTTATAAACAAGCAGATAGAACAGTTTCGCTTCCACCCCTCAATTTTCCTAAGGGAAACAGAGTTTGCATTGAACATGACCTTATTTAAATTGAATAGTTGAAAGGATAAATTATGGCCGTTATGAGCTTCCGACCATAACCGCTCCTTTATGCAAGAATAAGATATATGCAGATGAAGTATTTGGAATAATTTTAATGAAATTTTGATGCTAAAAAGTTCCGAAAAGTTCCTTAACCTAAACCTTTATATGAAATTTTAGTATTAAATAGTTTCAAACATATCCACTAAACCTACCATGCACTTAAATTGAAATTTTGATGCAAAATAGCTTCCACATATTGTTTCCTTAAATGAACCCTAATATGCAATTTTGAGTAAAATTAGGTTCCGAAAAGTACCCTAAACCTATCTTAACCCTTATAACTGACATTTTTAATACAACAATAAGTTAATGAAATAGTTATAATATTATTGAAATCCTAAGTGAGGTTATTTGCTGCTTGAAATTTTGAAGCATTAAGTGCAGAATTCCAAAAGGTCCTTAAACCTCATTACCATGTTCAATATGTCTTCATTTAACCAACTTAGAATGAAATTTGGAATAGGGTCTGGCCGAAACGTTGCCATATGATGCAAATCCAGAATACCCTTGAATGATACCTAAACAAAACAATTACACAAGAGAAATAATTACCTAACTCAAAGTTTTGTATCTTAACCTACTTTATGGTAAATTCAAAAATTATGAGATAAATTGAACTAAAAAATGTTTAAATAAATTGATTAAACAGTAAAGAGGAAACTGAAACCATGAACATACTTTCTACATATCTGCCAAATTTACAAAACAAGTTTGGTTTCTGATAAATTAGTTTTTCACTGTGCATAACATTTACCCATTTTTCAATCATTTTGCACAATTTGCAAAAATACTAGAATGGTGTTCCTGTATCAAATTATTGTAAATCATGTATATCAAAGGGGGCAATAAATAAGAAAAGTCTAGATATTGAGAGTTCATCCTATTTAAGACTCTCTCTTTATATGTATGCTGAGATAGACTTTGAGACAGATCTCTGAATTAATCTTGTCAAAGAACAAGAACTGAGCATACACTAATGATCAAAGATCAATGTTAAATGTAGCTAAGAAAGGGGACAATGACCAACACAAACCAATACATTGACCATAGGTTACCAACTGACAGAAAATTCAGTTGAAAAGCATTCAGAATCATTAAAATGGAAACAAAGTATGTACAAAGAAATCAAAACTATACCACAGAACTAAACCATAAACCAATCAACAGTTCTTAAAACTCAATACAATAGTACACAATCCTAACACTACAGTTATCTACAGATATACTCACTCTAAATGTTGAGGGGTGAAAGCGAAACCAGTCTTTCTGTATTGTAAGATACAAGATTGATTTCACTTTCATCCACTAACAATATTGCTCAGGAGGCAGGCGGCGCAACTCCCTTCAGATTCTTCTCAGTGTATTTTAGAAAGCATACTATAATATCATAAAATATCATTGTGTCAAAATTGAAGAACTGCCTTAACCTTGCATATTTGTTATACCAGGTAAAATAAACTAACAGTTTCAATTGTAGTACTATTCATGGTAACTGTAATATTTTATTTTTCAATTACATTTTTATATCATTATTTCTAAATAAATTGAAATGACTTCAAACTAAAAAGGACAGTTTTTTTGTCAATCCAGAAGTTGTCCTAAAAAGGACAGTTTTTTTGTCAATCGAGAAGTTGTCCTTAAAAGGACAGTTTTTGTCCTGAGAAGGACAGTTTTGTGACATTCTATAGAGAGGTGTAAATTTATTTTACACAAAGGCCAAAATTTGAAAGTCCCCAGTCAAGAACAAAACGCTGCCTATTCGAATAGAAAGAACAAATACTATAAAGGACTCACCTATCCAAACAGAGAAATTAGGTTTGAATAGATGTTCAGCCACATTACAGCATTGCCTCACATCCTGACAGGCAGCTCAAAATAAATTGATCTCATTGTCAATGTACATTGTGTATTCAATCTGATTTCAGCTCCCATTTAATAAACAACAGTCTAAGTTAACACCATTTGGACAGTTTTTTTGTCAATCAAGAAGTTGTCCTTAAAAGGACAGTTTTTGTCCTGAGAAGGACAGTTTTGTGACATTCTATAGAGAGGTGTAAATTTATTTTACACAAAGGCCAAAATTTGAAAGTCCCCAGTCAAGAACAAGACGCTGCCTATTCGAATAGAAAGAACAAATACTATAAAGGACTCACCTATCCAAACAGAGAAATTAGGTTTGAATAGATGTTCAGCCACATTACAGCATTGCCTCACATCCTGACAGGCAGCTCAAAATAAATTGATCTTATTGTCAATGTACATTGTGTATTCGATCTGATTTCAGCTCCCATTTAATAAACAACAGTCTAAGTAAACACCATTTGAACAGTTTTTTTGTCAATCGCGAAGTTGTCCTAAAAATTACCGTTTTTTTGTCAATCGAGAAGTTGTCCTTAAAAGGACAGTTTTTGTCCTGAGAAGGACAGTTTTGTGACATTTTATAGAGAGGTGTAAATTTATTTTACACAAAAGCCAAAATTTGAAAGTCCCCAGTCAAGAACAAGACGCTGCCTATTCGAATAGAAAGAACAAATACTATAAAGGACTCACCTATCCAAACAGAGAAATTAGGTTTGAATAGATGTTCAGCCACATTACAGCATTGCCTCACATCCTGACAGGCAGCTCAAAATAAATTGATCTCATTGTCAATGTACATTGTGTATTCAATCTGATTTCAGCTCCCATTTAATAAACAACAGTCTAAGTAAACACCATTTGGACAGTTTTTTTGTCAATCCAGAAGTTGTCCTAAAAAGGACAGTTTTTTTGTCAATCCAGAAGTTGTTTTTGTCCTGAGAAGGACAGTTTTGTGACATTCTATAGAGAGGTGTAAATTTATTTTACACAAAGGCCAAAATTTGAAAGTCCCCAGTCAAGAACAAGACACTGCCTATTCGAATAGAAAGAACAAATACTATAAAGGGCTCACCTATCCAAACAGAGAAATTAGGTTTGAATAGATGTTCAGCCACATTACAGCATTGCCTCACATCCTGACAGGCAGCTCAAAATAAATTGATCTCATTGTCAATGTACATTGTGTATTCAATCTGATTCAGCTCCCATTTAATAAACAACAGTCTAAGTAAAAACCATTTGGACAGTTTTTTTGTCAATCGAGAAGTTGTCCTAAAAAGGACAGTTTTTTTGTCAATCGAGAAGTTGTCCTAAAAAGGACAGTTTTTTTGTCAATCGAGAAGTTGTCCTAAAAAGGACAGTTTTTGTCCTGAGAAGGACAGCTTTGTGACATTCTATAGAGAGGTGTAAATCTATTTTACACAAAGGCCAAAATTTGAAAGTCCCCAGTCAAGAACAAGACGCTGCCTATTCGAATAGAAAGAACAAATACTAAGAATACAAAGAAATCAAAACTATACCACAGAACTAAACCATAAACCTATCAACAGTTCTTAAAACTCAATACAATAGTACACAATCCTAACACTATAGTTATCTACAGATATACTAACTCTAAATGTTGAGGGGTGAAAGCGACACCAGCCTTTCTGTATTGTAAGATACAAGATTGATTTCGCTTTCATCCACTCACATTATTGCTCAGGAGGCAGGGGGCGCAACTCCCTTCAGATTCTTCTCAGTGTATTTTAGAAAGCATACTATAATATCATAAAATATCATTGTGTCAAAATTGAAGAACTGCCTTAACCTTGCATATTTGTTATACCAGGTAAAATAAACTAACAGTTACAATTGTAGTACTATTCATGGTAACTGTAATATTTTATTTTTCAATTGCATTTTTATATCATTATTTCTAAATAAAATGTAATGACTTCAAACTCACAAGTTCCAGGAAAATCACATTCCGGCAGCCAGTTCATTCTGATTGGATGATAACCATTGAACATCAAAACTTCTCATTCACACAAAACCTGAAAATATATACACACCAAATTCTAAATAATTCCACCAAAAGAAGTAACAATGCAAGGAAGACTGGTTGCATTTAGGTAAGAACATGTAACAGTATTCAATAATACAGCAGTCAGTTGACCATACAAGTTCTGGGTTGCCTACCAGTACTAACCACTGTTGTTCTTCTGCAAGGAACCACTAACTTCCCAGCATGTATTAGAGGTATAGCATTAATGACCTCAAGCAATAGGAGTAAAATACTAAATCAAATGAGAACGGACAATGACATGAAGTATTAGTTAGACTCGGTTGAATCCATTCTAGAGGGAGGAGAGCTGTCTTCATCAGTCTGAAAATATAAACAGTGTAATTTTAAGGTACATAAACAAATAATAAATGATAGAGAGGTAAAAGAACTAACAAACATAAAAAGTTGAATGATGATGAAGAAATGAATATGGATGAAATGATTGGTAAATGTGGTTATAAGAGATTTATGCTGATGGCAACATGATAAATGGTCAGGGAAGGAGGATGCAATAATGTGTTGTTACTTAACAGATTCCTGTTTTCAAAGGACAAACTGACATAGAAATCAATGTGACCTACAGAATAGCAATAATTCCTAACAGTAATTCATTTATGCTGATGTGCATACCACTAGCAGATCCAGGGGGCACATCCGACATCCCCCTAAAATTCCCCAACCTTACAAATAACTATGAGTATAAATACGAAAATATACAGAGATCTTTAAATAAGCGATTTTCAAATAAGCGATTTTGATTTATTGAAGCATATATATTCTTCAATGATGATGTTTATAAACAAAGAATAAAACAGTCATTGTCGTTTTATAAGGCTTGAACAAAACCAAAATTGACCAAAAATTTACGCTCCCCAAATCTGAATCCCAGAGCTGCCCTTGCATACACTCTGGACATGGAAGTACAAATATTGTTAGCTGATTGATATTGACACAGGGGTCATAGTTCTAGATCAATACTAACTTACAGGATTCATTTTAGGTGAAAATGGAAAATATACCCTTATCCTGAGACTTGAATGCTCAGTCCTGTGCTCTACCAACTTACCCTACCAAACAGGAATATAATGATTATAATGTATAATTTTTCATCATTATACCATTGCATATAAATGCATGTTATGCAAAATTAATAGGGTTGTTCATTTTTAAAACAGTTATGACCAATGTTAGCACTTGCTGTTTTATGTCCTTTAAATGTCATGTGCCAGTACCGTGCATAGTGTGTGGACATGGTCCCATTGTTGCAGTTAAAGCATTAAATGTGACATTTAAGTTGTGATAACCACTAAGCATGTTTCTGGTCTCAAACATTTGACCTCATAAATGAATGCCAAGTACATGATACTACACAACACTATATGTTTACCCCTCAAACAGTCACTCAACAGCATTGATGCAAGATATTGCTATGAATAATGAATAATGAAAGTTCAGTAAATGAAATTACTTGAGTATGACTCCCATAAACCCTTCTAACCACAATTTAGTAACATTTTTGACTTGAAACATTTATCCTATGGGTAAGTATTATTCCTATATGCACATGCATCTATGTGTATGCCTTGTCATGCTTTTAAGAGCCAAATGAAATTAGTGAAGAAAAAATGGTATAAAACAAAGAAACAAGTTGTTGACATGCAATTCCCAGCTTAATGTTGTTTTTTTATCCGGTTTAACGATGTTTTTCAACAATTTTTTCAGTCATATACAGCGGCCAGTTGACCTAACCGTTTTTTCCTGGAACTAATTATAAACCAGCAGTAGCTTGCTCTTCAGCAAGCAACTCACAATTTCTCTACATATGGAGGACATGACTGTAGCCAAATTGTCATGCAAGACCATAACCTACCCAACCCAGGGGATCAAACCAGGATCTGCCAGGTGACAGTCTGAGCTAGCCGGACAGGCTTCCCAGCTTAAAAATTCAATTTTAAACAATTTAAACTCTTATTCAAATCCATATCAGCAAAGTACAAAGTTTGTGTGTGATTCTCATCTTATAATGTCAGTATCTAAATATCTAACTTACACTTAAGTTAAACTACCTGGTAGTAGTGAAAGCCATAATGAACAAAGTATGGAATTTGCTATTTTTCATTTGCACAAGTTGTCAGTATGCAGTTCTAACCATACATGGTCAATATTAAACTATTTAAATACATAAAATCAATAGCAATCTTCAATGTAAGTAATGTCCTTGGAACACTCACACTGATATATGTTGCATGCACATCAAATCTTCACTTATGTTCTATTCCCATTATGTAATATTAAAGGCACAAAGGTCAACATAACTATGTCCATGTTAATTTCTATCATGTTATACTCAAGAATTGAACCCATGATAAAACTTGTTGTATGCACAATATCAATTATTATCTTACTGCACCTATTCAAATAGTAGGATATTTTATCCAGTCTATCGCACAATATTTACATGACCATTCTAAGGAATGGAGCAATTTTCAAAATTTCATCTTCATATGAAGATGAGTTTACACAGCCTGATATGCTGCATGTGCCATATATAATATAGAAACTCCATTTCCTCCATACAAGTTGTAAGACCTATTCCATCAACCAACATAACTGACATTAAACACTGATGGGTTTCATTAAATTTGACTCACTTTGGGTTTTCTCTAAAGCAGTGAACAAGGAAGGAATAGTTCATGGATATTCAATTTGTGATTATACAAGACAGACTGGAAAGAATGTACTGTGTTTGAACTTTCAAGTTTTGTGAATGGATGTGACATTCCTTGTACTTCTCTTTCTCCAATTGTAATGTTTTAACAAGTTGTGACAGTGACATCAGTTTGATTATATGACATCAATCCGTTATAAGAATAAAGGAATAATCGAATCTGTTTTTGTTTTCCTTTAACTACCTTTTCATTATGGATAATACTGTGACTATTGATCAACATGCATTCAATATGATAACACAGCAATACAAATGCCATGCTTTCAGCATGCTTAGTGCACTTGCACTGGGGACAATCAGTTCATACATACACATGTATAGATGCCGTGAACAATACATAGATTGAACTAATGCTAGATTTGACGGCAGTTGGAGGTTTCGAAGTTTTACTGTACTCAGATTCAGTACAAGCGCTTAATGACAGCCAAATCTTCATCCTTACAGTTATAAAATGTTCATCAATTTTCTATTTCTTCATAATAAATAACCTTATAGTCTGGAAAGCTTTTTTACAAAGGTAAAGTTCTAAGTTCATGTTCCTTACATATATTTTTTAACATAAATTTTTGAGTTGTAGTAAAGCTTCATCTTTTCATCTTTCAAGAAAAAAACTAATTTTTGTACGTTTTCACATAAATCTGTTTATAACTTTGCAATCTTTTTAAACCTTTTATTTCACAACCTGCATGTTCTTATACTCTTTACCTATCAGGCACTCTTTATTGAGTCTCATGTAAAGATTTGCCTCTCCCCCCAGCTGAAGTTATACATTCAGTTGATAACAAATCAGCTAATTGTGTGACTGTAAAGAACAATGCAAGGAGCTTGTGTTGTTGTTTCTTCTTTCATATTAAAGATTATTTTGAGGAACACACATTTACCATACATTGACTGAATGTGGAAGCATTTCAGAGTGATAGGTTTGTTATTAAGAATGACATCAACAAAAACTCAGCTCTCATAACAAATGATTATTATTTAGACTATTTTTGAACCCAACGATAGCTACAAACCGAGATAAATGAGATCAAAAATGGTTGTAGTTTATATTAATTTTGTAAAGAACCCAATATATAGAGAGGTTGTCCTGAAAAGGACAGTTGGTCGACAATGAAGTTGTGTCCTTAAAAGGACAGTTTTGTGACAATTGAGTAGTGTCCTTAAAAGGACAGTTTTGTGACATTTGAGTATAGTGTCCTTAAAAGGACAGTTTTTTTGTCAATCGAGAAGTTGTCCTTAAAAGGACAGTTTTTGTCCTGAGAAGGACAGTTTTGTGACATTCTATAGAGAGGTGTAAATTTATTTTACACAAAGGCCAAAATTTGAAAGTCCCCAGTCAAGAACAAGACGCTGCCTATTCGAATAGAAAGAACAAATACTATAAAGGACTCACCTATCCAAACAGAGAAATTAGGTTTGAATAGATGTTCAGCCACATTACAGCATTGCCTCACATCCTGACAGGCAGCTCAAAATAAATTGATCTCATTGTCAATGTACATTGTGTATTCAATCTGATTTCAGCTCCCATTTAATAAACAACAGTCTAAGTTAACACCATTTGGACAGTTTTTTTGTCAATCAAGAAGTTGTCCTTAAAAGGACAGTTTTTGTCCTGAGAAGGACAGTTTTGTGACATTCTATAGAGAGGTGTAAATTTATATTACACAAAGGCCAAAATTTGAAAGTCCCCAGTCAAGAACAAGACGCTGCCTATTCGAATAGAAAGAACAAATACTATAAAGGACTCACCTATCCAAACAGAGAAATTAGGTTTGAATAGATGTTCAGCCACATTACAGCATTGCCTCACATCCTGACAGGCAGCTCAAAATAAATTGATCTCATTGTCAATGTACATTGTGTATTCAATCTGATTTCAGCTCCCATTTAATAAACAACAGTCTAAGCAAACACCATTTGGACAGTTTTTTGTCAATCGAGAAGTTGTCCTAAAAAGGACAGTTTTTTTGTCAATCGAGAAGTTGTCCTTAAAAGGACAGTTTTTTTGTCAATCGATAGGTTGTCCTAAAAAGGACAGTTTTTGTCCTGAGAAGGATAGTTTTGTGACATTTTATAGAGAGGTGTAAATTTATTTTACACAAAGGCCAAAATTTGAAAGTCCCCAGTCAAGAACAAGACGCTGCCTATTCGAATAGAAAGAACAAATACTATAAAGGGCTCACCTATCCAAACAGAGAAATTAGGTTTGAATAGATGTTCAGCCACATTACAGCATTGCCTCACATCCTGACAGGCAGCTCAAAATAAATTGATCTCATTGTCAATGTACATTGTGCATTCAATCTGATTTCAGCTCCCATTTAATAAACAACAGTCTAAGTAAACACCATTTGGACAGTTTTTTTGTCAATCGAGAAGTTGTCCTAAAAAGGACAGTTGGTCGACAATGAAGTTGTGTCCTTAAAAGGACAGTTGGTCGACAATGAAGTTGTGTCCTTAAAAGGACAGTTTTGTGGCAATTGAGTAGTGTCCTTAAAAGGACAGTTGTTTTGACAATCGATAGGTTGTCCTAAAAAGGACAGTTTTTGTCCTGAGAAGGACAGTTTTGTGAGATTCTATAGAGAGGTGTAAATTTATTTTACACAAAGGCCAAAATTTGAAAGTCCCCAGTCAAGAACAAGACGCTGCCTATTCGAATAGAAAGAACAAATACTATAAAGGACTCACCTATCCAAACAGAGAAATTAGGTTTGAATAGATGTTCAGCCACATTACAGCATTGCCTCACATCCTGACAGGCAGCTCAAAATAAATTGATCTCATTGTCAATGTACATTGTGTATTCAATCTGATTTCAGCTCCCATTTAATAAACAACAGTCTAAGCAAACACCATTTGGACAGTTTTTTGTCAATCGAGAAGTTGTCCTAAAAAGGACAGTTTTTTTGTCAATCGAGAAGTTGTCCTTAAAAGGACAGTTTTTTTGTCAATCGATAGGTTGTCCTAAAAAGGACAGTTTTTGTCCTGAGAAGGACAGTATTGTGACATTTTATAGAGAGGTGTAAATTTATTTTACACAAAGGCCAAAATTTGAAAGTCCCCAGTCAAGAACAAGACGCTGCCTATTCGAATAGAAAGAACAAATACTATAAAGGGCTCACCTATCCAAACAGAGAAATTAGGTTTGAATAGATGTTCAGCCACATTACAGCATTGCCTCACATCCTGACAGGCAGCTCAAAATAAATTGATCTCATTGTCAATGTACATTGTGCATTCAATCTGATTTCAGCTCCCATTTAATAAACAACAGTCTAAGTAAACACCATTTGGACAGTTTTTTTGTCAATCGAGAAGTTGTCCTAAAAAGGACAGTTGGTCGACAATGAAGTTGTGTCCTTAAAAGGACAGTTGGTCGACAATGAAGTTGTGTCCTTAAAATGACAGTTTTGTGGCAATTGAGTTGTGTCCTTAAAAGGACAGTTGTTTTGACAATCGATAGGTTGTCCTAAAAAGGACAGTTTTTGTCCTGAGAAGGACAGTTTTGTGAGATTCTATAGAGAGGTGTAAATTTATTTTACACAAAGGCCAAAATTTGAAAGTCCCCAGTCAAGAACAAGACACTGCCTATTCGAATAGAAAGAACAAATACTATAAAGGGCTCACCTATCCAAACAGAGAAATTAGGTTTGAATAGATGTTCAGCCACATTACAGCATTGCCTCACATCCTGACAGGCAGCTCAAAATAAATTGATCTCATTGTCAATGTACATTGTGTATTCAATCTGATTTCAGCTCCCATTTAATAAACAACAGTCTAAGTAAACACCATTTGTACAATTGCCGAGTTGTTTGTCATTATCATCTATAATGTGGCAATCACAATGAAACCTAACACAATCCACCTAATGCATGGTAAATTATCAGGAGTATGACAAATCTCTGATACACCTTACATATCTTGGGGATCTAATCCTACATCAACTTTTGTTTTAACATTTATACTCCTGAAAAAATTCCTCTCATTTACAAGATTTTAACTATTCATGCAACAACAAGACAACCAAGAATCACCCTTAAACAATCCAAAACCAGCTGACATATTAACACCAGAATGCCTTAAAATCACTTTTTATTAATAAGGTACTTTAAAGTCTGATAGTACCATATGTATTACTTTTCTTTGTAAAATATGAAATCAACATTACCAATCTTTACAAAGCATTGTGTATATATAATTAATTACTAATTTTCTAGAAGTCATATACTTCATGACAATTTATCCAATAATAAAATATGAGGAAAATTACAGGATCTTAAAATTCACTGGTATTTAAAGAAATAAAGTAAAATTAGCCATTAACATTTTCCAGACTATTGCAATACATCAAATAATTTGATCTTCAACAAGTATTATAACTGAGAATGTCAAGTATTAAAACACCTATCAAATATCTTTGTAAAAAGATCTCAAAGTAAAAATGTTTCATAAATTATATAAGCAATTATAAATTTTTAATCATTGTACATGTAAAGTCAATGAATATCACTGTGCATTTTTACCAAGATGTAACTATGTACTGCTTTAGACATTAGAGATTTATTCAACAACCAGTGGTTTATGTAAGAATTGAGTTGTTCATCTAAGTATACCCTTATGTTCTTGTATTGATAAGTGACAAATGGCTCATAAGCCACTGATCTATGAAAACATATATCAGAAATATGTTGACAACCTGCTCATAAATGTATTAAACCTGAGATTATGTTCAGTATGCCAATATTCCATTTTCTCAGAATTGTATCATGATTGTATGAAGGGATTTTGCCATGTGATAACCAATGTCTGATTTTGCATTAATTAGTCCTGTTCTGGTATGTTAAAGCTTAATATTACTTTCTCACAAATGGACAAGTGCTTGCTATATTAGAACAATTAGTATGTAAAAGAATTATACTTTGTGATTTACCCTGTTGACTATCTTACCATCCCAAGAAAGATTCATTATTCATTTGTAACATTTTTATAATGGATTGAATTCCTTCACTAATGGAGTGCTAATTAATATTTACATTATCTAAATGTATTCTTAAACAATAATGCCAAGCAAGAAAAGTAACCCCATGCCTTACAATGTTTTAAAAATGTTGTTTGAACTTTGGACACTCAATAATATAAATAACATATTGTGTAATCATCAATATCTAAGCATATTGTAACATAATTATTGTCTATGCAATACTATTAATTTTCATCATTTTTTTAATTTCTCTTAAGCATTTAGTGAATTGTACATTATATTCCAAAATGGTTTCAATTTGTAACACATATAGGTTTAAGTAAGAAACTTATGGCTGTCATCTCAATAGAATCTGTCTAAAATCAAGAAATTATAAATTTTTGTGGCATGAACAACAACAACTTTCAGTACACATGTACTTAAATGATACAATACATTTGAATGATTGAAGTGATAGGTGTTTTAGTGAAATTATAATTATGCTGTATATTGTATTTAGAAACAATTGTCTAAATTTAGCATAACAGGGACATAAGTAGTAATCAGTGGTCATAATGTTTTTTCTCCAGTTCAAACACAGTAACATACTTTCCATATGGACTTTTATTATAGTTATTACAGTAAGAGATTGATTTTTTCCATCAGTATAATACAGTCCAACATGGCTCTACAACAACCTCTTTTCAGGGACCACTCATCAACAAAGCCTCTTTAATTATAGCACAAAGAAAATCTGAACACTGAAGCAAATTATTCCACATACAACATACAAACAACTTGGTGGCAGGAAAATGTCCATTATCGTGCAATAGGTCAAAATGTCAATATTTAGCTTAGAATGATATAGCCATCGTGTATGTCTTGAATCATTAACCTTTCTTTCCCAACTAAAATCTGCACTACAGGTCACTAGCTTAATATTTCCATCAACATAACATTTTCAGTGACCATCTCACTTAATTCTTAATCGCAGCCTTAAAAGTAAACCTAAATGTTCTTATTTAAATTGAATAGTTGAAAGGTTAAACTATGGTCCCTATGAGCCCTTAGAGCGCCACCTTGATTTGATACCTGGATCCTTACAAAGAGAAGGGAAACTGCTGAAAGATTGGACAGACAGAGTATTGACATTGGCCACAGGAGCATTCAGAGACCTACCAGAGACGCATGCTCAACAAGAGGTTATTTCCAAGTTTTGTCAGGGATGTTTCGACAGAGATGCGGGAAAAGATGCCTGTTTGGAGAGGCCAGCAACTATCCAACAGGTGGTGGATTTTGTAAGGCACTACCAGTATGTTACCAAGGTGGTTGAAGGTCAGGGGCCAAAAGAAAATGACATATCAATAAATGCCATAGCAGTAGCGGAGACCACTAGAATAGACCGACTAGAACAAGCCATGGAAAACCTAACTAGTCAACTTGAAGCCAGTTTGGCTGTGAAGGACAAACCATTGAGAGAACTTCCATACTCAGGCCAAGGTAGACCCTCATTTAACTGGTTTCTTTGCAAAGCACTTGGACATATTAAGAGAAATTGCCGAAAATTTAAGCAATATATGATGTCCAAGAATGGGGGGAATCGGAAAACAGCCAACAGAGAGGTCCTTTAAACTGCGAGGGGCCGGAAATGTAGGCCATTTTCTGATAGGCAAGATAGTACCACCTATTAGGGGTATACAATAGCAGCACAAAATCGGACATTCCATCACAACCAAGAAGTCACAGTGAAGTGACCTGAACACAGCAAACACTGAGGAGACTATTTCAATTCATATGGTGAGGGCAGGGTCTTCTTATGTTAATGTAAAGATAGGTGGACTCTAGGTAAGGGCATGCGTAGACTCTGGTGCAGAAGTGATGATAGTCTCATCATCTGCGTATGATAGAATGTGGAACAAGCCTTAAAAAGTCAAGAACATTAACATGCAGTTGGCTGACAAGAAGTCGGCGATGAAGGAATTTGTGAGAAACCACTCGATCTACAACTTGGCCACACAGAGTTCAGAGAACGAGTGTATGTAGTACCAATCCATGATGAAATAGTGTTGGGACATGACCTATAACATCACTTAAAAGATGTCCTGGACTTACACTTGAACTGCTTACGAATTGAGGGAGAAAGCATTCCATTGGTGACGAGTCAGAAAGATACCCAACCCTACGTGGCTATGGTAACTCTCCTAAAACAGACAGTGATACCGCCTAATTCACTGTGTGCAAGTTGCAACATAGTTTGGGAAAATACTGTACAGAACCAGTAAAGGGGTTACAGCGCCTAATGCCCAAATCAATACAGGCTTTAGGTGAAGACCCAATGGTGTGTTTAGTTAACCCCTCAAACAATTTTCAGACACTAAAGAAGGGACAGTTACCGGTAGTAGGCAATGCTTCGGAGGTGATATCCATATTTGACAGTGAGGGGGAACACGTCAGAGAAAAAAACAAACCGAGGAGCTGACCCACCAGTTTGCTTGGCCGGCTTAACTGAGGATAGCGAAGGCACAAATGCCACATTACCAACATCAGTGCCTGAAAACTTGCGATCAATGGTGATGGCCTCAACCAATAATTTGAACAAGGAACAGTCAACAGCTCTTTGTCAACTCATCAGCAACTACGGTGACGTTTTTGCAAAAGACAAATGCGATTTGGGCAATTTTAATGAGATGGAACATGCAATAGATACTGAGGAGGCTAAGCCTATCAAGCAATGGATCAGGAGGACACCTGCATGTTTTGCAGGTGAAGAAGTGGCACACCTCGAGAAGATATTGTAGGCAGGAGTCATACTGGAGAGTACTTCCTAATGGGCTTCGGTGCCGGTTTTTTATTCGGAAGCGGGATGGTACAGTGCGCTGGTGCATTGACTATATGGCCCTCAATAACGTTACAGTCAACGATACATTCCCGCTCCCTCTGGTAGAGGACTGTTTAGATGCCCTTACGGGGAACATATGGTTTTCTAAACAGGACGCCAATGCGGCATATTCGCAGATGGGCATTAAACCAGAGGATAGGAAAAAGACAGCATTCATCACCAGGTACGGTCTATTTGAACATGTACAGATGGGGTCTAACAAATGCACCAGCCACCTACTCGCGTGTGGTCAACCTGGTTCTCCGAGGACTGACCTGGAAGACCGTCTTGGCATTTCTGGATGATATCCTGGTGATGGGCAAGACCTTTGGAGAACACTTGAAAAACTTAGAAGAGGCATTTAAGCGCTTCAGGGAACATGGATTGAAGCTGAAACCCCAGAAATGCTGATTTTTCCAGACAGAGGTGGAATTCTTGGAAAGAATGGTCAATGGGGAATAGTTGTCCATGACTGAGAAAAATATACAATCAGTTACCAACTGGGCAGTCCTGAACTGTTCCAAGGAGGAGGAAAGGTTCCTATGTTTTGTAAATTATGTGACTTGGTCTTTGATTTTTTCATGTCATTTGTCAATTGCCATAGTCATTCTGATGATTCTGAAAGTATCTGTGTTGAGTCTTTCATCCTTGTTGTTGTTCGGCATATATTGGATTGTGTTCATCATGCTCTCCGTTCTTGTCTACATTTAATATTGATCTTTGGCCAATGCTATATGTTTGGTTCTTGGCCTTTGACAGACATTGCAATTCACAGACAGATCTGTCACTCAGATTGTCTCACCACATACAGATATGAAGTCTTGAAGAGGATGGACTGGCAATGTCAATGTAATTCACATAGTACAAATTTCATACAAGGAAAATTCAGATGCAATAATACTAACCATAGATATTTATTAAAGACAACCATATTGTTGAGGTTTACCAATAACATACAGAATCACTATTTTCTCCTGAACATCAATCCAAAAGATTCTGTTTCACTTATTGGTTTTGGTCTTAAACACTATTAACAGGTTTGTTACAGGATGTACATTAGCAATTCAGAAGCTTATTTATCCAATTTGTAACCAGACAAACGTCAAATTTACTCTTTCATAAGCATGATCATGATTACAAATTTCAGCAAAAATATGATATTAATACTAACTCCTAAATGAGGCTAGAGTACTTACAAGTTCCCTGCCTAACCTTGTATACTGAAAATTCTTTGATTTTTTTCATGTCATTTGTCAATTGCCATAGTCATTCTGATGATTCTGAAAGTATCTGTGTTGAGTCTTTCATCCTTGTTGTTTTTCAGCATATATTGGATTGTGTTCATCGCACTCTCTGTTCTTGTCTACATTTAATATTGATCTTTGGCCAATGCTATATGTTTGGTTCTTGGTCTTTGACAGACATTGCAATTCACAGACAGATCCGTCACTCAGATTGTCTCACCACATATAGATATGAAGTCTTGAAGAGGATGGACTGGCAATGTCAATGTAATTCACATAGTACAAATTTCATACAAGGAAAATTTAGATGCAATAATACTAACCATAGATATTTATTAAAGACAACCATATTGTTGAGGTTTACCAATAACATACAGAATCACTATTTTCTCCTGAACATCAATCCAAAAGATTCTGTTTCACTTATTGGTGTTGGTCTTAAACACTATTAACAGGTTTGTTACAGGATGTACATTAGCAATTCAGAAGCTTATTTATCCAATTTGTAACCAGACAAATGTCAAATTTACTCTTTCATAAGCATGTTCATGATTACAAATTTCAGCAAGAATATAATATCAATACTAACTCCTAAATGAGGCTAGAGTACTTACAAGTTCCCTGCCTAACCTTGTATACTGAAAATGACCATATGACCCTTAATCGCAACCTTAAAAGTAAACCTTAATACCCTGAACCTTAATTGAGACCCTGAACCTAAAATAATTTATGAAAAGTTGAAGAGCTGTTAATTGTTGATTTATAATCTAAGACATTGTAACTGCCTATTTATTACAAGCAGATTGAGCAGTTTCACTCCTCAATTCCTAAGGGAAACAGAGTCTGCATTGAACATGACCTTATTTAAATTAAATAGTTTAAAGGATCGCTCCTTTATGCAAGAATAATATATATGCAGATAAAGTATTTGGTAAATTTTAATGAAATTTTGATGCAAAAATAAGTTCCAAAAAGATCCTAAACCTAAGCCCCTAATATGAAATTTCAGAATAAAATAGTTCTGAAATGATCCACTAAACCTACCACACACTTAAATTGAAATTTTGATGCAAAAAAGTTCCAGAAGTTTCCTGAAATGCACCTTAATATGCAATTTTGAGTAAAAATAGGTTCCGAAAAGTTCCTTAAACCTACCTTATACCTTAATGTTTGACATTTTCTATACAAAAATAATTTACACTAACTGTCCTTAAATGAATGAAATCCTAAGTGAGGTTATATGCAACTTGAAATTTTGTAGCATTATGTGCTGAGTTCCAAAAGGTCCTCAAACCTCAGTAATGTATTCAATGCACCTTCATTTAACCAACTTAGCATGAAATTTGGAATAGGGTCTGGTCGAAATGTTGCCATATGATGCAAGTCCAGAATACACTTAAATGACACCTTACGTAACATACACCAAATTTAAACTATCCTATATTCAAAAAATTTACTTCAACTAAACTTATTAACGAGTAAAGAGAAAATTGTCACCACGAACATACTTCCAACATCTCTGCCCAATTTATAAAAAATGTCAGATTAGGTTTCCGATAAATAGTCTTCTAAATAGTTGTTATCACTGTATTTAATTTTTCAAGATTTCTTGATACCATTACACAAAATTATTATAAATCATACAATCCAAAGGGGGAACATATAAGTAAAGTATAAACATATGGTTGTCTTTAATAAAAAGCTATGGTTAGTATTATTGTATCTAAATTTTCCTTGTACAAAATTTCTTCTATATGAATTACATTCACATTGACAGGCCATCCTCTTCAAGACTTTAAATCTGTATGTGGTGAGACAACTGAGTGACAGATCTGTTTGTGAATTACAATGCCTGTCAAAGATCAAGAACCAAACATACAGCAATAGCAAAATATCAATGTTAAATGTAGACAAGAAAGGAGAGCATGATGAACACAATCCAATACATGCTGAACAACAACAAGGATGAAAGACTCAACACAGATACTTTCAGAATCATCAGAATGACTATGGCAATAAACAAATGACATGAGAAAATCAAAGTCCAAGTCACAGCACAAAATTAAAGAATACCATGTAAAAACCTCCTAAATGAGGCTAGAGTACTTACAAGTTCCCTGCCTAACCTTGTTATACTGGAAATGACCATATAACCTTTAATCGCAACCTTAAAAGTAAACCTTAATACCTTGAACATTAATTGAGACCCTGAGCCTAAAATAATTTATGAAAAGTTGAAGAGCTGTTGATTGTTGATATATAATCTAAGACATTGTAACTGCCTATTTATAACAAGCAGATTGAGCAGTTTCACTCCTCAATATTCCTAAGGGAAACAGAGTCTGCATTGAACATGACCTTATTTAAATTGAATAGTTTAAAGGATCGCACCTTTATGCAAGAATAATATATATGCAGATAAAGTATTTGGTAAATTTTAATGAAATTTTGATACAAAAATAAGTTCCAAAAAGATCCTTAACCTATGCCCCTGATATGAAATTTCAGAATAATTTAGATCCGAAATGATCCACTAAACCTACCACATACTTAAATTGAAGTTTTGATGCAAAAAAGTTCCAGAAGTTTCCTGAAATGCACCTTAATATGCAATTTTGAGTAAAAATAGGTTCCGAAAAGTTCCTTAAACCTACCTTATACCTTAATGTTTGACGTTTTGTATACAAAAATAATTTACACTAAATGTCCTTAAATAAATGAAATCCTAAGTGAGGTTATATGCAACTTGAAATTTTGTAGCATTATGTGCTGAGTTCCAAAAGGTCCTCAAACCTCAGTCATATATTCAATGCATATTTATTTAACCAACTTAGCATGAAATTTGGAATAGGGTCTGGCCGAAATGTTGCCATATGATGCAAGTCCAGAATACCCTTAAATGACACATTACGTAACATAAACCAAATTTATACTATCCTAAATTAAAAAATTTGACTAAAATCTGATTAACGAGTAAAGAGAAAACTGTCACCACGAACATACTTCTAACATCTCTGCCCAATTTATATAAAATGTCAGATTAGGTTTCCGATAAATAGTCTTCTAAATAGTTGTTATCACTGTGTTTAATATTTCCAGATTTTTTGATACCATTACACAAAATTATTATAAATCATACAATCCAAAAGGGGAACATATAAGTAAAGTATAAACATATGGATGTCTTTAATAAAAATCTATGGTTAGTATTATTGCATCTAAATTTTCCTTGTACGAAATTTCTCCTATGTGAATTACAGTCACATTGACAGGCCACCCTCTTCAATACTTCATATCTTTAGGTGGTGAGACAATCTGAGTGACAGATCTGTTTGTGAATTGCAATGTCTGACAAAGATCAAGAACCAAACATACAGAAATGGCAAAATATCAATGTTAAATGTAGACAAGAAAGAAGAGAGTGAGGAACACAATCAAATATATGCTCAACAACAACAAGGATAAAAGACTCAACACAGATTCTTTCAGAATCATCAGAATGACTATGGCAATAAACAAATGACATGAACAAATCAAAGACCAAGTCAAAGCACAAAATTAAAGAATACTATACTGACACTGAAAAGAAACTGTGCACTGACTTAGAAATAAAGTTTGTAACCATTTAGATAAAACATATAGGTAAATTTGGTAGCAAAATGTGACAGCTTTTATTGGCTACATGATGCATTATTGTTAAATTAAATTTAGGTCATTCTTGGTATAATGATAACGCTTGAATGACATTCAAGACGTAGGGGTGAAAAGTAAAAGTTGCACAACTTCATCAAAAATATCAATGATCTGACTGCTGCCTTAATTCACGAGTGGAATGCCATCCCGCCGACGTGGTAAGACGTTACGTCAGGTCAATGCGGTCAAGAATACTTGCGTTGATTCGTAGGAGAGGAGGACATAACAGATTCTGATATCAGAGGGCAAACACACATTTAGAATAAAAAGAAAAGGATAGCTGCCTTAGAGTTTTACTTTTGTGAGCTCCTGCTTGAAGTGTACCAAGTCAGGGGCCTCGGCGATGATTGCCGGTAAAGAATTCCATGTGCGGATTTTGCGAGGGAAGAAACTGAATTTGTAGTTGTCGGTCCTGGATGCAAGTTGTCTAAGTTTGGTACAGTGTTGTGACCTTGTACGTGTAGATGCAGGTATTAAGTATAAAGTTGACTTGATGTCTACCAGATCTTTCAAGATTCTGTACATCATGGTGAGCTGGATCTTGGTGCGTTTTGACTCTAATGACTCCCAGTCAAGTTCATTGAGCATTTCTGTAACGCTGCTGGTGTTCCTGTACCGGTTGCTAGTGTACCGAGCAACTCTACGTTGCACCATCTCCAGCTTTGATATGTACTGTTTGGTGTAGGGGTTCCAGACTGAAGCGCAGTACTAGACAATGCTTCACACCAAGCTCTAGACCTTGTGGTTTGGGACAAGAAGATTTCAAAGTTAACACTTTTAAAATCTATTTTTAGCTCCTGTGACCTACTAATGCAACAGACCAGAACTATTCATATAACTTTGAATGACCACCACCTAAGGATCATTCCTGTGAAGTTGAGGTGGCCATGTGGCTCAGTGGTTAACGCTGCTGACTACGAATCTGAAGGTCGTGGGTTCGATCCCTCGTCTCGCCGGATAAAACAGAAATACTTTTCAGTGTTTCCCACCTAACATAGTACTGGCATGTAACCAAGAAAGTACTGGGTAGATTCCAGGAAAGTACTGGTTAGGTGCCAGGAAAATGGTAACTGTACGATAGGTCTCATTGGCACTGTGCAGTAACCGTCTTTCGCTTCAAAAATTGTCTGTTTAATCTATACTGCTATACTGGCAGGTAAATTTCCCCCTTCGGTTTCAAAAAGTCTATTTATGGTGTGCGGGGGACATACCGGGTCGACCAAAATACCATAAAGTGCATTATGAAAATGTGCGCGGCGACGGGCGACCTCATAAACAGTAATACCAAACCAAACCAATCCTGTGAAGTTTGGTCAAAAAGAGTGATTTAGGAGGAGATGTTGTTTATAGTTTCCACTATATACATATAGGGAACAAGTCCCGCCTCCTGGCAGCGATGTTTTTTGACGGAACTTAGTAATTGATGCAATCTTGTAAGAGGGCCACTAGACAATGCTACACACCAAATATCAAAGATCTAGACCTTAGGGTTTTGGACAAGAACAATTTCAAATTTTACACTTTTAAAATCTATTTATGCTCCTGTGACCTAATTATGCCGGAATGACTTATGCAACTTTGAAAGAGGCCCACCCAAGGATCATTCCTGTGAAATTTGGACAAAATCCATTTTGTGGTACATGTATGGGTAGAGATATTGTTTCAAGAAAATGTTGATGCACGACGCACAATTCAAGATGCACGACAACGGACATCCAAGGATCCAAAAGGCTCACCATGAATGGTACAATTTGATAAGTGCGTACAACAAGCAATTATAACATAGACTAATTAGACACAAAAAATCCGATAAACACAAAATTTTAAGCAAATTGTCATACAATTTTGAATATAAGATGATATTCATTTGTCCCAGTTTCCCGAAATAATACATTATGTGATAATTTGTGTGCAAACAAATCACTACATCAATAACAAGCAAGCAAACCCACAATCCAACTTTCAGCAGCCCCAGGCCTTCAGTCATCACAGCACTTTGATTATATATCAGCATTTCAGGACCACTGCCCTTATCTTTAAAATGAGTTCATACACAGATATCATAATACCTGTAGTAATGAACCATGCATGAATAAAAAAAGAAGATCTCTGTTACAATGACCCAAAACAAGTTTTAATATCAAACTTCAATACATTTACTAATCATGTGCATACAACATACATCAACCAAGCTCCCCACAGTGGTTATCTCCCTTATCAGTTAAATAACAACCACTGTCATGACCAGAACATTCTTCCTGATACGGAAAGACTCTTCTATTTATGGACTCATATCAAACGACACACTGAAGGACCATTCCCTGCTTTCCAATTAATCTGTGTTAAGAGACCACTTTGTTGTACAAAGACTAATATTATCATAATCCAAAATGGATCTTTCTTATCAAGTAAAATTCATTCATAATTTGTGCATGCAACATATAGACAGATCTGTAGTAAGACAAGACATTTAACTGTACCGAATATACTTGCTGTCGCACAGTTATGTATGTCATTACGATCATCACAATCTCATTTAGGTAACATTTTTCTCAAAGCTTTATACATCCAAACCAGCTAGACAACACAAGACAAGCAATACCCACAGGGCCTTCAGAGAGGGATGAATGGCCCAACAGGATGGATAATAGGACTACGAACCAGAATGTTTTACGGACAACGAGTAAGACAACTACTGCATCATGGTCACTTGTCGGTGGGAAGACATGTAAGAGTATTAAGTATTGTGAGTATATTATACATAATAATCTGTAACTAAACTGTACCAGGTATAAATGAACTTGCAATATAACAGCATTATCTTCGGTTTATACATTATTTCAAATTATTAATCACCTATCAGGGGTGTAGCTGGGCCATTTTTCACACTTTCTATGGAGGGGTCACTTTTGGTCATAATTGTTTTTTCAATTTTTAACTTATCGCTGCCAATGCCCGTGCTTATCACAACTAATATTCTTGTGTAGCTAATAATATTAGTAATATTACCATGTAGAGCACAGGACAGTATTTCAAACAAGCCATAAAAACTAGCTCAGGTGAGTCAAAATAATTTAAGTATCTAACTCTGCTAACTGAAAAATATGGAAAATTCTAACCATATTCACACAATTGAAATAATCTGAATGACATGCTGACTTGTAACCTTTACTGTAGCAGACTTTGGTCAATGCACTCTGTCAGATAGTCCGCCTTATAATGGTCTTTACTCAATATATGGAATCACAAAACTACATGTATAAGCCTATACTTGCTGATTAGCAAACCAATCTCAATATAAATATTTCATTGTTATGACATTATGCATTATATAGCATATATCTTATATAATTCCATTGAAAAATAACTCTTTTCTATTCATATATGTTTCTACAGTTTGATGGAAGAAAGCCAGACAGAAAACATACCTATTCTCACCAAATATAATTCTCTCACACAATTTCTGACGTTTCTAAAATTCATCCAATCAGACTGAGGCTTTTTTGTCAAAGCATAGAGCAAATGTCTATTACTTAAACCACTTTCAAATGCATTGGTATATATACACAAAATTTGAAATGAATTACAGCACCTTGATTTTGCTTTCTGTAAGTCACACTGTCTTCCATGCATTACCTACCACAGAAACCAGTCAATGCAACAACAAAACCACATCTATAAACTGACCAATTAATTAGACTAAATCACCTTCCTGGACCATTCAACATGTTACTCAACCAACATCTCTCTTACACCACAAACACCAACCAAGGATACTACAACTATCACTGGAAGTGAGTAATACCTCAGCAGTACCACTTTGTCAGAAAAAAGAGCTGTATATCAAGCTTATATACAGTCCATGATGATTATGTCACACAGTACAACTCATCATGGAGATTGTCCATGTCAATTCATGAAAATTCTCCAAAAGCTGTAGATGTAGTTCGCTCCGAAAGTTTTTGTTAACAGACCAACCGACCAACCGACAGAGTGAGTCCTGTATACCCCCAAACTTTTGTTTACCAAGGGGGTATAATGAATGAGATGATGATAAATGAAAACTTCAAATGATGATAAAATAAATAAATGAATAAACAAAATTGTAGTAGAGAATACAACTTACATATTTTTATTGCTGTTACTACTCCAGTCAATCACTCTTTCTACTTCTAGATGATGATGATGATTTTGATGTTTTTTTTGTTAACTAATGCTATTAACAGGTACAAACAATTATGCTTAAAATGACTATTGGTAACATCTTAATGTACAACATGGAAGAAATAGGCAATGATTTGTACTGCATACATCATGACTTCTCCCAACTAATTTCCCTGGACAGACATAACATAATAGGCAAATGACAAATTTTAGAAAGAGGAAGTGAATAGAGTCACTTATCTTTGTGATTCTGTTCTATTCTGTAATGTCTATTCCATGTTCTGATGACTTCTACCATGATTACTGCTCCAATGGTGCAAGGTTACTTCCATGATACTGGATTTCAATCACTGTCATCTATAAGGCAACAAATTAACATCAATTTAACAGATTCTAGAATAAAACTGTGCACATCATTCAAACAAACATACAAGTAGATGATATAAAACAGTCAACTCTAGTCATATTATTAGTTATACAGGTTGTTGACAGGTTATATTCCCCCATATACCCTGTCAACAACCTGTATATCGAATTTATAATACTGTAAATCCATGTTTTCATACGAATTTAGTTAAACAAGCAATGTTGCGATGCCTAGCTCTCTAGATCTGATATTAAAATAAAGTCATGTTTGAGAAACACAAAAAATCGGTCAATAAGATAAGATACTGTATGTGTAATTTTGCTCTTTTTGGTTCATAAAATTGTTTAGAGTGTTGTATCATATAAGTAATTAAAATGTTTTCCTTTTAAAATCTTGAATTACTTGCTGTAGATCAAATTTCTTTTATTTCACTCGCATGTATATTGCCTGTATTGTATACCCCATAAGGTACCTCAATACACACGGATAAGCGTGCGCTTGATTCTGTTATTCACTTTTCAAGCGTCTGATCACATGGACTTTATCAAGCTGAATTTAGCTCAAACCTTAAACAATCTATCATTTTGAATATCAATACAAGAACGCATGTAATCTTTTCAATATTTATTGACTCCTGTATGAAGATCAATTGTCAATTTCTAGTAACTTGCGGACATCAAGCGATAAAAGTTTTCAAGCCGAGCCGTCAGCAAAAATGGCCACGAGATGCACGTCATATACCCTATCAGCGTTGTGTATATAGAATACTATATGCGAGCCTTTAATTATTGAAAATACTGGATTTTTATTTGCAGTATTATAATGTATTGAATAGGTCATTATATTGAATTTGACCAATGAAGCAATGTGCATATTTGATCCCACTGCCTGGATTTGTGTTGTTAAACAAATATTCTATTGTAATGAGAGTTAACTGTATATTATCAATGCCAGTGTAGTAGGGCTGCAATGATGCAGAGCCTGTTGTCTCTCAGTTTCGGTTCGGTTACATAAATATATGGAATACATAAAATTCTCAATAACTGGTAATTTACTGACTTGTGAAGAAGGAACGTGAAATACATACATGTTTTATAGTTCTTAAATTGATAACGCCAATCAAAAAAATTTGAATGTTCATTTTTCTTTCTGCTAGATTAAATTGTGCTGTTCAATCCCACTGAGGGGCATGCTAGTTTTTCCTGAGTTTTACCATAACAGTGAAGTAAATCAAGGGGTAAAAGTGCGCCCAATGTGGGGCTCGGATCCATGACCCCCTAACACTAGTATGGCGCTCTACCCACTGAGCTATGGGCGGCCGTCTAAGCCAACACCACTACACTCGACCTCCCCTTCCGGCATTTCACGCTCAACCACTGTGAGCCGTCAAAAACCACTGCCACCATTGAAGTCAAGCAAGGGGAAAAAGTGTGCCCAATATGGGGCTCGAACCCACGACCCCTTAACGCTAGTAAGGCGCTCTACCGACTCAGCTGACCGGGCGGCCGTCTAAGCCCACACCACTACACTCCTCCACCTTCCGGCAGTTGAGGCTCAAGCACCGTGGGCCGTCAAACACCACTGCCACTATAGAAGTAAATCAAGGGGAAAAAGTGCGCCCAATGTGGGGCTCGAACCCACGACCCCGTAACACTAGTACGGCGCTCTACCGACTGAGCTAACTGGGCGGTCATATTCTATGTCAAGTGCTACAACATCAGGCAATATCTTTCCTGACGAATTTGCACAAGAACATAATTATGTTTATACCTAATCAGCATGTGCAAACCACCAAATTTCTTGACTCGGTCGCAGAAAATAGACACTATCTGGGACCATTAACGTCCAGAATATAACACAGCGAATGAGCACATAAAACACATATATCCTAAATAAAACATAATTACTTGGGAAGTATGTCCAATTTCGTCCATTTAATCCAGTCGTAAACATCGTAAAACACATGCAAAATTTCCATCCGCCATGCAATAGGGCACATGTTTTCACAACACAACAGTCAGCTACAAAAATCCGTGATTTTAAGGTCACTTATTATGATGACCCTAGAATCTAAAGTTACGAAAAGTGTTCGATTTTTTTCGCTAGTATTCGACAAAGATAATTATTACACATACTGTCTACACACCGAGCTTCTCGTGCATTTCCGTTTGAAAACACGCCCGAGGGATTAATTCTTTAAACTGGAAGGATGAAAAGGTCTCCGTTATACTGTGTGTACAATCACGCCAGACATATAATATTTGGCACGTTGTGTTGTAATGTTGTTCATCATTAAATCTTTCACTGATGATACCTACCCTTGATGTTTACGAGAATATTAGGGGTGGTTTCAGCCGTGTACTACGCGGTTTCTACACATACTACGCCCATATTTTAAAATATCCAACACCCATCACAGTTATCTTTTTGTTATATATAGTTTCCCTTTCAACTCGACCACCTCCGATAAACAAGACATAAAACAACATACATTTCAAATTACTGTTTAATTTGTGATTTTGAAGGGAAATCAATTATCTCCTAATTCATTACATTCAAACGGAGAAAAATACATGAAACATAGGACTTTGCATCTGCATCATTTATACATTTATAAAGGCAATAAATTATGTAAATGCAGAGCGATAGACTTAGTACAAAATACACCAATTACCAATTCAGATTAACAAAGAGCTACTTATCGAGGTCCCTTTAAATGCATGCTACTCAACGGATACTAATTATATGAAACTAATTACTTAAGGTATTGATTATATATATATTACTTCATACTAAGAAATGCCGAAACCTTTAACCGTCCGTCTGTCCATACGGCGTGAGAAATATATGATACACGGCTTATTATGCTGTAAAAAACGATACGTATGCCACTTTCAATGTACATTTCTCGCCTGCTTTTTAAAATGTAGAATTGCAATATCGTCACACTGGAACCAAGTCATGAACTGTGTGTCCGTCTGTCTGCCCGTGTCACACGAAAAACTCCGTCTGGATCAGTTAAATTTCACTTGCTATATATACATGTTTTGGTCAGAAATGTCGGAAATTGCATCTAGTTCAATTAACTATTACGAAGCTATTGCTGTCATTTACGCAGGCTGATAACGTGGTCCAAGTGAAGTCGAACAACGCTACTGCTAATCAAACTGATGATATTACAATCGGATCATTTCGGCTATTATTAATGTACATATACTTCGGAAGAAACGTGGCGGGAAAGTAGTTCCGATATGGCTGCCAAAAAGAATGTATGTAGTCTCTGTGGAAAGTATGGCAGAGATAATTTAAATATTAGAGTACAAGGCACACGCAACATCAAAGATAATGCCTAAACCTACTACGAGGATCTTTAATAGTAAACGGAATTCCGATACGTCATTGTATGACTCAATGAGGAAGCAAGCAATAAGTGTCGTCTAGTTGAACAAAGGTTCTTTTGGCGAAAAATGGCACGTGAAACCTTGGTTGTCGCGTGGCATGCTACAGCGCAAGCCAATCTGAACATCTCGGCCTTTTTTAAGGAACATCCTCGGATGTATCAGGACGTTTCACATTGTGAAAACATTTAAAACTTTAATTCTTTATAAGAAATAACTATTCACTTGATATTATTTAGTCTGTAGAAATATAACGAAGTTTAAATACTAATATTACATCCAAATTAAACTGAAACATTCCTTACTTATAATATTTCTTAATATTCGTCTACGAGGAGAAACAAGAACTCGTCAGTCAACCAATACAATATACTTTTTCATAATGTTAGTTAATGGAAAATGATCATATCATTTATATCCTTCTTCATTGATTGATTAATTTACAGACGTGTATGGTCGTCAATGTAATTCATGGCAATAAGACGAGCTTATCATACATCTATAAACACAAATTGAATAAGCGCGTTAAAAACTATTAAGTATATAATAACACATGTATAGTTAGGTGGGGCAAAATGCCCATACGATGTAAAAGGCCTACTCGTAAAAATTCTGACATCGTTAGATTTGCCGTGCGCGTGATATTCTTTTTGTGACGTCTTACGCAGATGTTAATACCGCGAACAATTTTAATATCTTCAAAGATAAGTTTTTAATTCTCATTTTAGTCATTTTACACAATTTTGTGTTAACGCTGATTAGTTGGTATTTTAGTATTGCCTCGTACACCTGGTATTCTCGATTTTTGCCATTCGTGCGTTTGTTTGACGGTATTTAGGCAGTGCTTACAGGATCGCGAAATTGTACTACATTTTACAAGAAGTTATATCTATATAATGTTTAGAGATTGTTGCACCTTATCAAAAATGCGCTTTGTCCCATACATGTCCCACCTTACGCTACTATATATAATCCAGGACGAAGACATAAGCAGCCATATACTGACCTTGCTCTCAATAAATAAATTATATACATCAGAATACGAAATAAGATATGCGTAATGATGTCCCAGCTTGTAGCTGAAACAGTAAGATCTTAGAAATGCTCTTTTATTCCAGAACTAACCTCTAAACCAAAGTAACATAACTCTTATAAACAGACATACACAAGACCATAGCAGTTATCTCCCCTACATTAGGATAAAAATACACACTATATGATACAGTGTCAACACCCTCAAGACTAGAACGGTTCTCATCCGAATGAGCTAACCATGTGCCTGTTTAACCACACACCGCGGTGTTAGGCCAACTCGTCCCCTAGCCAATTGGCTCAACTCATATTCTGTTTTATTAACTTGTCCAAATAATTGTCTGAATTTCCACAGAAAACAGTTTACACAGTTTACATTACATTAAAGGCTTATAGAAATGTTGGAAATATTCAAAGTGTTGTGTTGTTATATAGCTTATTCTTTAATTGTTTAATATCATGAGTTTAACCACGCCTATTATTATATTGTAACTGTCTCTGATACTCGGGTACAATATACAGGTAACCCTAACCTAGTAGAGACATATAGTACACCATGTCGTTTCGGTAATAAAATCAAACATTTATACGACATTTTGGCGTATTTATTTTTAAATACAAACACAATGTTTTACATAAAATTACATCATTTTACGGTCACAAAAACAAGTCACTTTTATGAAAAAGTCCACGTACATCGTGGATTCGTATGGGGGCGCCCATGACACTTAACGATAGTGTGAACGTACTAAGAGTGTTCTAATGTATTCGTAAAGTTACGACAAATTCTACGATGAACTTAGTTAAGTTAAGCTAATGTTCATGCAACACATTTTCGTAGCTACGTTAACGTAAGATAGGGTTTATGATAAGATACAGCCTTCGTCTTAAGATCTTAAGATCGGCTATGAAACGGGGCCTTATGTTATGCAAAACTGCTTCCTTATGACCCGGTAGTTAGTTTGCCAAGTATGCAACGGCGGTATGTCATTGGTTCCACAGCCATAGAAAAGTAATCCTTATCAGAGGGAAAACCAGAACTATGGTGGCTAACAACCTTCCTGTGGTATTTGACCACGAGACTTTTCGGATCCACATGTCTTCTGAACAACTTAGTCGATTCACGTCAACAGCACCGTTTCTGGGGTATGAGGACTAAGTTTGACTACCCACTTCTCCTAAGCACAAACTGAACAAAATTTCTAAACGTCCACTTGATCATTCGTCAAAATATAAGAACAGAAAAAGTGTGCAAATTTACTCCTATTGAACAGACGGGCAACCTAAAATACACTTATTTATGTATTTATAAAAAGTGGTCAATAATTTAAAAACTATACATTTTTATAATTATTTTCCAAATGCTATTTGAATTGATTAATTAATTTATAAAGTTAGTTATACCTGTCATATCAGAGTACCATTATCAATCATACCGACGGCCCTGGAGCGTTCTTCAATGGTCTTTGTTGGCATCTTTTCTGTTTTTCGTTTTGGACATACAACGTGGAGTGCATTGAAATGAAATTAACCGCTAACTATATAGTTTATGTGATCCACGTGCCAAAAGTTGAAAATCGTACTCACTGTCACGCATGGGCAACCATGAAGATAAATAGGTATTTTCTTTATAGAATTCGATAAAGTACCATTTATAATACTAGAATGCCAAATTTCAACTTGGCATGTAAAACCGTTTTATTAAATTTGTATTTTATTACATGGACGTTTAGAAAATGTGTTCAGTGTACATGCATAAATAACTTTGTTTGTTTTCGTGGTGTTGCTAACATTGGAGTGCGAGTTGTTCATTCGTTTCATTTTAATGTGAGGCGACTAGTTTCAGTACTGAAAATGATAACCAATGGGTATCAGCAACATGTCAATCCACGTTGTCTCTTCTCTTGAATCTCATTTACGATATTTGTTAATTACTACCTGCGTAGTTATACTACATGTATATCCCTACGGCAGGGTCATTTGGGGTATTTTATGTCATAGCTTTGTTCTGGATTTGTTTATACATGTATTACATAATTCTATAAAAGTTTCGATAACATCGCGGGAGAACTGATGTACATAGGTAACTTTTAAGGTAGACGGACATTAGCCCCTAGGACATTTGCCCCAATGCTAATATTTGCACATGCGGACATTTGCCCCATTCTAATATTGCACATGCGGACATTTGCCCCATAATATTGGGGCAAATGTCCGCATGTGCAATATCAGAATGGGGCAAATGTCCGCCTGTGCAATATCAGAATGGGGCAAATGTCCGCATGTGCAATATCAGAATGGGGCAAATGTCCGCCTGTGCAATATCAGAATGGGGCAAATGTCCGCATGTGCAATATCAGAATGGGGCAAATGTCCGCATGTGCAAATTTTAGCATTGGGGCAAATGTCCTAGGGGCTAATGTCCTACATTCGGCATAACATATTGTTTGTAATACAAACTTTCTTACATATTTGGTAAGGAATGACGGCCATTCTTGCTGGTGAAATTATTTTTATTTCACTGATTTTGACATAAATTGCTATGAATATAAAGGCCTTTTAACTCCACACATTCTTTTATGGCTGAGTCCTATGATTATTAATGTATTATTTCTGTATGACACTGACAATCTTGTCTACATGTATAATCAAATCAGTGTTTTAGTTCTATAATATGTGAATAAAGAAAATGTAATCATTATACATACAGTGTATATACAATAAAATAGTTAAACCATTTTTTGTTGTATTTTTTTCTCACTGTTATAAAATTTAAAGATTGGTACAAAAATGTTCAGAGCATCTTCTATTTTGTACATTTATAATCTTTATGTGCGCAATATCCAACCAAATAGTTTTATTCTTGAAAATGGCGTCATTAAATCCACCAGACGTATTATCATGCAACCTCTCCAGAATAACATCCTTGTTCAAATGTGAACTCTTTGACTTTTGTTGAGATGTGCTCTACAGAGGTTATTGCTGTATGGAGATTATTGCTATAGAGAGGTTACTGCTGTAGGGAGGTTTTTGCTCTAGAGAGGTTACTGCTGTAGAGAGGTTATTGCTGTATAGAGGTTATTGCTCTAGAGAGGTTACTGCTGTAGAGAGGTTATTGCTGTATAGAGGTTATTGCTCTAGAGAGGTTACTGCTGTATAGAGATTAATTCTCTAGAGAGGTTATTGCTGTATAGAGGTTATTGCTCTAGAGAGGTTACTGCTGTAGGGAGGTTATATTTGATAGTACAATATACAACAGGAACATTGATAATGTTGTTATATAGTGTGGATATTGCACACGAGACGGACACTCTGGAAAGGTTACACTGTATGTGTGCTGTTCTGTGTAACTGTTTTACCAGTACTATGATGGTATTGACGTGATATTGCAACTTGATCTACATCAAGGAAGGTTTACATCCTGGTCGATCTACACAATTATGGACCTACATAATGGGGAATCTACATCTATATAATTGGAGAATCTTCATCTTGGTGGATCTACATGATGGTGAATCTACATCATGCTGGATCTACATAACGCTGAATCTACATCATGCTGGATAACATTATGGTGAATCTACATCATGGTGCATCTACATTATGGTGAATCTACATCATGGTGCATCTACATAACGCTGAATCTACATCATGCTGGATAACATTATGTTGAATCTACATCATGGTGCATCTACATTATGGTGAATCTACATCATGGTGCATCTACATTATGGTGAATCTACATCATGGTGGATTCGTGTTTCAGATGACATCAATACATCATCAGTGTACATAGGAACTTGAATCAACATATTTATCTTTGTTCGAAGAACTCAGTCCTAAATCAATCAAAATTGACTAGGGTCTTGTGTATGTGGCGTTCCCTGTAGTTACGTATTCTCTCTTTTTTAACGCGTGTATGCTGAATAATGTCAGATACTTGTTTATGTGATGACGTCATTAAACATATTTAATCTATGAAATTTGGAGAGAAAAGGTTTTCCTTAATTTACGCTTTACGGTTACGTTTGATATTAGCCCATTGTTAGATATATTTAATCAACTAGAACATTATAAAATATTAAAAGTTCTATGGATAATTTTAGAAATAATGATTGTGTGAATCCGGCTCTTTTATTCAATTACCTAATTACTTTCGCGACGCTTCTATCTATAATATAGTGATCCCTCTCAAACCCATTACAGAAAAAAGGCATCTGATATTTGTAGTTAACCCATCTTGTCAGACATATACTGGACGCTGTTCAATTGCTCTGTGTCGGACATATACCAAATTCTCTTCAATTGCTCAGGCTTTTAATAAGTGACCGAGAACATTGTTGACTGGTTTGTGTTGTGTCGTACTATCTTAATATAGGTAATATGACATTTTATGAGTTAGGTTAGAATCATTCGTTGTTTAGATCTAATTGCTCTTATTATAAAACTTTAAAACTCGCTCTGTCTTGTTATATACTTTAGTAATTGATATTAAATATTTACCTAACATAACATATTGTTTTATACATCTATGTACTACCTTGTGCTCGCCGTCTATTATACTGATGAATTGTCCAGCATGCCATTTCTTCTTTACTTTGTGTGCTTATGTGGGAGACTGTAGGATGTTCATGGGTAAATGCATCGTTCAACAGATATAAAACCCAGACAGTTTTTGCTACTGACCATTCCAAACTGGTTCTCATATTTTTTTCATCATTTACGTTTGTGTCTTGTGTTCATTTTGCCTAAGTGTGTGTTGACTTGTATGTGCTGTATGTATAATCAGGTCTCATTTCGCTTTTTGAATGGATGACACTTAATGCTTCATTTCAAGCTCGACTTCTATACTTCTTTATTCCTTTAAGCTGTGAGTGGACAGGATGTGCACGACAAATAGAGTGGGTTGACAGGGTGTGCAGGGTGTGCACGACAAATAGAGTGGATGGACAGGGTTTAAACATATAGAGTGGGTGGACAGGGTGTGCACAACAAATAGAGGGAGTGGACGAGTGTGCACGACAAATAGAGTGGGTGGACAGGGTGTGGACGACAAATAGAGGGGGTGGACTGGGTGTGCAAGACAAATAGTGGGGATGGACAGGGTGTGCACAACATATAGAGGGGGTGGACAGGGTGTGCACGACAAATAGAGTGGGTGGACAGGGTGCGCACGACATATAGAGTGGTTGGACAGGATGTGCACGACAAATAGAGTTGTTGGACAGGATGTGCACAATAAGTCTTCAGATTACGGTAAGGGCAGATCGATTTTCCATGATCATAACATTTTATTTTGCAGTATATTGTTTTAGTTAATAAATCATGGAATGTTTAAATGTTGTTCTTTTCATAATGAGTATGGTGTTAATGTAAGTTTTACAAATAAATTTTTACTCAATAATAAGCCCACCTCAATAATAAGCCCACTTCAATAATAAGCCCACCTCAATAATCAGCCCACATCAATAATCAGCCCACATCAATTATAAGCCCGCCTAATTAATAAGCCCATCTCAATATTAAGTCCATTTTCATTGTTTTGCTATTTATTTGACCTCAATATTAAGACCACCTCAATAATAAAACCACCTTAATAATAATACCACATCAATAACAAGACCACAATTTTAAAGTACACTTTCAGTTTTGCTCTTTATTTGACCTCAATATTAAGACCGGTTTTCAAGGGTCCCAAGGGTGGTCTTAATATCGATGTTATACTGTACCTGTGAAGAGCGGCCGAGATGGCAGTGGTTATTGTAACTGTAAGGGGAAGTAACTGCTGTGAGGAGTTTGCATTATTCTAGCCATTAAGTATTTTAGGCAGTTGCTAAAATTCACTGGATTTACATTTGCTCTTAATTAGACTATTTTCCTCAATTTCGCCACATTTTGCGAGCAAAATGTAACATTCTAACATTTATGATATTCAATTGCATAATTTGCCAAAAGTCAGTTTGCCACTTATTGCTACATTTTGCCTCATTACGCAATTAAGGCAGATCCGGCGGAAGTGCATGATCTCAATGTCAACAATCAGTTCAACATTTATGTCGGTGCTTAAAGCCCATGTTTTCTGTAAAAAGACATGTCTTAGATATTAAATATTTTCATGTAATAGATAAACATCACTAAGCAGTGTTGATTATGTCGCTGTTACAATGCATTGCTAGTGGAAGGCTTGCAAAACTGAAGGCGCTTCCAGTGTTCCGGAGCCGGTGGGTTTTCCTTTGCTTCTTGTGTTCTTGTCTTACTATATAGCTCACATGCAGTCATGTGTTCAGATATAAATAGTTCTATAATAGAATTGGGCCGCATTCATGTGTGCTTGGTCACGGCCACGAACACGTTCCATTGGGTTGTCTTGGTAAGGGTACATGTTCAAAAGAGTATCGGGACAACTCGACCCCTGAACAAGTCGACCCTCGCTATTAAACCAAGTCAACTCGACCCCTGAACAGCTCGACCCCTATTTTCCGATTATTCGGCAAGTCAACTCGACCCCTCAGATGCTATGAAAATATTTGAATTATTGTATGTATATTATGAAATTTAATAGAAAATCATGATTTATAAACGGCGAATATGACTATTAATGTTGTATGTAATATAAATTCGAACTAAAAATATATATAAACTGTATAGACGTTAGTTTTGGTGTATTCTTATGGCATTTTGGTGTTTTACATGTATGTATTAAATTATTGATTTCAAATAATAACTTTACTATTAAATTAAATACTTTTAAAAATACATTGATTTACTCTTTGAATCTACCAATTTCTTTGTATTGCAGGTGTTATATATGGCATACTCATTATTTCATCTCTGTTGTACGGCATGCATTAACATATAAGTAATGAGAAAGTTAACTTCAAACACGTTTATTATCAATTGAATGGCCCACTTGTTACTCGCTCTACACTTTTGTTAAGTTCTAAAATTTCAAAGTCTAATTCTGAGATTCTGTCTTAAAATGTTTCGATTACAATTACACACACTTATAAAGGAAGAAATTAACACCTCCAAGGAAGAACAATTGATAAATTAACCAAACATAAACCCGATCCGGTCGACAAAGGCATTTACATGTGTTACATTTATCCATTAAAACATTGCTACACAAAATAATTCTTATAATTTATTTTGATTAAATCATCTTTTACACCCTATCCTCTAACAATACAGAGGGGTCGAGTTGACTTAGCAAAATTAGGGGTCGAGTTGACTTAGGAGTCGAGTTGACTTAGGGGTCGAATTGTTATGGGGTTGAGTTGTCCCGCAGCCGTACAAAAGACACAGTGATTGGTAGTCCTACACATATAACTCCAAGCATTTGTATCCTTCACGTTTTACCTTCATTTTTGGTGATATTTTATGTTTTCTGTCTGTTAGTTAACTCCTACCTACATTTTTTAAACCATTAGTATTATGCGTTATTCTTTTTAAAATTAAGTTTTACTGTATTTTCCTGTATTCTTTGAACAATTTTGAAAAGTATAACTATACTGGTAATTTTGTCAGGACTTATTGTGCGGCAGCTAATACCAGTTTATGAACTTGTACCTTTGGTAAAACAAGTCATATTCAAGTCACACAAACAAGTATTAATAGAGTTAATCTGGTTAAAAGTAAGCTTTTCATGTATTGTGTGGCTTAATTATGATCAGTGTAAACATATCAAACTTTCACAGTAACGATTATCATTACTTAATAGACGGCAGATAACGCCTGTTGGTCAAATCGTACCTTTGTAATTCGTGAATAGTTTCAGTGTCTGTTGCCTCATGGTATCTCCAGATTTTAGCCCCATAGTTTAATAACAGGTGCAACAATTGAATCACATAATTATATTTTCTGTCCTGTTGGTAAATCTTATTGATTGTAGTAAACAGATTATGAAGGATTTTCATTTTATAGTGTCTGCCATTTATATATAATAAATGTTCTATTTATCCTGTATAAAGGTTTAAAAAAGATAATTGACTTCATTCAAGCAGAGTAGTTATTATTATGTATTAATTAAATTGATTATGCGTTATGAAATGTAGAAATTAATAGAAGGCGATAATCCAATTATTGATAATACATCTGTATGTGCCTTTGTTTAATTAAAACAAAACAGCCCAAAGACAGTCAGTGCATACATACACACATATAAACAAACATACATTAATACAATAATGTACAGTCTAATTGTTCAATAATCGATTAATTTTGAGAGGTACGTGTTGACTTGGGTAGGTACGTGTTGACCAAAGATAAGGTACAAGTTGACCAAAACAGGTACGTGTTGACCAAGTTACGAGTTAACTAAGGTACAAGTTGACCAGTTACCCTTTCAGTGATGGAAATTCTGATAACTCTATATCTGATTTAGTTTTTGTCTATTTCAGGACATTGAGTTCTGGAGCAGATGTTTTGTGTCATTTGAAATCCTTTGTTTGGAATTCAAGAAGTCTAAAATTGTCATTCAGAACAGGACTTGAATATATTCAAACACTTAAGAATTCAAAACAGTTTATAAGATTGAGACATCGTGTAAAAGATGTACAGGTAGCCAATTATGTGGTATTTACTGGCGTGACAGTAGGATATGTGCTATATAGAGGAAATGGTCTGACATTACAATGTAAAGCTAATAAGCATAGAAACACAAGATTAGTCGGAGTTGAAATAGCTGAAGGTAGTGATGAAGCAACGTTCGACTGGAAACAATGTCTTGAACTTCTATGGTCGGATATTCTGTATCTGTCATTAGCTATTCTTGTAAGTATTACACCTAAAACTGTATGTGTGAATCGAAATATTTTTTCTTATTTTGCATTATATGCTGATGAGAAAATAAGGCAACATACTGAGTGAATTCTCTCTTCTGTACACTTCTTTCTTATACTGTATTCTGATGAGATTTTTTGTACGCTCATTTTTATAGTTTAATTCAATCAATCAGTCTGTGTTTTCAGTCCTTGTGCATGTAGGTATAGGTATAAATTTGTATTTTTTGTTTTTATGCCATTTTAAAATGTCCTGTCAACTCTGGTTATGTATGCATATAATGGAAATAAAGGTAATGATGTTTATGAGACAAAACACTGACAATACGATGCATGATAAGACTGAATCTGTATTACATATTTATATATTGTATTTTTAAATCCTGAATTGTATATTTTCCCTCCCAATCTGTTATGGTGTGTGTAGTTGGAGGCTGAAAGAATTCATTAATGCTAATATTTTTAATAAGATACATTGCAAATCAATATTTTTTCCATGAGAAACATACATTTTTAAAAATGATAAAAAAACATTGCTGAAAACTATTGTCGTCATAGAGCAAATTCAGTTCCATTTTAAAGTCGACAAGTATTTGTGTCAGAGCACAGAAGATTGTCATGAGTTCTCTCCCTTTATTCCTTCTATAGAATATTATAAGGAGAGAACTCTAGAAGCGATAAAGGGAGAGAACTCATGACAATCTCCTGTGTGTCAGAGAACACGCAACATTTTTTGAGTACTGGATATATAATATAATCAACTTACTTGCTGTAGTGACTTGTATGTTATACTTGAGAGTTTTAATTCTGTTAATTTATTCCAGTGTGCTTTTGCAGCTGCTGTTGTAAATATTAAGCTACCATTAATGCTGGGGGAAGTTGTCAATGTTGTGTCTAGGTTTGCCACAGACAATACTGGTAACTTTCTAGAGGAAATCAAACGACCAGCATTTAATCTGCTTGGAGTCTACCTTGCTCAGGTACATTTTATAACACAAAATATTGGACCATTTTTGGTCATTTTGTTTACTACTGATTTCAACCAATCTTAGGATTCAGGTATACATTAGATGATTATTGAGATCAATTATCAGCAAGGTTTGTTTATTCATGTCAAAGTTGTAGCCCTTAAATTGTGTTGGGCAAAATACCATTTACACCTATTGAATTCTTTGAAGTCATTTCTCAACCAATCATCATTCAATAACGAACACGTATTAAGGATATTATTGCTCAATAATTTCTTTCTTTGCATTTGTTAAAATTGGCATTTTATGCCTCACTAACATTTTATAGGTGACATTTGTGAATCAGTCTTTATGTAACTGAAAGGAATTTGTATATGTGTGCTAAAAGTCTTGGGCAAGTTCGATAAACAGGAGGATTTATAAAATAAGACCAGAATTAAGGCCTTTGAATCGGTCTTAATTGTGATATTCTACTACATGTACAGTAAAACCTCAATACTGAGACTCTTGAAAACTGGTCTTCTTATTGAGGTGGTCTTAATATTGTGGTTGATTGAAGAGCAAAACAGTGAAAATGGACTTGAATATTGTGTTCTTAATTAGAAGGTGGTCTTTATATGAGGTTTTACTGTATATACTGTGACAAACAGTTATCAAGCCGATTCTGTCACTACCCATCTTTCAAAGGCAATATACAATCCCTCAGCCAGCCATGTTAGATAAGTGGTTAGAGGCTATGCTGTCACTGGGGAGATCTGGGTTTGATTGCTGAGCTGGGCAGGTCATGTCCTTCCATGACATTTATCTTCCACCTCTGATTAATGTGGGAAAGTTGTCAGGTGTTAGTGGATGGACAAGGTTGTACTGATTGTTAATTAATTCTGGAACACTGGTTAAATCCACTGACCCCCATGTATGACTGAAAAATTGTTGATAAAAACAGTATTTAACCCAATTAAACAAAGTATTTCCCCAGGATTCTCCCTCCCCTTCATAGTTGTTGTTTTTATATTTTACAAGTAAAGTATTAAATGTTCTAAAAGACGTATAAAGCTACTAACTTAGTGTGGTGTTCTGGTGACCAATATAGGGTCAATATTATTCTCTTGTTTTGAATTGTAATGTTTTGAATTGTAGGGAGCCTTGACTGTGTCTTATATCAGCTTACTCTCCAATGTTGGTGAAAATCTGGCTGCTAAACTCAGAGTAAAACTATTTGATTCCCTCCTTAAACAAGATATACAGTTTTTTGACAAGCACAAAACTGGCGAATTGGTTGACAGGTATATAAATACAGTGTATTTTATCATTTGGCAGATTTGTACTGTGATAGTATTTTAATTTAAATAGAATTTCTGCGCATCGACAAAACCGGTATTAGTAATGTTGGTTATGACGTGGAGTATTTCACTTTTTAAGTTTATGTTGAGGTAAATAGAAAAGGTAATGAAAATCATAGTTTTAGGCATGCCTGTTTTTATTTGATCTCAGACTCTTAAAAATGAATGAATATTATTTCTATCAACTTTGCATTCTTTTCAGTTTCTGTCTACTAAATTAACTTCCCATCTATTTAATGTTACATAAACTGTCAGACGTCATAGTAGATGAAACGTAGTAACATCTGTACTGGTATTTATGTCTTAACTTTCAGGTTAACATCAGACATCCAGGATTTCAAGTCTTCCTTCAAACTGTGTATATCTCAAGGATTGAGGGCTGTTACACAGGTATCTGTGATGTATTCTCCACATTTTCCTGTTTCGTATTAGTCATTCCCCCAAAGTGTTCTGAATCACATGCTTAATCATTTCTTCTTGTCGTTGTTTGTATGCAGGATAAAAGAAAAAAATATATATTTATAGAAATCTTGAATAGATCTATTGGGTGTTTTTTTTCAAAGAGATGTATTTGAATTGAATTGGTTAGTTTAAACATATTTATTCATCTAAATTGTCATGTAATATACAGTAAATGACAAGATAACAATGTGCATGTAATAGACAAGTGGATAGAATTGGAAGCACAACTTTTTTTTTGAAAATCTCTGCCTTGGTTATCTCCCTTACATTAATGGGAATCCTTATATATCATTGTAGGCTGTATTTTATTCTTTCAGACTATAGGTTGTATTGGTGCACTATGGATTATCTCCCCTAAATTGACAGGAATTATCTGTGTTGTAATACCAGTGATTATAAGTATTGGTAGCTTTATGGGTTCCGGTCTGCGTAAACTGGCTAAGGCAGCACAAGCTCAGGTGAGATATTACATTTTTATGCTCCCCGTTCCCGAAGGGGGGGAGTATATAGTCGCCGCTTCTTCCATAGTATATATGGTATCATTCTTCAATAAGCTTTGTTTTTGTATTTTTTAATTATGATAAAAAGTATTGAACAAAACGGACATTCACTCACTGTTTTTTTTCTCAGTTAGCAGGGTTATCCTAGCCCAACATGTAATTAAATTGTTCACTATCTCAATTTCATTGTACATTTTTGTATACCTATTTTCTTGGAAGATCCAGGACATTTCCAGTGCTGCATATAACATTCAGATTGTAACCATCAACAAAGTGAGATTTTCCAATTAGAGTCTTGTTCGAAGTTATAACCATACTTCGGGGAGCATCCATCGGTTCCACCGATATCCTTGTTGTTGGTGTTATTTCCCATTGTTTGTAGTGTGTTTTGTAGTCTTACAATATTGTGCTTCAAATTCATACAGCAATATCTTGGACATATTTTCTTTTTGTTTAACGTCTCTATATCATCAAGCTACATGTACTTGAGATAACCCTTGTATACACTACCTTACATAGTGGTCTCCCTTTACAAAGTACAGAGAAACATTTTAACAATGTATTGTGTAATTATACGCCTGTTCATAGAACGGGACATATTATAGTTTCACCTGCCAAGGGCATGTGGGTGTTCGGCGTCCAGTAAGTTGTCTGATCAATAACTGTAGAAGAATTTGTCCAATCATCACCAAATTTGGTAATAATGTGTATGGGCATAATATCGCGGACAATTTCGATAACCAGCCATATTGCCCTAGTCAGTCAGGAATTATCGCCCTTTAATTATAGAAATTACTTAAAATTTGTCATATATAATCCTTTTTATTTATTTTTTTATTTCACACTCTAGTGACATAACTGTAGAACAGGCATATGCTGCGATAGTCAGTGCTCTTGTTATCTTTTGATTCTATGTCTTCATTATTGACATTTGTCTGTTAAGGTGTAGATTTTTTGGCGGCTGAATCGAAAAACTATTACTATGGAGTAAAAAGATGTGTGTATTTTCCATTGTCACATGATATTTGTGAGGGCATTGGTTATGAAAATTCCTCCTTCAATCATGTAAAATGTCCTGAATTTGCCTGAATTTTTTTTAACAGGACATGTCAGGTGATCACGCATATTTAGCCAGCTGTACAAGTGTTCATGTACTGATTATCCTTTTATGTTTGTAGTGTACATGTAACATTTCTAGTCAGTAAAATTTGTACCATTATAATACATAACATGTTTCAGGTATCACAATCCACGGCTGTAGCTGACGAAGCTTTGGGTAATGTAAGAACTGTACGAGCATTCGCAATGGAAGGAAAGGAACATGAGTAATAATTTCTCAATGCATGTCATATATAAGAAATTATTTTTGCTTTATGCATGAGGGACAGTCAAAAAATACCAGTAACAATCAGATAACTTATTTTTCCGTCGATATTCCTCTATCCAGGTTATCGTTTAGTTAATTGAGTATATGCTTGATATTTTGTTAACAAACTATATCTTGTCCTAAAATAAAATTTGTAATTACATTACTTCTCGTTACTTAGTATGAGAGTCGAAATCAATGATGTTGGCTTCTTTATTTCAATCTGACTTGACTATTGTGACTTTTTGTTTCCTTCATATCATTTGAGTTATTTTGACCTTTTATTGGTCAATTTATTCTTTGAAAATTGTTCTTCTGATTATTCTAGGTTGTTTTCTCAAGAAGTTGAAAAAGCTAGACTGTTGAATATTCGTCTTGGAGTTGGTATTGGAATGTTCCAAGGAATGGCTAATATTGCATTAAATGGTACTAGAAACCGTATAAGGATAATTACCATTGATAAAAATGTTTGTATAAAATTCCACCTCTCCTGAAATTGAAGAAGACACATTGCTTGATAGTGTTTACTTCAAATATACTTGGAAGTGTTCATACAAGGTTCGCACAGGTCTTAAAAATTCCTTGAAATTGTTGCCTACTCCTTGAAAACTGCTTGAATTTGTGACAGCCAAAAACTCCTTGAGAAGTACTTGAATTTTGAAAAATTGTCCAAGCTATCTTCGACAGGGCCTATCGCCGAGTACGCAATAGTGTGGTAATACAGTACAGTACAGTACTCGACTGGTTTTATGCCATCTTAAAGTAATTCTCGTGCTGTGTTATTTATCTGTGCTGCAGTGATGGTCATCTCGGGGTTAAACTTGAAAAATACACTAGATCCCCTATTCTCTATACCGAAAAAATCTACATTTCTAGTCCTCGATAATGGTGAAAAAGTACTTGAAAAGTCATTGAAAAGTCATTGAAAAGTACATGTACTTGAATTTTGTTTGGGAAGTTCTGTATGAACCATGTCATAGACATAAACTGACAATTTTGTCGACTTTTAACTTGATAAACGTAGTGATTTTCAATTCTAAAATTTACACTCCACAAATTAAATACTATTCACACTGAATTTTAAGTATAATAATGTCATTCTTCCATTACAGGAGTTATACTTGGTACCCTGTTTGTTGGTGGTCAGTTCCTGTCACAAGGTGACGTGACCGCTGGTGATCTCATGTCCTTTCTGGTTGCTACTCAAACTGTTGAAAGGTAAGATTACAATAGCCTGTGTTGTGTAACAGTGCAATATATACTGTCAAGAGCATTTTGAGGGTTCAACGCAAGACTATCGTAAAACTCCTATGTATTTTTATAGGAGTTACAATAGTCTGGCACTAAACCCTCGAAATTTTGTATTTTTGTAGAACAGTATTACATAGAGGATATTTGTTTGTGTCGGTCTAAAATCGAAAGTTATTTATGTGAGCAGTGGATGCAATATTTTCATGAATGGTGTAGCCATGAGCCATGAGTGAAATGTAGGTCAGATGCTCATGAGGTAAAAGCATAAATAAACAGCTAAGGAAGTACATGTACAGTAAAACCTCAATAATATGACCACCGTTGGGACTCTTGAAACCTGGTCTTCTTATCGAGGTGGTCTAAATATTGAGGTTGAACAAAGTGCAAAACAGAGAAAATGGACTTGAACATTATGTTCTTAATTTTGAGGTGGTCTGTAAGTGAGGTTTTACTATACTTTATAACATGAGCATGGTTGTCTACATATAATCATTACAGTATTGTATATCTGTCATATTGTTTACTGTTTATTTTTAATGTCAAAAATACCTAAATTAAATAGAAAAAACTATGCTATAATACAAAACCATGTACATGCTGTCTTGTGAAATATGTATGTTGATAGTCTCTAGGAATCATGTTTCTCTAGTTGAACATCTGGTCTGTATATTTCAGGTCATTGGCTCAAATCTCTGTGCTCTTTGGTCAAGCAGTTAGGGGTTTGAGTGCAGGTGCCAGAGTGTTTGAGGTAAGAAATGTCTGTTTAGTATCTTAATTCAATTTCTACAAAAATAAGATTTAGTAATGAAGTGGTTTAGTTTCTGTAGAGTTCATTCAAAGCTCTTTTTGGTTCTTGTTGGTAAGTTTCTTCTATTCATTCACACGTTTGTACTAAAGATTGACTACTACATGGATGGTTTATTTCAAAATCATAGAAGCCTTGTGACCAATAAGAACAAGTAATTTATATATATGTAATGTGTGCGAAAAATCGGTTGATGTGGAGACACGATGTAATAAACGCAGAATTCCCACATGTCCCTTTCAACATAATGTTGCAATCAGTACGAAACATGTAAATGGGAATCTGTTGTTGAATAACATAAGTGTTTTAAAATATCAAACTTTGGTTGTTATATGAATTTGCAAATGTAAGTAGTACTTGTTATGCATAATATTAGTTGACTCACTTTGTTTTGTATGCCTATTATGTAGCATTCTTCTGATACAGTTGTATCATATTGAGGACAAAAAATATAAGCTCAGTTGGTAGCACACTTGACTGCCAATCTTGAGGTTGTGAGTTCAAACCCTGGTAGAGCCACATTTAATTGTTGTAGGGAAGGTAAAATTACGGCAGGAGAATATGTTTGTGCTGGTTGGTAACCCAGTGTCTAGGCCTGCTGGCTGTTGTACTTAGCTGAAATACTGATGGAAAAACAGTTCATCTCCAACTCAACAAAAGTTCTCAGTTTTCAGTAATTTAAAAATCTATACATTGATACAATTTTATTTTTGTTTTCAGTATATAAATCATCCATATAGCATTCCATTACACGGAGGCAAGAAAATACCGTTCCATACTCTACAAGGGGACATAGAATTTAGCAATGTCTGTTTCACTTACCCCACCCGTCCTGATCAGGTATTTATATCACAAATTTATTTTCTATCATTGATTAAAGTAATAATAATTAAATGTTGTTTGTTAATACCTATTGATATTATTTGAGTTCTGATTAAACTTAATGGTAAAATAAGTGATTATAATTGACTATGACCATTAATGACTAAATACTTAACATAATTATACAGTAAATCCTAACTTAAGACAACCTTTATGATAAGACCACCTCAATATTAAGAACACAATGTTCAAGTCTATTTTCACTGTGTTGCTCTTAATTCAACCTCAATACTAAGAACACCTCAATATTTAGACCAGTTATCAAGAGTCATAAGTGCGGTCGCATTATTGAGGTTTTACTGTACTAGCAACTTCCTGGTTGTGCTTGCTTCATTATTAATCATTTTCTAATCTGAATCTGGTTCTAGTGGCAGCTTTATCTGTTCAATTTTGGACACAAGAAACAAAATTCTATTTAAAGATGATGATGCAAATATCAACATTTGTTGTTTATCACTATTAAGTGTTTGTACTTACAGTTAAACCTCAATAATAAGACCCCCTTGTGACCCTTGAAAATTGGTCTTAATATTGAGGTTGAATAAAGAGCAAAACATTGAATATTGACTTGAAAATTGTTGTCTTAATTTTGAGGTGGTCTTAAATTGAAGTTTTACTGTATCTTTTGTATGTGTTAGTTACTATTCTTGAGAAATTCCACAAGTATGTACAGTAGAACTTTAAAACCTCAAACCGTTTTGGCTTCAACACAGTAGATACCTCAACAGGTTCTTAAGTCTAGGCGCAATCCCTTATTACTCACTTGAACAGAGATAGGGTGAACACTTGAACATGATTTGTGGTACCTAGCTGCCATTTCATTCATTTTTCACCATAGATAGGTTGAACAATGCAGTATTTAACGCCTTTGATTGATCTGTTGAAATTCTTTTGTTCTTGAGGGTGAGATTGGCAAAAACAATTATTCGCACATCACTTTAAATAATTACTTGACTGTTGTACTATATACATGAACTTATGTGACAGACAAAACACAAAACATCAATAGATGTATTAAATATTAAATGAACACCAGGCCAAAATAAAATAATTATCTACACAAAAAAACAATAATTTATATTCTTTTATCAATATCTTAAGCATAAGTGCAAACTTCATTGAGAAAAATCCGTCGGAGTGTCCAAATTACATGTAGTATAAATACAACCTGAAATTGATACCATAGATGCCTCGAACAATAGATGGCTCACACTAGTTGCTAGATCTGATGGCCGTGCAAGGTTTCAAAGTTCTAATGTATGTTGATTTATATTTACAGGAAGTACTGAAGAACTTTAGTTTGAAGATACCTCGTGGTAGAACAGTAGCATTAGTGGGATCATCAGGAGGCGGTAATATTAACTCGGCATTTTGTCATTTGTATACATTTTCTCAAATTATACCTACTCTATATGTTGATCTTTTAGATCACCTGAGCATGAAGTTCTGATAGTGAGCTATAAGGACTGTTGGCTGTCTGTCGTTGTCCGTCAACATTTTCTTTAAACAATGTCTCCTACTATTCTGGAGAATGGATTTTGTCCAAACAACACAGGAATGATCCTTGAGTAGGCCTATTTCAAAGTTGTTATAAAACATTCTGGTCTGATAAATAAGTTGATCACTGGAGCTAAGAATAGATTTTAAAAGTGTGAACTTCGAAAATCTTCTTGTCCAAAACCATACGGCTTAGAGCTTTGATAAGTTCTGTGTAGCAATGTACTACTTACAAGATTGTAGTAATTATTAAATTCTGTCAGAAAACATGACTACCAGGGGGTGGTGCCTTATTCCATACATGTATTTTGTGGACATTGTAGACAAAATCTCCTAAGCCATTCAATAGACTTTGAACTTCACAGGAATGGTCCTTATTCAGCCAGAATGGCAGTGTACTCAGATGAGCGATTTAGGGCCATCACAGCCCTCTTTTTGTATTATCATATTTTGAAAATAAACACCAATTTAGCAGCTGTTCCTTATTACAGAACTGTCAACAATAATACGGGGACAAAATTTTACTCAATTTGAGATTTTCTGCAGCTGTCAAGTTACTGAAATGTTCGACTTTGCTTTCTAGGAAAGTCAACAATAGCTGCCCTGTTGGAAAGATTTTATGACATTGGTTCGGGAAAGGTGACCATTGATGGTGTGGATCTAAATGAACTAGACCCAAGTTGGTTGAGAGGCCGTGCAATTGGATTCATAAATCAGGTGACTTATTTTTATTTCAAATCTATTTGATGCGGAACAATTTGAATTTTTATAATGTACAAAAAGTCTTATTACTATATCCAGATGATTTTATCATAAATAAATAATTAAATTGGCAATGTGGTATTCTTTATTTCACTATTGAATAAATGAACTAGATTTTGAAAGTTCAGTTTAGCTTTCATATGAACCAATGTTTTCTTGCTGGGTCAGGTTTATTGTGTCCTCCTGGAAGATGAAGACAGAATATTTTGTTTTGTTGTTTAATCTGTCCATTAACAGGTGGAGAATGCTTTGGCCTACAACAGTCAAACTTCATAGAACAATTGCCTGTGGTCAACAGAATACCCTTTTAGTTGTGGGAATCAGTAGGTGAAAGGTCAAATTCATTATGACCTTGAGACAGAAAATGATTTCTGATCAATTACTAGAGAATGCTTTAATCACAGTTATGTCATTCATTATACCCCCACAAACAAAGTTTGAGGGGGTATATAGGAGTGAGCTTGTCGGTCGGTCGGTCTGTCGGTCGGTCGGTCTGTCGGTCGGTCGGTCTGTCGGTTTTCATGGTTTCCGGACGATAACTCATGAAAGGCTAGACAGATTTGAAAAATTTTTGGTACACAGGTGTAACATCAGAAGATACAGGTCAAGTTCGATATTGGGGCTGGTGGGGCCAAGGTCAAGGTCACTGTTACTAAAAATAGTTTCTCTTGGTTTTCATGGTTTCCGGACGATAACTCATGAAAGGCTAGACAGATTTGAAAAATTTTTGGTACACAGGTGTAACATCAGAAGATACAGGTCAAGTTCGATATTGGGGCTGGTGGGGTCAAGGTCACTGTTACAAAAAATAGTTTCTCTTGGTTTTCATAGTTTCCGGACGATAACTCATGAAAGGCTAGACAGATTTGAAAATTTTTTGGTACACAGGTGTAACATCAGAAGATACAGGTCAAGTTCGATATTGGGGCTGGTGGGGTCAAGGTCACTGTTACAAAAAATAGTTTCTCTTGGTTTTCATAGTTTCCGGACGATAACTCATGAAAGGCTAGACAGATTTGAAAATTTTTTGGTACACAGGTGTAACATCAGAAGATACAGGTCAAGTTCGATATTGGGGCTGGTGGGGCCAAGGTCAAGGTCACTGTTACTAAAAATAGTTTCTCTTACTTTCACTTACTAGCAAATGGTTTGTTTTTAGTTGTAAACGACTTATCTTTCTGTGAAAATAACTGTTATTTCTAGCATATTGTTTGATATATTTTGCATTGATTTAGTTCCATTTTGCCCAGCTTTTTGTGAGCAATTCTATACAAGTTCAGTTTTTTATTTCACAGGAACTGTTGATTAGTTCTTACTGTTCTGTTGGCAGCATTTTTGGTTTATTACATTCAGATACTAGCAAATGGTTTGTTTTTGTTGTTGAAGACTCGCCTTTCAGTGAAAATAACGGGATTTCTTTTAAAATCCATTGAAATAAGGCATAATATAATGTTATATCCAGGTAGTTTGATTATTTGATTAAATCTGTGAAACTGCAGTCAAGGACAATGGAACAAAATGTCTTGATTGCGAATATAAATTGTATCAATTTAATACGCTTTGTTGCTATATTTGTTCGAATTTGAATGCAAAATGTTCAGATCTTGGGAGTTAAAATCAAATATATTGGTGTTACTAGTTCATACTCTAGTCGAATGTATCATTATATTTCTTTGTGACAAAGTGCTATATATTACTGTTCATTTTTTCTATTTTATTGATTTTGACCTGACTCTCATACTGTGGTATTCATATCACCTCCGAAATATTAAAATGTACACAATTCTTATTATAACCCCACTTCAAAATATGCAATGGGGGCTATATGGGAATCACCACTTGTTCCGTCATGTCACATAACATGGTTTTCCATGAATTATTTCTACCAAGCCTAGTTGTGTATATTGTCGGCACATTCTGATTGTGGTCCTGTAGTGATAGATAGTGATAGATAATTTCATTGTCTTGACTGGCGGCCATCTTTGAATTTATCAAAAATATGTCTGACAAAGCGGTATTGTGGGGGTATTAATCACCTTCAGTGATAGCTCTAGTTGTACTAATTTTATAAATCATCACTTACAGTTGCTTGTTCTGTCTGTTATTAACTACTTCTCTCTGTCTAGCTATCATTGGGAGCGTATGTGTTTTACACACAGGCTTTGTAACAATTTAAATGATTTATGTTTTTATTGATTACAGGAGCCTGTACTGTTTGCTACCTCAGTGTTGGAGAACATACGATATGGTAAACCTGATGCTTCAGATACAGAGGTAACAGTTATCATTGTTAACTTACTATATATTGGCAGTTCATATGTGTTTTTATTGAAGCTGCCTGACCTTTGAGCTCAGTCATCCGAGGACTCCACCAAACTTATGGTTGTAGGTTCAAACCAATGGAAGGTGTATGTTCTGTCTGACAAGTTGACTGAAAATAACAAATCCAAAATCATCTGTCCTCTAGCTTTGATTGTTGTAGAGAAGTTTTAAGTTGCTTGCGGAAGAAGAGCTTAGTACTGTTTGGTGACCCAGGAACATTTGTTAGTCAACTGACTGACAGGCATAAGTGAAAGACTTAAACACAAAAAACACTTTTGAAGTATAATTGATGACCTTGTTACGGTGTAACTTGTATACACTTACTCTGATTAGTTTAATAAACAACAAAACATGTGTTTTTGTATCCATATGAAGACAAGTTAGATTTTTGTGGTCAAGACAATTTATATATATACATGAAGGTAGTCGAAGAGAGATTAAGTTGTTAAAGGGAACGCCATATACACAAGGCAATGTCTCTCCGCACAGACCCCGGGAAAACAACACTCTACAAAACACTAGGCTCTGAGGAGGTGCAATGGTGATCATTTATGGGAATAGGGGTACAAGAAATGGTCGGGCCAACCACAAGTTTGATTTCTGTAGGCAAAGCAAGTTATATATCTATATATGGTCAAGTTATATGGTCTTTTCCTGAGGTGATCTTCAGCATATATTTTACTGTAAATGCATAACAGTAGATACACTACCAAGTAAATGTTTAGTTTATGATTTTGATTTTTATATTTACAGGTTTATGAAGCTGCTACACTAGCCAATGCCCATGACTTCATTCTAGGTTTTCCAGAGGGATATAATACAGTCCTTGGTGAGAGAGGGGTCACTGTATCTGGTGGACAGAAACAGAGGATTGCAATAGCTAGAGCTTTAATAAAGAATCCTTCAATACTTGTTCTTGATGAAGCTACCAGGTATGATGATACATGGGAGGCATGGTGGTCAAAGGGTATAGCATTGATCCGAAAGTTGTTTGTTTGAATCCCGCCTCTGACAGTGTTGTGTCACTAACTTTACAATCACTGATTTTGGCATGAGTACTGGTTAGTAACCCGGACATCTGTCTTTAAAAGTGATAAATATAAGTTGAAAACTTGGTATACTATTGATGTACAGTAACTAAGCTTAAAGCAAGTCTTAAAGATGTATGGGGTTTCTGTGTGTACATCGAGGGTTTGACACACTGATAATGTAACTGTTTCTGTACTCAAGCAGAGTTACAATAGTTTTGTACCAAATTCTTGATATCAAGATCATAAAGTCGGCCTAAAGTGCCTGTGGAAAGTCTTCAATATTATAATTACTTAATTTTGTTTTTGATATCTGATCCTTATCGATTCCATTTAGCTTTAAGAGTGAGAAGTGTATGTGGAATGTTATATGCATCATTACTGCTCATGTGCAGACATGATTAAACTAGGTCATGTTGATTTTCCAAATGTATGGTGACATTTTTATGCCCCTGACATTTAAAGAATGGTGAAGGGGCGTAAAGTGCTAGCCCAGCCCATCTGTCTGTGCATCTGTCCTTGCAAAAAATTAGGCCCATAAGGATAGGATAACAAAATACAGGTCAAGTTCAAGTAACAATCCACCTATATTTGGAGGAGTTATGGCCCTTTTTTCAACTTCAAAAATTTGTTTCCATTCAGTAACACTTGTAAAGCCGATAGCAGGGGCATTGTGTCCTATTATGCATTTGTATATCCCAGTTAGATTTACCAACAATTCTGATGACACATATTTCTGTTAAATAATTTTTGAATTCTAATGAAAATTTAAACTTATAAAACATCATCTTGAAAAAGTACAGTGAGATCTTGTGTGATAACATTCTTATATGCATGTACAATGTCCGTATACACATATATTATATCTACATTATACATTACAGTGCATTAGATGCCGAGTCAGAGAGAATAGTACAGGAAGCATTAGATACGGTATCTAGGGGTAAGTGTTGTTAGGAATATATTCATGGTGCATTTTAGGAAATGTTCCTATCTGAAGTCATGTGACTGAAAAGTGAATAATACTGGACTGGTTTCCTTGAATTAAAAACACTGCTGGTAAAGAAATACCTTTGGAACCAGCCTATTGCACTGTAGTTAATTTGTGGATAATTATGGTATTCTGCATTTAAAAGATTTTATTACTATGATTTAAGTATGCATTTTTCACACACAACATTTAAATATGTCTGTCACTTTTGGATCCGATGTAATGTTTAAGTTAGACATGCACCAAGTTTTTAGGCCCTGCCATTCAAAGGATGGTGAAGGGGCAAATAGTGTTACCCCTGTCCGTCCATGCGGTTTCTGATTTATAACTTGTAAAAGGATGAATGGAATCAATTCATATTTGGCACTTTGCATAGGATTATAAAACACAGGTCAAGTTCAGTTTTGACTTCAATGCACCAATTTTTGGTGGAGTTATGGCCCCTTTTGAAATAAAAGCCCGTAGCGGAGATGCCTGTGTCTAGTTTAAGACTAAACATGTACAGTAGAATCCGGTTGGCTCGAACTCGTCGGGACTGACAAAATTTGTTTTAGTAAAAGGTTGTTCTAGTCAACCGTGGTTGTGAAATAATTAGCATGCAGTTTGTTGTTAGCGCAATTTTCACAAACGTGTGAAAAATACGTGCCATGTCACAATTGAGCTCATTCGCCAGCATATCCGATTATGAGTTGAGAAAATGTATTGTTTGACTGAAAAGTGCAAATAATAGTGCATTTTATGATCAAGGGACCAAAAATTGGTTCGAGAGTTCAAGGCTAGGCAGTTCGAACCAAAAGTAACAATATACATTATATAAGAAATTCAATTGGGACTTCATAATCAGTTCGAGTCAACAAGGGTGTTCGATGCAACCGAGTTCTAGCCAACGGGATTCCACTGTATAAGTTCTTTCGTTTCCAAGAAAAAAATTAATATACTTGTAACTTATTGTAAAATCTTTTTTTTTATATTTGCATCTAGGTCGTACAGTTATTGTGATAGCTCACAGATTAAGTACAATACGAGATGCAGATGTCATAGCTGTAGTAGCTCATGGAAGCATTATTGAGGTAAGTAGAATTGCTTTTATTTTAATTGTATTTTATTATTGTCTTATTCTGATGAATTTACCATTACAGCAATACATCAACTTAGTAAATAGGGTACTAACCAATTATACAGTATATGTCATAACTTAGTGTTTGATGCCTTAAATAAGTCTCGGATAAGTTTTATTATTTAGTTCAAATTGCACATTGCATAAACTTGTATGTGACAAATTTATGAAACTACAATATATACAGTAAAACCTCAATAATACAACCACCCTTGGGACCCTTGAAAGCTGGTCTTCTTTTTTAGGTGGTCGTAATATTGAGGTTGAATTAAGAGCAAAACAGGGAAAATCTAATTGCAAATTGTGTTTTTAATTTTGAGGTGGTTTTATTATTGAGGTGGTTTTTAAGTGAGGTTTTACTGTATATGAAAACCTTAAATTCATAAATAGCTTTTGCAATGAAACTAAGTATTTATTGCAATCTATTGACTTTGTATGAACATACATGTTTTTTATATGTATGTATATGTATTACAGATTGGTAACCATAACAGTTTGAAGAAGAAAAAGGGGTTATACTGGGAACTGATACAACAACAAGAACTTGAGGAGGACATTAAACACTTCTAATTCTTATGTATTTGAAATTATATTTACTGATAGATGAGAGCCTGTAGACTTGAACTAGTGACAGTCAGTGTCTCTGCAGCAAGCAGTTGAGGATATAACTAATGTTATACTTGGCCTACACTCAGTTTTACTCATTGTTCTTTTAAAATGTATATAAAGTGACAAGCAAGCTGATAGAAATGTAAAAACCAAAGAGACTGCTTAACCTCCTGATGACCACATTTACCATTCCCCTGGGACATTCAACTTGTGATTTAGACAGTTTATTCTTTATTCTGAAAATCATGGTTATTACATGTATAACAGAAGTACTTTTGTCGATATTTTATGTGTAATCATCATTATACATGTTGTCCCCGATGCAAACTAAACATTTCTTGCTGCAGTGCCATCTAGTGTTTTTATGGTCCTCATGCCTCCTTAATGTTGGAAAAGGGGATTTTGGTCTAATTGTTGGACCATACAGTTTATATACATGGAATGATGGAAATGATCAAGGTCAGATTGAGTAAAACTTAATAACCAAGGTGACAAGACGGACATTGGAAAGGGAGGAGCATGACTTACTTTCAAAACATATGACCATGAAAAATTTCAACATTGAATGCTGAATATGTTCGGTCATTGTTGATATTGTGTGTACTGCTTTATAAACAGGTATTTTTAGCCCCTAAAAGTGAAGATTATTAATACAAGAGTCCAGTCTCGAGTGCAATATATGTAGCATTCATTGGACAAAATGTAAATTTTTATTTTTAAGTAATTTCCTTATAGAGAGGATTTTATCGTTTAATTATATTGTATGTGTGCAGAAATATTCATGAAATATCTAGGAAATTAATCATTTGTCCTTTGTATTGCAGTTAATAGAACTAGACATTAACTTAAATGATAAATCTAACTGCATACTTTTGCCAGAGGGGGAAATTATATTGTTGCTTAATTTGTAGTTGTACAACTGATACAAACAATCACTTGAAAGCTTGTTTCAGGTTTACTAGTGACTTGTCTTTCATTATGTTGGTATAATTATGCAATTATGTGAATTATTTTGTCATTAATGATTTCTCTTTAAATACAGAGCATTGCACTAATTTGTTCTTAATTATTTACCAGTAGCCATTTTATTGATGTGTATTGGTATGCTGTTGTCATTTAACTGCAGAAATATGATGATATGATTGAAACAAAATAATTACAATTGATTGGTAATGATTAGTAATTTTCTGTGTATACTGCATTCCATTAAAAAGTTGTTGTGAGTGTATTGTTAGTATACATTGTTGCGCAGGGATTTGATTCTGTTGTTTAGAAGTAAATTTTCAAATGATGTTCTGTAGATCCAGTTCTATGAGAATGTTATTCAAAAGCATGCATCTCTCTTTAATCAGGTTTTCCACTAGATGCTGCATGTCAAGGGGCACTTTGATAGTATTTTACCAGATTTTACCATTTTATAGCCAAAATACCTATAATCTAGAGAAAATTGACCCTTCAAAAATCCTTGTTTAAATGTGACTTTGGCAATTCCAGGGATCAAATGTCAACTCCAGGCTCAAATGAAACCCCTGTTTAATTAGTAATTTTACTTTGTGTTGTAATGTTGAGAAGTTTTACTGATTCCCACAAGTAAAAGTATAGTATGTATACAAACACATGAAAGCACTGAGATTTGCTTATAGTGAATAGATGTATTTGAGTAATGGGCCAATATGCATGTGTTAAAGGGTAACTTCTTCTCTTGACTTGTGTACACATGACAAATTATAAACATACAATCATGTACTATGTTTCTATTTTTGTATCTGACTATGAGCTTCTTTATTTATTACTTTCATTCTTGCCAATTAACAGAACAGTTTATGTGAATGAACTGAGTGATTGTCATTGAATGAACAAGTTGAGGGGTGAAAGCGAAACTAATCCAACTGCTTATAAATGAAGGCATATAGACTTGTTATGCTTTAACCCTTGATGTGGCAGCTTTCTAGTAAGTTCAGTGTTGTAGTGTGTAAAGTATTGAATGCTCAACCTGGCGGTTGAGGATCCATTTCCTACTTGGGGCACAGCCACCCCTAATCAGCAGCCAGCACTGTTTTTTCTGGAAACAAAATTGAGGATGTTCTGAATAAACAAAATGCATGTTTCACAATGTTGCCGAGATAAATTGATTCATATATAATTTTGTTCACTGGATATACTTGTTTCTAGATGTAAGGCTCTGGTATGAAAGTTACCACGGATGTTAAATGTGTAACAAAGGATTCACAATATTACATGTATTAAATGGGTTTTCCCCGCCTGGTTGTTATAAAAATGAGATATTTAATTTTCGTCCATTGTGATGTCTTTATACATTTGTATAAAATAAACTTTTCATAAACTTTTCTTGGTGTTGATTATGTTTTGATCGAATTTCCAGCAGTGGTATAAAAAGTGCATTGGATTTATTTACACATGATATACAGTAAACCCTCAGACCACCTCAATAAGAAGACCACCTCAATATTACAGACACAATTTTTAAGTCCATTTTGACTGTTTTACTCTGTATTCAATCCTAATATTAAGACCACCTCGATAAGAAGATCATTTTAGAGGAGTTCCAACGGTGGTCTTATTATTGAGGTTTTACTGTAAATTGATAGTACAACTACAAGTATTGAATAGAGGGAAAATACTGTATTGTTCATAATGATGTTAATGAATCTGGACAATTGTAAATATACAGTATAATTATATAAATGAGTCTTGTATTTTATGAACAATTTTACCATAAACTTTATAAAACCACATTTGTCAAGCACAAATATTGTACAAACATTTGAATTTTAGAATTGGGCACTTTAGAGCCCTTTTATAAGAAATGCTACTGAAGACAACATTAGACAACTACTCGCTATATGTCCTTTATGTTATGGTAATGATGGTGAAATTTATGTCATAGCAAGATGTAGAGGTGTAGGGGTAGAGTGCTAAATGACTAGTGAGGCAGCCTCGTTACCCAGGCTATTCATAACATATATGATACCCTGGGTAAATTGACTGTAAAAATCTTGTACTCTTATAATTAATGAGGTGAAATCCAGCCGCTTGATTGGTTGCATGACACACACCTCATGAGGAAATTGCCGAGGAGTTACAGATAAAATCGCAGTTCTGAGCGATCCAAATTCCAATGAGATCCCGGCTTTCAAATCGTGTTACTGGCTGACATTTTGTCAAATTTGCTGATAGCTCTTCACAAAGGAGAATACTTCTTTTTTGTTATCCATTTTATTGGTCAAGAAAAGCTAATGAATATTCATGCATTACAAAGTTTCACTAGCCAATTTGCCCAGTGTATCATATATGTTATGAATAGCCTGGGTACTGAGGATGTTTGCAAGGTTGAACCACATCCCTGTATTAGCGGCAAGGACTGGTTAGTAACCCAGAAAACTCCTGTTGAGAATGAATACATTGAGCAAAATCTTGACAAAAAAAGATGGTCTGCGCAACTATTTGAAGGTTAAGATTTTTTGTGCAGCATTTTGCTGGTCAATTCAGATCCAAAATGGATTACGGTAAATTTACCGAAATTCAGTGGATTTTGGTATGGTAACATACCCTTTTTCGAAAGGCTTACCAATCCGCATCAAGGTTACAAACGTTTGGTTGAAGAGAAATTGCCTTGGTGGTTAACATAAGATTTGATTGGTTTACACAACACTGATATGCAATTAGCAAAACCATGTTTTCAATTGAAGCCCAATATGACATACTGACTCCAGAGACAGAGATACTTGTATAAATGTACAGTAGTGGTGGTGAAGACATGTAGATACCTTGTCACTCAACAATCTTGATAGTAATAAGATGTTATAATCAATGTTGTACTGTTTTTAGTTGCTCGGTTGGACAACTAGTTCAATGGCAATTTTCGACAGTCGCATTATCTTAATACGAAAACTACTTATTCCGGGAGTGGCGAAGGAATAATGGGTAAGTGAATTGGTTAAAAATAGTTCAACATTTAAGCATAACCTATATAACATACTCAATGCTGGTAGTAATCTTTACTGTGCAAATGGTTCACCAACGGACAATAATGGTACTTACCTTAGAACTGTAAATCTGGAAGTGTTGAATACAAAACCAGTGTTCAATACTGAACAACGCCAGTGCTTTCAGCGCTTTGATTTCAACAGTACTTCAGTTATGTACCAATAACACCACTCGGTAAACCCTAAACCAGTGTTCCTGGATTTTCAGCCAGTACTTAAACCCATTTGTTCGCATTAGGAACAGACAGGTAGGGAACAAATTAGTTTGGATTTACCAGTTATTGTCAGCCATATTAAAGTTCCCATAAATAAACATTGCACCACCATTGTTTGAAGCAATGAAATGAAACAATAGCAGATAATAATAACACTTTCATAGAAAACTACAATTTTTCAATCCACATTTGTGTTGGTATCCTTACTGTGACATAAATGAACTGCATAGAGAAACACATATATAACTTTTTTAAAGATTTGTTCTATTCTCTAACATTGGCAGTCTGCAGTTACCTTGAAGTGATGTACATGTCTCAGGACTATACTGAAAATGAAGAAATTGGAAACTGGCTGATATTGGTGAAACAATATCAAGAAATTATTTACCCATAATCCTTAGCGCACGCTCGGTAAGTATCTTGAATTTCCACCACTTCAGTGATCGGCGATAGTCGGCAATCTCCGTTCATTGCTGTCTCTAAATGCTGGCGCCATTGATTAGCACTTGAATGTCTGTGTAATTACCTATTGATCTATGAAATTCTGAATTGTAGTAATTTAAAAATGTATTAATTAAGACGTTAAGAAAAAAATATGATGATTACGGCGGATCAAAATGTCAACAACTTCTCTTGATTCAGAAAAAAGATGGCGGACGCCGCAAATTTTCATCATGGGTTAGATCTCAGAAAAAATCTCCCCACTCATGTGAGTTCAAACAAATCTAAACACATACAGTAGGATGTTTCCAATCCATGGTTTATATACATATGTTCGTGACAAAGTGGATGCTTTTAACATCTATAAAAGAGTTGTTACTGTACGATAAAATATTAAAAGGTATCAACATATGGTGATATTATAATCTTTTTACATGAGTTATGAGGATCTATAAACGATTGAATTACAAAAAACGGCAGAATGATTAAGACAACATAAAATAGTGTTTTATCCCCAGGTACTTTCAAGAAGCAAACTATTTAAATATTCTGTTTTGACTATTTTAGTATTTTCAATAATAAGAATATTTATTATTTATAGTAAATAGTCTGTATAGAACATTAAATTAGTTTGTTTTAGGTACATGTGGTTTTATCTTAAACTTTACACTGTTATAGTATATATATACACGACATTTTTTACACATTATTCATTCATAATACGAATTAAATCAAAAGAAAAACAACATCCGATATCATCGTATCAAAACGTATGTATTGTGTCACGTAGCTTTTTGCAAGAAATGTAGTATTGCAATTGGCGCGTTGATAATTGCGAGCAGTATATATTCGCATTGACTGGTTTTCATTTGTGAGTATTACTGAGGAAGATAACCGAGACTTGTGTGAACGCAGTCTGGTTACGGTTGAGTTCATTTAACATGGCGAATAATAATTAAATCGAACGATCTAATCGTCAAAATGTGCCGAAAAGAGGATTTATGTTGAGCTTTATTTTACATCGGAATTGAAGAGATTCGTAAAAGAGTTATTCCCTCTCTGACAATCGCCATAGTTACTCTCTGTCTGTGAAAGGTAAGTTGTTGAAATCGCAGGACGAATGATGTGAGATTTTTTTCCGCTGACCTGATATTTTCATTCATCCCCTGTGTACGTTACCTATCCTCTGTTATTGCATACTAAATACTTCGCAGAATAAATTCCCGACCCCGTGATAACATAAGTCTCTAGCTCAGATTAACAATAAGAAAGTGGAAACCATTCGTTGTGGTTCATGCTTACATCATACAGAAGAATCTGCCTACTTTTGACATTGCAGTAATCTGCATTTGCTTGGAATAATTTTATGTACGAAATTATGCTCATGAATGCCTGTTTATGTCTTGTAAATTATGTTGGTTCATTGCATTTTTATCATTTATAAGTCAGATTCTTATCTCTAAATGGCTATGACTTTATGTCTGGTTACAGTATTTCAGACATTGGTGATACAGTCTGTGTTTTTACTTAGAACTGGCTTCCAAGTTTCATTTACAACTGAAATATGCAATATATTTTACTGACGGTTCCAATTTATTATCTGACATGGGTTCAATTTGGCAGTGTTCACATGAAAGCGGACTCTGTATTAAAACTTGCTGGTATTTAGAGCTTATAAATGGCATTATTGCAAATTTATTACCTGGTGATACCAATTACTATTATTGCTGATGTAAGATTATTCATGAAATATTTTCAACAGAATTTCAATAAGATAATTTCAATTTTGGATCACAAGTTTAGAATCACTTTACCTAGATAGGGGTGCCACCATATTTGTTGATGATGTTGACCCAATTATCAGTGATTCAGTGATCGAGTTAAATTTAATATGAAGTACCTGTGTGTGACGTTACATCAATTGTGAAGCTCGCATACCTTGAATTTACGTTGTATCAACTATCAGGGTATAAATTCAAGCCAAATTGAGGTAACAATTTCTTTGGCATGAAAATATTTTGCATTGAATTTCGAGGTGAATAAAATATGAATATATATGCAGTCTTGAATGTACTAAAATGAGAAATTGCAATGATAGCTTTACAGTAAGTTTCATTATGTTTGTCTGTAACATGGAATATAGTCAAGACAGTAAAGTTTATAATTAAGTATTTAATTAATTACTCATTTTGAATCACAAGGGATCATGGTTCAAATCATGAATTGTTGACCCTGAATGCCTGATTCGCAGATTGGATCTGATTGGCCTGTGGCTTGCAACCCAAAGCCCTAGTAAGTAGTAAATTCAGATTACTTGGCTGTCACTGGTATTAGGTAACCACTGATAATTGGGTCACATGTAAGATACTTCTGGAACTCATATAACTGAATAAGGGCCTCATAATAGGAGTCTAGGACCAATCATAATACTACTGGCAGTCACAGCTTTAGTTATGGTCTGAACCTGTACTTTAACCCAGGGCTCTCACTGGGCTGAAATTTTTGGGAGAAGTGACTTCTCCCTCCAGTCAAATTAGGGAGAAGTGGGGAGACTTAAAGGAGAAGTGATAATTTTCGGAAAGTCGCTATGCGCGTTTTAATTTCAACAAAGATGAATGTTTTCTAATTTTATTAAAAAATCAAATTAATAATGATGACACAGAAAAATGTGAAACAATCATAACATAATATTTGATAACCAAGCCCATTTCCCACACTGACAATATAACAATGTAACATATATAATTATATATAGGTGCGTTCGTAAGTCCCCCTAGCCTAAATACAATTAAAGAACCTACCTTTTACTCATTATCCATATCATAAAGTACCCGACACGATCTTCATTGAATTCATCCAGCAAAGGTGCTAATCGCCATCATTTAATTGTTCTTAAGTTGTCAGAAACAACACCTCCACTCGTGAACTTACGATTTGCTAACTGTTACCCGGCTTCAGTTAACTGCTACGACGCTTCAATGTTGAAGCTGGGACAAAGTCATTGGTTCCTACTGGTCCCCGACATTCACTGTTTATTGAACTCGTAATGAAAACGAAAGTGCCGATGCATAACAGTGGGGTACATACGACACGCTGACTGCGAGGTGTCAAATCAATTGGATTACGTAATTTTTTATGATTATTCTACCCAGTCTATACAAGTCGCTCTGTATCGGGCGATCTGAATGGCTAATTGTATTGTTTTGACTGCGGGAACGCTCCGTCTACCTCTCGCTGATTGACAGCATCTGAGAGTCTGTAACTTCGCCAAAATTGTCGGCAAAGTCAAATTTCGCTTTGATCTAGCAAATGGACGAAGTGTCACAATTTTAGGCGACCACTTCGCTCAAGTCGCCCCCTGGCGAAAGCCCTGTAACCCAAACTATTTGGTACCCAATTAAACGTATTACTTTGAATGTCATGATTATATAAGAGTTTTATCAGGTGTCGCTGATTAAAGAAGCTGCACCATGTAGGAAACCTGTCATGGCTCAGGTTAGTTTTCACTATAGGATTGGTCTTGGCTGGGATGTTCAGTAACACCTATAAAATTGTCTTAGGTAAGATTTCATGGCTGCCGATAGTCACAATCACAGTAATTGGTCAGTGATGTATCAGCATTAATTAATCATTGATTGCGTCACAGAGAGCATGAAAAATATTAAATATGGTAAAATTTGTCAACCTAGAAGTTAAATACAATGTATTGCAAAAAATGCAATTTAAGCAAGCATGTAGGGGTTTTATTATTTTTAACTTCTTCCAAAATACCTTGCCCCTACTTATTGACTTCTTCATTGGCAATAAAGGACTCTCAGAATGGCACTGTCTTAGTTTTCTTATCATGTATCTTTACTTAAATGTTACTTTATTTCACGTGACCTGTTAATTGATAATGACATTAATGTAGTTTTGACACATATCATGGCTGATACATTGAATAAGTATTTAGTTAATAAAGGAATTATATAGGCTCCAGCAATTATACATATTTGATTTCATTGCAAACTTTCTGTTCTATTTGTGGTTTAATTACTTTTAAAATTCATTCAGTTTCACAAAATGATATTACTGTCAAAATAAGAAGCCATTTTGATTTCATTGTAGCCTGTTGCGACAATTCTCGAGTGGTGTCCACTTAAAACTATTTAATTTTAGTATTTATTCATCTACTTCTCATTGCAAAAGGAAGGTAGGTATTATAAGATACAAATCACTTATCATTGTGGTGGTAACTGCCCAAGTTGGTTCTATTCTCAGTGTATTTTTAATGAAAATCTGGTTTCGGTTGAACATAGAGTTGTTGCAGTGCATCAAGTGATCAAATTTCTTGTGGCTTTTGTGAAGATGATTAATGATTTTAAAAAGGACTCATTTCATCATGAAATGAATTAAACTTGTTTATTTCAATTTATTGAATTATTCTCACATCTTTGGTGTGAATAAGAAATAAATTGTTGATTTTTTTTGTTGAAATTTCAGAATGGTGTATGTTGTTTGAGAATAGTGGTTCCAAATTCCATTTAATAGGTTCACAAATTAAAAACATAAAGTACCACTTCAAATATAAGTGTCATGTTTTCAAGTCTAAGGTAGATAAAAGGGAAGCCCTTTTTTTCTAGGTTTAAACAAGGAACAAATTGATAACTACTGCAAGGGCATTTAAGATCCTCATTATTGGGGCCAAATATCTGTAGTCAGCTTCATTCCCCGACCAAAATAGTATCTCCCCCCTTTCAAATTCATTTTTCTTCCTTGGAGCGGCAGCCCCCCCCCCCCCAAAAAACTGAAAAAATAATATTTTAACTATAAAAATACTTTTTTCTGACAAGCTGACTTAATATCTGGTACATTTTCATGTTTTGTTTGCAGATGCAAGCTATTGTATGAGGATTATAAGTATGTTTACACCGGTTTGACAAGTTGAAAAATTCCCTCAGTTTGCTTGAAATTCCCCCTACTAAGGGCTGCAATCCCCTTCCCCCAACGTAGACTGAGACCCCTGGCTGCAAAGTTAAGCTTTTAAGATATGTTTGAATATTGTCCAATCTTATATATCTAATTGTAATTTAAAATGAGAATCAATTAGACGATGCTATTGGTTGCATAGATCTGATGATGATTTCCTACTACACTATGATCTTGCTACTTAGGTTTATTGTTTTGAATTGTGTTATGACTGTGTATAATAAAGCTCAATAGCCATTTATGCATTATCACCATTTGTGATATATATTAATTTGTCAATTAGGCTTTCTGTAAGTTTTTTTTTAACAATGAGGAAGATCTGGACCTTTCAGGCTCTTCTTTAACTTGAAAGTAGACAATGGACTCCTATGCCAGTATCATTCTTTACAAAAATTAAAAATGGCTGATTGAGGTGGAAAAAGAGAGTTTTAAAAATAAATTATTTTATTGATGATCACAGTTTTTTACTCAAACATTGCCCTTCCAATAAACTAACTTTGATTTTGGACATGAGCAGATTCGGCATACCCGGTAGAATTGCACAAAAAAGTATTCTTGTCAAAATTATTTAGCTAATTTGTATCTTGTTGGTGCTTGTGTGTGATTTTGCTACATTCAATTTAATATCAATAATAATACATGTATGATGGTGGAAATAGATTATGTTTAGTTTATACTATAGACGTTAAAAGTGGAGTTTATTTATTTTGTTTTTCTGTGTTGTAAGATGTGTCTTGTTTACTAACTGGTTGCTTTTCTTGGGAACAAACCATTATTCATTTGCAATTGCATATATACAGTCATGTAGTGATGTACATGTCAGCTAGTTTCACTTTCACATCTTGAGATGGGAACCCATTGATTATTGGTTTATACATTTAAAAACATACATATTATATAGTAGGTATATTTAACCAATCTGTTTTAATATTGACCAATAAAAGTTAAATGTTTACATATTTGATATATTAAAGTTCTTATGGGTTGACACGGCAACGTTGCCATGCCATTTTATTGTTCATGTATTCACAAGTTTACTGATGCAGCTACCAAAGCCACCTAAAGTGGCAGTCAATTTTCTTGGTTCTGATCCTGTATGAAGCTTCTTTTAATCTTAATTCTCAAATGTGAGAGGCATAGTGGGCGTAGCGCCTGACTGTTGATTTGAAGGTCGTGTGTTCGAGTTCAGCTTTGAGCAGAGTATGATCATGGACTTCTCAGTCACAGAATTTGGCTCACCTGGTTGGTAACCCAGGATGCAGTAATGGAGAATGATAAATATAAGTTATACATACTTGTTTCACAATTTGTGTAAAATGAACAGCTTTAAACTGAAAGTAAATGTATACATTAGTATATACACTGAACCACGGCTCTGTGCCACATGATGCTTACAAAAACTTCAGAATTGGCCGAATGTCGTGTACAATTTCAGGTTGTCACGTAAAGACATTTTACAGTACATGACAATTAGAATTTTGTTTCGGTCTTGTAAGGTCTGGTCGTATTTTGTGAACTCAGAAACAGGAGTTAAATATGTTATTGCATTTATTGATGGACTTTTGACATTGGTCAGTAGATCAGTAGGTGACTTCCATTTTTAGCTGGTTGTCCCAAGTGGTCAGATCAGGTTATTTGGCTTATAATTTATGTATGCATCGACATCAGTGCTTCATTAATCAATTGTTACATTGTTCTGCGCATGGGCCTAGTTGGTTATGTTGCAGACTGCATTTTGTCTGGCTACAAAATGTATTTTGTCCAGTAGAAATACAGCTTTGTTGTTTGACTCATAAATATTGCTGTTTTGATACATACATGACATTGTGTAAATTCATAGGGGTTTAATAAGTTGATTTTGCAAGAATGTGGTAGATGGTTGAGGTGTATAGGTAAAGATATTCATTTATTTATTGTCAATTGTTAAATTTATTGTCACTTAAAAATATATGCCCACTTGCACTTTTGTATTTAAATTTATGTACATGTGATAGTTTTATCGACTATATTCATTAAATTGTTTTATTCCTTTTTGGTCAGAGTTACTCTGATCTTGCTTCTAAAGATAAACTCGCCATTTACTGTTTTACATGATGTAAGTTGAGATATCAGCGACAGTTACAATCCACAGTTATTATCGAGTATCACACACTTGTATATAAATTTGAGATGGTATGTTGTTCAGGTTGTTACACCTTTATTCCTATTTTTTATGAACTCCATGTTTTGATTGGTTTATATAAATAGTACACCTCACTTTGGACTCCATTTGTTGCCTGTATGGAAACTAAGTAAGCTGAGAAAATATTATATTGTCTTTGGGCAATATTTTTATTACCATATTTACAGATTTTTCTATTAAAATGTCAAAAAATAAAAATAAAATTTTTTCTTCTAAAACTTCAAGTTTTCGAAAACGTGCAAGATGATATCATTGGCGTCAATTTTTTAAGCTCTTGTGTGTCGAAGTGTCATCAAAACATCGAACTTTCACTAGGTAGAAACTTAAATTTGCGGTCATGGTGTTTATGCAGTATATATAAGGCACTATAGTAAGCACTTTGGCTATTTTGATATAAGCTAAAAACTCAGTTGAACTCCCAACAGAGATGCAGAAAGATGTGAACTGTGAATGTTCAGTTATTAAAATTGGGTCTGCAAATATAAAGCAACTAACATAAAAACATTGGCCTTATTCATACATTAATGGATATATTAGCATGTCAAGTGAATCCACTGAGAATGAGAAGTCACACTCTCCTCATTGGCATATATATTATTATAATATATACAGTTTGTATGATTATATGAATTGCGTTCACGTTAATGTTAGTTAATTGTTGGTGACCTATTCTGCTGTGGCAGTTATTGGCTTTATCAGAAATGTCATTGTTATTGGAACTTAACGCATACAAACTGGGGCAGTGGAGAATTGTATCTTCCTGGCTTGGGAAAGTGAGTGACGTGTTCGCCATTTTTCCAATAATTTTACTTGTGACTGACATCCTACATACAGGGATCGGCAGTTGTAGCGTTACCGTTGGCAAAGATTGGTTCTAACATGCTTTTTGTATTGATTTGTACGACTAATTATCACATTAAACATGTATATAGTAGACAAATCAATACTGATCAATGACTGGTGGAGTGAGTAACCGCATGCTGTCTCAATATGATGTCGTACTTGTTAATTCTAGTGACGATATCCAATTAGCACTACGTGTTGAGTATTAGTAATACTGTACTCCCTTCATTCATGCAGGAAGACTCTACTTTCATTTTATGTTGCAATTTTCACCTCTTCTAAGAAGATGTAGAAAATTTGTATGACTGATCTCCAGATTATAATAGATGTAAGGCATTCGTTTTAGTAGGACTGCATTTATTCATAAAATTGCTTCCAGTATCTATATAGGCAATTAGTGTTTGACAAAGTCATGAATCTGTGTAATTACAAGGAAGTTAAAGTTCTCCTCCAATTGAAGACTTCTTTCTCAAATATGCCTCTTATCATTATTGTTTAAAGGAAGGTCTTTTCTTCGGTTCATGTGTTTGTTATTGGTGAAATATCATAGTTGTTGCACTATAAAGTTCTAGGACTCCATGTAAGTTATTTTTATGTCTTTGTCATTTTATCATACATTCGTATGTTGCTTTAATAACAATTTTGATTTCCATACAAGATAAGTATTTACAGTGTAATAAAATCATGATGTCACTTGTTGAAGTGCAATTTTTTTTACCAGTAAAAAACAAATACTGGATGTTTGATTTGCTATATTTAAATGTTTGGTAATGTGGGAAACCCATTCATTGTGACATATCTGCAATTTATGATTTGTATGCGTGCATCAATAAAGCGGGGGCTTGAGCTGAGATCAATTTGTTTGGTAAGTAGCTTTTCCATTCAGCTAATGTAGGAAGTGATGAAGAAACATTCGAGAGTAAGGAGGCAACCTTAGTCATGCTGTATTTATAGCTACTAATATTGAATGTACGTTCTTCATTCAATTATGATTGTATTGTTTTATTGTTTACACATTTTATATCTATGGATATAGTTTGACTTTGCATTGCTGACACTGACCATATAAAATGATAACTAGGGGTTCCATTTCACCCTGGACTTAACCCTTTGACCCCTGGAATTTCCAAAAAAAACACATTTTGACCCTAAGGATTCTGGTTGACGGGTGAATTTTTCTCTAAATTATTGATATTTTGGCCATAAAATAGTAAAATCTTATCAGAATGACCCCTGAGATTCAGCACCTAGTGGAACCTTTGGGTAACATCAGTGCTCAACTTCATGTAGGTGACTCTAGCCCTTACATCAGGAAGATTATGATCAGTGGTCTATTCTATAAAATCAACTTTCTATTATCTGTTTCATATTATTCCTTAGTAATTGGAGTCAAAATGAAAGGACATCCAAAGAATGCATGATTCAGTCATTTTAAAGACTATAATTGTTTGGTTCTAAGACGAAGATTATCTGATTAATCTCAGGGTTCTCGGGGTTCGGTATTGTCTTATGAATATTTGCTTCGACACGTCAGATGACATTTTTATTCCGGAAGCACTATTCTGGTCAGTGAACTCATTAGTTTATACTCAATATCTTTTGGTTACACAGATATTGGAACTGTTAATTACATAAAGTTCTATTCAAAATAGCCAAATGTTGCTCTTCTTTATTTTACATTACCACACATAGTTATAATTCTACCTACCTAGTCAAATGTTCATGTCTGGTCATTGCAAGTCATTAAAAAACCCAGAGTTCTGTGTATTTATGTTCATTATCCTTTTTGTCCCCCTTAATTCTCCATACTTGTTTTGATAGTCGGCCAGACTGTTCCTTGCAACCCTATTCCCATACCTGTTTACCCTTGCACCTCCTCAGTGCCGAATGTTTCGAACCTGTTGTTTCCCTGGGTCTGTATGAGGAGGCATTGTCGTATTTATGTGGTGTTTCACTGTAACACCTTAATCTCTCGTATATGACCAAAAACCAAAAGGGTAGTACTCGAACCGAGAGACACCTGTATCATTGCAGCCTTATAAAAAGTTATTTAGTTCTTATTGAACCTTTTATTTCACATGTTCGTCGTACCACACAGTGACTGTGGATAGTGGGTTGTAATGCTGTCAACTAATCATAATGCATACTCGGTACAATCTGTATTATGTTAATCAATCTGTTGTTACATTAAATTAATGAAATTTGCAAGTGAAAAAAATTGCACGCTAATTTTTATGAAATGAATTATATGGTGTATTTGTCTGTGTTATTTAAAGAATGTAGTGTTTCCAAGTATTATTGATCAAATATGAGATTTTAGTTCCAATGTTAAGTTTTAAGAGAAGTCTGACACATCAAGGCAACTTGCTTGCTTCAGTTGCCCACGAGCTCAAGCCCTATAATTGTATACACAATAAAACATCATTGATAAGACCACCATTGGGTCGGAAGTCTTAATAATGAGATGGGCCTGAGTGTTATAGAACAAAAATGACAACTGGTCCATCATAAAAATGTTTTTTTTATGAGGTGGTCTTGCTACTGAGATGGTCTATACATGAGGGTTTTGCTGTATTAATTAATTAACACTGAAATGGGATATCTTACGGTCACAAGTGTAAATGTTTTATTTAATTTGTATTAGCATATATCGTGGGCTCAACGCAAAATAGTCGTTACTACTTTGTTTTTTTATAGGAGTTACGACAGTGTTGCGTTGAGCCCTCGATATATGGTATTATGATATCTTGATAAAACCAGTTACATATATATACAGTCTACAATATATGCTGCGAGAGTTCAAAAATTTATTTGTGTTATTGCAAAGTAAATTTACATCACAATAGTCATAGGTTATATCGTACAAAAATATCTGGTTCGAATTTATACTTCATATTAAAAAATATAATCAATTGGTGATACGTTTGTACTAAAATGTGGTTTTAAGGTTCATGAACAAAGTTTACTTTACATTAAAGGATAGGAATAGTTTTTATACGTCAATCGAGGCATGTAGTATGATGTACTGTAGAACTTCGAACTATGATTTTCATTGCATTTAGATATAATCATGGGTTGTAGGATTTTCCACTTAATTAACCCAGGTCTTTCCTTTGTTCTACTACAATTACAGAAAGATCAGAATTGTCTGAATGAAATTCCTGAAGTTTAATGAATTGTGTCATATAATGATATATGTACAATATTCAAACAATAGATAGTGTTAGCAATCAGATATATCGCTAAGAAAAAGTGCACTGTGCATAATTAATTAGTTGATTGTCATCCAAAACAGATAACAAAGATTAAACAAGATTATATGCAGGTTCAAACTAGTTGTTGATCAATGACTTTAAAACATAGTACGGTGCAATCTCTCCAGGGCGGCCATCTCTTGAACAACAACTACAGTACGGTGCAATCTCTCCAGAGTGGCCATCTCTTGAACAACAACTATAGTACGGTGCAATCTCTCCAGAGTGGCCATCTCTTGAACAACAACTATAGTACGGTGCAATCTCTCCAGAGTGGCCATCTCTTGAACAACAACTATAGTACGGTGCAATCACTCCAGAGCGGCCATCTCTTGAACAACAACTATAGTACAGTGCAATCACTCCAGAGCGGCCATCTCTTGAACAACAACTATAGTACAGTGCAATCACTCCAGAGCGGCCATCTCTTGAACAACAACTATAGTACGGTGCAATCACTCCAGAGCGGCCATCTCTTGAACAACAACTATAGTACAGTGCAATCACTCCAGAGCGGCCATCTCTTGAACAACAACTATAGTACAGTGCAATCACTCCAGAACGGCCATCTCTTGAACAACAACGATAGTACGGTGCAATCTCTCCTGAGCGGCCATCTCTTGAACAACAACTACAGTACGGTGCAATCTCTCCAGAGCGGCCATCTCTTGAACAACAACTATAGTACAGTGCAATCTCTCTAGCGTGGCCATCTCTTGAACAACAACTACAGTACGGTGCAATCTCTCCAGGGCGGCCATCTCTTGAACAACAACTACAGTACGGTGCAATCTCTCTAGAGCGGCCATCTCTTGAACAACAACTACAGTACGGTGCAATCTCTCCAGAGCGGCCATCTCTTGAACAACAACTATAGTACGGTGCAATCTCTCCAGAGCGGCCATCTCTTGAACAACAACTATAGTACAGTGCAATCTCTCTTGAGCGGCCATCTCTTGAACAACAACTATAGTACGGTGCAATCTCTCCAGAGCGGCCATCTCTTGAACAACAACTATAGTACAGTGCAATCTCTCCAGGGCGGCCATCTCTTGAACAACAACTACAGTACGGTGCAATCTCTCCAGAGCGGCCATCTCTTGAACAACAACTATAGTACGGTGCAATCTCTCTTGATGGCCATCTCTTGAACAACAACTACAGTACGGTGCAATCTCTCCAGGGCAGCCATCTCTTTAACAACAACTACAGTACGGTGCAATCTCTCCAGAGCGGCCATCTCTTGAACAACAACTACAGTACGGTGCAATCTCTCTAGAGCGGCCATCTCTTGAACAACAACTACAGTACGGTGCAATCTCTCTAGAGAGGCCATCTCTTGAACAACTACAGTACGGTGCAATCTCTCTAGGGCGGCCATCTCTTGAACAACTACAGTACGGTGCAATCTCTCTAGGGCGGCCATCTCTTGAACAACTACAGTACGGTGCAATCTCTCTAGGGCAGCCATCTCTTGAACAACAACTACAGTACGGTGCAATCTCTCTAGGGAGGCCATCTCTTGAACAACAACTATAGTACAGTGCAATCACTCCAGAACTGCCATCTCTTGAACAACAACTACAGTACGGTGCAATCTCTCCTGAGCGGCCATCTCTTGAACAACAACTACAGTACGGTGCAATCTCTCCAGAGCGGCCATCTCTTGAACAACAACTATAGTACAGTGCAATCACTCCAGAGCGGCCATCTCTTGAACAACAACTATAGTATGGTGCAATTTCTCCAGTGCAGCCATCTCTTGAACAACAACTATAGTATGGTGCAATCTCTCTAGATAGGCTATCTCTTGAACAACAACTACAGTACGGTGCAATCTCTCTAGATAGGCCATCTCTTGAACAACAACTTTAGTACGGTGCAATCTCTCCAGATAGGCTATCTCTTGAACAACAACTGCTATGTAGCAATATTATCAATATTTCTCGTGGTAAGTTTGTTCACTAAGTTTGAATTTAGATGAAATGAAAACAATGCTGTGCACACTGGTTATATTTCACACCATGAAAGATTCTGCTTTTTTCATGAATATCTATTTAATTCAAAACTCTCATGTAGAAGTAAACTATTGGTCCATAGCAACATAGATGGAAAGAGCATTAAAAAATATTAAAATTCAAACTTCGTTAACTAACTTTATTAAGGCCCTGATTGGCCTGAACAATCAATTAACAGAGTAACCACCTCCACAGATTCTGATATTTACCTTGTCTGGAGGATGTTGCTCTGGGGAGGTTGCATTGTTCTAATGTTACTGCTATGTATAAGCTTGTAAATGAATTTAATCTCAGCTTTGTTTGTAAATTCTTTCCTTCTATAATAATAAGAGATAAGGAATCAAGGAAATGTAATAGAATATGCTATAAATTGTCTTTTATTTCCCTGTTATGATACATGTATTGCATTATGACATCATGAACATATAGCTACATGTATCAGTTGAATTGTTGGCTGTAGATGAAATAACAGCATTGTATTCAGATGAATTATATGGTACAAGTATGTATGTCACAAAATGTGCACCTATGCAAGAGTGTGTTATTTTATTTGAAAATGTCTTGCTAATTTTTGTACTATTCTTAATGAAACTCCTGTTTAAAGGGCTGGTGTTAACATTAGCTGGCTTATTTCTAGGTACCCAGTAACCTAGCTACATCATCAGTGACTTTCAGGGGTTTTACTGTATTAGAGTTTTATCTAACATATATTCAATTAATAAAGTATGTGTTACAATTTCAAGAAAGTTTTTACATCTATTCTGACCTGAAATTAATGAGTCCACCTATTGATACCAGTGTTTCAATAGCATTGGATTCCTAAACTATTTAATAAAGCCACTCTATCTTGTAGAGTTAAAAGTAAATACTCTCTATAGTTTTGTTCATTTGTCTTCTTGAATTTATGTGAATTAAATATGTATTATCAATTAAAGTGCATGTACTGTGTAATTATGTTCGCATTGATATACAATTATTATATCAATTTTATGGCTTGTCTTTTTCAATCATCAATGCCATGTAATGTGCAGTCTTTAATATATATACAGGTCTGGTGAAAATTTACTTGGTCTGGTAAAAATGGAAATTTTACAAAGAAGGATATATATCTATTCTGTCTTATAAAGGCATGTTGTATATTTGGCTAAGTCAGTTTGATTTTTCACAAGTAAGGGAACCTCATTATCTGTTCTCAAACAAAAACAAAATATTATAAAACAGGATGTTGGTCCTTCCACTTTGATATATAAGCGCCGCTGTACGATTTCCAACCTCTTCTATAAGTGACGTCATTTCCCGAAAACGTCACATGTGACATCACCATGTACTGACAGTAAGCAATATTTGCCTTATATGGTAATATGAGAACGAAGTGACCATATGGAGTAAATGTTGTTTCCTGCTTGCAAATAGTGACATCACTTGTTGCGTTTTCTTGAAATTACGTTACTCATAGAAGAGGTTGGAAATCGTACAGCAGCGTTCATATGCTGTATGTTTGTGTGAATTTGGGCCAGATGTTGTTTGCAAAAAATACATCTTCACATATTTTCTGTACCATATCTATATGGATCTAGGATGGTTTTCATGACTGTTGTTTGATTCATATATATTTATATACAGACAGTGATGTTTTTTTGAAAATAATTTTACAGTCTGTGCCTTTTCAATTGGGAAAATAGGCGTGATAAATCTCAAATTTGGGAAAATAAGGTAATGGCAGGGTTTTCCCTAGGATTTTTCAACTAGGGGTCCTAAAATGGACCCTCAAATGGTTGTAGTTAATGCTTATAAGAATAACTTTTCAGCTGGGACTGGTGTTTGTTATATATGTAAGCTGATATAATTATAAGAGCAAAGATGCTTTTATAAAAGGGTTAAATACACAAAAATCTGACTTAATAAAAAGAAATTCAGTCAGAGGGGGGGGGGGGAATTAACAAAGAATTGGGAAAGTAACAGCTGATATTCGGCAGTAGAATTAACAAATAAAATCACTGACAGGGTTGTCAATAAGAGCCGGGAGACGGTACAATTACCCAGTAACGAAAGCATCATCACCCAGCTACTTTTCTTGTATGAATGATCCCCCTATGTTTGGTGCATGATGTCCTCGCTACTTCAAGAATTAGTGACACCCCTGTATACATGATACTAGACAAAATGTTCTCTATATTTATAAAAGAAATTGGATTTCAGAAAAAAATCCCTATTTCTGTAATAATATATGTATACATGACTGTACTCTATGCCTATTTACTGGTCTTCATACATTTATTTTCGTGATCAAAAACTCATTGTCATGTATCTATAATGATGACACATTTTTCAAGTTTCCCTCTAATGTTGACCCGAATACTTGCACTACATGTATATATGTTTATACAATTGTGAAACATGAGACTACATATTATACATGTGTCCTTCTGTTGAATGGTTGGTGATAAATCTCAGTCAGTAGGACACCATCTTCTGGTGAAATATTACCTCAATACCTGTATCAATATGAAAACAATGTTATTGTGTCATTTTTAGCTGACTGTGTCAATGTGGTAGGATCACATACAATCTGTTCAGAATAATGTATCCTTTGTTCCTTCTGAGACTGTGAACAAGGACATTTGTTTATTACAGCCTTGTAAACCAAGAGGATGAACATGTAAGAATTAATAGATATCTGTAAGTTTTACGGAAAAAAATGTTGTTTCACATTCATATCAACATTGAGTTTTGAAATGTATAGCTCATCACCATTAAAACACCATTCACTATTGCAGCTGATACATTGTATCTGGGGTTCCACTAGGTGCTGAATCTCAAGGGGCATTTTGATAATGTTTGACCAGATTTTACCATTTTATTGCCAAAATACCTAAAATTTTGAGAAAAACTTACCCTTCAACCAGAATCCTTATGGTCAAAATGTGGCGTGTTGGACATTTCAGGGGTCAAAGGGTCAACTCCAGGGTCAAATGAAACCCCTGATTGCATACACCTTGTTGCCGTAACATCAACAAAACCAAAATTTGATTATGAACAAAATTATGTAATTATCCATACATTTGTTGCTTTAGCCTAATACCTTGGCCAATATGGTCTATTGTATGAATTGTTTGAGGACCACATTTTGCATGCCTTCACGTAAAATTGTAAAACACCCTTGAAAGTGATTGAGTTAAGTTTTACTCAAAAACATATACAGTGAAACCTCTCTAGAGCAACTAAATTTCAGGTGTTGCTGAAAGACTGTTGCTATGGAGATGTTAAGTTGCAAGGATGTCTCTAATTCTTGAAATATCAGAGAAATCGCTATAGGTAGGGGGGGGGGGTCTGGGGGTACTGCCCTTATTGACAATGTTGTTTAAGAGAAGTTGTTGCTATGGACAGCTATGGAGGGGTTGCTCTGTATGCAGTTACTCTCATTGGAATTCATATGTTGTGCAATTAATAATATGACTGAATACCTCTAGGCTCCGACTAAATGTATTGATTGCTACAAATCGTATTTGATCTATAGCAGATCTATAATACCAGTGTCGCCATAGTCCTTACAAAGTCAAGGTCATTGCTGTCCAGTTGACAGCATATAAATAAATATGTGTTCTTATGTCATGAATTTGTGGAAGGTCATTGATTTCATACTGCGGCAACTCAACTTGATAGAATATACCCATGTTGTAGTCTTTATAAGGGTAAATAACCTCCTGTTTAAATGCGTTTAATAGATAACATTTGGTCTAGCTAGACTTTGTAACACAGTATGTGTGGGTGTGTGCAATCTGATCAGTCGCACATTCTTTATGAATTGCGAATGAAATGCTAAGGTCACGTCTTGTTACAAGTTGGAGTCTGGTTCATTCCGACCTGAAGCCAAAATTACCTTGTACCATTCCTTGATTCAATTTGTACTTCTGTTTGAATACACGGGGTGTTCATTATAATCAGGCCGATTCCAGCTTTCTGGAAGGGGGATACAGGCAATGGTTGGGGAGGGGATCACAGATTTTTTTTTGAAATCAATGGAAACGGTTTTCATAGGTTCTGATGTATTCTGGATGTATATTTTAGGAAAGGGGGGGTGCAATTGTACCCTAACAACCCCTGTGGCACCCTTATATGGCTTTTCAATATAGTTAACATGTATGCATTTTCTTATGAATGGCTTAAATGTGTCAAGTAAACTAAAGTTAAATGCAGGAGACTTCTGTTTATATACACTGGGATTGTAATAGCAAGTAAAACAATTACATATTTGATCAGGTTTTATTTCATTGTACGGTCATAGCGTTCATGTTATGTGTGATTTAACTTAAATGCATATTTTCATAACTAGCTATAGAACTATCAGTGGTATGCTACATGTAAGACAGTTAAACATGGCTGATGGATTTAATGTCCAGGATATATAGGATTTCATGACTTCTCTGTCATGTATTATCTTGTTACATCATTCATTTACTGCTGCATTGAAATCATGATACTTTGGTAAGCTATCTGTAAAAATCTGTTACTATATAATTATGTCTCTTTTTTTGGTCTGAAGATATATACCATAGTAGCATTCAAAATTATTGTAAAAAATATTAAAAACTTACTTAAGTATTGCACTGAATAGACAACGAAATCATCATTGGCCCATTACAAGAACCGAATCGTATTTACTATGAGGTAAAGATGCCGTATACAAATGTATAGAAATGGTTAAATATTTAAGAACTAGTCTGTCTTTTTAAAAATACCTGATGTTTTCAGGTTGAAATATCTTCTTTATTTGGGAATATGGAGAATCATCTTTATTTTTGACTTGTAGAATGTATTTAAGACGGTCCTTAAAAAATAGTTGGTTTGGTTTAAACTTATTTATTATACATCGATTGTGAAACAAGTTCTTACAACTTATATTAATCATGCTCGATGACTGCAAATGAAAAAAATAGTTCACTTGGTATTTATAACCCTTCCCTACAAAATGCAGGTGGGTAGGTAGGTAGATAATTATGTATATTTAATAATCTTATGGTCATACTAGTGTTAACTATTGCACTGCTAAAAACATTCCCACTCTGACCCCCCCCCCCCCCAATATTTTTTGAGTAGGGGCCATTTTCATGGATTGGTAGGATTATGAATACAATGTTAGGGGTGTAGGTATGATGTATTCATTTACAATACGTTAACAAAATCAGAAACTTAAGTGTTTTTCTTACGTCACTTATCCAGTATTCATTGATTTATGAAATTGGAGGTTTATAGCATAGGTATATTTGTTTTGTTTTTTTTCAGTTTCAGTAAGATTACATACTTGGTATTTCTTGAAATTTCTGTGATGAATTGAATGTTGGAATAATCACTTTAACACGTTTAAGGTTTATACGTTTAAGGTTTATAGATTGATGTGAATCAGGGTATTTATAGATCAGCATTAATCCTTTCTATATTTAGGACTGACAACATGCTATATCCTTGTTTAAAACTTACAACGTGCAGAGGTCATTAATTTTTCAGTGATATATGAAAGTATTAATCCAGTCTTGTCAATTTTTATTTCTTTCAAGGTTTGTGATTTTCTTATACTGAGATAGTGTTTACCTGAAATGATACACCAGTTGTTACGATGTGTACTTACGCTGCTGTACTGTGTGTCACTTTCACGCTATCAGTTACGCATTGACACATGAATGACAATAAATAAGTGAAAAGAGGATGGGTGACTATTGGTATAAATTTTTATAATGTGTCAAACATGTCTGATGTTCGAGCTGTGTTTTTTCCCATGATTTGTGTTCCGCTGTCTTGTAACTGAGGGCATTCTAGTTCTTTGTTTTGTGATACTGAACTTATCTTTAATTTGATCACAAGTTCATTGACGTGTTTATTGGAATATTTTTTCATTACAGGGTATATACATGGTAATTCTAGGTACCCTAGTGAGTTAAACTGTTCTTCATAGAAAAAATGATTCACTTAATAGGCCAGCGTTTTCTAAAGTTGTTGATATTAAATAAGTGATTCATTTTATGAACTGATATATGTAATTTTATTTTAAAATTGGCCTTTTTATGACAATATTTGCAAATTTTAGAAGTCAGATTATTGTTTTAATTGCCAATTGATGGATTTTTGGCTACCCACTAGCACTAGTCTAGACTAATTGACAGCCATCAGAATTTACAAAAATCTTGCTTGTGTTTTTAATTATTCACTAATTTAACATTAATTTCATTAAGTGATTGTGACTTTATTGTAATCATCTCACTATTAGGTTTCCATACCAAAAGCCAATGAAAGATTCTTTTATTCTACAATTCCTAAGTTGAAGGCTTAAATTATGCTTGTATTAACCCATCTGCATGGGAATGAATAAAATACATAATTGCAACAGCTTATTAAAATCAAAATGTATAATCAGTGTTTCATTGAAGAATTATACGTGTACCTTACAGTTACTAAGGTGTTGTCTCGAATAAATTGTAGGTCCTTGCGGTACCTCAGAAAAATGCGGAAACCAAAAAAATAATGATATCTTACAGTTTATTTTTGTATATTTCAGGTATGGGATGACCAGTTGCTACCTTCGAAGTTTACAATGGGTGCTAATATGTCCATTACCTTTGCTGTACGTGAAGGGTTGACAGATAACCCTTGAATAGACCTCTCTGTATATCATGCCAGTTAACTAGTAGAACCATGGCAAAGAAACCAGATGGGAGGACATTTAATGTCAGCGTGATCGGAATATCCGGCACCGAGAAGGAAAAGGGGTCATACGGGGTTGGGAAGTCATGCTTGTGCAATAGATTCATCCATGCCGAGGCAGATGATTACCATCTAGAGCATATCTCTGTGCTCAGTCAGTCTGACTTTGGTGGTCGGGTCATTAATAATGATCACTTTCTATATTGGGGAGATGTGACAAAGACTGACGAGGGAAGTAATTTCACATTCCATGTGATCGAGCAGACGGAGTTCATAGACGATGTATCTTTTACCCCTTTCAAAACTGGACGCACTGACCCTTACACGAAACGATGTGTTCAAACAAAAGTCCAGTCGGCAGAAAAACTGATGTACATATGCAAAGATCAGCTCGGTAACTCTTCTTATTTTATCCTTAAAGTATATGCTGGTAGTGTGCTCCATATTTCTGTTTGTAACGCTGAGCTGTACTTCCTTCAAAACGTAATCAAGTTAAAAGATTGCCTGTTTAACCATACTCATTTGTTCTACCATCTTTTTGCAGCATCCACATTTGTTCTGTCATAGGACTACAGGGTTTATTTTGGGAAGATGACCCATACCCTTCAAATTGGGAATTTTCTGCGTTAATCTTAGAAATGGGGGAAAAGTCTAGAAATTACAGCAAAATTTTAGGAATGGATGTAAAGGATGTAGTGATTAATCAACAATTGCTATTTATATAAACTACCTGTGAGAAAAGCCTCTTACTTTGTCATTTTTTGGCTAAATTAAACCAAAACCTTTCCTTGTAGATTTATTGGGAATTTTTACATTCAAATTGTGAAAACAAACCTTTTTGGGATTGGGAATATACCGTAGTTGAATAACAGCTATAGAACTGCTGAAAAAAACCCTGGACTGTTGCTGAAGACAAATATTGCTGGCCTTTGTGTGTCATGGACCATGGTTCCATATTGTGATATTCCTCACTGCACAATGTCATTGGTCATGGCTACCCATATGTAATATTTTATCATTGCAGCACATACAATATTAGAGGGTATCCAATTTACTTGTGGGGGGCATAGCCCTGTGACTGAATTAAATAGCCAGGCACTTTTACTTTATCTTTTGTGTATAATAGTCCAATCAAAAAAAGTGCATTAATTTTACAAACAGGCATTTCTCTTTATCATGGGACATATGTATATGCAAATATACGCATATTATGGAATGCACCGTGATTGTGAAATTTAAAACCACAGAAATTTAACCAATCAAATCAATGTAGTGAACACAGTGATTGTTTACTTTAGGATGCTGAATCAATCCTGCTAAAGTATTGAAATGAAATATCACTTTTTGTCAACAGTGCAGTAACTCACAGTGCTAGTACCCACACTGTTACTTCGATAATTAGGTCCCTCCCCTTTAGTAAACATTGAATTTAGTTCCACCTCTCAAGATGTAGCACTACAAACTCACGACACGATAACACTTAGCTCGCTTTTCCTCATACATTTTTTTATCTACTATGAATATTAATGTTATTGTTTAATAAGAGCATTGGATGAAAAGTTTGTCAGCCTCTTGAGCTTACATTTTGTGTTTAAGAGTGCTTATTTATATGAGGCATGGCATGTCATTCTTGACATTATATCCATGTGTTTCATTCTCATGCAAAAATGCTTCCTTTATACGTAAATATTTATACATCAATTGTGTTGACTTGACTTGACTCTGAATAAGTCTTGACATATCGCCATGCTCCTTATAAAACCCAATTTTATGGGTTAATTTTAAACCCTTTTATGGTATATCAAAGTTGTTTGTTGTTAAGGAGAATTGTTTTTTTTTAGTGAGGCAGTGTCATCGTCTAAGTATGTTTGATTTGTCTTGGTTTCAAAGAATTCTAATTGTTGGTTCTTTGCTGTTTCACAATATATGTTTCTTGTAATGCAATAATAAATAGTCCTTATGTACTCTTACTGCAAAGTCAACAAGAGCTTACATGCTGATAGAACCAAATATTATATTCTTGAAGCAGGTTGAGTATATGTTAATGGTGGTGTTTCAGAGCATTCATGGTTGCTTGTAAGCCCATTGGTTCAGCAGAGAGTTCTTGTCATTTATCCTGTAATTTGTCATTTTTTTACATTCATGGTTGCTCCTAAGCCCATTGGTCATGCAGAGAGTTATTGTCATTTATCCTGTAATTTGTCATTTGTTTGCATTCATGGTTGCTCCTAAGCCCATTGGTTCAGCAGAGAGTTCTTTTCATTTATCCTGTAATTTGTCATTTGTTTGCATTCATGGTTGCTCCTAAGCCCATTGGTTCTGCAGAGAGTTCTTGTCATTTATCCTGTAATTTGTCATTTGTTTACATTCATGGTTGCTCCTAAGCCCATTGGTCCTGCAGAGAGTTATTGTCATTTATCCTGTAATTTGTCATTTGTTTGCATTCATGGTTGCTCCTAAGCCCATTGGTTAAGCAGAGAGTTCTTGTCATTTATCCTGTTATTTGTCATTTGTTTACATCCATGGTTGCTCCTAAGCCCATTGGTTCAGCAGAGAGTTCTTGTCATTTATCCTGTAATTTGTCATTTGTTTGCATTCATGGTTGCTCCTAAGCCCATTGGTTCTGCAGAGAGTTCTTGTCATTTATCCTGTAATTTGTCATTTGTTTACATTCATGGTTGCTCCTATGCCCATTGGTCCTGCAGAGAGTTATTGTCATTTATCCTTGTAATTTGTCATTTGTTTACATTCATGGTTGCTCCTTAGCCCATTGGTCCTGCAGAGAGTTCTTGTCATTTATCCTGTAATTTGTCATTTGTTTACATTCATGGTTGCTCCTAAGCCCATTGGTTCTGCAGAGAGTTCTTGTCATTTATCCTGTAATTTGTCATTTGTTTACATTCATGGTTGCTCCTTAGCCCATTGGTCCTGCAGAGAGTTCTTGTCATTTATCCTGTAATTTGTCATTTGTTTACATTCATGGTTGCTCCTAAGCCCATTGGTTCAGCAGAGAGTTATTGTCATTTATCCTGTAATTTGTCATTTGTTTGCATTCATGGTTGCTGCTAAGCCCTTTGGTCCTGCAGAGAGTTCTTGTCATTTATCCTGTAATTTGTCATTTGTTTGCATTCATGGTTGCTCCTAAGCCCATTGGTCCTGCAGAGAGTTCTTGTCATTTATCCTGTAATTTGTCATTTGTTTACATTCATGGTTGCTCCTAAGCCCATTGGTTCTGCAGAGAGTTCTTGTCATTTATCCTGTAATTTGTCATTTGTTTACATTCATGGTTGCTCCTAAGCCCATTGGTTCTGCAGAGAGTTCTTGTCATTTATCCTGTAATTTGTCATTTGTTTACATTCATGGTTGCTCCTTAGCCCATTGGTCCTGCAGAGAGTTCTTGTCATTTATCCTGTAATTTGTCATTTGTTTACATTCATGGTTGCTCCTAAGCCCATTGGTTCAGCAGAGAGTTATTGTCATTTATCCTGTAATTTGTCATTTGTTTGCATTCATGGTTGCTGCTAAGCCCTTTGGTCCTGCAGAGAGTTCTTGTCATTTATCCTGTAATTTGTCATTTGTTTGCATTCATGGTTGCTCCTAAGCCCATTGGTCCTGCAGAGAGTTCTTGTCATTTATCCTGTAATTTGTCATTTGTTTACATTCATGGTTGCTCCTAAGCCCATTGGTTCAGCAGAGAGTTATTGTCATTTATCCTGTAATTTGTCATTTGTTTGCATTCATGGTTGCTCCTAAGCCCATTGGTTCAGCAGAGAGTTCTTGTCATTTATCCTGTAATTTGTCATTTGTTTACATTCATGGTTGCGCCTAAGCCCATTGGTTCAGCAGAGAGTTATTGTCATTTATCCTGTAATTTGTCATTTGTTTGCATTCATGGTTGCTCCTAAGCCCATTGGTTCAGCAGAGAGTTCTTGTCATTTATCCTGTAATTTGTCATTTGTTTACATTCATGGTTGCTCCTAAGCCCATTGGTTCAGCAGAGAGTTATTGTCATTTATCCTGTAATTTGTCATTTGTTTGCATTCATGGTTGCTCCTAAGCCCATTGGTTCAGCAGAGAGTTATTGTCATTTATCCTGTAATTTGTCATTTGTTTACATTCATGGTTGCTCCTAAGCCCATTGGTCCTGCAGAGAGTTCTTGTCATTTATCCTGTAATTTGTCATTTGTTTACATTCATGGTTGCTCCTAAGCCCATTGGTTCTGCAGAGAGTTCTTGTCATTTATCCTGTAATTTGTCATTTGTTTACATTCATGGTTGCTCCTAAGCCCATTGGTCCTGCAGAGAGTTATTGTCATTTATCCTGTAATTTGTTTGCATTCATGGTTGCTCCTAAGCCCATTGGTTCAGCAGAGAGTTATTGTCATTTATCCTGTAATTTGTCATTTGTTTACATTCATGGTTGCTCCTAAGCCCATTGGTTCTGCAGAGAGTTCTTGTCATTTATCCTTGTAATTTGTCATTTGTTTACATTCATGGTTGCTCCTAAGCCCATTGGTTCTGCAGAGAGTTCTTGTCATTTATCTTGTAATTTGTCATTTGTTTGCATTCATGGTTGCTCCTAAGCCCATTGGTTCTGCAGAGAGTTCTTGTCATTTATCCTTGTAATTTGTCATTTGTTTGCATTCATGGTTGCTCCTAAGCCCATTGGTTCTGCAGAGAGTTCTTGTCATTTATCCTTGTAATTTGTCATTTGTTTACATTCATGGTTGCTCCTAAGCCCATTGGTTCTGCAGAGAGTTCTTGTCATTTATCTTGTAATTTGTCATTTGTTTGCATTCATGGTTGCTCCTAAGCCCATTGGTTCAGCAGAGAGTTATTGTCATTTATCCTGTAATTTGTCATTTGTTTGCATTCATGGTTGCTCCTAAGCCCATTGGTTCAGCAGAGAGTTATTGTCATTTATCCTGTAATTTGTCATTTGTTTACATTCATGGTTGCTCCTAAGCCCATTGGTTCTGCAGAGAGTTCTTGTCATTTATCCTTGTAATTTGTCATTTGTTTACATTCATGGTTGCTCCTAAGCCCATTGGTTCAGCAGAGAGTTATTGTCATTTATCCTGTAATTTGTCATTTGTTAGCATTCATGGTTGCTTGTAAGCCCATTGGTTCAGCAGAGAGTTCTTGTCATTTATCCTGTAATTTGTCATTTGTTAGCATTCATGGTTGCTCCTAAGCCCATTGGTTCAGCAGAGAGTTCTGTCATTTATCCTGTCATTTGTCATTTGTTTGCATTCATGGTTGCTCCCAAGTCCATTGGTTCAGCAGAGAGTTAATTGTCATTTATCCTGTAATTTGTCATTTGTTTGCATTCATGGTTGCTCCTAAGTCCATTGGTTCAGCAGAGAGTTATTGTCATTTATCCTCTAATTTGTCCTTTGTTTGCAATCATGGTTGCTCCTATGCCCATTGGTTCAGCAGAGAGTTCTGTCATTTATCCTGTAATTTGTCATTTGTTTACATTCATGGTTGCTCCTATGCCCATTGGTTCAGCAGAGTAATTGTCATTTATCCTGTCATTTGTTTGCTTTTTCAGGAATGGAGACAGACAGTACATATGAACAAAAACTGATGCCAGATGGAAAACTTAGTATTGATGGCATATTGTGCTGTTTTGATGTTAGTAATGTTACTGATAGGACCCTTGAGAAACAAGTTGATTTTTGTGTTTTACTTCTCAATAACGCCATGAAATCGAAAAAACCAGTAGTTTTAGTAACAACAAAAAACGACAGTGTAGATGGTGAATACGCTCGGGAGGTAGAAAAAATGTTAACCCGAAAAGAATTTAGTAAACATAGCATTCCTATTGTTGAAACATCAGCTCATGATAATGTGAATGTAGAGTCTGCTTTTCTGTTGCTGGCACATATGATGATGGACAAATCTAAAGCTCGGACTAAAGTGATTCCATATAACGAGGCTTCCAAAGCAAAGAAAGAGCTCATGGAAGTGGCTAAGGAGGCCTTCAAGAATCTAATGAGGAGCAAAATAACTGACTCTAAATGGAAATGGCCGACAGCTAGGAAAAAGCTGGAAAAAGAGCCAGATTATCAACATTATGTGGACTTATTTGGAACAGATGATGCAAGGAACCTAGTCAGACAACACTTACGTCAGTTGAGGGAAGAATTGGTCAGACAAAAATTGAATTTATTTCTGAAACGCCTTCCAGATGTGCTGAGTCATTTCCTGCCAGATCTGGAAACTATTGGTGACAGGTGAGTATTTTCATTGTCTTAAACTGGAATGTTCTATCTGCAGATATTGTTTTAAAACAATTGTGATTTTGACATTGGCTGTATATACCTTTATGCAGTGTTAATTGTATTCCAGATAGTGATGGCGCGATTATCGAAAAAATAAATGAAAAATCGTCGCTAGACATCCAACCTCAGCAACAATCGATTATGAACTACAATAATAGATTATAATTGGATATTGTAATTGAAGTGCTATTTCAATGAGATGATATTATAAATATTCAAATTTTAAAGAAATTAACCCATATGATATACATTCAAATCTTAAATCTAGTCAATACATGTTCAAAACATCGAGTCAATAGTAGAATGATGAACTGTTCTTATGATATATGAGTAATGTAAAACCCCATTGATGTTAAATGTAGTTAAAAAAGAGAAAAATAAATTTGTATAAATGAATTAAACTGTCAGCATTATACTAATATTAAAAAGCTAAATATTTCGATTATTTCCAATTCGATTATCGATTATGAGTTTTCAAACTGATCAGATAATCGATTATGAAATTTATTTGATTATCCATCACTAATTCCAAACATACATGTGTACCTTTTCAGTAGGCAAATCGGGAGATTGCTTCCCGAATAGGATGAGATTGAGACTCAAAGCGGATGATTTTTCCGTGTTGAAATTTAGTCAATACGTCTATAACCATATCATAATAAAGCTGTTAATAGTAATATTCCGCGAAGGAACTCGTGATCTGGGGGGGTCATCTCTATACAAAAAGTCACCAATTAACAATTTGATTGCCAATTGTCATGTCTGAATACAATAGAAACGTGTGAAACTTTAATAAACATGACAAGCAGGGGGGTCGTACATAAATACTTGATACAACAACAAGCCATACTCTATAGTTTAAACATATTACTTTTACATTGATTTTGTAATATATGTTCTTACATCTTAAAAAACTCTTATAAGCAATCTTGATGACTGCTCCCTAGATTACTTACCAGTACTAAGTCAGGGATTGTGAAGACCGCAGAAGAATTTTGCCTATGACAGGTATTAAACCTTGCCTGTCAGATAGGGAGCCCAGCACTATGCCCATAGACCCTATGCCTCATTCTTTAAAACTAAGAATTGATGAGTAATTTCTTGCAAACTATTGCAAACCGGAGTTGTGGTTCTTGTCATTACACATTTAAATGTGGTTTATTTGAACCAAAATAATGCTCACTTTTCCAAAACACAACCTTTTGGGTGTGTTGACATGGGGATACAAGATCTGCAGGTTGTTGACAAGGGGGTATAAGTTACATTAACTCCTTGGTGACATGGACATGGGTGTGTATAAAATACATTTAACTCCTGGGGGCGTTAACGTGGAAGATATATAAGTTACATAGAGCACCTCCTTGGGCGCATTGACATTGGGGTATAAGGTATAGCCTCCGCAGGGGCATTGACATGGGGGTATACATCATATTGCACACCTCCTCGGGGGCATTGACATTGGGGTATAAGTCATATTGCACACCTCCTCAGGCCATTGGCATGGGGGTATAAGGTATAGACTCCTCGGGGCATTGACATGGGGGTATACGTCATATTGCACACCTCCTCAGAGGCATTGACATGGGGGTATAAGGTATAGACTCCTTGGGGCATTGACATGGGGGTATACGTAATATTGCACACCTCCTCAGAGGCATTGACATGGGGGGTATACATTATATTGCACACCTCCTCGGGGACATTGACATTGGGGTATAAGGTATAGCCTCCTCAGGGGCATTGACATGGGGGTATACATCATATTGCACACCTCCTCGGGGGCATTGAAATGGGGGTATAATTCACATTGCACACCTCCTCGGGCCATTGACATAGGGGTATAAGTCACATAGCACACCTCCTCGGGCCATTGGCATGGGGGTATACATCATATTGCACACCTCCTCGGGGGCATTGAAATGGGGGTATAATTCACATTGCACACCTCCTCGGGCCATTGACATAGGGGTATAAGTCACATAGCACACCTCCTCGGGCCATTGGCATGGGGGTATACATCATATTGCACACCTCCTCGGGGGCATTGAAATGGGGGTATAAGTCACATAGCACACCTCCTCTGGCCATTGGCATGGGGGTATACATCATATTGCACACCTCCTCGGAGGCATTGAAATGGGGGTATAAGTCACATAGCACACCTCCTCGGGCCATTGGCATGGGGTTATAAGTGACATAGCACACCTCCTGGGGCTGTTGACATTGGGGTTATAAGTTACATTTTGTCACAATGTTAGATGATGTTTTATTCCGTATAAAATATCCTTTAATGTAACACAAACAAAATATTTGCTAAAATATTCAATAAAGCATGTATTTGTTGTACATAATATGAAAGCCTTTGTATTGTAGTAATAATAATTTTTTCAATCGCATTTCCTTGACTGAGTAAGAATGTTATGAAAAGAATTTGTCACTGTGTATAATTCTAGTATTACTATTACTTGTTTGTTAAGTATTTTAATTGATATAGACACATATATCTAAAGGAAGTTGTTGATAGTACTTGCACTCAACTAAATAACTGGAGTTTCCGCTGTTACAATACATATATATATGTAACTACCATATACCCCCATATAAACTCTCCCCCTTATCAAACAAACCACCGATTTTCTTGACTAATCTGTAGTTTCAAAAAACATTTTCTGTCTGCACATGTTGCAATATTTTATAGGCAAAATACTTAATACTTAATTTATTTATTCAGTAGAACAGTTTACATGCTTTTTCTGTGTCACGTATGTGATACACTTAGTATACAATACAAGTTAAACATTACATCTACACAAACACTTAAAGTCTCTCATTTATTTGGAATTAACAAAAATTTACCCCCTTAAACAATTTCCCCATTTGAAAACTGTAATGTCCCCAGGGGCAACTAAATGGGAGCTTATGGTATGAATGTTTTATGAATGAATTTTTGAAATGTTTCCTTTCAAAGTAAAAACATGTAACATTTACAACATTCTTCTCAAATCTTATGAACTTTGTATTAAGTTACTGGTGAAAAATATTTGTTTCAAAATTAGTATACCAGTACTTGATAAACAATCATATATTCCAATGTGTTAGTCAGGGGCATATCTCAATCGATTATTAAAGTCTTCATAACACTTGGACCAGAGTGGTTATCACAAATGATTTGATGGATGTGAAATCACACTCTGATTCAGAATAGCCTTGTTTAACTTCATTGTACCGTCTGAATTCCTTTAGTCTTTGTGTTAGATTTCAGTCTACTCTGATGCCTAAGCCCCGCCCTGCAAAAAGGTCTTGGTATAAAATACTCCATGTATCCAAATACTCCATGTTTCCATAACCCACTATGACACTGTATGATTTTTTCTATGAGTGATTTTTTGGAAAACTTTTTTGCTGCCAGGCTGCAGCAGCCTGTGCATTTTCTATTGGGAAAATAGGCATGATAAATCCCTAATTTGGGGGTAAAAGGTAATGGTTGTTTTGCTTATATATAACTTTTCAGCTGTGGCTGGTGTTTGTTATATATGAGGTGATGTAAGAGCAACTATTCTTTTATAAAAGGTTAAATACACAAAACCTGATTTAATAAAAAGAAATTCAGTCAGATGGGGGAAATAAACAAAGAATTGGGGGAAAATGATGATTTTATTTTAAAAATAGACACTTTTTGATAAGGGAAAACAGCCTATATTTGGCAGTAAAATTAACACAGAAAAATCACTATATGATCACAATTATAACAATTGAATGTTTGTTATTATTAGAAGAAGTTGGACTTCATGTCAGAATCAAATAGTGAGAGAGGACGACTTTGATCAGTTTTTCATCAAAGTATGTGAGGATGGTGAATCATGGACGACCACAGAATTTGTTGACAATGTGCAGGAAAACCGTCTTCCGTTTGATATGTTGACTTCCAAAGAAGCTGAGACTTGTTTCCGTAACCATGTCAATGCTCTGCAGGCGGCTCGCAGGAAAGAAGAGTGAGTTTGTTTGTATATTCATTGTCATCTTTGTTTGCTTAAAGACTCAGTCTTTTACAATATGTCATATAATAATTAAAATGCCTGTACTGCTGAAAGTTAATATAATTATGTACAAGGTTTAAAACAGAAATATGCATTGAATTAGTTTCCCTCATGACACTATTTCTCACTTCGCAAAGGGGCTTGCTATCATTTCCTAAACTGTTAAAAAAAATTCTCAAAGTAAAAATCACTCTCATGGTACCAAAACTATGGAATAATTAGTAATGTTTAGAACTATTGAAAGTTATGTAGATCTACCAGCATTTTTATTCCTAATGGAAAGTTCCCACATTTCCAATATTTACCTCCCTTGTTCTGAATAGTTTGACATATTGATAGACAAACCTCCTTAACGTTTATAGAGAATATAATATATACAATGATATATTGAAAATTACTTATTCATTATGCTCATGTGAGCAGATGACTCAGAAAGTTGAAGAAAAAGTGGTTGTCAAATGCAAATTTTCTTGATATTTTCTCAATTATCACATATTTGGGGATTACTCCCTATAAGTGCTTATCAGTTTTGCCTATCAAAATGGCCGATGATTAAAAACAAGGGAGGTAATTATTGTAGATGTGGGAACTTAATATTCAGTGTATCAAATTCATAATGCTATCTTTCAGGATGAAGAAAGAGTTCTGGACATTACTTGACAAAAATGTGGACAAACCTGGTGGCTTACTTAGTGATTATCGGACTATATTTTATGGGAAAGAATGCTACACAGCGTTACAAGAACTAGAACAACAGCACGTGTTTGAGGAATATCAGAAACAATTGAAAAATAAGTTGAGAATAGAATTTCAAGAACTGTTATGGGAAAGACCCAGTGTGTTTCGTAATCTAAATCTTAACCAAAATCTAACTGAAGATGATCTCAATGTAATTTATAATTCTTTGAATGATGACCAAAGGTTGGTATATCTTTCTTTTATAGTCTTTATTTGAGTGCTGCTATGGGATTTACAACCTCTTCTGTTAGAGATGTCATTTATAGAAAACTCAATATGTGATGTCACTATTAGCAAGCAGGAAACAATATTTACTCCATACGGTCACTTTGTTTTCAAATTGCCAAATGGGGCAAATATTGCTTACTGTCAGTACATGGTGACATCGCATGTGATGTTTTCTGGAAATCACGTCACTTAAAGAAGAGGTTGGAAATCGTACAGCGGTGTCATTTATTAATAGATAAGTGTTTGGCATTCTGTGTCAGGATTGATGAAAATATACATTAGGATTTCATCATTTGAAAATCATAAATCAAATTATTCGGAGATGCAAGTGGATTGTATAAATGGGATTGTCTCTTCTGTCTCATGTACACAGTGAGCCAAGGTCATCAGACATTAATGTCTGGTTGTGCTGCCCGGAATTGTATAACAAATTAGCTGTAATCACACACGGCAGAGGACCAAATTGCTGTTGATCTAAATGTCTGTTTTTATTAATTTACATGATATGACATTTTTGTGCTCCCTAAAGGAGCAGCATATAGCCGCCGCTTCGTCTGTCTATCTGTCTGTGTGTTAGTGATTGGGTGCATCCAACATTGGTTTCTGCTCTATTTCATAGCAACCACCAACCGAAATTCAATGAAACTTAATGGGAAGCTTCTCTACCAAGAGGAGATGTGCATATTGTTGACATCTTCCGATTCGATGATTTTTCACATAGTTCGTGGAGCATCCATCAGTTCTACCAATAATATCTTGTTGAAGTTTGTTGCACAGATATCTACACATTTTACTTCCCTATTATGCTTTATAATTTATTGTTAACTAAAGTGTATTTGAAAGCTTGAATGTAACTATGTATATAGGAAATTAATGGTATTATATAAGGCATGTTATCTTGCATGACTATTACTTTTGTTAACGTGATTGTACAATCAGTATGTTCTCTCGTTGCAGATTTCGGAAATTTTATAAACTAGAGGATGATAGGAAGGTAATGTTGTTAAATCATGTGGTATTCCTGGATAAACCCTCTGTTGATCGGTGCTTCTTCCATACGTCTATGTCTGAAGATTGCTCATGTACAGAATGTGTCGTGTCTAACATATTGAGAAATGAGAGACGAATAGTGCCTAATGGGAGGTTTGTTGTCTTTCCTACACTTTAAACTTATCTATTTGGCGTCGATTGTGAAACAAGTTATGGCAACATTTATTAATCATGAAGACTGCAAAAGAATCTTGCCCTTGACGGGATTCAAACTTGCAGCCTTTGTGTTGGGGGCCCAGTACTCTGCATATAGCTATCAGTGCTTCCTTGTTATGTATTGCATTAATTCACGTTAATTCAACCATAATTTATGCTGAAAAACTAAGAAAACTCTATACAAAAGGTTCCATTTGGCCCTAGAGTTGACCCTTTGACCCGTGGTATCTCCAGAAAGTCACATTTCGACCCTTAGGATTCTGGCTGATGAGTCAAATTTTCTTTAAATTATAGGTATTTCAGCTATAAAATGGTATAATCCATGGGTGAAAGTTTTCCGGCATATTCAATTGCGAAAGGCCTTTTTGACGACCCAACCAAAGCTTGGATGTCCGAAGGCTGCGCATACGAAAAGTTAATGGTGCCCGTAACAAAATCGCATTGTATAAACAGCAATGGATGTTGTAACAATATCAGACATAGTATAAAAGTTTGGTAAATTTATGATTTAATGAAAGATCTTTTCTATGTATTTTTTATTTTCAGGTCTCATAACACCCCAGACTCGATATCTTCAGGGCCAATTGTGCGTCCGCTTAATTTGGTGCTTCTTGGCATTGATGGTCTTGCGAAGGATTTATTTAAGGAAATTCGGGTATGCTTTATGTGTTAAATTTAAGACTTGATTGATAAGTTTTACCTCTACTAGCCAAAGTTCAGAGAGCTTGTGTCATGGCAAATTGTCAATATAGGCCCCGCCTCGGGGAGGGGGTCACATGTTTTACATAGACTTTTATAGGGAATATCTTTGAAAATCTTCTTGTCCAGAACCAAAAGACTCAGGGTTTTGATATTTGGTATATAGCATTGTCTAGTGGTCCCCTACCAAGATTGTTCAAATTATTCCTCTGGGGTCAAAACCAGCCCTGCCCTGTGGTCACATATTTTTTATAGGATTATATAGGGATAATTCGAAAAATTTCTTGTCCAGAAAAATGCTTATCAAAGGTCTATGTACACAATGTAACCAATGGAGCATCAGGGCTTTTGTTTAGTATGATTGTATCAATCTTACTGATACTGAAAGCAGGAAGTTTAAGTGGGAGTCTTACTACTTTTAAATATATACTTAAAAGATAGTATAATCTTATTAATCTTATAGTAGACAAGTGCTTGTATCCTTATATCCGTCAAATGCATTGGATTCTCGATTGGTTGTCATTGATTGAATAGCAATCAGTTTCAAAAATCAACATTAATTCACCTTGAAGTTTGTCACTTGCAGATATTAAACTGATTTAAAAAATATTTCCAAAGTTGTTATATGTTAAATGATTTTAGCTTTATTACATTTAGTGATTTCATGGGTACTGGCCACACAAAAAAGACAGAGATAAAGTATTCCATATTTAACCTGATCGTCCTTGTTGTGTGTGTCTGCATCCACAAAACTGTTAAATTTACATGTAGTTCAGTTTCAGAAAGTATAGGTCCCAGTGATACAGACTTTGCTATAATTGTTTCAGAGCACTAGCCCGTTTGGGCAAGTTGCTTAGCCAAACCACAAGCCCGTAATCATGTGTATGTATACAATTTGTTGAAGTCAAGAATGGATTTTCTTCTATTTTCCAAAAAAGTAGATATATACTAAAATTAAGCATATGCCAGTTCAGGAATTTTGCTAACCTGATATGAAAGGTACTAGCCCTAGGCTTCAGGCTAGTTTACTGTGAAGAGTGCTAACCCACAGAGGAGCGTCTGCATCCATTTTTTTCCATTGAATTTGCTGCATCGGTTCATATTTGTTGTTGCAGAGTATGTGTATGGAAGATGAGTATAAAGTAGCCCATCGTGTATACAGTTTGGATTACAGACCGATAGATGGTGATGTCTCGGAGGAAGGAAATTCCTTCATTGCGCCAAACTTTAGACCCCAGGGTAAGATATTTTGAGACATCGTCAGTTAACATTTTATTAAGGAAAAGGTTTACTTTACCTGTTTCTGAATTAGGAAACAAGAATCCATTATTATTTATTGCACTGACTTGATTTGTACAACTGTACTCTGTTCTACTTTATTTTATTTTTATAGATAGTTCCCACATCTACAATATTTACCTCCCTTGTTCTTAATCGTCAGCCATTTTGATAGGCAAAACTGATAAGGACTTATAGGAGTAATTCCCAAATTTGTGATAATTGAGAAAATACCCAATAGAATTTGCATCTGAATAAGTTATTTTACATATCTGATTATTTTTTCATAGTTTATACATTGTGTTCCCTATAAACTTTAAGGAAATTTGCCTATCAATATGGCTGACTGTTCAGAAGTGAGGTAGATATTGTAAATGTGTGAACTATCTTTTGTGTTTCCATCAGATGATTAAATGGTGTAGGTCTGAACCATTGATCAGTGAAAGGTTGTATGTGTGATATCCAAAAAAAAAATGTCAATATTGTTGCGTTTATAAATTCTGTAGTTTATAAACTGAATGTGATAGACGGATTGTTTGATATAGCGGATCGATAATATTTTACTGCTTATTTGAAATAATTCTACAAATCTGCTCACTAGTAGAAGATTGAAGTACATTCCAGAAATATCACTCAGACTTTTGTGAATTTCTATTATTACAAGGGGTGTGATGGTTAAGTGTTTTATTTGATACATTTCAGGGTGTATATGTGTATATAACTCACCAGAGTCTTTGGAATACATTCGCTCAAGTCTTGTAAAGACACTAGAAGCCAATAATTCAAATCGTGACCAAGCTTTGAATGACCTTCCGTTAGTGATTATGTTAGCTTATCAACCATATACTAAAACAGAACTAGATTACTTGCAGAGGGACGGAAAATTACTGGCTACAAGGTAAAGAAGTATTTTGAATTATTTTTGGTCAAGTAACATGCATGTTTATGATATTGAAGATGACCGTCGGGTATTATGGAAATGACCACTTAAGACACCTCAGTGGTCTTCTGAGGTTCAATTTTTATTTTGTCTTAATGTGCCACTTTTAGCTTTGATGCAATCATGTCGATGCATTATTTCCAGAAACCTATAACTTGTTTTTGTCAATTGTTACATACAGGGTTTTGGAATTGCATTTTATTTAAGTTATGTGCATTCCAGAACCATATAGGTAGTACAGATGAAAAGAGCTTGGAAAGACGGTTTCAACGATACCAAATACTCAGAACCGTCAAAAATTGAGTTACTGGGTTCTTGAAATAGGGCGACGATGTGTCTATATTTTATTGTACTTGTAACTGTTCCGTTTGACTGATTCTGGTGAACTTAACTTCAGTTGAGACTTGAGCATTGAAGATATAAGTAGATAAGATTCATAATACTGGTAATACAGTCCGACCTCAATCATTCAAATTCATTGGGTCCAAACTTTTAATTTGAAAAGTCCATTTCAATTCGAGAATAAACGAGATCTGACTGTAATTCCTTATTTAAAGATGGACACTCAATAAGCCTGTGGCTTATCTCACTCGAGGCCTTCTATCAAACAACATAAATATCACAATCATACATACATCGCCACACTATTTCACTATGTGTGTAACATGTTAATCACCACATGAAATGTACAATGTTTCCTGCTATCTTACAGCTTACAATGTACATTTGTTGACGTACCCGAGGATGACCTGGCTGAAAAACTCAAATTTTACCCTGAGCAGATAGAGCAAGGTTTAAACTATATTATCAAAGTACCAGGACAATCAATAGAGGGGAGGATTATGGAAGACACTACTCCTGATCTAAGGTATGGTCTTGGATGTGTTCATGTTTGTCCAGTGTTTACCTATAAAAAGTGTGATTGTTGTAATAACAGGCTTTCAAGAGGGCCCTACTTTTCAGTAAAGTTTATCCCTCTTATTGCCCTGTCAGTAACCCAGGTTTGGACTGGTCATTAACCCAGGTTAGGACTGGTCAGTAACCCAGGTTAGGACTGGTCAGTAACCCAGGTTAGGACTGGTCAGTAACCCAGGTTAGGACTAGTCAGTAACCCAGGTTAGGACTGGTCAGTAACCCAGGTTAGGACTGGTTGGTAATCCAGGTTAGGACTGGTCAGTAACCCAGGTTAGGACTGGTCAGTAACCCAGGTTAGGACTGGTCAGTAACCCAGGTTAGGACTGGTGGTAACCCAGGTTAGGACTGGTCAGTAATCCAGGTTATGACTGGTCAGTAACCCATGTTAGGACTGGTCAGTAACCCAGGTTAGGACTGGTCAGTAACCCAGGTTAGGACTGGTCTGTAACCCAGGTTAGGACTGGTCAGTAACCCAGGTTAGGACTGGTCAGTAACCCAGGTTAGGACTGGTCAGTAACCCAGGTTAGGACTGGTCAGTAACCCAGGTTAGGACTGGTGGTAACCCAGGTTAGGACTGGTCAGTAACCCAGGTTAGGACTGGTCAGTAACCCAGGTTAGGACTGGTGATAACCCAGGTTAGGACTGGTGGTAATCCAGGTTAGGACTGGTTGTTAACCCAGGTTAGGACTGGTCTGTAACCCAGGTTAGGACTGGTCAGTAACACAGGTTAGGACTGGTTAATAACCCAAAATACCATTCATATCTTGTATACTGTTGGCGCAATTTTACAACATCAATATCATTTGGATCAAATGAAGATTGATTCAGTTCAGTAAATACATTTTTATTCTGTTTAATGTTTCACTTACCTTCATTTATCCTGTATGAATATATATTTATATTAGTATGAACTGTTAATTTGACCAATTTCTAAAACATCCAACAGTTCCGTAAAAAAGGGCAGCAACTAATAGTCAATAGTCTGTATACTATAACAATTTCAGAATCTTACTCTGCATGATGTGCTCTGATCCATTCCCCATGGAAATCCCTCTACAGCCCTTCCTGAATGAGCCAACATTTCTGATGACCCCTGAATCTGAGACTTCACCGTTGTCTCCAGAAGAAGACAATATGTTTACTGTGGATATGAATTTAGAGTCAACTAAACAGAAAGTAGGAATAACCGTTACGTCATACCATGGTGCACATCGTCTTGTACAAAATGGCTACATGTATCACGGATATATACTTGTATACTGTCCCAAAAGAAGAGCTTCATTAGCTTCTATGAAGTAAGTACTGCCAGTTTATCTTCCATGAATGTCTGTACAGTCCTTTTAAAGTCATATATAAAACACAGGAATGTTCTAACTTCTATTGTTGCATTGGTAAATCTTCATGACAGGCTGAGCCAGTGCATTTGAGTATGAATTAAGCCTACCACCCTGTATTGACTGTAATGTAAGATGGCATTGATAATTTGTTTGAGTCGTTTTGTTAGATAAGTTCAAAAGAAAAAGTTATGGATGCTTCCGCTTGGATGTTTGATTACAAATCACTAAATTGTTCTTGGTATTGCATTCAGTTACGGGTTTATTGTTATGAATGATTTTTAAAAACTTTGTTTCATACCATGTATCAATGTTGGTGTATTATAATTGTAAGGAACTATTAAGTGTTTTTCTTTACATAATCATATCTTCAACTCAAAAAGTCTAACCAAAGTGAATGAAAAAATTATTTCAGAAGGCTTGTTCAAAACTAGAAAAAGTAAAGTTTCTACAAAATTCGAAAAAATCATAAATTAACATTGTACTCTGCAGATTAAATTCATATACCTCACAATTTCTCAATATTATAAACAGATCTTTGGACAACTTCAGTTGGACCTCGTTAGTTTGAATTAATCGGCTCCGAATTTTTATTTCGAATAATACATGGTTTTTGAAAAGCCCATTTCAATTTGATGTGCATAAGAAGATACAATGGGACCTGATATTTATTTTTGATGATACTGAGTATTTGGATAGAAGTTGTCGAATAAACGAGGTCCGACTGTATTATAGTCCTAAGCAAGCAAATATGACATTATAAAAAAGATTATGCTGCGAGTTACATGGCTTTTTATTGCAGTAAAGATGTCATAATATTGAATGTGTTTTCAGAGCCTTTGCCGAGACAGTGAATCCAGCATACATGCTGTTTTTAGCTGTTCCTGAAGATGGCGGTAGTCGATATAATGTTAATGAACACAGTCATGGGCTTAAGGAAGGAAAAGATCTTGCCAAAAAATACTCTGTTTATTTCTTACAAGTATCTCGCACATTTAGAATTCAAAGTAAGTGGAACACTTAGGCAAAGTGATTTATTTGTTGTAAGTTAACAGCTGATGTGTATACATGTGTATATACTTCATGATTAGTATTCATTTATTACTTCCCCTTCATCCAATACAAGCTTGTTTCTTATATTGTAAACTGCTATCTTGAAACCAACAACAGAATATCAGTCAATTGATTTGCATCCTTTCCTGTCAGATATTGCTGCAGGCCTTTTTCTATAGTTCCCACAGGTCAGACTATCTGACTCATTCCCAAAGCCAAATATATGGTTGTTCCCAATCAGAAAAAAAATCCCAATGAAATCACCTATGAAAAATCATCTACATAAAGGGTTTGTGGACATTTTTAGTGTCTTTTTGACAGTTGATACCGTAGAATTAGAACAATGTGTTATGATATAAAATAAAATAGAGCAATGATTAGAAATAGAACCTCACATAATCAAAGAGAACAGTTCCAATAGCTGTGTAACTAAAAGGTAATAAGAAAAGAGTATACTCTAATGATTTCTCTGACTAGAATATTACAGCACTAAATAAAAATGTCATTGTACCAAACCGAATATTCATATTCACTAAACCATGAGAAAAAGAACTGAAAAAAAATGAACTTCAGTTTATTGTTGCAGCCCTACTTTTTCCCATCTGATAGGGACCTGCCACTATTCCCCTAAACATGAAACAAGAAGACTGTAACTAATGACATTATATATTACAGCTGCAAGCCAAGTTTACAATAAGTTTCTACGTGATGTATGGGATCACAGAGATGAAGTGGAGTACGAGTACGAGCCTGGTGGTCCTCCAGCGTATAATCAGAATTATCAACGACCACCTGCACCACTCCCAAACAGTGTGTTCCCCAACAACACTTCCAGCAATAGGTAAATAGTACTGCTGTAACTGTTGTACACTATTCTGTCATTAGAATCATACTTCTTAAGCAGCTTTCCTACTGTATAATTGTATGACAGCAATATGCAAATTTCTGCAGATTATTAAGCTGTTACTACAAATAGTGTGATGACCGAATTGTACAGGATCTATTGCCTGTGTCATTAAGTTTTGAAGTGTTTGTTTCCACTACGAAGGCATGCTTTCAGTATTAAAATACTTCCTTACACAACTTCATAATAACCCAGATATCTCACATTTTATGCTGCATCATGAACATTACCACAATTATGGGGGGCACTTAGAGTTGCCCTTGTGAGTCTGTCCATCTCTCAAAACTTATGTCCTTCATATCTCCTGAATTGTTGGACTTACAGTTTTCAAACTGTATAGGAATGTTTATCAGCATGTGAAGTTGTGTACTTGGGATTTTGCGTCTTGCCACTGAGAGAAAATAGAGTTAAGGGCCTTGAATATTTGTTAAAGTGGGTGGCACCTGTGGACACATTTCTAGTTTATTACAAGGGGTTGAAGTCTTCCTATTCAGCTGGTTTCCTCTTTTATACAAGTAATTGTGATGTGAAAGTTGTCAGAATTGGTCTGATATGTGCGAAATATTAATTTTGTTCAAAGGTACTAGGGTATCCCCAGATTTTTGCCAATTTCCTCTTTGTCAGTGAGCACTCTCATCACTGAAGTGTATGTCATGGTTGCACTGATTGAACTATGTCAATTGGCAATTAATGTAACAGCTGATATAATAGTCAATAAATATAGTAGTTATTGTTACTCTAAGCATGAAGTATATTTGTATACATTCTAGCCAAAGTACAGAGGATTCTGAGCCCGTGTATGACCAGCCAACTGTGTATCAACATCATTCAGACGGCGAGAGATCATACACTCCATCACCGCCACCTCTACCAAGATCTAGCCCACCTCCACCTATTGAGCCTCCGGTGTACCGTAATGATAACGAACTTGTGAAACCCAGTATGGTGAAAGAGAAGAGGGATCAATTTGCAGGTAGTTAAAGATTTCCTCATTTTGCTGATGTCATTGTATGTAATTTACTGATGTGAAGCACCATTGTCTGCTGTTTTGTATTAATTCTTATTATCATGTCTGATAGTTTCTATTGTAAAATAGTCAAATAGGGCCCTGTGACAATGCACTATATTTACGGTCCTGTGGCATCTGTACTACATCTTTTAATGTTTTAGTAAAATTTTGATAAATAGAATGTTAATTTTTTGTTTAGTTTATCAACAGAAAGTCAATAAAATATATAGGGTTGTACAGTATTCCCACCCATAACGACACCCCTCTTGAGCGACTCCCTCCTTCGAATGATATTTAAAATTCATCTCATGCAATTTTAACGTAAAATTCCCTCCAAGGAACGTCAACTCTCAACAAAGTCAAATGGCACTCAAAACTGCGTACTGACACTATGAACTACCTCCCTTGACCGTAATGACTGAATTGATGAATTTGGCCACAAGGTGTTGTAAGCGTGAGGCTGTGATGTGTGAATGGCATTTCATGACTGAGAAGCATACAATGTGTTGTTATTCACACCTCTAGTATGGCATGATTAACAACTGTAGTTGGCTCTAATTACGACAATTGTTTGGTCTTATGTCGGTCGTTAACAGCCGGTTCAATACCTTGAGTCACTGCTAGGTGAGAAAATCTCCCAATTCTGACGGAATTATTTCAAAAGAATGAGTTGTTAAATGCATTATTAAAGTTCTAACATGCAAATAAATAAATGATGCGGATTGTTCCATACAACAGCCAATTTTCACAATGATTTTGGTATCATTATTTACTTTTATTGATCGAATAATGATAAGTGGGCTGGAATTATTAATCATTCGATACATTTCTATGACAAAAGTATCAAACAATACGTTATGTGAATGTATGTACAAGTCTGCGTACTTAAGCATACATATTATGCAACGGTCAGTTAGAGAGCCATTCCCTCCCTACATCAACTCCCTCTCTACAACAAACACTCCGCCTGTCTCCCTAAAATGTCGCTCAAGAGAGGGACCACTGTATCATAAAGTCATGATTTTGGATGTTAATAACTATTTATAATAGTTGTTTTTCTCATGTTTATTGTTCTATGTATGTAAATTTACCTTATTGTGTGACAAGCCTTTATTGAATATTGACAGTATATTTAGTCAAGTAATTATCTCCCATATGTCTACAAGATGTTGATATTCTTATGTCTGTAGATATAGTCGAGGTTCATGCTGTATTTTATGTATGATTACATTTCATTGTCTTTGAAACATCGTCTTTACAAGCAAACTCATCCGTCTCAGGATTCCTCTTCAATATTGCTTTTATTTGTAACATACTGGTAACTTTTTATCTAAAATATTGTGAAGGATTTGATGTGTATATTTTCATTTACACTGAACATAGATTGTAACATATTATCATCATACAGCGTAAGTGCTGAAGTCCATGATGCAGATTTTTTTTAATTTTGCAAATATCAGCTCGTGTAATGTTCCTCTATCACAGAAGTACATTTTTATATCTGTTTTTATTAAATAATAACAATATTCATCTTAACGATTTGCAAACATGCCTGCTTACAAACGTCTGAAATTGATGAAGTTTTTGCCGTGTGAAAATATCCACCTCTTGGTCATTGGCTTTGAATATGTTACGTGCAACATCTTAGACAAATGAAGAGCTACCTTCGTGGATTATCATAAACAAATGAATGAAAAAATGATGGTGTTTTTTTTTTACAATAAGCACATCTCTTACTGAATTGTACTTAATGCATGATTAGTTTGGCTTGAACGTATCATTTTGATTTAGAAAATTTGATTTGTGCTTAAACATTAACGGGTGTGCTGTAATATATACTTAATCTGTGCATACTTTTGTATATGATTTATGTAATCTATGTGTGTATGTAATGATAACATTGATTTGTGCCAAAGGAGTGTAATTTTGTACCCATGAATATTCACATAAATACATTTATGTACTTTTGTCTGAATTGTACATGTATTCGGGGATTGGATTCCTCAATGTTGTTATAGCATCTATGGATATCCATCCTCGGTACCCAGGCTATTCGTAACATGTGCGATTCACTGGGCATACTGACTGTAAAAATCTAATGAATAATTAATGAGTCTAAATCCAGCCGCTTGATTGGCCGCATGACACACACCTCATGCGCAATCCAATGAGATCGTGGCTTTTAAATCATGTTAGGCTGCCATTTTATTGAATTTGCTGATAGCTCTTCACAAAGGAGATTCCTTCTTTTTTTTATCGTCCATTTCATTGGTAAAAAATGAATTTTCCCAGGGTATCATATAAAGGATAATTTATACCGAGGATGTGGATATTATTACTATATAATAAATAACTTCACTTGTTGACCTGTGATTGTCTCTCTGATTTGAAACAAACTTGTGGAATTTTTCTGTCACATATATGGAATTTATATCTTCATATTACAAATCACGATTAACCTTTGTGTATCGCATGTCGATTCCAGTTTTTAAATGATAAGTCTGTTTGTTTTAAAAGAGAATGGTTTTACAGGCCAGGTACGTGACCAGTACAGGAAATCATTTCCTATCGGAGATTGTCAGTTGATGAAAATACGTAGTGGCATGAGTCAGAGTATGACGGAGAACCTGGACTCCGAGGCAGGCGCATTGCCTCGCTATCAGTTCAGGAAGTCCCGAAGTATGAAGCTTGCAGTGAAGGATGAGGTGGAAGGTGATTGGACGTTATCAGCAGCACTGTTTTCTTATTGGTCAAAATTCAAATAAATACGCATCTAATGTGCAATAGATCTATTCCAGATTTGCTATAAATATTGATTTCCCTCTAGTCCTGTGGTACAAACAACATTATACTGTTAAAATCACACTTGTATTGCAATGAAACAGAAACCAGATTTAACGTCAGACTGAACTTCATTGTATGGATCTGAAATTAACTGTTGTTAGTACCCCTGGTAAAAACACATCTTATGCAAATTTCGGATTTTATCTACATGCATGAACTATGTTTATTTAAATGTTCCTGGAATCTATCGACTCTTTAACTGATATTTTTACTGTTACAGGAGTCATAAGTAACAGTGTTTACATCTATGCTTACTGCCTTCATAGCTTTGAATTGGTCTTATGTATACCGTTCGCTTTTTATCAGTGATAAATAATAATATATTTGTGCTGCAATGATTTAGCTATTGGCAAATGTGTGTATTTGCTTTGACTAAAACATTTTAAAATGCTTAACACATTGCTGTCTATATGTTCAGTAAAAAGACTTTGGTATTTGCTATTTAGAGAAGCTATGAGAGCAATGAAAGCAGAAATGATAATTGCACTAAAATCAAGCCTTAAATTGATTTATTTGAATTTTGACCATACTGCAAATTAATGTTGATTTTTTTGTTTTGTTTACTTTTGCAGAGTATTGATTTTTAGCTTTGGCTGTTTTGTACCTACACGATATAGTGGTAGATGTCCAGTTGTTAACCCTTACCAATGTCTGCTTACTCAATTATTATTGTGAAACAAAAACCTATACCTCATGTTGCACCTTTATCACAGTTTTGGTGGTTAAGTGTATTTGTAGAGTTTTCCCCCAGTCTGTACTATTTCCAAACTAGGTAGTTAAAACAGGCAGTCGGCGGTATTTGGGTACTTTCGTTATCCTTTAAATTATGTATTATTGTGTTATTAAGATCAGGCCGTACCAAATTGAATGTATGTTTAGCATCCGGTTCATTTTTCAAAACCAACCTACATGGAAAGAAAAAACAAACGAAGTGTCAATAAAAAAAACAAAATTTATGTCTGTCATCTATGACATTCATGACAAAAGCAAGGAATTCAAACAATAAGATATAAAGTACAATATACCAGTATACGAAAAAATGACTAGATTTATCATAAAAAGCCTTTTGTTAAGTTTTGAAAATGGCTTTCCTGTAATATTTTCTAAATGATAGCTGTAAGACTCATGAAAACTATCCGAGCTTCAGCAACGAATGTATTATACAAGGTGGAAAGTGCTTCAAACTCATGTATTGAAACCAAAATGTTCAATGTTTCATAACTTGAAACCCGAAACAGTCATAGGTTCATTTCATAAACTGTAGAAATTACAAACAGCCTTAAGTTTTGTAAGTTCTCTTTTTTGGCCCTTTGGTTCTTGTGGGTTTATTGCTTTTTTCCAACCTGCCCGAGGACGCTGAACATAGATCCAATTTGGTATGGCCTTAGTGTCATTCAGTTACTGTGGTGTAATAGCAGAAATAGAGGTCTGAAAGTACCCAAGTGTTGATCAACACAAAATTAACACCACTATATAAGGAAATGGAACAAATCATTCTAAACATAAAACTGAAAGTTCAATAAAATTCCTCAATAATGCTGATACATGTATAAACATTGAAATGAGGCTTGGAAACAGTAACTGGTTGTACGTAAATGAAAGGTACTAGCTGTTGTATCTTTCACTTTAATGAGTTTTTTGAGGTACGTGTATAACAAACAATGAATTCCTTTTAAATCTGTTAAAAATTGTCATCTGATAGATGGTGCATAAAATAGTTCACAGTTTCTGTCAACCTGAACGTATTTCACACTTTTCAAGTTAGTGGTTTTCACAGTTAGTATCTTTCTGTGACTTTAAATAGAAGCTAAAACTGGCCTTTGTGATGTCATGTGGTTTATGTTTTTGTAGGATTGTAATAGCCACAAAATTGTTGAAATTGAATTATAAAGACGCAAAACATTGTGTTTGAGAAATTTTGAGGAATTGCTGTATAATATAGTGAACATGCCTACTGTTACATTGTGTGCAAAAAAAGCCTGTACGGTCATGAATAAATGTCAAAAACTAAGTTTTGCACGGGATGTGTTGAATTTTTGTATGATATGTTATATTTGACCTTCCAGCCCTGTGAACTTGTGCTTACCCTGATCTCTAGTATTTCATTTAATACAGTATTAGCTTAATTCATGTTCTAACCTGTAATCTCATAATGAGACAGTGTAGGTATTCATGACTCTTCAGGGTTAACACATTGGCAAAGCTTGAAGGCCATTTGTGCATGACACATACTTGACCTTAATATGTTCACTCCCCAAATTGTTGTTTGACACTGTGTTTTTCTGTGTCAGATTTTCTGTGATTATATGACAAACAACTCAATTAAACTATAGTGACTAAACTTACTTAACAATATCTCTCAAGGAGTTGGGACTGTCAGAAAACTTGCCTTACCCTAACATAGTTAATGGAGAGCTTACTTAAAATTAACAATGTTTTCTATGATTGCTGGCTTGAGGCCGGAACCACTATTTACTGTTTGATGTACATTCACTGTGTTTTTCTTTTCTTGATTGAGACAAGATTTGACCAGTATGTTGTTTGCTTTATGTATGCTTTGTTGATTATATTTTGTAATATTTTGTATGTATTTTTGTGTATGAATTAATGTTTAGCTAAAAGCTTTCCCCTTTTTTCAGCACAACAGTTCAGTATTAAAGTGTTTGCATGTACAGTTCAACATACTTACTCATTTATTGAATCATTTTTGCTTCATTGATCAAATTTGAAGCTGTAGGATAAATACATTTGTTTCAGGATATTTGTATAGGGATGTATCCAAAATTCTGAACTTTTTATGTGCATTTTTTTTTTTTATTGTCAGATGTTAGAATTTGCATTTTTTAAGTTGTAAACATAATCCATTTACTCATTCAGTTTCGCATATTTCTGGTAAGTTACTCTATGACATTCCTAGAACTGTCCAGATCCTTCTCTGGAACTATCGAGCTTATGTTTACAAATTGACGCCTAATTTTATTTTTTCCTGTTGATTTTAAGCTTGGGCCATAAATGATCCACATCGTCATCCAAAGACGTCGTCGCGCTACAGCAGTCAAGGTCTACGTCCACATGGTGATTACTCCCATAATGCAATTCTTTCTACTAAGAATGCGACTTCCTACGCGGTTGTTGTTTTATACAAGGGTGTGAATGTATTTTTGCCAATCAATATTTTTATCAGAAGATTAGAAATTTAGGATTGATATTTTCCTGGTTTTCATCTGATTTTATTTCTGTGATAAATATTTGCTATTAACTTCCATTCTGTCTGATTGACTTAAACTATGTTAGACTAAAAGCGAAAGGATGGGGTTATCGAGTTTATATAATGGCTGTGTCTTCCTAAGTCCAAATACATGATACTATTGTTCACACCCTTGTCGATAATTCTAACATGTCTTGTAGCCAGCTACTGTATTAATTAATGCTGCCTAATGCTCATAATGATAATAGTATCATAGATTATATAATGTACACATCATGTAAACAGCTATCTGTGTGTTTGTGTATATATCATTATGTACTTACGTCGTCTAGTTGTCCTTTGATAGCCTGTATATTCTGAATAAATGTGTCTTGCATTCATTATTCAAACATTTGTTTGAAATGGATTTATATCATATGTCTGATATTCGTCACCTGTCTGCAACATAACAAAATTGAAAAATGGTACTAACTAAACTTCATTGAATATGTACATGTATAAAACTAAGCATTTAATCAAATAGTAGAGGCTCCCTTGCAAAATGCCCAATGTCTATGGCATTGTACCACAGTGTCTATGGCATTGTCCCTCTGTGTCTATGACATTGTACCCACAGTGTCTATGGCATTGTACAACAGTGTCTATGGCATTGTCCCTCTGTGTCTATGGCATTGTACCCACAGAGTCTATGGCATTGTACCACAGTGTCTATGACATTGTCCCTCTGTGTATATTGCATTATATCCACTGTGTCTATGACATTGTCCCTCTGTGTCTATGGCATTATACCCACTGTGTCTATGGCATTGTCCCTCTGTGTCTATGGCATTGTCCCTCTGTGTCTATGACATTGTACCACAGTGCCTATGGCATTGTCCCTCTGTGTCTATGGCATTGTACCCACAGTGTGGCACTACATTTGCTTTAAGATGACACTATCCTCAATGTATGCTAAATAACAAAAGCTGTCAATGATCCTTGAAACTACATTAAAGATATATTAATATTGGACAACTGCATACTTAATAAAAGTTTATGGCTTGATATGCAGTGGATTAATGATAAATTTCCCTATGAGCATCCTGTGTTTAAGTACGTCCTACATAACTGTTTTCAGTACAAAGCTGGTAAACTAGACACTTCTTGATGATCAAGAAACATGAATAACACTATTGCTTTATCTTACTTGGCGTGTTTATTTTTGTCTCTGTTGCCTTTGTAAGTTCTTGTTAATGTATTTTACTATGTCTGCCTCAGATCAAACTAACAAAGACATTTGTATCATTACTAACATTGCTTGTCATTTTCGTGCTTACCTGTAGGTCCTCCCCTGTATTAAAATAGTAGAGAAATAGTTTTAAACACTATTTGTTTGTATGCAACCTCAGTTGTTGACTCCACTTGAACAGTTTGACAAGGTGGCAAATATTGGTCACCATACTTTAGGGACTGGAATGTTTGATGTTGCTTATCAATTTTAGACTTTTAGTGGATATATTTCTTTTGTGGAAATTAAATGTTGACTTGGAATGGTGGATAATGCTTCACAATTTGTAATTTTGAAGTCAAAAGGGTCAACAACTTTGCATGCAGGCAAACAAACCTAGATGTCTTGTTGTTAGATAGAGTTGCTTATGGTGGTGTATAACAGCCATTGTGTATGAGGAGGAATGATATTTGTCATTTGTTGTAATACTTGTAATGTAATGTAGCAATAATGCACAGGAGATTGTCACGAGTTCTCTCCCATTAACCGTTCTTGAGTATATGTAGATAATATAGTACATATTCTATAAATGGGATAAAGGGAGAGAACTTGTGACAATCTCTTGTGTTTTAATGTGTGTGTATGTTATTATGATTGTAGTAATGTAACGTTTGTCATGTATGTTGCACCAATCCTTATCTGATTGTGTCTAGGTACTGGTGCACTCACTGTATGTGTTGTTTCTTATATCAACGTGTAAATTTTGATTGATTTTGTATTGAACATGTGGCATTTTCCTCACATATCGTTTTGTAGACCAAAGAAATATTGTGTTCCTTATTGTGTCTTCCTTTAAGTAACAACATATTAAATATAATTAAGTTGACACTTGAATCATTAGCTATATTTTAGCAAACTTGTCAATGATATTACTTGTGCATATATAACGGCAATGATACTTCATGTGTTTGCCTGTTGTTATGTGCGTGTGAATTTGAATTCCTTTGTACAAATAATTCTTGTTCAGTTTGTGATTCATTCTTCTTGCATCAATATTTCAATTTCACTAAATGCATAATGTCCTTATACTGAGTTTCTTGAGGCAGAGTTGATTCATACTTAGTAAATGAAAGTTTTGTCAATTCATTGTTTTGGTTTCATGCTATATATCTTGTCTGTGTCATCTGTAAAATACTTGCTTCAAACAGTATGTGCATATGCTTTGGATGGTGGCAGATTTTTGCTGTATTTCAAGCAGTGGTTTAACTCCTGCTTATATCCTCCTTTTTTTATGAAGTATTTGCAAAATATAAGGTCAAATATTTGCAAAAAAGGTAATTTTGTATAAGGGTATAGGGAATAATCATCTGATGTTTGTAGTTTTTCTCTATTTTTGCCAATGAGCATTCTTGCCCCTGTCTTTGTTTGATCATTTTCTGTTCTTAATCTCAATTTTATTTTTATGAAAGTATATACAAGTTTATTGTTAAAAGCTTATTGTATTTTTAAACTGTTTGGTTAAAGTATTCAGTGAAGGATTACAATGTTTAGTTGCATCCACTGTTAATTGAGGCAGACTGTTCATTTATTTTCTTATATTGACGTTTTCTTATATCGCCTGTTCATACTTTCACAAAATGATGTTATCATAAAAACTTGCAATGATACGACCACTAGCGACCAATAATTGATATTTGCATACACATGTAATAATATAATGGAATACTGGTATATAAAAGTTGTATTTCTTTTACCGTATGCATAATTTTGAATCATTTGATGATAAAAAATTGATAAAGAACTGTTTATATTCCAAAACATTTATGCCAAAAAATTATCATTTTAGACCCACTATATGACAGCGTGGAACAGCAGCAGACGCAGCCACAGCATCATGATGATGACGAGGATGTCGTCTGGTCCAAGAATGAAATGTATGACAGTTCATCATTCATTCCAAAGCCAAATGCTAAAAATAAGGTTTGCTTTGTTTTATATTTATATGATTATTGATGAACAGAAGAACCTCATTATTCGACAATATTTTATCCAAATAATTGGTTTCATCAGAAATAAATATCAGGTTCTGACGTATCTTCTAGGCACATCAAAGTGAAATGGGTTTTTCGAAACCATGTATTATTCGAAAGAAAATATCGGACCTGATGAATTAAAATGAATGATGTCTTGTCTGTAATTAAACATTAATTTTCCCTTTTTGTCTCAGATCGAAAAGTTTATATATATATAATATTATCTGTAATACTGAAGTAATGTTATGAATGATTTATTTGAAATGAACTGTTTTGAATTCTCAATATGATGTAGAACGAGCATAGGCAGAAACACTTCCTCTTTTACAAGTATGGTTTTTTATTAACCATAAGAAATCATTGATACATTTAATGCATGTGTTCCAGCCAGCTAGAGGCCACTTACAAATGATAATTTATTAGAATTCGATTAGATTATATGACTGTGAGGAAAAGATTATACATGTATATCTTGTAAGAATTGATTCTTACTTGCTCGGTTCCATTGTATAAAATGTCTTTGTCTTAGTTGATGTTCAATGATTGTAAACTGTTTGATATTTTGTATAATTGAATAATTATGTTGACCATTGTGTGCATTGTTTCTGACCTCTTTCATAGCTTCTACATATTTATATTTGGAGTGACTTACCACTTGTTGTTCTTGAGTGTACACTTTCTGTTAACATTTCCATCTTTTGTTTCAACTTTTATGGAAGTTAATGCCAGTGAATTTACTTCTTACTGTTTTATTTGTCTGAATATAGAAAAATATGTACACATATGGGAATTCTTTCCTTGTTTAAACAGTTTTCTTTTCTCTCTGTTTTACTACAGTGCCTTTCAATAACATTCAAATACATATGTATATCAATATACTTTAATATCTGTGTGTTTTGAGTGTTTTACATTTGGTATTATGCGTAATAAATAACAAGCTCAGCCCAAAATGACAGCTTTCAAAAAAATTCCCAAAAATGTCCACTCTAGCAAAGGCTGGAATTCTAACACTTCCTACTCATAATTTTTGTATTTTGTTTTACTTGGTGTGAACCAATCATAAATGCCCTCTTGAATTTTTTTCTCTTGATGCTACTATTTATATTATCAAAAACAGTAAATAAGCTAAGATTGGCCAGAAATATGTTTTGAAGCCAATATTTGAACTCTTTAAATTAGCTTTGAGTTTTACTATGAAAATCTACTTAGAATCATGCTTGAAAAATATTTCTTCCTTTGTCTGTAGTTCATATCCTCAAGTGGGTCTTGTGGTCATTACCTTAACAGACAATGAGTTGAGGTAACTCCAACTTCAGGTAGAGCTCTGTCTGTTATTAACTGACTCGTGTTCTTTATCCTCATAATGTTTACATTTCTAATACTATTGCTGTGCTTTTCTTGCTAACACTCTGTGTGAACACACCTTACTCTGTTTCATTTTAGTCAATGTTATTTGCACAGTATGCCTTGCCTCAGCAGCCGAGACAGGGCGGCTCTCGAGCGAAAAATAGAGTACAAGCGCCGTTAGCCATGCCGGAAAAGATTGAGATCTCGGAAACGTATGGAACTGTCAAGGTATGATTATATATGTACACAGTTAAGCAATTTTCATTATTCAGTTGCCAGATAGTGTATAAGTGGTGAAGTTTGCAAAAATACAATTAACCCTGACTTGAAGACCACCTCAATAATAAGACTACATCAAAATCGAGAACACAATTTTATAGTCCTCTTCCACTGTTTCACTCTTTTTTCAACCTCAATATTTAGACCAATTCAATAAAAATACCACTTTTCAAAAGTCACAAGGGTGGTCTTATTATTGGGGTTTTACTGTACTTCTAAAATAAAGACTTTGTTTCAGTTTCAGACAACCCAATCTTGTGATGTGGGCCACAACACAAACTATGATCTATTATATACAATAAAAGAACAGTAAATAACAAGACAAAATAAGCAAAGAAATAAATACAGATAAATGAAACAAAAACAAAACCATGTAAAATTATGACATATTACCAATAAGTAGATTTGGATTTTATCACCCAGAGAATGTCCATTGTCAGTATGCCTTTCTGAATTAGTTCACATTGCTATTAAACAATAACAGTTCTCCTTTTGGCAATTCCCATACATTTCTGCTCACAAAACATCTGAAATTGCTGATTCGTAACTTTTTTACTTGTGATAGTACCCACTTAACACAGTTACCTATTATTAGGCATTGTGCTTTTAATCCTTGTAGCTTCTTTCATCTGTATAAGTATCAATTATTCTGTGTTTAATGACAATTTGTGTACATGGTGTTTACTGGAGTCAGATTATATTGAAAGAGTTTCTTAAAAAAACATAAAAGTATTGCCTTTGAGCAATCAGTATCTTCTGGAAGTCTGTTACTTCACGTTGCCTTGTCCATGCACTGAAAATGCATCGTTGTCACTATTGTATACAGCTTTTAAATCGGAGATTACCTTACTGTAGAAATGAAGAAATTAATTAACACGTTAATGTATTCTTCTTTCGTCAGGATGCCTTACATATGCCAGATTCGGCGAGTCACTATGCCTTAGTTGATGATGCTTTACCTGAAGGGAAAATACATCGTATCACGTCCACATCTAGAAAAGATAATAAAGGTAAACCAATTGCTATGTTTTAACAACAAATAGAGGATGATCATCATGGAAGCTTTGAGAGTTGAAACTATATTTGTTTAGTGTTTAGATTCTGTGGGTCCTGTCACAGAATATTGAAGTCAGTGTGTTCTAATCACTCACGCTAAACAGTACTCTGGTGGAGTGAAAAAGATTATGAAAGAATGTTTTGTCTTTTGCTGGAAAAAAACTTTGTGCCTGCAAATGTAATATACTCGTTCAGAAATTGTGCAAGATCAGTTGACTCTCAAGTTTTTTTGTCATTGAAAAACATTCCTCTGGAAAATTTACATTCAGTTTCATTTTTGCTTCCATTTTCGCATGCTTTTATACTGCCATAAATAAACTGTTTTATGTAAAGAACTTGCATCTATGAGATCGAAACTCCAAAAAAACATAAATTATATCTCATTATATTGAAATTTCTTAAATTCACATACCAAAATTACATGCTTTCTAGCTAGTTGTCACACTGCTCATTATTGTAATTATGAATATTGCTGTTTTGTAAAAAACTCTTTTCAGCGTTCAATATGCAAATAAAATATCTGTCTATGAAATCGAAAGTCAATGGCATGCAACCAAATCATTCGAGTATCACTCTTAATGTTGCTGTATATTCCAGGCACTGACTCCGAAGAGTCCGAAACAAATTCCTACGAGCCAGACAAAAATAAAGACCTTTACGTGAAAGTTAATCGAAAACCTACCCCTCACAAAAAGAAACATAAGCAACGTAACCAAGAAGGTCCCTATATTACACAGATAAATATAGATCATCACCCACCGGATGGCAGACGACAATCTGACCAGGATAGAGTACATAGTATGGAGCTTGCTAGAGGTTAGGATTCAATTTATTTGATCATCAGAATTAGATATGACATACAAGACATACTAACGTGTAAAAGCTGGGCCTTATTTATGAATAACTGAAATTGTCAATCATTTGTACTTCTTGGTGGGATGGTAAGTGTAATGAATGACAAGTTCCTGCTCAACTTAAAGGTTTAGGGTTTGACCCCTGTCAGGGTCGTGACCCACCCCTTCACAAGAATGGTTTTTATAGCATCTACACAAGAGTTATTCAGTATAACACCTACATCAAATTGAACCTAAATACATTTGTACATGTGTAATATTATTTAATGCATACTGCATGTATAATGAGTTTATTATACTGATTTTGTCAGCATCTAAAATTAGTACAGATATGAACAGATATACAAGCATTCATTTGGAAGTTTAATATGCCTTTTGAAAAAGGAAAAACAGGGTGTTTTTTCCTTTGGCTACTGTGCATTTTAGACTAGTTAGATGCACATGAATGATTTATATATTGAAAATAATGAGTACAATTCATTGACTCTAACTTTTAATAATATCTAGTATCAATTTCAATCAATGTGAATTAATTAATGATTGCAACAGTGTTGATCATTATACATGCATATGTAAATGCTGATGAGCCCCTTTTTCAGTATGCATATTGATCAGCTATAATGGCAACCGTAAGGGCTCAACAACAAAATGTGCCAAATTTGGCTTTAAATGCACATTTCTTTTTCATTTTTTCCAGGAAAGTTTCCTCAACCTATTCAAACATTTTTGTTAGACAGTCTGAATAAAAATGGATTTTATAGCCAGTTTCAAAACCTTAATTGTTGTTTTTCTCAAAAGTATGAAAAGTGCTGATGAGCCCTTCTGGCTATCAATGGACGATAAACACTGCCATCCAAAAGTTTCTTTACAATGAATATTTTGAATTTCATTACTTTTTTATGCAGAATTTCAAATAAGACATGTATGACCGTGAAGTCATCCCACTTCTGTGATGCATAGTTAAGAATGATTAATTTGCACATCTCAGAAGCATCAACGGGCATCATCCAAAACCAACAATTGTATGTGTAGTGTAAATGATCCAACACAAAAAATAAGATAATTTGTTTCAGTACAAATTTATGAATACTTCTACAGAAAATTATTGCTGTGTCAAAAAGCATTTATTGCATGTGACACAAATATGAAAATACATTAACTGCAATGGGAAATGTTGAAGTGTTCTTAGTTATATAGCATCAAGTTGTCGTTCTGTTTCCAGGAAGAAGTAATTCACCATCAGAAGATAGTGCCGGGACTGGGGATGAAACACAATTAATCAACAGGCCGAAGCGTCGTTCTGTCAAGAAGATGTCGACCAGTGGTAGTATAACACACCTGTCTGATGGTGATATCCAAGCTTCTCTCCATGGTAACAATGAATAAATATATCTGAACTTTTGTGTAAAAGATTTTGAATGGTTATGTGACATATTCAGAACTTTGTGGGCAAGGTAGCCTCTCAGAATGGGTTTTAATGCACCCAAAACAAATGTGAAGTAATGTGCTCTTGAATGTTGGTTCTTATTACACTTGCAAATAACTTGCACTGTGTGAATTTTCAGGTATTTTTAAATGGACTACATTTGTGTCTTATATTGTATTTGCTTTTACTTATCGTTACAGGTTTGAATGATGATGAAGAATCCGTAAATCTCAGTGTTGAAACTTCTATGCATAAGGTAAGTAATATATTACACTGCAACTCCATTATAACTCCAAGACTCGTGATCACGTTAGAATCCGACCGCGTTATAAATCTAAAGACATAGTAACCATACCAACTTACCCCACCCACCCAATATATATGTAAATATATTATGGAAATGATAATGAACATTCACTAGACAGAGAGAAAGCTTCCTCTGTATAGCTTCTGTGATATTATAGAACAGAGTTCTGCCTCGGTCCATTTTTGTTTGCACGCACTGAACAGTATGTTACCTAGTTGAAGAGTCAAGGACATAAGTAGGTGATAGTTAATCAAAGGAAAGAAAAGGCATGACAAGTTTCATGGAGCACGCCTAGTCTGAGACTTGTGCTAAATATGAAGTTGAACATAATGTCTATGTCATAAATTATTTAATAACAGGTTGCCCTGGTATTCAACATTTAATTCATATGTTGATGAAGAAGACAGTCTCGGATATAACTTCCTTACAATACATACAGCATATAAATAATGAACTTAAAGGTCTATTATACGACGTTGTTAATTGCGTTTCAATATGAATATTGTATCAGTACATCTAATTGACACTCCTCCCTGTTTATCATTGATCATGTGTGGTTCTGTCCCTATCTGTATTTCATCATTTACTGTTGTATTCATATCTTATAAGGATGAACAATGACCCTTTCTACATGATTTTATTCATTGCTGTTTATTGGACTTAAGGTAAGACCACTCTAATACTCGTCATCAGGAATCTTAACTAAACTGTTTCCATGAGTTTCTGGATCACATAAGACAACTAAATGCAAAATATTACGAAGTTTTACTGTGCCGTTTTAAAGATTTTCAAGTTTTAAGATTAAACCGATTTCATGCATAAAAAAATATTTTTAGTTCAAAATGAGCATATTTTATCATTTGTTTGTGTTATTCTTAAAAAGAAAGTGCTATTGATATCATAAGGAAAAAAAAATCAAAAATGATATGCTTTGTAAAAAATATAGGTGGTACTTCATATGCAAACACCCTCCTGTAAATGACGTTATTTTTATACGCCCGTTTGAAAAACGGGACGTATTTTGGGAACACCCGCGGCGGGCGGTGTCCACATGGTTTCCGCTCTCTAAGTCAAAGAGTTTTCATCCGATCTTTACCAACCTTGGTGAAAATGTTTGTGGGCATAATATCTCGGCCAAGTTTGATAACCAGCCACATCCCCCCAGGCACTTCTGAATTATGGCCCTTGAATTATCCAAAATTGGCAAAATTAGCCCTGTCAGCTCTCTAAGTCAAAGAGTTTTCATCCGATCTTTACCAAACTTGGTGAAAATGTTTGTGGGTATAATATCTCATCCATGGAATTATGGCCCTTGAATTATCCAAAATTGGCCAAATTAGCTTTGTCCGCTGTCTAAGTCAAACAGTTTTCATCTGATCTTCACCTTACTTGGTGAAAATGTTTGTGGGCATAATATCTCGGCCAAGTTCGATAACCAGTCATATCACTCATGTCACCCGGGAGTTACCACTCTTTGATTTTAGAAATTACCTAAAATTTGTCTTGTTTTAACTATGAGCTCTGACTTATGACGGGCGTATTTTGTGACAGTTTGGCACTCTTGTTTAAGTTACAATCAGAAATACAAATTTTCAAGGAAGCATAGTCATACATAATAACGTGAGTACACTAACATAATGGACATCAAAATTATCCTCAACACCTCTTTGACAAAATATAACAAAAACGTTTACCATCCCGTTTTGCTGTAATAACATCTTGTAATATGCATGTATTAATTTTACCATGCAGAATTATCAAACATTGGAGAAATATGGCATTTTTTTAGAAACCAATTGATATAATTTATATTTTATATCACTTTCCTTGCCAAAAAAGTCTGTAAAAAAAAGAAATGTCATGAAAGAAGCAAAGAAAAATTTATGGGCCTAGCGGGGATTTAAACCCAGGACCTTTCGCATGTAAGGCAAGAGGCTTAACACATAGGCTAAGGATTGATATTGACCAAAGTAATCCAAATGATTTAAAATTTACATTCTCATTAGGGTGGCCTTACCTTAATTTGCATTGAACAAAGTGACCTTGATCAGTATTTAATCTAACCTGCAATGTTACCTTGGTTACAGGTGGGAAGTGAGGACAATGAACTAGACCCTAACTCAAGTGGAAGGTTCGGCACTTGGATGAAAAAGAAAACTGTTGGCAAAGATTCCGTGAGAACACAGGAGAAGAGACGGCAGGATGAAGAAAGGCGGAGACAAAGAGATAACGTAAGTCAAACAAGTTACGTGAACTTTCAGCCAGGTTTTGATATCTCGACTTGATAATGGTTGATCTCTTGGCATTTAGTGTACTTTTTGTTCTTTAGAGGAATATTATCTGTGTATTTCTTAATTTTCATTGTTAGTTTTCTTTAGCTTTTAGGAATGAAAAAGTATGCGCATCGGTTTGGTCGTGAATATTGTAGATTATTCAAATGACAAAATTGAAAAGCTTTCCAGTTATTTAAGTTATTATGCTGTCCTTATTTGCATCAGAATGAAGATTTTTTAATTCATGATTTTGTAACTGATCCACTCATCTCCATTTTGACCATTTGATAAACTTATATAATATCCTTTAATTACTTTTGTTTTGCTATGATTTCTCCATTGCTCCTGCAATCTGTCATGCATATGACAGTTTATTGATTTTGATATCTTTCATAATTACCTCACTTTGTGATTTCGAAGTGTTGAATACTGTCCCTTTTTTGTACATAAACTTTGAGTCAAATGGAAAAATGTAGATTTGTATATATACATAACCAGTTGGAGTCCACAGATGATTATGCAAAGAAGTATGCTGCATTTGTAAGTAATATTCATACGTAGAAACTCACAATATTCAACTGAGGTGGAAACTAAACATGTTCTTTAACGTGTCTTCACTGATCCTTTCCTTAATACTAAATGATGGTTGATTGTTTGTCAGTTATTTATTGCTTTAAAAGAAGATTATACAGTTTGTGGAGCGAAATACTACAACAGTTTTTTAAGGATTTTCATGAAACTTCACACCAATATTTTACATGATGAGTTGTAGTGTGTGACATTTTTTTATCACATTTGCAGCCATCTTGAAAATTATATTTCAATCACATTCAAGATGACCTTCTTGGCTTTTCTCAAAAATATGTCTGACAAAGCGGTATTGCAGGGATATTAATCACTTTCAGTGTAGCTCTAGTTTGTATAGTAATATCTTTTTATTTCTTTATGTAGTCCTGAATTTGGTTACTTTTTCAACATACATGTACTAGTAATATTACTTACTACAAACAAGGCCTTAACCATCTGTACATTTTGTTGGTTTAATTAATACAACTTCTTAGTCAAGTCTGCCTCTTTAGCTCAGTTGCTTTGCCAATCTGAGGTTCTTGTTTCGAACCCTGGGTGTGGTGTGTATTCTCCGTGACAACTTGACTGAAGATATTATAGTCATTTGTCCTCTACCTCAGATTCATGTTGGGAAGTTGTAAGTTGCCCGGGAAAGAACACTGGTTAGTACTGGTTGGTTACCCAGGAACACTGGTTAGTACTGGTTGGTTACCCAGGAACACTGGTTAGTACTGGTTGGTTACCCAGAAACACTGGTTAGTACTGGTTGGTTACCCAGAAACACTGGTTAGTACTGGTTGGTTACCCAGAAACACTGGTTAGTACTGGTTGGTTACCCAGAAACACTGGTTAGTACTGGTTGGTTACCCAGAAACACTGTTTAGTACTGGTTGGTTACCCAGGAACACTGGTTAGTACTGGTTGGTTACACAGAAACACTGGTTAGTACTGGTTGGTTACCCAGGAACACTGGTTAGTACTGGTTGGTTACCCAGAAACACTGGTTAGTACTGGTTGGTTACCCAGAAACACTGGTTAGTACTGGTTGGTTACCCAGAAACACTGGTTAGTACTGGTTGGTACCCAGAAACACTGGTAAGTACTGGTTGGTTACCCAGAAACACTGGTAAGTACTGGTTGGTTACCCAGGAACTCTGGTTAGTACTGGTTGGTTACCCAGAAACACTGGTAAGTACTGGTTGGTTACCCAGAAACACTGGTAAGTACTGGTTGGTTACCCAGGAACTCTGGTTAGTACTGGTTGGTTACCCAGGAACACTGGTTAGTACTGGTTAGTAATTCAGGAACTCTGGTTAAGTCGACAGACTGTTGTACATGTTTAAAACACTGTTGAAACATTGCATATACTCAGACACACACACACTCTCTTCTCAGTCATAATAGAATGGATTAAGCTAAACACATGGGACATAGGTGTATGTAATGTGTGATTAATTTGTTGATTTGCAATTTGCAGTGTCTTCTTGCTGTGCTGTTGATTGAATTATGCTACTTTAATCTAATGTTTTAATGGGTTTGTTGTGGTATTTCATTGATTTGTCTTCCTGGTAAGATTTGATTGTTTACAGATTATGTATTTAGTCTTTTCAGATATGCGCTACTGCTACTGCACGTCTAACAATTTGTAATTTAAGTCATTTTAAATACAATACGCTCTCAGGGCGTCAAGTTTCTTATATTTTTCCTATATTGAGGGTCATGCTATATTTTCCTATAAATTGTGCGTGAATTCCTGTATTTTCTTGGAATTTCTATAAATTACAATTTTATCAGTGAGTTAGCAAGAACTATGGCATTCTAAAGGAATAAAATGGTTACATATTGAAAACCTTTTAAGTATCATGTATATGTATTCCTAAATCCAAAACTTCTTTCAGTTGTGGCAATCCTATAGTACTGTTTTGATTTGAATATTACACATGTATACTTTTTTCTTCCCATTTTAGATAGTATACAAAAAAGTCATGCATATGTTTTAATGAAATATTTGTACTTACAACAGGGATTTGAAGTATAAGGAAGTATGGGCTTGCTCTTTTTGAATCAGAGACAAAATTAATTCTAGTCATTTTCATATTATTTTTGTTTTAATTTGTTCCTTTTTTATGTGAAAGCTGTAGTTCTTCATATTTTTAATCAAAGTGAAGAATGGCGAGGGGATGAAGTGGTTTAAGAGCTTCATTGTTCTCTTTCTTATAATTATATAAATTCCTATATTTTAGTTCTGAAATTCATTTATTTCATGCTTTCCGGTGGTTTTCAATGGAATAATGTTAAATTATTATTTACGACGCTCATGAAATTATTGCGTCCACAACTCACTCGGTGAAATAAGTTTGGATCTTACACAGAAACATACAAATATCCTCTATATATTTTTTTAAGATGCATCCTGTATTTCTGCCCTGCATTCTGTATTTTGAGCTATGAAAGCAAAACTACTCTATATGTATATAATAAATTAGCAGATAGACTTGTTTTACGCTCATACCTCGGTTTCATTGAAACAACTTTGGATGACTACTCTGTATAGGTTCTGTCAGATGGGAATGACACTGTTGCTTCAATCCATATGATCCATTTCAAATTGTATTATAGTAAAAGTGTCATTCATGGTGATTTTGTATGTTTTTGACCATATGGGTTTGTAAAGATCAATGAATGCTTGAGTGTTCCATTGCAAACACAGTCAGTATTGGTTGAACTTGTTAATAAACTTTGTGGATACTGGATGAAGTAATGGATGCTTGGGTGTTCCATTGCAAACACAGTCAGTATTGCTTGACCTTGTTAATAAACTTTGTGGATACTGGATGAAGTAATGGATGCTTGGGTGTTCCATTGCAAACACAGTCAGTATTGATTGACCTTGTTAATAAACTTTGTGGATACTGGATGAAGTAATGGATGCTTGGGTGTTCCATTGCAAACACAGTCAGTATTGGTTGAACTTGTTTATAAACTTTGTGGATACTGGATGAAGTAATGGATGCTTGAGTGTTCCATTGCAAACACAGTCAGTATTGCTTGACCTTGTTAATAAACTTTGTGGATACTGGATGAAGTAATGGATGCTTGGGTGTTCCATTGCAAACACAGTCAGTATTGGTTGAACTTGTTTATAAACTTTGTGGATACTTGATGAAGTAATGGATGCTGGATGGAGGCATGTACCATCAGGATTAATGAAATCTTTTTTAAAAAGATAATGTCAATATCCTTAGAACTTACAGCTGTGTATGTTTATTTGTAGATATTTAATGACTTATGACAGTATTCTGTTTGTCTGGTATGATGGTGTTACTTTCTGTGTGAGTTCAGTGATGGCTCACTTACTCTGTGGTTTGTAACTTCTGTACAATCATTTCTATTGTTCATACCATACCTTCTCTAAAAACCAGTCACATCACTTCATTATGTTGATTGATCTTTTGTAATCTGCAAATACATTCATTCTACAAATAATCTGAAATGACACAAACGCTAGAGTGTGCTTTGTAACAAACAGTACAAAAACCGGCATTGTATACAATATAAAATGAGGGAATACAGAGGATGTTTTATATGTAATGTTGTCATATAGGAAAATGACCTTTTCTTAGTTCATACTCTCCAGGTATTTCCCTTTGTTTACAAGGTTTTTCACTGTCTGATTTAGATTTACCCAGCAAATGCTGGTTAACAGCAGATCCTACCACATGTCTAGGGAAAAAATGTCCACCAGATAGACAATTTTTGAGTCTGGGGAAAAGGAAATAGTCCTTAGTGTCATGAGAGAGAGAATAATTTGCTACAGGGAACACCAGATACATCAGACAGTGCCTCCCCACACAGACCTCCGGGAAAACAGCAATCCATAAAACATAAGGCACTTGAGGAGGTTAAAGGGTACTTATGTCAGGGAACAGAGGCGCAAGGACTCGCCTGGCAAACCATAGAACATAACTAGGAGAATCAAAGAGGACAAACAGTGAAGAGTGGAAATTAATGGATGGAAAAGATCACAGGACAAGTCAAGACAGCTGGCATCAATAGGCTGAAACTGTGCAGAAAATAGCCTGGACACTATATAAAGTCATAGAATTGCACTGGGGAAAGGGAAATCTAACATATACTCAAAACACAAAAAGAAATAATAACCATACAGCGATTTACAGTGAATAAGGGGCATGCTTGATAACCGTGGAAAATCAGTAGGTCAAAGAGACATACATGTACACTAATACTCCTCCCTGGACATGTGTTAGCATTTTTTTGGCGCACAATATTGTCTATGACTTAGTGAGTCCACAAGATTGTCTATGGCCATGTGAGTCCACAAGATTGTCAATGGCTTTGTGAGTCCACAAGATTGTCCATGATCATGTGAGTCCACAAGATTGTCCATGATCATGTGACATTATTTATTTGTATGTACAGTAAAACTTCGAAACCTCGAACAGTTTTGGGTCGAACACAGTAGATACCTCGAACAGGTTCTTAGGTCCCGGCAAAACCCCTTCTTATTTCATATTAACGAACAGTAGATCACTCGAACGGAGATAGGTCGAACACTCGAACAGGTTGTGCGGTCCCTAGATACCATTTCATTCATTGTTCACCCCAGATAGGTCGAACAATACAATAATTCACACCTTTTATGGACCGAGCGATATTCTATTCTTTGTTGACAGGGAAGATTGGTGACACGTGTTATTCGCACCTAGTGATAATTACTTGATTGTTGCACTATAAACAATACAGTGTACATGTACTTATGTGACAAACAAATCACTTAAGAGATCCATTAAATATTTAATGAACTCCAAACGGGAATTTTAATTGTTAATTGTCTATTGATTGCCGAGTGAATAAAATTCAGAAATAACAAATTATCGTATTTTATAAATATCTTAATCAAAAGCGCAAACATCATTGAGTAAAATCCTTCAAATGTTGATATTGATATAAATACGATCAGACATTTATTACCCTTATCATTATCAAAATGAACAACAACGAAAAAAAATAGAACATCGTAATTGTTTACTATCTCGTCTGTATATTATTCTTGTGTGTAAGAATAAACGAATCATTTACTTAAATATGTTTTAGTTTTCTTTAATTTCTTTTTTAATTATTATTATTATGAATAATGCTGTGACTATTGATCGACGTGCATTCAGTATGAAAACACTAACAACACACAAATACCATGCGTTAAGCATGCTTAGTACACTTGCACCGGTGACAGTTCGTACATATATACGTATACGGTAGATGCCTCGAACAGGTAGATGGCTCGAACTAATTCCTCGGTCCGACGGCAGTTCGAGGTTTCGAAGTTTTACTGTACTTAGGTAGTGGAGTTCCTCTGATGGAACGGATAGGTATGTGATCTTGATGTATGTTTTCTACTATTCCTTCTCCTGTTGCGTTTGTCTATATCAGTCTGAGGAAGTTTTGTATTATGAGTGTGGCCTTCCCTCCTCCACTGTTGCTGTCTGCTTTCTAGTGTAAGATTCATGTTCTCATTGACCTTACTACTTATCCATCCCCGTCATTGGTATGTTCTGTGGGAAGTGTGAATGTATGAGGATGTAGAATATCACAGTATTGTATAAAATATGAAGACATTTTCTGTGTTCTTGAACTCATGATATTATTCCCTATTATTGTGTAAATGCAAAATGATCTAACTGTAGATATATATAGCAGTTTTTCTTTCTACCCTCTGGGTGAGCTAGGGTGGACATGCTTTACTTTCATGAGCTGATTAAGATCAATACTTTTTCAGGGCTTGTTATACCCCCACAAACAAAGTTTGAGGGGGTATATAGGAGTGAGCTTGTCGGTCGGTCGGTCTGTCTGTCGGTCGGTCGGTCGGTCGGTCTGTCGGTTTTCATGGTTTCCGGACGATAACTCATGAAAGGCTAGACAGATTTGAAAAATTTTTGGTACACAGGTGTAACATCAGAAGATACAGGTCAAGTTCGATATTGGGGCTGGTGGGGCCAAGGTCAAGGTCACTGTTACTAAAAATAGTTTCTCTTACTTTCACTTACTAGCAAATGGTTTGTTTTTAGTTGTAAACGACTTATCTTTCTGTGAAAATAACCGTTATTTCTAGCATATTGTTTGATATATTTTGCATTGATTTAGTTCCATTTTGCCCAGCTTTTTGTGAGCAATTCTATACAAGTTCAGTTTTTTATTTCACAGGAACTGTTGATTAGTTCTTACTGTTCTGTTGGCAGCATTTTTGGTTTATTACATTCAGATACTAGCAAATGGTTTGTTTTTGTTGTTGAAGACTCGCCTTTCAGTGAAAATAACGGGATTTCTTTTAAAATCCATTGAAATAAGGCATAATATAATGTTATATCCAGGTAGTTTGATTATTTGATTAAATCTGTGAAACTGCAGTCAAGGACAATGGAACAAAATGTCTTGATTGCGAATATAAATTGTATCAATTTAATACGCTTTGTTGCTATATTTGTTCGAATTTGAATGCAAAATGTTCAGATCTTGGGAGTTAAAATCAAATATATTGGTGTTACTAGTTCATACTCTAGTCGAATGTATCATTATATTTCTTTGTGACAAAGTGCTATATATTACTGTTCATTTTTTCTATTTTATTGATTTTGACCTGACTCCCATACTGTGGTATTCATATCACCTCCGAAATATTAAAATGTACACAATTCTTATTATAACCCCACTTCAAAATATGCAATGGGGGCTATATGGGAATCACCACTTGTTCCGTCATGTCACATAACATGGTTTTCCATGAATTATTTCTACCAAGCCTAGTTGTGTATATTGTCGGCACATTCTGATTGTGGTCCTGTAGTGATAGATAGTGATAGATAATTTCATTGTCTTGACTGGCGGCCATCTTTGAATTTATCAAAAATATGTCTGACAAAGCGGTATTGTGGGGGTATTAATCACCTTCAGTGATAGCTCTAGTTTTTTCTTGGATGCAGTAAAGGAACCCATTCCTAATCGATAAATAGATTGTTTTTTTCCCAATCCAAACCTGAAAAGTACCCAAAATCAGCAAGAATATAAAATGAAAATTCAGCACTAATTGATAGGTTTTAGGTTAGACCTCGAGTATAGTCAAGTAATGGAGAATACTAAAATAAAGTTATTTTGAGAAAGAGTCAATATTTGGTCAGTAATTGTTACCTAATATGTTCCCCAATTTAGACAGTCAAGACGGTAATTTTCCCAAATACACCAGACCTGGACCCATTTCTAAAATGGTTAAAAATGCCCTCCATTTGTTTGTTGTGTTTTATTTCTAGTGACCTTCATATTGAACAATCATTCACAATCGCTTGTGTAATCTTGTATGTTTTCTCGATATATTTACTTGCGTGTTGCTTCCACACTGACATATGAACCGGTGTTTTCTCCTATTTCATCTAAAAGAGATATTATTATCCCTACCCCTCCCATCATGATCAGAGTATTGAAGATGCTATGCAACAATTGATATGATGGTTCCAAAATCAATACTGTACTTTGACAGAAAAATAAGAAGGATAGTGACTTGTTCAGTGATGGTTATACACCTAGATGGTAGTCTAACATAGATTCAGTTTTTCCAATACAACATCTTACCGCATACAGAATAACAGACCATTTATTGGTGTCGCTGTTTTACCAATGCAGGCATACTTGTGTACTTGAGAAAATCATATCATGGAAACTGTGGAGAGAAATAGCTAGGAAAAAATAACGATTTTACTATGATGCTAATTCATACATTCGATTCTTTTTTGTGTCGATGTTTCATGATTTGCCATCTGTTTGCTTGAGCCAAATTGTGAATTAAGTGGATTCTTTATGATAATGAATGATATGTGGAAAATGTAGCCAACAGAGACAAAATGCTCAAACCCAGCTGATCTGGATTATTGCCTTCTTTTAAATGGTGGGTGTGTTAATGTTGTTGATGTTATATAAGATGTTGTTCTAGTTTTTACAGGTGTATTGTACCAGTGCTGGGTGATTAGAGTGGTGTGTTTGCTGGATGCAGCACTGTGGTTGTGGGTACGGACACAATCTGATGATTTGTCTTTGTATCGTGACATAATTTCTCGGTTAAGGGTTCTGATATATTGGATTTTAATCTGTGTGTTTGTGAATTTCATTCAATGACTGCTGACTCTGTGATGGGGGAGTGTTGCGTTTGTGTCTGAAAGTGGTAAAAATCTGAATACATTGATTATGTGCTTTTACTTTTTCAGATTTTATGTTAATTCTTGATACTATATTACTGTATAATTATTAGAAAGTGTGTTTAGGGATTGACTTCCATAGATAAAAGATTAATTCTGTATTTATTTATTTTTGAGATTTGAGAAATGATGAAAGGGTGCCCATTGTAAGTTGTAGGTTCCATATACTGAGAAACCTCAATAATAAGACCACCATTTATTCTAATATTTTCCTCTGACAATATAGAAATCTGTGAAATTGAATTCCTATCACTGTATCGAGTCTCTATTTGCACCTGAGTTTTTTTAGGTTTGAGGTTCGTTCTGAGGTGTTTAATGCTTTGACAATACCTAACTGATAATTTCCCAAGGTAAAAGGTGACATTGTTTGTTTAATGTTACTCAAGTGAACGAACATGCGATAAGCATGCCGTGATCATTGCAATTTGTATTGGTTATAAATGACACATAATTTAATCGCACATTATATAACGAGTGAATGTGTTCACAACTTAAGCAGCATACCTTTGAAGGTAGGTATGATTGTAAAAGATTATGCATATAAACTAAATAAATATTTTCAAAATGTCAGCACCCATCATTAGCTCATCACCTGAAAGGATTCGGCATGAACTAAAATACCATTGATTAATGAAAGTGAAATGTGCCCAAAACCTACTTTGAAGTAGTTAGCAGAAAAATAGAAATTCAGGAAGTCTACTGCATGTTCATATCGTATTTTAGTCTTGACAATGTGTGTTTTACCATTTTATGTGAAACTTCGAGAATACCATGCCATTCAAAATAATGAATGAAATCATAAGTCCGACAGATGTCGGTTTTTCTCAGCGTCCACTGTACAAACATACAAGAGAACTTGTTATACAACTCGCAGCTTAAGCCTTACCATGAACCTGTTATCCCCAACCAAGATTCATCAAAATTATGTCCCTTAGGTCAATTTTGGCCCCACCCCCAGAGATCACATGTTTTACATAGACTTAGATCTGGAGATATTGATATGGAATATCTATGAAAATCTTCTTATCTAGAACCAGAAGACCCAGGGTTTTGATATTTGGTATGTAGCATTATCTAGTGGTCCCCTACCAAGAATGTTCAGATTATGCACCTGAGTTCAAAACTGGCCCTGCTCTGGGAGTCACAGGTTTTCTATAGAATATCATGGGAAAATCTTTAAAAATCTTTTCCGAAACCGCACAGTCCAGGGCTTTGATGTTTGGTATGTAACATTGTTTGTGGTCTCCTACCAAGCTTGGTCAAATTATGCATCTAGGGTCAAAACCAGCCCAGCCCAGGGGTCACATGTTTTCTATAAAATTATAAGGAATAACTTAAAAAATGGTCTTGTCCAGAAAAATGTTTATCAAGGGTCCAAGTGCACAATGTAGCCAGTAGAGCATCAGGTCCTCATGGCAAAGCCAAACTACACCATATCCATTGGTATTTCTTTCACGAAGGCTATTTTTAAAAAAAAAATTGATTTCAATGCTCCTGTACAGGTTTATTGGCTTTAAGTGAAAATACACTGGTTAATTTGATTTTTCTTGTTCACATATGATTATTCATTGTTTAAGTTCGCACTACTTCCTTCTTTGGTTTCAGAATGTTTTCACTGAACATCGCTGACCTTGTCTTCATTTGCTTTTCTGTGATTGTTTACCAGTATTTGTTTATGTTTTTGTTCTGTGACAGAAGTATCTTGCATTGTCAGTTCTGTATTTGACAGTGGAACATACTTGACGTATATATAGAGCATGTTTACATCAGTGACCATCAGCTGTTGATTCAGATTCTCCTCTCTGGCCCAAATATGATCAGTAAACAATCAGGACTGTTTCTGACGCTTCCTGATCTATGGGACTGATGTTGTCACATTGTATGATAGTTTTGCTATCTTAACCACAATGGAGAGGACATATTCTGCTTTCCTAGTTTGTTGATTCTCTTGCTGAATCATTTGATGTTATGACACCCATATATTTCTGTAAATGACTTGTTGATTAGTTTGTCTCAACTCTCGTGCTGTGTGCCATGATAATGATATGATAGTGTCATCAGTAATGCTCTCCCACTGAGCAACTGATACGTATGTTGCTTCGTCAGCTGATGATTTGTCACTCGTCTGTTGTTGAAGGAACATAAACAAACAATTTGTGATTCAGGATCAGACCTCCTCAGTGATTTGTTTTCACAACTAGCCTGACGTCAATCCTAGCCTTTACTCACTCTGGATCGTGTGGAAACTGCATGATTTCAAAGGTCATTTGTCCACATCGTTTTACACTACATGTAGTAAATTAAATATTTGCTGTTCAGCCTCTCACATATGTATGTCTTTGTCTGTTGAATGTGCCAAACACATTCAACCACTCTTAGATGCAGACTCCATCCTTCTATGTTCAGTTTGTAAGCAAAAAAAATAATATGGTAATAGTAAGTTGAACGAATAGGAATTGAATAAAAGTTGTTGTGGAATGGTAAGTCTGAATCTATCTGTAAATTGATAAGGAGAGCAACTCCATAACATTGACCATTATTGGTGATGAAAAATGATTGCTAATTTTGGGAAATTTAACTGAAAATGAATGCCAAGTGATGTGTTTTATGAAGAGTTTAAAAGGAAAATGTTTGTTTATCAACTTAATTGAGAGGTAGGATGATACTGATCACAGCTCATGCATGGGGTTGAAACCACAAGAAGGGTCAACATGTCACGAAAAAAGCCTTAATGTGATTCCATGTAAACGGCCCTGCTTTCTGTAAGTGTTAGCGGCTAACGTTTTGTAATGTTTGCAATTTGGTTCCCCGTGTGCAGTGAATGTGATACAGTGGGTCAGGGATACAATACAAAATACTTTCATGGCGTTCGCAAATGTTAGCCAGAACTGAATGCAGGGCAGGTCTTACATTGTGTTAGTTGTGGTTTCTCAATATAAAAAATGTAAAAATGATTGTTTTAACTTCAGACATTCTTACTAGACTATTTTATGTGATTCTAGGTATACATGGTCACTTAGTTTTCTTCTCAAACAATTAAAACAGCTGTAATGTTTGTTGTTTGGCTATATATTGATCACATATATGTAAGGATAGCCTGTACACTACCAAGGGGTTACATTCTAGGGAATATATTGTGGAAAAAAACCTTTACCCTTAAAATTCTGCTATATAAACATTTAGTGCTTACCGGTATATCTTACTACTTGTGTAGAAATGCATTGCAGTGTTTTCTGTTGATACAAACATTCTTAACACTTTGGGTAATTGTTCATTGTGTCTTTTCACATGACCTTTGGGTTGACAATTATTGAAATTTGTATCCCAATTTGTGCGACATATTTCTGACCACATATTTGTTACCTTTTAACATTTTTTCCCCATATAATTGGTACATTGTCTTCTGTAGACTGCATTGAAATACTCGGCTACATGTATAATGCTGTTAGATTGACCGCGAACAGATATGTGAACTTTCAGGCCCAATCCATGTCAATTTTTGGTAAAGAAATGCTCTCGTGCATAAACTATAACTGCTCTGTGGTTTACTTTTCTATCAAAACTTTCTCCGAACCAAAACAAACACGAATATTTCAACACACCCATTTTGAAATGTAATGGTCCTGGTAATATATTCACGAGTTTGCAGTTTACAGTAATAAAAAGCAGTACATGTATACTACAGCAGTATTTATGTTAAGTCCCATAAATATTTCTTGTTGCTGGTTTGACCCTAAGCCCCCCCCCCCCCCCCTATCCCACTCGGGCGTCTCGAAAAAATTGTGTCATATGTAAAATGTCCAGAAATGGGGCATATATATATGGGAAAGATATGTATTGGATTGAACATTTAACATATTGAATGAATCATGAAAGTTGTTCTACCCAGTATTCATTTGCTGGTATGACTACAGTTAAATGGGTGTCCTATGGTATATCGTTATGTTCTGTTGGTACTGGTATAATGTCTTATTTATTATGTTTCTCATATGTTACTAATCAAAACTATGCAAATTGATATATCTCATAATTGGACCAGGAAACTTTATTGTTCAATTATCAAATATTAAAGACTAGTCATTGTTAGTCTATAGTAATGCCATGCATTGCAGCTTAGATAATGATAATGATACAGGTTGTTAATGATACTCTTCAGTCAGGATTGTTGTTGAGCTAAGATGTTACCGTCTTCTGTCTCTGTATCTCCTGTATTTGAGTTAAGATGTTACTGGCTCTGTAGCTCATGTTGTTGAGCTAAGATGTTACCGTCTTCTGTCTTTGTATCTCCTGTATTTGAGTTAAGATGTTACTGGCTCTGTAGCTCATGTTGTTGAGCTAAGATGTTACCGTCTTCTGTCTTTGTATCTCCTGTATTTGAGTTAAGATGTTACTGGCTCTGTAGCTCATGTTGTTGAGCTAAGATGTTACCGTCTTCTGTCTTTGTATCTCCTGTATTTGAGTTGAGATGTTACTGGCTCTGTAGCTCATGTTGTTGAGCTAAGATGTTACCGTCTTCTGTCTTTGTATCTCCTGTATTTGAGTTAAGATGTTACTGGCTCTGTAGCTCATGTTGTTGAGCTAAGATGTTACCGTCTTCTGTCTTTGTATCTCCTGTATTTGAGTTAAGATGTTACTGGCTCTGTAGCTCATGTTGTTGAGCTAAGATGTTACCATCTTCTGTCTCTGTATCTCCTGTACTTGAGTTAAGATGTTACTGGCTCTGTAGCTCATTTGGTTGAACTAAGATGTTACCGTCTTCTGTCTTTGTATCTCCTGTTCTTGAGTTAAGATGTTACTGGCTCTGTAGCTCATTTGGTTGAACTAAGATGTAAGCAAATCAAATCTGTCTGCTTCTGTATTTATATGCAGATAGATTGGTTTTCCTTTCACTTCTCCGTCTGTAAACAATGTGGTTTAGGATTTTTGATGTACACTTTCACTTCTCCGTCTGTAAACAATGTGGTTTAGGATTTTTGATGTACACTTTCACTTCTCCGTCTGTAAACAATGTGGTTTAGGATTTTTGATGTACACTTTCACTTCTCCGTCTGTAAACAATGTGGTTTAGGATTTTTGATGTACACTTTCACTTCTCCGTCTGTAAACAATGTGGTTTAGGATTTTTGATGTACACTAATTTTTAAGTCTTGTGTAATTTGATGTTATTGACTCCAGTTGAATGTAACTTAGAGTATTGTCATCTAGCAGTTTCCCAGAATCTTGTGGAATGCAGGAGAAAATATTGTCACAACTATTTATAACCCTTTAGTAATTGTAGCTTCTGCAGGTATTTTAACTGTTGATATGTTGTGTACAGCATTTCACGTCCTTGGTATTGATTGTGTTTTCCCCACCCACTCGAAGGCGTGTTTGTTATCTTGAGGTATTGATCCATACTTGACTACTACTCTTTCTCATGCATAACTGAAATGTTGTTGTGTAAAACTCCAAAACAATACAGTAGTGCCATATAAAACTTGAACATTAAATATTTGTCTGCCTGTATTAAAGAAAGCACATATTAATGCATGCACACTGTATTTTCGTGTCATATTTTGTCTCTTAACCCACTTGAAACAAAACTGTCATATAATCACCTATTGTGAGTATTTAATGACAGAACTTTGTTTATTTTGTGTGATATCATGTGTTTATAAATAGTTACAAACCTATAGAGGGCAATCTTTATGTCTGATAGATTGAAAAATCAATATTTGACCCATACTGATTAAGTTTACCGGTGGATAATTTTGTTTGGTTGTTAGCCAATGCTATGAATATTCTATATTTATTTGTTAAATATGGAGACATAATCAAATACATGGATCTAATTAATTTGACAAATCTTATTAATAATTTTTTATGGAAAGTGACCTTAAGTGGAATAAATGCTTGTTGTATGAGGTGTTAAGATTGAAGAATAACCCTTTGTAGAATACAGGAAGTTAAAGTTTGCCATTTATTCCTACTGATACAATGTATGGTTAGAAGTGTAATTGATTTAAATGGGATTTTGATTTCATGTTTGGATCTGTGTGTGCATAATAGCATTACAAAACATAAATCAGGTTTATCTGTTCTGTGTATTGGATATTTAGAGGTAAACACTCTGTGTGGACAATGTTGATTAAATATTCACAAGTTAGATTATGTACTATTCAATACAATATTGTGTACATGAACTGATATTAAGTTACTCAGATTTAATATCAAGATTAAATATAGGACTATGTAGGGAGTTTTTACTCTGAGACAATAATTTCTGTGATGGGGTGTGGAGTTTCTAGTAATGTGCCTTGTGCTACTGTTCAGACTATTCCTTATGAACCTTTAAAACGTCCAATCGACGATGATGAAGATGTCTGGAGACCGACGGTAAATCTATTTATTTCGTTCATTTAGGCCAACATTAAAAACGTGTTTGTTTCTCCTCCCCCTACCAACACCATTTAATGTTGTGTAGGTGGGGAAAATATTTATTTTCATTTAAAAAAAATCGAAGTAGAGAGGGCATATTGGTTTGAACATGTCGGTCGGTATGTCCGTCCGTCCTTATGTTCCGTTCATCAGTCCGTAACCTTTTTCATTTCCAATCAATAACTCAAGAACCCCTTGACCTATCATCCTCAAACTTGGTCCACACATTTATCTTGGGTAGCAGAGGAACCCTATTGATTTTGGTTTCAAAGGTCAAGGTCACAGGCGGGGCATAATATTTTACAAACATCTCTTGTCCTGTACTTTTTTTGGTTAAACTATTTCCAATGAACATGCATTTAATACTATATGTTTTATTACATTGTCAATGATAATGACATACACTGTCTATGTCTCTTACATAGTTATAGTTACTCCACTTGTCAGCTCTGTAGGACAGTAAAACCTCAATAGTAAGACCACCCTTGGGACGCTTGAAAACTGGTATTCTTATTGAGGTGGTCTTAATATTCAGGTTGAATAAAGAGCAAAGCAGTGAACATGGACTTGAAAATTATGTTCTTAATTTCAAGATGGTCTTATTATTGAGGTGGTCTTTAGATGAGTTTTTACGGTACATATTTCTCTGTAGCCAGGACTTTCAATTTGATTTTATGTGACAAATTTGGAATAAAATGTTTTGAGAAGGTGAATTTTTATTAATAGAAGGCGAAACAATAAATTGTTTTAATTCAGGCCCTAGTGGATGATGATCTTAATGCATAATTAACTAATGATAAGATAATCATTACTTGATATTTTTTTCATATTTAGTATCTTATGTTGAACATGGTTGCTATGAACAATTTTAAAGGTGCTGAACTCCAGATTGACGAGCGAGCAAAAAAAAAGAAAATTGTCAAATATTTACAAAATCTTGATATTGTTGCACGTAAAGCTCTAAAACATTATTACTTTCATTCATCATTACTTGCGAAACATTGTCATAGCGTAGTTTTTCGTATTTTTCCATCGAAAATTTTACTAGGGTTAGTCTACCCTGTAAATCTAAAAACAGAACCGTAAACATTGAGCTCCTGCACATTCGGAACGTCTCTGTCATTCAAACAATTCATCAGCGCAAAGAAAAGAATAAATGCAGTAAACAAGGTAGCTATAAGTCACTTACTATTTATTTGCACGCAACGAAAATAAATAATCACTGAACAATTATCTCCTCTATGTCAGTAGTGGATTACGCCATTGTGTATGTTTATTTTGCAAATTGATCATGTGACTCGTGAGGTGCATGCTGGATGGGAACTCCGCGGTATTTTTAAACTGGAAAACTCCGATTGCTAGATATTACGACGGCGATTTAATTAGCCTAATTGCTTTAAATTATTCAAATATTCACCATCTACAGCTTTTATTTACGTGTATGATGATACAACTACACATATTTTGCGGAATTGCAAAAACGACGATTTGTTTTCAATCTGGAGTTCAGCACCTTTAATATCTGCAAGTGTATAAAAAAAAAATCATTTTATGTAGTATCATATCAAATAGAATAAGTTTTCACATTTTTGATTCAATGTGATAAATCTTACAATGGACACTTTCTTGGATAGGAGAGAGGGAGAGAGAGAGTTAATGTGCCTTACTGTCTGAATTTTATGTGAACTTTGTGTATTTCATGCATCTTTATTTTTTAAAAGACGTCAGCTCTCTATGTAGAATGTTGCTATTTCACCTTTGGCTTTGTTTCTGGTTTTCGAGATGGTATTTTATATTTCCCTTTAAGCTATGTGTGGAGAAAATCTAATTTTTCACCTGAACTTTGAATTTGCTGTACTTGAACATAATTCTGTAACTTATTTGTCACATTGTAACTCATTTAATGTTAATACAAAGTAGTAGACTGTAACAACACACTGATTGTTTATTTATTAATCATTTCATAATTCTGCCAAAAATATCTGCATACAGCTTTAGGAGATGGTACTTGTTTGATTTGTACAAATTGGGATTAAAGTGAGCAACTTTTAATGGGACAAAGTTTGATATGTATGTTCATTATTTACAACATGCATGTTTGTTATTTTCTGGGAAAACAATCCATTTCACGCTGGGAATACTATGCTGTACTTCTAGTAATTTGAATTTGATCAGATTTATTTTAATTAAAGGGATCTCTGTTGGCTGCAAAAGGTTTAAGTTTGCTACAACAGTCTCTGTACTGTGCAAATAATTTATATGAAAATTTACACTAGCCGTGTAGCTATGGTAACAGAGAACCTCTCCTTGTCACATATTAATAATAATTATAGATTATTTTATTATCAGTAGTTTGACCCGACGTCAGGTCATTAAGACATTTCTGGAAGTGTCAACAGCTCTAGCATAATTTGGAAATGGTGTCATTGTTAAGAATTAAAGGTTTCAGTTTGACTGCCAAAACAAATTATTAATCTTCAGTTTAAATGATATTCCTTCGATCTTTTTTTGGAATTCATGTAACTAATAGTCATAGTAACCAGTATAGTAGTGGAGGGGTAGAGTGTCTGACTCCGAATCCAAAGCTCGTACTTTCGAATCTTGTCTTAGGCAAGATTCATATTCCCTGAATGAGGCATGTGTACTTGTTGTTTGTACCATGGGTAAAAACCAACTAATGGCAATTCCGGATTTTGTCTATTACTGTTCTTAATATAACATTAACTCGTTTGAACCAGTTTTATTTTCATTTCAGGAAAAGAAGCAGAGAGAACAGCAGAAGTTGCAGAAAAAGATGAAGAAGAAAGATAGTAAGGCTGCTGGCCAATCAGAAAGTGGTCTCAGTCTTAACGACTTTCCCATGTCTCCAAATAATCCATCTGTGCCTCACTTTATAGAGAAATGTATCGAGTTCATCGAATCTGAAGGTAATACATGGATGTTGATCCTTTTTACAGCATTTTTACTATTCTAAGTAAACTCCGCAGAATCTAAAATTACCAAAGTGTAAACTTTTTTGCCTCAGGAACAATATTCATTTATACAGTTACAAATGCTTTATGTACACAACTAGTTAGGAATACCGTTTTTATGTTCACAATTTCTATTGGTCAATATTTTCCAAAACATGATTTCATTGGCTGATCACCTCAGTTTGTTTACAGCTGTTCTCAAGTATATATAAATGGACTGTACGTCTTTGTGCATTTAGTAAACATGTATACATATTTCATGCTTGAATATTGATAAATATTGTTTGACAGGTCTGCATGCAGAGGGAATCTACAGGATACCAGGAAACAAAGCTCAAGTTGACATCCTTACTGCAAAGTATAGTGAAGGTAGTAATATCTCTTTCTTTTGTTGTTATAAAAACTATTTCATAATAGCATTAAAATGTTAGTGCTGTACCTAACAAGATAGGTTAATATGGATAGGACGACAGTCTGCATTTAGTAAATCTTGTATAAGTACAGTTGGACCTTGTTTATGCGACAAGGTTTTGTCTAACATGATAGGATGACTAGCCTGGATCTAGTCAATCTTGTATAAGTACAGTTGGACCTCGTTTATTTGACAGCCTTCAATCTGAATACATGGTATGATCCAAAATAGATACATGTATCAGGTTCCGATGTATCTCCTTATGCATGTCAAATTGAAATGGGCTTTTCGAAACCATGTATAACTCGAATAAAATTTTGGACCCAATGAACGAGGTCCAACTGTATTTCTCAACTTGGTGTGTGGCATTTCCTGTTCCACTTCTTCATTCCTTTGTGTAAGCATTTCTGTACAAAACTGGTTAAGATAAATATTTTCCCCATACAAACTGTTGATGAGGCTGTTAAAGAGATTATTTTTATTTAACACTTGTGACAATTATGACAATACGATCTTCCGATTGGTTGTTGAGTGTACTACCCACTGAGTTGACATGGTTGTCAAGTGTACTACCCACTGAGTTGACATGGTTGTCAGGTGTACTACCCACCCAGTTGACATGGTTGTCGGGTGTATTACCCACTGAGTTGACATGGTTGTCGAGTGTACTACCCACTAAGTTGACATGGTTGTCGAGTGTACTACCCACTGAGTTGACATGGTTGTCAGGTGTACTACCCACTGAGTTGACATGGTTGTCAAGTGTACTACCCACTGAGTTGACATGGTTGTCGGGTGTACTACCCACTGAGTTGACATGGTTGTCGAGTGTACTACCCACTGAGTTGACACGGTTGGATTCTTGTTTAAAAGATTATTTTGTGATTAAGTGACCACTAATGGGAAGTTCTGATTGATATATCAAGAGTTTCGGGTTCATTTGCAGTATTTGTGTGTATCTACTCACTAATTACTTGAGTTAACAATTGTTAGCCTTGCCATTGTTATTTCCTATATTTTCCTTTTTATTGACTATGTACATAGTTTCATGTATTTCTATACTGTTTTCAGATTACAATGTAGACATATCAATGCTGGATATTCAAGTGAATGCTGTTGCTACTGTATTGAAAGCAATTTTTGCCGACCTCTCAGAACCACTTGTTCCTATAGCTCTGTATGATGAGTTAATAGAAGCTTCAGGTATGCATGGTCTTATTTCATACTGAAATCAAACACATCTTATATTGACATTGTCATGATTTACCACTAAGGCCTGATGATATCTCATTGCTTCATCGTGTACCTCTCCATTAGGGAGATATTGAACTAACTTAGTTTACATCGATTGTGAAACAAATTCTAACAACTTATTTCGATCACTCTCAATGACTGTTCCCTGGATTTCTGATCAGTACTCAAGCCTAGTTAATAGATTGTGTGGACTGCCAAGGAAGCTCACACAAGCCTGGATTCGAACCCAAAACCTGAGGATCTGGAGTCTGACACTCCCCCCTTGACTTTAATTCTTTCAATCAAGAAGTTTGTAATGCACTGTGTCATCAATACATTTACTATTACATTTTTGAGGCCCACATGGAAGATGTGGTTGTCCCAAATGTGCAGCCTCTTGAAATAAAGTCATTATTATTATAATTATAATTATTATTATTATCATTATTATTAGTGTTATAATGTCTTTGACTATGAAAAATGTATTTACTACTAATATAAAGTCTGAATCGAAATTTGTGTTCATTGTATAGTGAGCATTAGTGTGCATCTGCTCTTTGTTAACTGACTGGTATGAAAACTATGCATTATTATATATGTTACAGTGTAGTACAATGTATATGTACTTTCACTTTGTTGAGAACAAATCATAGTTACACTAATATTGCACTGTATATTGATTCAAAACAGAGCGTACCAAGGATTGCTTAGACCCAGGTAAAATATTGTACACAAAGGAGAAAAGCTTTATTTCTCATTTTCTGTTATTATAACACAAGGCCTCTATATTTCTACATATTCTTCAATACACTTTATTTTTCTCAATTATGGGTGATATAACACTAAAGCTTGCTTATATAACCAGTTCATATGTAGACATGATTGTATACTTCATTGGTTACTTTGGTGTGCACCTTGATAATTGGAATTCAATAAGTTTATTTTCACCAAATATGTTAGACTGCTACCGTTGCCATAAGTGTCATATTTTAATTAAGATATTTCTTTGGCTATACTGCTGCCTGGAAATGATTCAAAGTGTCTTGTGCTGCTGACTATAGTTGATATCCTGGATCCAATACTAAAATTAGAACTTGTTCATCACGTCTGTGCTTGTAAATTTACACGAAATCAGTTGCTTACTGTGAATCAAACTGATAATGTAAGCTATACATGTGGGAAGAGTTCGGCAGCAATCCCCTCTAATGAAATTTACAGTGAACAACAACACAAGTTCCGTCATGTAATACCCAACTGAAAAGGCTGAGATAACTAATGTGATATGTTGCATAGTCACCTGCATAAATCTGAAACTTATACCGGGGGTACGAACAAACTTAGATCCATTGAAGTTCAGTCAGATGCTAAATCCTGTCTATGTTTCCATTGCAATTCGAGCACAATTTTAACGGTATATCGTTGCTTGTACTGCAGGATTAGAGGGAAATACCCATATTTATACAAATCTGGAGTGTATCTATTGAGAGCACAAACTGTCCATGTCAAGAACTACGCTTCCACACAGTGCTTTGATTCCAATACCTTTGCATTCACACGCTGCTTTATAACCCACTCAATTTTGATATTTTACCTTTTTTAACCTTTCTCTTATAGCCAATGATTTAGTCACATTAAACGAGATCCACGTTTTTCCGCAATACTAAATTTCGTTGGTAGGCACAATCAGGTGACTACTGAGTTTATAATAGACAGGTATTTTCCTGTATTAGAACCAATCAAATGTGTACACAATATAGACAATATATGGCCTTTCGTGTCCAGGGAAATTTTGACGATCTAGCTAATCAGTTTTATTTCATGTCATTTAGCATTTATAGAAGGCAGAGTTTCGTTCTTTCATCGAGGATTGTACTGATACATATTACAAATAGTGTGACGAATTTGAGTAAAACGATTACGCATTTTAAAATATATGCAGATTCCGCATCGACAGCTGCATGAATGGTCTTAAATTACTACACATTTACAGGCATCAACATAATTTTGGCATGCCGACGGAACGATAGTCACTTACATTCGATTTATTTTGTTTTTCTAGAAATTTACACTGTCAAAGCACCATTTCTATGACAGTGAGATCTGTCTGTTCAAAGCACTGTTGCATAACCTTTATATACACATGTTAACTGTCCTACATTTAGGATGTTATCGAGTCGTTGCAAGCAGCTTGCAGAATGGCTGTGGACACATGCTGATTCGCCTGTCTAAAAGTAGAAAGTATCAGTTATGCAACAGTTATAAAGCAGGGGTTGATTATGAAGGACAGAGGACTGTTATTACCCTTACTGAAAAAAATTGAAATCTAAGTTCTGGTTACACTACATTGGTGGAAAAATTGAGGGGGGGGCTGTCTAACTTTTTCTCATGTGTATAGTATTAAAGTCTGCGTGTTGAGCTTAGTTTGGTCATAGTGTCTTTTATAACATAATAAAGCTATGAAGGCAATACTTAAAGCATGAAAAGAATGATATACATGTAATAATAAACAACAAACTTTGTGTGAAGGGGTTTGATCTGTGTTTCATGGTAGGAATTTGTTTTGAACACCCCTTGTGAATATTTAGAACAAAGATAACAGGTTGGAGAGTATTTTGCTGGACTTACGGTCAAGCTATATTGTGTCTGAAAACACACTTCAACCCTTTTTGACCAGAAATGCATGATATGTAGACAATTAACATTTAATTAAAAGAAGGTCATGTGTTATGAACTCAATTACTAATGCTGGAATGTGTACCATCTAACTACATTGTATTCATACGTAATCAGAAAACTTTTACTTGTATCTGTATCAGACATCCATAGAATAATACATTATTTTTAATTTACTGTACTACCATTATGCATGTGTAATACAATCAAGGTGCTATGAAACATTCTATTAATTTACTGTACATTTTCATTAATAATGCTTGTTGGACGTCATGCATAATCATTGGCAACATTTGGTGATGGTTTTGGTAAAAACTCCTATAATTTGGATTTATATCATCTTCATCATGCTTGCTAAACAAGAATAAAACAGATTTATTGATTTCAAACGTCTCTTGAATAATTCAATGTAATGTTATTGTTACCCGAGGAATTGAAACTGGCTAAATTGTACATGTTTGTTACCTACTAATTGCTAATTCATAAGTCCAAGTGGTTTCAAATTTATAAATGAATTTTGGGATTCTTTCAAATATTAATTATTTATGTATCAAGCTGCCTGATTGGCTGTTTCAGATTATAAATATATCCAATGAAAAGACTTGACTGATTATTGAACATGATGATGTTAGTGATCTCCTTTACATAGTGTTGCTAGGGAAAAAATCACTTGCGGAAAAATTTGCACTCCTAGTAATACAACAGTTCATGCTTGTGCTTGCCTCTGGAAACAGCATTTTTCATCCATAGAAAATCTCGCAACTTGGTTCACACAGTCTAGTATATAAACACCATACATCGTATTAATTCATCAACATTACATCACCTACCTCATGCATACAAAAGTCTTTGTTTTAAGTCTCAAAGAGACAAAATGCATGAGTGTGAATCTGCTCTAAAAGTTGCCCCCTCTAACTTGAGTTGAGTCAGTTTGCCTATTTCCGCTGATTTAAGCTATATAATCAGACCTTGTTCATTCGAATTCATCGGGTCCCAATTTTTGTTTTGAATAGTATATGGTTTCGAATAGCCCATTTCAATTTGACGTGCATAAGAAAATACATCGGGACCTGATATTTATTTCAGATGATACCGAGTATTTGGATAGAAGGTTTTCGAATGAATGAGGTCCATCTGTATATTATCACAACAAAACCATTGTACGAGATGAAAAATAGAATCACCTTTAAATTCCCAGTTTATCATATAGGAGCCTTAAGATTTAAAAATGTAATACATTTCTATGAGTAAAAATTATTAAAAAATATTTTGTTGATTTTTGGGTTGATTTTTGCCATCATTATGTTTGGTTGTTTTCATTGTCATGTTGTCATTGTGTTAGTCTTGATGTTCTGTTTATCAGTTTCACTATCAATGCTAAACTGTTGTGTTAATGGGTGTTTTTATTTGTTCCGTCTCATTTATTGTCATCGTATCATTTTTTTTATTTATTTCAACAACACTATACCAGTTTGTATGATATTGTCCACACATATTTATGGTGGATTTTGTTGCTGTGTTACCATGTCCTTACATTTACATTTTCTATGTTAGCACTTTCTTCACATGAGTTGTGTATGTGTTTCCTTCTTTAAACAGAAAATTGTATTCATAGAAACAGAAAGATTCCAATCATGTCTTTGATATACATTGTCATTATTGTTTTTCATCTGTGCAAGTCTATCTGTGGTTACAGATCTTGCCTATACTTGTCATTGGTCTGTGTTCAATACGCGTTGCATATGTCTGTTTACTTTGTATTTTTGGCTTAAACTAAGTTGAAATACTTCAAAAAATATCTTTTGACATTTTGCTCAAACTATACTCAATGCCTTTAAAAACGCAACTAAAAACTGTCTGCATCAACAAGGCGACGTTATAAAGAAAGAATTATATTTTAATTCTCGAACATAATTTCCTAAACTTAATCAATTATGAAATATGAATACTAGAGACATAGTTTGATTTCTTTTTGATGAATGATTCACACATTTGTAACAATAAAACGCGTTTAACATTTGGAACAAAATGAAGGCCAAGTGAAATAGTTGCATTTTTATTGGCGTTAAGTGTATATCAAAATGGCAATTACATACAAATTTTGACCATAGAAATTTATACTTGCACTTCTTGAAATTTGTCACTTATCATCATACATCACTAACATACAGCATTGTGTTTATTGTTCCAGTATAATTTGTATGTATGTATGTGTCTGTGAGACGAGCCATATGTTAGATAATATATATGTATGTATATCATGAATTATGAAGATGACGAATGAACGCCATGATCATCCTACCATAATAAATTGAAGTTTAATAATAAAGAAATAAGGAACAATCAATTACCTTGTGCTTCAACTATCTACTGGCACATGTCAGGTATTTTGTGGGATAGCGAAGTCTGATCAAGGGGTAATAGTGAAACTAGTCTATTTGCATGTAACTAAAGAGGCAGATAGACTCTTTTTGCTTTTGTTCCTAGAAATATTATCTATGTATTAAACTCTATGAAACAGTGTCTAAAATTGCCATATTTATTATTTTCAGGGGTTGTAGACAAGAGCAGTAGGGTTATAGCACTACGTGGTGTCTTTTTAAAGATGCATCCTCTCAACTTTGAAGTCCTTAAATTTCTCATCACCCATTTACACAAGTAAGTATATCAGATAGTGTACAATGTATCTTGTTAGCTGTTGTAACTACACAGCAGTTCCTTGGGTGATAGTCCACTAAAAGTGTGTTCACACCATGTTGATTTGTTAACTGCCTGCCCAGTTAGCTCAGTTGTTCGAGTGCTGAGCTGACAGGGGACACCAGGGTCATTTCGAGGGTTCAGTGCAAGACTATACTAACAACTATATAAATTCATAGGAGTTAGGATAGTTTTGCGCCGAACCCTTGATTTGTCCTCCACCTCTGATTCATGTGGAGAAGCTGTCAGCTGCTTGCAGAAGGGCAGGTTAGTATTGGTTGATAATTAATTCCAGGGGCCTTATTCACAATTTTAAGACTGAAACTCAAAATGCTCTTATTGCTCCGATGTTATTATAACAAGACTAGATTTTAATAAAAATTGGCAAAAGTGTTCAGTGGGTTTCAACAATTATTCAGATAAAATTTCAGTCATTAAGATTTAATGAAACTAAAATGCTGGTAAATATAATTTTTGCAAATTTAAAGTTAAAATTGTTAGTGGCTAAGGCCCCAGGAAAACTGGTTAGGTCAACTGACTCCCATGAATGACTGAAACAATGTTGAAAAATGCTGTAAAATGTGATAAAAAATAACAAAAAAAGTGTGGTTGCTAGTGTGCAGACAAGTTTCCATGTGTGCTTTTATACATGTTTGAACTGTGAAACTCTGTTGTCTGAGTAATGACCATAATGGGCTTCTTGTTTTATTAATAAATACGATCTTCGTTGTTTGTATGAAATATATGTACTTGCTATTTTGAAGTATTTATCCTGGCTTTGATGTTCATGTGAATTGCTATTCAATGAAAGAATTATATTTTATTATACCCCCACAAACGAAGTTTGAGGGGGTATATAGGAGTGAGCTTGTCGGTCGGTCGGTCGGTCGGTCGGTCTGTCGGTCGGTCTGTCGGTTTTCATGGTTTCCGGACGATAACTCATGAAAGGCTAGACAGATTTGAAAATTTTTAAAAAAATAGCAATTTGGTTTCCGGCGAATAACTTGAGTTACATTGATCATATTGACATCAAACTTGGTGTACAATAAGAACATGTGGAGAGCTCGCTTGGGATTGCTTTTGGGTTCGGGCCGACAAAGGTCAAGGTCACCATTACTAAAAATAGAAATTTGGTTTCCGGCCAATAACTTTAGTTATATTGATCATATTGACATCAAACTAGGTGTATAGTAAGAACATGTGGAGAGCTCGCTTGGGATTGCTTTTGGGTTCGGTCCGACAAAGGTCAAGGTCACCATTACTAAAAATAGCAATTTGGTTTCCGGCGAATAACTTGAGTTACATTGATCATATTGACATCAAACTTGGTGTGTAGTAAGAACATGTGGAGAGCTCGCTTGGGATTGCTTTTGGGATCGGTCCAACAAAGGTCAAGGTCACTGTTACTAAAACTAGCAATTTGGTTTCCTGCGAATAACTTGAGTTTCGTTGATCATATTGACATCAAACTTGGTGTACAGAAAGAACATGTGGAAAGCTTGCTTGGGATTGCTTTTGGACCTGTTCTGACGAAGGTCAAGGTCACCATTACTAAAAATAGCAGTTTGGTTTCCGGCGAATTACTTGAGTTTCTTTGAACATATTGACATCAAACTTGGTGTACAGTAAGAACATGTGGAGAGCTTGCTTGGGATTACTTTTGGGTTCGGCCCGACAAAGGTCAAGGTCACCATTACTAAAAATAGAAATTTGGTTCCCGGCGAATAACTTTTGTTTTGTTGATCATATTGACATCAAACTTGGTGTATAGTAAGAAAATGTGGAGAGCTTGCTTGGGGTTGCTTTTGGACTCGTTCCGCCAAAGGTCAAGGTCACCATTACTTAAAGTAGCAATTTGGTTTCCGGCGAATAACTTTAGATTTGTTGGTCATATTGACATCAAACTTGGTGTATAGTAAGAACATGTGGAGAGCTCGCTTGGGATCATTTTGTCAAAGGTCAAGATCACCTTTACTAAAAATTGCAATTTGCTCTCCGGCTAATAACTTTAGATTTGTTGGTCATATTGACATCAAACTTGGTGTATAGTAAGAACATGTGAAGATCTCGCTTGGGATTGCTTTTTGGTTCGTTCCGTCCAAGGTCAAGGTCACTTAAAATTTAAAAATCAGTTTCTACTTAATATCTTCGCTATTCGTGGGTGTATTGACATCAAAGTTGTTGTATAGTAACTGTGTTCCATATATATATGAAGTTCGAAGGGGGGGTACAGTATATAGGAGTCACCCTGTGGTCGGGTGGTCGGTCCGTTGCATTTTTTCTTGTCCAGAGCAAAACTTGAGAACTACTGGATGGAATTTAATAAAACTTCATACAAGGTAGAGCAAAATGAGAGGAAGTGCAATGTACAAGAACCATAACTCTATTTTAGCTAATTACAGAGTTATTGCCCTTTGTTCCTTTTTCTTGTGGGCGGGCAGTCGGTCTGTTGCAATTTTCCTTGTCTGGAGCATAACTTGAAAACTACTGGATTGAATTAAATGAAACTTCATACAATGGTAGAGCAAAATGAGAGGAAGTGTACTGCACAAGAACCATAACTCTATTTAAGCTAATTTGTTACTTTTTCTTGTCCAGAGCCTAACTTGAAAACTACTGGATTGAATTAAATAAAACTTCATACAATGGTAGAGCACAATGAGCGGAAGTGCAGTGTACAAGAACCATAACTCTATTTTAGCTAATTACAGAGTTATTGCCCTTTGTTACTTTTCTTGTCCACAGCATAACTGTAGTGGGGGTATTAATCACCTTCAGTGATAGTTCTAGTTTTTTATACTTGCAACCAATATTAAGTGAAATAATTTTTATTTTTGCAGAGTGAGTAACAACTACGATCAAAACAGCATGGACTCAAAGAATTTGTCGCGGTGCTGGTGGCCTACATTATTTAGAATGGAGTTTGACACATTTGAGAAAATGACAAAATACTCGCGTATACCTGAAGAAATTCTACAAACATTAATAGAACAATGCAGTTTCTTCTTTCATAGTGGGAATGAAATATGAGGAAAATGCATGTATAGACTCAGTGTATTTAGTTAGATTATTTAAATATTATGGAATGTTGCCATCATGTTATAATATAAAATAGCTGCATTCATTTGGCACACTATAGTGTTTCATTGTCATGACAAAAAAAACTTCTGCTGGCCAAGAATGCTTCCATCTATTGATGAGTAGTATTTCCATGGAAACAGACAAAGTGATACAGTGAGAATATGACCTACTAAGTGTAGGTTTGAAAAAATGTGGTTGGCACATATTTTATTTAAAAAAAACACACTATGGTATTTAATGTTGAAGGAAAGGCTAAAGCTCCGCACGGATGATCAGTTAGTCATGGATTTAGCTGTAATTGAACAGAGATCAGTTTTATAAATCAAGTGCTATAGTTTTTATTTTGTATCTTGTTCTCATTTTGTTGATCATAGTCCTTGTACAAATTATTCTCGTTACTGGATCAGTTCCACAACTGCTTTGAAAGTTCTTCATGTGCTCAACATCAGTGTGAAATATCACAGAACTATGTTATATATGTTACATGTATTACCTTGTTTCAGAGATGGTTAGCCATAAAATGAAACATTTTCATGTTATTTCAAGTTCTGTAAGATACAGAAATGGTTGCATGTGTGAATAGATTTTTACACTGGACCAGTAGGTATCATAATGATCATGTGTAACTCTTGTTTTACGTATTCAAGTTACATATTATGGTTCACAAGTTGAATTTCTATGATTAGGCTGCATCTGTGTCAAGCATATACCTTTTACTGGTTCCTTAATTTTATGGCAATCCCTCTTTTCCATATTTCCCACGAAAAGCCAACAGTTTTAGCGGAGAGCGTAGCGAACCAGTATAAGAAACATTTCTGGCATTTATGTACAAATATTTGTCCCGAAGATTGGATGGCAATGTATTTCTTGCAGTTGGTTGATAATAATGTTTTTTTTATTTAATAACTGCAATACATGGATCATTTTTTACAATGTTGTCAATGAAAGAAGTTGTCATTAAATCTTGTGAAATATACTGGAGTATACTGGAAATAACTAACACTTGAGTATAGAGATTTGTAATAGTAATGAACTGTCAATGAAGACACTGAAGTTTAGAAAAAAGGAGTTCCACTGGTGACCAGTGGGTTCTACGGATCATTCACATGTGATGAAACTGTGTGAATTGTTCTTGCTTACCATGATATATAATCTGTTGATTATTTAATGGCGTGCAGTCATTGAGTTATCGTTCTGTATAATTATTACACTTTGCATTATTTTGTGATCTGTGTAACGGTTCTTGTAACATTATTGTATTTGAAGAGTTGTCTCTCTTGCATTGCTGACATTATGAATTATTGGCCTTGATTCACATTCATTATTGTTGTTTAGTCAAAATCATGTGTTCACAGCTTGTATTGTTTGATTATTGTGAAATGTACATAAATCATTGTATAATAAGACAATATCAGCTATCTGTTCTTATATGTGTGCAAGAATATAAACAGGCTAAGTAACAGTGTAGTATTAATCTCACGTCTGTTTTGTATTCATTTACTAAACATTTCTCCTAAGTTGAGATTTTTCTATCCCTTTATGATAAGTTATTATTTAAGTTCAGTATTGTATTGTTGAAACTTTTTTTAAGAGCTACCACAATACATGTTTAAAACGTCCAGCATAGTTTAACAAGGTTAGCTGAAGTAGCAGGTTCTTGACATTAACCTATACTGTTTAACGGGGACTTCAATATGAATCAGTCAGATACAGTAAAAGTTCTTTAACTTGAGGAGGCGTTTGGACAATCAGAATAGCCTTTACTAAAACACATTCACATCCAGCCAATAATGATATGGTTTCAACAGAAACCTGAAACAAATAACATATGTGTCTGTTACGCCATTGTATTTTACTATGATGAGAATGTAAAATAACTTTTGGAAAGTTGTTCAGTTGACAAGCACGACTGAGTGGTATTAATGTTGGTAATTAACAGTTAAAGTGAATTGAACGGATTAACACATGTACTGGAGATAATGAGACAACATTGCTCGTCATGCTCAGCTACAACTATGTTCTTGGTAGATAATGGCTGGACAAGGGACTTTACAAATCATTTGAGATGAGGCAGTTATTTGTGATAATGATTCTCTTTGTAAAGAAGTTTTACTGTATCTGAATTGCATTAAATAATAACCAATATTTTGTATTGTTCAGTTGAGATAAATAATTTCAATTAAAAATTTCAAGGACAATCATGAAGAATCATAGATATTATTCTAAAAACCCAAATCTCTTGTTGGCATATTTTTCTGTTTTGTCATGAAATTTTTATTTACTCCCTCTGTCAATATCCCTCCTACATTGACAGTGTATGGCTCATTTTGACAAGGAAATGGTTTGAAAATTTGATTTCATGAGTTTTATTATAAATTCATATTTATATAATTGTAAATGTTGATATCAATTGAATTGAACGATAACTGTGCTTGCTATATGTGTATTTTACATGTATGTATAAATATATATACATATATATATTAATACATATTCTACTGCGTTAATTTTTCTGACATAATATCATAAGTTTAATCACTTATCTGTGTATTGTAGACAATTAATTTTATGTTTTGCATGTGATCATATTGTGTGTCAATGAATATTCGTGTGATATGCACAGTACTATAGATCTGTGTGTCTGTCGAAATCTTATACAGTTTTCGTTACTAGCCTGGTTTTATGTGTATAAAAGAGTTTAATATGTTACAGACATTCAGTTATGTATTTTGTTATCTATATTTGCTCTTAGTTATTTATTCTAGGCTGATAAATGTTCACATATTATCTATATAAATATATATATATATATATCAGTTATTAACAGTTGAGATTTTTAATCATGCATAATCTTATGTTCTTGTGTGTTGATAAGTGCTTGAACTTGTAACCATGAGAAATATGTGAGGTATTCTTATGACTGTTGTATGGACATTGTACTCCAAAGTCAATCTTTTATTGCATGGATGGGTCTGAGATCTGTGTTACAACAATCTGCTCAAGATGTATGGGATTGTCCTTGGTAGAATTGTGAGACTTGTCCTACGTTACGCGTACTTCAGTTTTAATTGGGTTGATCATTTCAGATTGAATAAATTACACTGATTTTGGAGTAAAGGTTATATTGGCTGTCTAGGTGTCACTGAAAGTATTGACACAAATGATTCATTTGTCTTATGGTTGTGCAACCATTGTGTTTTCTTTTATTCTTTTCATGAATTCCAGGATTTTACGGGAAACTTTAAATACTGGAATATACAGGTATAAAGAATGATGAAAAAGTCGTTTAGTTTGTATGACAATAATTTCCTTAAATCTGTGATTTGACCTTACAGTACATGGGGTGGTCCAAATATTTGACATAGATAAATGCAATATTACCTCACAACGTTTGTGATATAAAATGGACATGATTTTGAACATTTCCACTGAGTGTTACTGGAATATGGTTGCATTTGAATAACCCACCAGTACTAACTGTACATGGGTAGTTCAGGGGTAACCAATGAATGTTCACCATGTTACAATATGTCAAACCATGCTCTGATTTCATTTTGACACAAATTCTGATTGATATAGATTTGTAGCACAGTTTTTATACACAGAGAACGGTTAAGCTGATGACATACAAAGATCTTTTTGTTATTACTAACACTACTTTGTTTCTGACTCTTAAACTTTATTGTGTTGAATTTGTTTCCATTTGTTAAAGATAACTTTTTTGAAGTCTATGAACTGTTACTAAGAGTGATTTTCCATCATCTTATGTGTTTCATCCTTCAGATTTGTAAAACTTGTATGAAAGTTTATGATTCAACATTAAATACAATAATCTTAAAAATACTATTTCATACATACAAACAAATACTGTTTCCAGAAAACTTATTTCATTTCTACTTTTATTATTTTTGTAAAAGATGTTAGATAATATGAGGCAACATGTACCTGCTTTTTGTGTTGTGTTAAAAGTGCTTGAAATAACCCAGAGCCGGGTTTTGTCTCTTTAAATGCTCACATTTTATGCTTCTGAGGAGTTTTTTTGGCAAGCTTTGGAGCCAGGTTGATCTTTTTATTTTCTCTTTTTTTTGTTATGTCATTGTTATGTTGGACGTTTTTATGTAGTGCTGAGTATGTTATATCGAATTCATATATAATGTCTCATCTATTCATATTACACTCATTGTTATTATACTAACATAATGGAATGTTTCAACTTAAGCATAGTAGGCAGATTATTTCATACTACACGGTATAACCTCCACCAGACTACAATACTATGTCACATTGTAATACAGTATACCTTCATACAATGACATACTATGTTCAAGGATGAGAATTTTCTGTGGATTCGTGGAAATTTGTGGATTGGATGTTTGCAAGGGCCGTTTTTGAGACAATTTAAGCCATCTTAGATGCTTAAAAGCCAGAAGCTACAGCAGCCCCCTGGACCCCTTGCAGAATTTTCAGCTGATTTTGAAATTTTGCATTCTCATGCCTGTATGTTGTTGAAAAAATATACAGTGTTTAATAACCTCCATACAATGAAATACTATGTTGTTGAAAAATACAATGTTTAATATTAAGTATTATCAAATGATTTTTAAAGACATAATTTTATTCAAACTTTACATTAGGTTTGAAATGAGTATCGTTAAAGTTATGGCCCTTATGTTTATACAGACATGTTCCTATCCTAGATATGAAGAATTTTGCTGTGTTAAATGAGAGACATAAGTCTTGTATGGTGTGTTAGAGATGTGTCAATGCTGAGTATCCAGTTATACTAGGTATATTATCCAAGTCATGCTGCCTATTGGAATGTATTAACATGTTTTCTTGTTACAGTGAAAAAATGTCGGTGTCTTAGCTCTAAGAATAGATTGCCTTATATACTATGTACCGTAATTCCTAAAGGCTTGGTTTTTTCTGTTTATTGTAAAACTGTAAGTATCATAACTGTTCTGAAACACATTTAATGGTAGTCTGGTAATAACTGTACCAAGATATACACAGATAAACACATATACTGGTAGTCTTGTTATAACTACCAAGATATACACAGATAAATGTTTCATTTTTGGAATCTTTGTAACAAGTCTTGATTTAGGTTGACCTGTGACAAGGGGACATGTGCTTGCTATATTGTTGTTTTTATATATATAGTCTTATACAGCTTATTGTTAATGGTTAATTATAAAAGGTTCAATTTGGCATCTCTAGTGTCAGTGTATTAAATCATTTAAATAAAGTTTGTGTTTTGTTTTCAATTCTTTATCCCAACTTACGTCTCCTAGCTGTTATTTTACTGAAACCTATAATGGAATCGAGATCATGAAGTAAATCATTTTTGAGGCGCTTTAGCGTCTCATTGCTATCATCGTCTATTGGATAATCTACTGGAAGTACCGCCATATTCATTGTTTCAAGAAAATATTACATGTAATGTCCTCTGATTTTATCATAGTTTTGATGAGTATATTGGCTGATTTGTCTGGCGCGAGTCATGAAATAAACAGCTTTTTTGGATTATTTGTGTAATTTTTGGCGTATGAGTTTACCTAAATAGTCACATATTAATTTCTTATACAGTAGTATATAAAAAAATGGGCAGTCTTGCCTAGGAAGCACCTCGAAGGACCTTCAGTCCTTTGATGTTTTATAACAAGGCATATGCAAACTGCATTTGTAGATATATAGTTTATTGTGACCCAATGAGGAGAGGTAATTACTCTAGTTCTGTTGGAACACTAGGGATGTAACATTAAAGGGCTTATTGTACAATGTGCAGTACAACTCTACGGAAACAACTCCTTAAAAAATAATTGACTAACATCCCAACAAAATCGGCACAATGATTTTATCCGTAATTTTTGTACATATTGTTGGATTAAATACAATTTAATTACAAACTTCTGAAGAACTTGTCTCCAAAAATTAAAAGTTCATTAAATATTGGAATAAAAACATTGTCCGTTCTTTATTTACATGGGCATGAAATATTATTGTTTATATCACTGACAATATTGATCAGTTGGTGTGTTAATTTACGAGGCATTTTTGTGTTCAAAAGACTTTTCCATGGCAAATTCTTCTACAAAGTAGGTCCAAGGTAATGCCAGTATAGCGCAATGAGTGTGTAACTGTCGGTGTGACCATTGCAGACATCTACAAAAGTAATCCTAATTCAATACAACATAAATAATGTAGCAGATGAAAGTGAAAACTTTGAACTACCATACATGTATTACATAATGAACATACAATAAGACTTGCTTGGATTTTTACTGCAATACATTACCACAGATTTGTATTACTTGAAATTATTGAAATAGATGGGCGTGATTACAATAATTCATATAAAACTTTAGCTGCTATATGCCTAGGTCAAATGTTGCTACCGGGCAGTTTACGGACCCTGTAAGGGCCTATACCTTGAGGGACTGTGGATAATCGCACAGCATGCCGTGCGGGCCTGCACAAATTGTTTACGATTTCTGGATCCGTAAGGGTACTGTATTATAGCATGTGGCTGAAAGTTGAGCATGCACAACTTTCATACCTCGGTCAGATGAGACCTACCGGTGGTTCCGGGCCCATGGGAGTTGCGGAACCATATGGGCCTGTGTCAAGTTTGAATGCCAGGAGCTTCATATGACCAAACACATTATGCTCGATAGTGATGAAAGCATTATGCTACTTTGAATCACTCTCCAGTCTGATGCCTAGAAATATCAGCACTGGTGTCTCATGAGATGTGGTCATGAGTATTGCTGGTTTGAACCCACAACCTCAAGGTTGAGCAGCCGACACCTTGTCTACCACAACCCTTGTTTATATGAAAAATGTATATCAAACATGAATCTCAGCACTCACTTTGCAGGAGATATCAAAGATTATAACACCTTTATAGATATAACATCGATTGTTGGTCCCAGTCTTGCAGAAAAAATGTTTTAATCTTCCATCAATTTATGAGACCAGAAAATGCAAAAACACAGGAAGAAATGTACAATTGAAAATCAAAACGGAAACCCACACAAATATTTTTTTAAATTGAAACCTGGTACAGTGACCAATAAATCATTAGATTTCTAGCCATACAAGCAAGACGTCACCAAATAGACAACTACAGAGTACTAAGCTGAATCATAACATAGTTGGAATACTGTATGTGTGGATCAACTATCCTGGGTTTAAAATATTAACCACAGAATTAGGTTAAATGAAATATCAAAAGCTGAAGTGTAAAGCTTGTTAATTCACCCGTACACTTGTGTATAAAATACAATATGTAAACTGGCAGTCTTATCTACAATACCTGTTTTATATTGACATAATTGGTATGTTAATATTGAATGTATTTATAAATAGTAACAGAAACACGCACGACTAGAGAGCTGTATGCTAGAAGTATTGATCCTTGCTACTTCGTAATATTATACCAGTTACAAGTTAGATATTGCTGTATGAAGTAGGCATACAAACACATATGCATATATGTTATGTTAGCTTATAAGCAACATCTTTATCATACTACTACTACTAATATGACTGAAAGTAATTCAGATTGACACTATATACATACTATGTGTAACAAGCACTTGACAGATGATATTTTCTTCCTGTACTGATGACGGTAAGTGTTCTGTGCATTTTCTTGTCTAATGAAATTGATGGAAGATTTCACTCCATAAATGATTCATCAGGAATATTATAAAGAATTGTAATAGACATATACAGGAATGTGAATGTTCCGTACTATACTTCACCTTGTTTGTTGTATTTCATTTATTTAAGTGTTATGTTGGCAATAGCTCGAGTATTGGTGACCATAGATTTACATCGTATTTTTTTAATTTATGATCTAATTTACCAATGTCATGGTTCATTTAATTCATTTGAGATCAAATGGAATTTGAGAATACCTCAATTAAGAATATGTCCATTTTTTTCAGTCATCATAAGAGTTCTGAAATCATTTGGTAAAGTTGTTGAAACCAGTGAATACATGTAGTAACAATGACAATAAAAAATATTTGTTTGCGGTTACGCGACCAGGAATTTTAACAGTGGGTAGGTAGGTAAGGTTTGTTTTAGTTTAGTAATGTTATAGCTGAAAGACCTGGAAAAATTTCATCGTTGAGCCTGAATTTTTTTTATTGAGTCGAGGCACTTTTCATGAGTCAGTCACAGAACTGCAAACAAACAATTTTTTAAAGAGATTGCCTTATTTCTCTTACATATCCTAAACACTTGCCAAGTCTATGGTTCTGAATGTTTCACTCCTGGTGGGTATGGTGTATTGTATTGTGTTCATTTGGTGTTATGTTTTTATTGTAGATTCATCTAAGAGAGGTTTATACTTGGTCACTGCAGTGATGGCAGTCCAGCTTTAACTATCTGATGGTTTAGTATGTGTACATAGAAAATAAAGACAAGAAAACTGAGTTTTAATTTAATTTGGTACCTGCATGATTCAAAATGGCCAACACATCTTGCTTTGTGAGCGCGTTTCAGTCCATGTGCGCTGAAAATGAACAACTTAATTTTACTGCGAAAGATTTGATTCTGAACATGGTAATTCCAACATCTATAGCAGGAGAAATGCATGAAAATGCAATGAAGAATTATAAAGAAGAAATATCAGTTTATCATCTGTGTCACAAATACCTTGCATCATTAGAAATCACGGCTGGTAGCTCATCTGATGGTCTTTCTCTTCCTGAAGTTACTATACAGAAAGGAGATATTCAGGTTACAGAAGGAGCAGATGAGGACATTATGTATTTATTTACTTCTTTAGTTGTAGACAGTGGCAACAGACGGTCATTTTGTTCTACAGACTCTACTAACAGTTCACCAGGTTATACCAGACTTGTGTTTAACACAGACTGGTTGAAGAAACGGCCAAGTAAAAATCGCCGAGAAATGTCTGAAGAACAGACGATGAACAGAGCATTTCCACATTTTCTTGAATCAGAACAAAACATGTACCGGTACATTGATCGGAATAAACTGATACTAGTTCTTCGCAGTTCTTTACATGGAGACCTGCATTCAACAGAGAAAGAAAGAAGGTTTGTGAATTACAATGTGAACGATATAACAGAACTACCTGAGGTGTCATATTCACATCATGGCCCTGCAATAACAGTAGATCGAGTTGCATCAGAAGGAACACATTCGAAAGTGTTCAAATCCAAAGATTATGTTGTTGCTCTTCCTTGTCCTCGTTGGCCAGCAGAAGCAACTGAATGGATAACAAGACCACGTCGTTGGCCACCTAAGTCACTTGTTCGCAGAATTGTGAAAAATGGATGCAACATTGTTGCTAAGCAAGACAAGGAAGTCAAAGATAAGCGTGATTTTCTTTTCTCATTTTCTCAATGTGAGAAGGTCTTAGCACTGAATTTAACTGTTTTCCAGAAACGTTGTTACATGTTATTTAAATATTTGTTCAAATACTCCATTAATAAAACTAAACGTGGATTGTCAACATATCACTGTAAAACTGTATTCTTTCACCGTTGTGAAACAACATCACCAGAGCAGTGGACCTGTTGCAGTGTATTTGAATGCTTATCTTGGCTATTGTCAGACATGGAAAGATATCTCAAGAAGGGATATTTGCCGCAATATTTCATATCAGAGATGAATATGATTTCAGGAATAAGCCAGAAAGCTATTAAAGCGATACTTTGTGATATTGCAAAAATTATAAATTCTCCTGTCCATACAATTTTAGACCTAGTGAACACCAAGACATTTTGTTGGTTATCTATGGATATCTCTGTTGAAAAAATAGTGTGTCCTCTGCTAGAGAGCGAAATATTGACAAAACAAGCTGCTCAACAAACTATCGTGGACTTTATGTCAGTTTTGCTTGATAAAGGGGAAGTTGCAATTGCAGTGTCTGTTCTCTGTGACACACAAAACGCTCAAGTTATGCCTCCGACACATAAAATCATAGAGTATGTTGAATGTGCTCTTGAAACAAAGCCTGGCAGAGCCTCAATAGCCCTTAAAGGTTTACTGGCTACATTGTTGCATGAAAAGGCTCTGGAGTGTTCAGAGGCCAATGAGGACTGTGGGTGTGATGGTAATTTAATGCAGAAGAGCATTGTTTTATTTGAAGAGATCATCAGCCATGTAGGAAGTCATATATGGGTAGTGGCTGAATATTTCAATTTTTTATTCAACTCTGAGCAATATGGTAAAATTGTTCAGCATTTTCTTGCAATGTTGAGGGAAAATATTTTGTTTACAGGTGGGATCTACACTAACATTTTCTCACATAACATTTTAACAGTAGACCCAGAAATGCGTGAAGCAGCAGAAATTACAATACCTTCATTGGTTTACATTACTTACAAAGCTGTAATGGCATGCGCAAAAATTGCATCCAATGCTGTTGAAAGTTTTACTAAAACGAAAATTATTCAACTCGCTCGAAAGATACTTCAAAACCTTTCCTCATGGTTCAAAAATAAACTAAATATGTACCCTGAAATTGTTGATGAAAACATTCATGTGTTACTAGGTCTAGGCTACAGAGCTGTTGGAGATGATAAGAATTTCCAACAGCATTTCAATACTGCCGAGTCACATAACCGTACCTATGGTGATAAAAGTGATGATATATTTGTGGAGCCCCGTTTAACAGACAATATAAGAAATGCCCACAGGAAACACAAGCCAAAAAGATTCCATCCATATGAATTGGTTGGAAAACGCGAGAAACAATTGAGGATGAGGGGGAAAAGCTTACAGATAAGGAGGTTTATTCTGAACCCGTTTACCCATCGGTGAATCATTTCTTTTTCATGGTAAATTTTGTTTGTTTTGTTCTTACTAAGAAAAATTCCTGTACAAGTAAACTAGTATTGTTCTGATGTATATGTTTATAAAATTCGTTGCACAATTTGTTCAACAACAAAATCATTTTGAAGGACAATTTTTAAAACTGATATCCATACAGAATAGTATTTTGAGATGATGTATTCCAGATCATATGAATAGCAATATTTTTATTTTCTAAAACGTCATGGCTAAAACAGGATAAGATACATTTTGTAATGTCCTTCAGTGACCTGTTCAAGTAAGCTTCATTGATATATATGTATTTATATGTATGGAAATCTTAATGTTGTTTTATATGTCATTGAAACCATTGGTTTGTGATGGGTTCCATATGCTAAATAATAATATGCTTCCAATCAGAATGTTTTGTATTTCAGTATTTATTTCACATACATTGTTTTGAATAGTAATTGTTGACAATTCATTAGTACATGTATATTATTGATCTCAATCATCATTATTTGAGATATGAAAGCAAGACTGGTTTGTCTGTATATAAACAAAGAAGTAGATACCCTTGTTTTCCGTTCACCCATCGACATGCATCTTTGTTTATGAATTATCAGTCAAATGAATGTTAATTATACAAATAGCTCTTGTATTGTATAAGTTTGCATGTGTTACACATTTCGCTGACTTTATGTTTACATTCAATTGATCAGACTATCTATAAGTACATATGTCTATAAGTATGTGTAAACAATATTCACAAACAACCAGAAAAACATTGGCTAAAGACAAGAATTTATTATCACTAACATTCTCCTTCACAAACATACAGAAAACACATCCACTCCACCACTGATTGGCACTAGAACACAAGATGTTTAACATATAGTTAAAAAAAATCACTTGTGCTTAGTCGAAACAAACACAACCATTTAGTAACATGATAATTAAAAAATTATTTACAAGTCATCATCACTATGAGAAATGCTGTTAAATTGCTCCCATTTTGGGGCACTCTGGACTCAAAAAGTTCCGTGGCATCACATAATTCTCTTGTTTATCTCTGCAAAGAAATAAATGAGATAATGAAGCGAATACATGAATGAAACATAAATGATATACATGTAGAAACAATGACTGACTAATGTAAATAAGACATGAAAAACAATGTCACAGTAAATTTGTTGTGTCACAAAGTATGCATTTTATTATATCAAGGTAGTTCTGATTTGTGATTGTAGCCTTCCCTGTTCCAATTTTTCACTTTTATTATTTCAAGGCAAGTAATTTTATGAACCTTCTGTCAAAAAACATTTCCTACCTGCCTACCCAACCCTTATTTACACAGATTGTTGGAATGAAAAACACAGATATTTTCAATTTGGTCCTGTGTCATAAGATTCTTTGTATTCCTGGATACAAGTTAGTTTTTAGCTAAAAACTGGCACAAAAAAGACAGAATGATTCAAGTTACTTACACATCATATTGCAAGTATGCAAATACTTCATTGATCTGATTTTGAGAGATTTCACCATCTATTTGAGCCAGGTATGTGTAAATATCTTTGAACAGAGGGTAGGGAATTCTAGCAGCACCACCTTCAGGATCAGCTGTAAGTATCTCACATACTGTCTTCATTGCCTGTGTTATATTCTGAAATAGGAACCAGTAATATATGTCATGAATCATGTATGGTTGCATATGCTGGTTTGTAACCTTATATGCTCACAACGAACCAAGCCTTGTATCAATGTAAGAAGTCCTTTTAACACAAGCAGTATATTTTGGGACCCATCCCATCCATTGTCTTCAAAACCGTATGATACATTTAATTCTAATGTGGCATTAAACATTTATTCAAGCTGATAGCCATATACTAGTATGCAACATCGGTCAGAAAAATGGTACAACCTTCTGTATGAAATAATTAACAATCAGAGGCATAGTGAAATTAACCTAAGGTAAGTACATGTATTATGATATACTTACAAAGATGTTTTAATACATTAAAATATTATTCAATGAAAGATTTCAAAGCTTAATTTTTGCCCGTTCCTACATTAACACAATATTCCTATATGAATGAGATACTACATAATTTTATTACATATCGGCAAAAAAATACTGTAAAGTCCAGGGGTGACAATAAGAGCCAGTAGCCAGTAAACTTTACCACTTATGCAGTACATTTTTACTTAGTTCAAGCTAATAGCTAAGATTCTCAGAAGTCATAACACATTACAAACAAGAGCAATACTTTATCAAATATTCCTGAATTGTTTACCTCAGCCACAGCAGAACATGCAAGTGCAAAAAATTTATTCCATTCAACATCCCCACCGAAGCTCCCGATTCTAACGAGGTCATCAAACTGTTCTTTTGGTAATGCCAAATCTGACCATTTCTCTTCAATCATCCTCAAAGGTGCAGACTTTTTAGGCCCAAGCTGTATAAAATAATAAGACGGGATTAAATTTACGCTATAATCAAAGCTGTAAGAATTATCAACTAAGTTTAGGAAAACAATAATCAGTGTTGTCCCAATATTCGCAGTATTTTACTTCTATAGTGTCCTAAACAGCACTACCATTAAGAACTTCTGATGTATCTTACAAACATGATCACACGGAAATTAGGTTTATATAACAATTATTTACATCATGATTAAATTAACTGAAACCTTGTATACAATGATATGGTATGTAAAGTTTGATTGCATATATTTAGATAAAAACGAAAGTGATTTCATCAAAATTCAGGAGTTGAGAAGACTGGAAAGCAAAGTGATTGGATTGCACTGAATCTATCAAAATGTGTATACCTGTTTATTTAACACTCTAAGAAGCCCTGGGGTTAGACCTGTATCTGTTTTTTGTGTAGCAACTGGCATCTCTAATCTGTCTTTCACAGGTGGTGTCTCGCCCTTAGCCATGGCTTTGAAGTAACTGTTGATTGCGAAAAACAAAATACATTTGTTATAGATGTACATTTTATGAATCCACAATTTTACTCCAAATGTAAATTAATGTCACAACTGGAAGTTAATGCTAATTCAAAAGTACAGAGTAAATGGCCATTTTTGTTATCTAATCATAACAACTAATGCCCTAAAACAGAAATGATGTTATCTGTAACAAAAATAAAGCACATTCAAACTTTCTCTGTGTCACAAAGATTATTACTTACGCAGCAGACCATCCCAGTACATCAGTTGGCTGAGTTCTGATTGCAGCTTTAGTGAACTGTTTGAGAATATCAGGAAGTGCTGGTGGAATGTTGATCTGCTGAGAGCAGTAGTAAGGCTCGTCTGGGTTTCCTGCAGGCATGTTGCTGATATGCCCTTTCTGACTTCAAAACAAACTGAAACAGAAACCTGAGTTCATTTATGATGGCAATAAACACAACTAAATTATCATAACATGTATATAACCTTGAAGGACCTGTCACCTTAAAGAAATTTAGCTAAACATTCAGCTTAAATTCAATGCATGAGTCTTAGCCACAAGCCCTGACCCTGTGCATCTGACTCAAACTCTATGAATAGCAAAAACTGCATATTTAATATTTATCAGAATTAGTACTTTTCTTTTCACCTGCTATTTTTTTTCTTTTAGCAGTTGAATAGGTCAGTAAAATAATCATAAACAAATGAAGTGAAAGTTAATGCCAGCCATACACAGGAGACTAATCAGATGATCAAAATAAAAAATGAATGAGGTCAACACTTCCAGTTTGTCATGTGACCGTCATTCAAAAAATCAAAACAGACTAGAAGCTTATCTGTTCATTGTCACACTAAAAAATAGTAATACATGTAGAAAAGTTAAAAAATTACGAACACTAAAACCATGTTGTGGTCGTGTGTCTGCTTTATGCGAGAGGACCCAGGTTCAATCCTAGGTGGAGGCATGTTAGTTTTTTTCTCAGTGATTTACCCTATGATGTATTTCATGTTTTTTTCAGGAAAGAGAAAGATATAAACCATCACCAATGAACATTAAATTCTATCTGATACAGGTACAATTGTTGACACTGTTGCAGTTTAAATGGATAAAAATTACCTTAATTTTGACTTCAATCTTTTAATGTCTTTGTAGTTACAAATCTACAATACTGTATTATTTTACATGAGAACTCTCCGCATTTACGCAGGGACTCCCAGATTTGATAGGCCACTCACACTTTCCAAGCCAGGAGCCAAGATCTCCTGATTTTGAAAGTAAACATCGTAAATATTTGGTATGGGGTATTTTATATCTTTAAAATTATGTGTCAACTGATAACAGGAAGTCATAAAATTGGGACAACAGTCCAAAAATACCACATTTTCATGGTTATAATATAGACGCTCTCAACCATGGCATAAAGTACTTGGTGACACACATCGGCGTATTATTGTAAATCCCAGAGGATTGAACCCGGGACCTCTCGCACTCAAAGCGGACACTTAACCACATCATAGAGCTAGCCCAAAACAGGGCTGATGGAAGTGTCCTAAATCACTTCACTTCTCTCATCTCAGACAATATAGAGCCTGGCCTCAAATGCAACATCCCTGCAATTTCTAGCCGGTTACCGCTCCACCAGTGGCTAGTATCCACACACCACCGAATTATCCTCGTCACCACAAAACATTCACAATGTATGGGTGGGGAGTGTTAATTCCAGTTACACTACAGGGTGTAGTGTAGAATGGTTAAACTTCTTCCCTATTAGCACAGTATGTAGAGAACGTTACTAGCGTTTATGGATCGTGGGTTTGAGCCTCATGTCAGGCGCACTTTTCCCGTTGATTTGCATCAAGGGAAAGAACTTCAACACTGTTCAAGCATGGATTGGAATTTACCGACTTGGGTGGTTAATTCTTGATAAAAGACGCGTCTGTGAAACTAATATGTATATAGGAGTAATTGTAAAACTGTAACAATTAATTTATACGTCGCAACTTACCAAGAAAACAGATCTGTATCCAACAAAATATCCAGTGACAGTTGACTGAATGTTTTAATTCTAAATGTGTCAAATTCGGTTGGTTTGTTGTTATTGGCAACCGCTAACCTCTTTTTCCGGTCTAAATCTTCTGTCGGGTTATCGTTTATTTACAATGTATTAACCATCTATGCAGAAAAAATTGAAACCAGTCTGTTGAAACGGATAATATCCGTACCGACCTGAGAGTACGGAATCCGGGACTAGACCCGGATTTTTTAAGACATAACGCTTCGATTGTCTAACAATTTTATTTTAGATTTTTTACACAGCTCTTATTACAATAGCTCGTAAATTTCATTTTTCTTTCACGATTTAACACGGAATGAAATATTAACTTCTTCTGTTAGGTCGCGGAACAGGAACGACAATATTCTCGATACAAACCCGTTTCGATTGCCGGGCAGTACGCTCATTTAGAACTGGCAAATAGCCTGTGCCAGTGAAAGCGTCCAAGGATTTCGATGACACAAACGTATCGTCTGCTGGTAAAAGGTGGGTTGAATGTTTTGTTTTTAAATGATACTACGCTGACAAATAAGAACTCTTTTTTATTGATGAATATTGATCGATTTGAATAATCTCGCGTTTGGAAATATTCCAAATTATAAGTGTAAAAGAGCAATAAGCTCCAAACATGACACTGTGACACTGACAGGCTCTCTCATGACTCGATTCAGTCAATCACAGTTCACACGTCACGGTGACGTGAGCAGCGCAAAATAATACCCGCTAAGCCTATCAGGCGCGTATCTAGGCATACGCACGTACGCCAATGCGTACAATTCTTCAGAAAAGGTGAACAAATAAAAGTTCCGAAATGCTATAAAAATGAAGGCTGGGGGTGGGGTTATGGGCAAAATGCCATATTAACATAAATATAGCATGAAAACGCACAATTTGCCTAATTTTTCTTGGTGGACCCGCCCTAACCTACAGTACAGTGCTGCTCGTTTCACACCTACAGTGCTCACACTTGGCGTACACTTCAAAATCTTCCAGGTACGCCCCTGCCTATATCCTAGTGTGACCTCATTCCGGTTGGGTAAGGAAGCAAACATTTGTTGAAGAGGACTCAATTCCGGTGACGTCATAGCGCGCGCAAAACCAAAACTACTACCAGTCTGAACCGATCAGATAAAGTGTGTGTTTACAATGCAGATGCGCGGTCAAATTTCAAAGTCATCACCATTTTAAGGTAAAAAAGAACAATTAATCTAGATATGATTGGAAATAGCGGAAAATGTACTTTTTTATCATTTGGTACTTCTAGATTAAAATTTTACCTGTTTGTTATGCTTTTTCAGCTAATTTTAAGTTCGACAGTTGCGTTTAGGTATTGTAAATATTTCGACAGGAACCATGTGAATGATGTCATCAAAATAAGTGTACCACGCGATGCAGGGCTCAACATTAACTTTTTGTACTACTGGACAAGTCGGACAAGTAGATTTAAATATCACTTGTCCTGACCGAATGTTCACTTGTCCTGACCTTAAATAAATGTAGAGTGAAAATGCAGGAGTTGTGACAAATGAAGAAATACAGCATTAATATGCAGGCTTTAATACATGATCAATTCAATTAAAACATAAACTGGCTAATTCACAATTATAAGTCTCATATTGATTTTTCTTGAGCCAATTTTTGTTAACTGTGGATTGATCTTTTGGTTTCGTTGAATTGATTTAAGCTCATCAGGTAACTTGGACACAATTTCTTCCATTGAAAGTTACTGGTCACATCGGGCAAGTAGTTTTGGAAATTGGTTGCCTGGACCTTCAAATTACTGGTCAAAATCCATCGGACAACCATTAGTGTTGAGCCCTGCGATGTAAACAAAAATCACCGGAATGAGTTCCCCACTGGAATGAGGGCACTTGACCATATACTATAGATACATTGACACTAGGTGCGAAGGTCTGCTGGTATGAACATTTGAGGGGCGATGATTTTTTATTACACTAGTCACTACGCATCAATATGTATACTAGTATTATAAATCCAAGAGGAAAAACCATGACCCCCACCTGGAAATGAACTTAGAACCTCTGGTACCCAAACTTTGGCCACTGCGGACACTCAGCCAGGTCGCTGAAGAGCCAGCTCAAAAGCAAGACTGTTTGAAGTGACCTATATCACCAGTCTTCACAATAATTTTTATGGAAGGACTTGCCCATTCGGGCAGACCGCTTGCAATTTCCACATGCCCGAATTCACTTTCACTTGCCCAAATAAAATTAATAGCAAAAAATAAATTAGTAATAAAAAGACAGTGTTTCTAGTTTTATTCTGTAAAAGACAATAATAATGAAAATACAGTGTATCATCTCCATCATATCTTATGATCATCATCATCATCATAACTAAGTAACATGATGTTTTAATGGTTGCTTTGATTTGTTAAATTGGAAATGAAGAGTTTAAGACTGGTAATGATAGTTAATGAAAAAGTGCTGTAACACAAACAAAATTGACAAAAAATGAAAACCATGCAGTCGTAGTATTGCGTACTACTTCATCAATTTCTGTGATAGCTTGGATAAAAGCTAGTCAGACCGGACCATGAACACGACTTGCCCGTTCAAGCAAGTTGGTTAGTGTGAAAACTCTATCACTACACTAGTTCTCCCCTCTTTAACAATTTGGAGCCAGGCAAGTTTAAAAGGAACATTTTGGAGTGATTTTTTTGGTAATAAGAAAAAACATGTAAAAGTAGGTGATGAAAGTAAAATTGTCTATTATAACATATTTTTAATGCATTTTGACTTGTCTTTTGTTTTTAAAAAATCTACATTAAATGCTGTGAATACCATACTTTTCCATAGGCAGTGGCCATTGTGTGCTTTCTTTTATTTCAGATGGCAACAGCTGTATTACACAGACCTGAACAGAAAACGGGCACCGTAAGTTTCTATTCCTTGATAACTGCAATTTGAAATAATATTTTATATGTCTTGCTCTCTATTTGTGTTGTATTGAGTTTCAAATTAGTAATTTCTGGTAATATTGTGCCTGAAATATTTATGCCCCCCTTCGAAGAAGAGAGGGCATATTGGTTTGCACATGTTGGTCGGTACGTCCGTCCGTAACCTTTTCGTTTCTGATCAATAACTCAAGAACCCCTTCTGCTTGACCTATCATCCTCAAATTTAGTCCACAAATTTACCTTGGTTAGCAGAGGAACCCTATTGATTTTGGGGTCACGGGTCAAAGGTCGAGGTCACAGGGGGCATAATGTTTTACAAACATCTCTTGTATAAATTGATTGTGATTGCATATATGGCTTTTAATGATTAGTTACTGCCTACTTAGTCAATTTATGCAAATATTTTGGAAATCAATGACCATATAGCGATTAAGTGTGAGGTTAGCTAGCTGTTAAATCGATTTTAACCCCCAGTATTTTTACTGACAGTATAGCAATTCTTTCACTTTGTATAGTGTTCAGGTTATTTTCTGCCCAGTTTCGGCCTATTGTTGCCAGCTGTCTTGAATTCTTTTTCCCCTTCACTGTTTGTCCTCTTTGATTCTCCTAGTTATTCCTTATGGTCTGCCAGACCATTCCTTGCGCCTCTGTTCTCTAACATATGTACTCTTTAACCTTCTCATGTGCCTTATGTTTTATGGATTGTTGTTTTCCCGGAGATCTGTGTGGAGAGGCACTGTCTTATGTATGTGGCATTCCCTGTAGCAACTTATTTTCTCTCTTTTGTTAATTGATAACTTACCTTAAATATTAAGACTGTGTTGCTTAATTTCTCTGTGTTTTCATTATGAAAAAGTTAGTGTTGAAGTGTACTTCTATATAAAAGCTCTTATGATTGCAGTGGGGATCTATATTTCCTAATGAGCAAATCTCAGAAGTTCAATCAGCTTTATTTGTGAAGAAATTACTGGTAGTTGCTGTGTCTAATATTGCTTATCTTCGTGACATTTTTCCTGAAGCGTCATTTGGTGATCGGAGCCTTGAAGGTATTAAATTATCATTGGGAAAGGTTTAAAATAAAATACATTTTACATACCGGTACATGTGCATGACTGATATGGTTTGTGTGATTAAGGAATTGGCTTGCACAGTTATTGTTCTCAGTGAATAGGATTAATTTATTTTATCAATACATGTATGTATAAAATCAAAAATGATTGATTATATTAAATATATATAACCATAGTTCTATTGTCCATAGCATTTTAATGAATTACTTTAAAGTTTATTACGTTGTGTTTCTCTGTGCTCTTAGAATCTACATCCACCATTGCAGGTTTGAATCTTAAAGTATTGAGGGTTGATGCCTCTACTCCTGGAGCAAACTTGGTCATTAAGTGGATGAAAGGGTGTTTTGATGCATTGGATAAAAAATATGTAAGTTATTTTTTTTACTTTCCTGGGAGGCAACACAATTTATATATACATATATGTATTACTTTTGGTACATCCATCTTGAAGAGCCATATCAGCCAAAACAGCCAAATGCCCCAGGAACCTTGACATTATGTCCCTTAAATTGTCCAAAATTAACCAAATTAGCCATATATCTGATCTCTATTACAGTATTAGTATAAATTTGCATTCTACTGGAAAGCCCATAGTCCTATGGAAACATCTAGTTATAAAACAATCACAACATTATGTAATCATTAAACCTTGTCAGTTGTGAGTGTTACAAATTAGGACCTTTGAGAAGATCAAATTCATATTATGTTCAATCAATATTTAAAACTTGTTGTAACATAACTCATTACAGTAAAACTTAGAAACCTTGAACTGCCATCGGACCTAGCAATTAGTTTGAGCCATCTACTGTTCGAGGCATCTACAGTATACGTGTATATGTACGAACTGACTGTTCCCAGTACAAGCTAAGCATGTTGAACGTATGTCATGACGTGTGTTGTTTGTGTTTTCATACTGAATGCACGTCGATAAATAGTCGCAGCATTATTCATAATAATAATTAAAAAATAAATGATTCGTTAATTCTTATAGACATGAATTGTTTGTCACATAATACATGTACATCGAACAACCAACAAGTAATTATGACGACGTGCGAATAACGTGTCGCTAATCTTACCCATCAACAAACAATAGAATACTAAGCGGTCAATGAAAGGTTGTGAATTATTGTATTGTTCAACCTATCTATGGTGAACAAGGAATGAAATGATAGCTATGGACTGAAATCCTGTTCGAGTGTTCGACCTATCTCTGTTTGAGTGATCTACTGTTAGATAATATGAAATAAGAAGGGATTTCGCCGGACATTAAGAACCTGTTCGAAGTATCTACTGTGTTCAAGCCAAAACTCTTCGAAGTTTCGAAGTTTTACTGTACATCAGTTAGATGTAACTACATGCAATTATAAATATATTATCCTGTTTCAAAAGCAATATCTTTTTATTTCAGCTGCGGATGCTAATGATTGGGGTATGTTTCAATAACAGTTTGTGAGGAAATTATTCTTGCTAAAATACTACTGCTGTCTAAGCCTTAGGGATAATTAATTATTAAATATTCTGCTGATGATGATTTGTTGATATAAATTCCTTTGTGAATGTAGTTTGTCTATTTTCATAGTTTTATAAAACCATGATTTATTCTTCACTATGACTCTGTTAGAGATAAAACCATCATGATATGGTCATTAAGACTAGATCTACAAAAAAATCTGAGTTTCACAAATTTAATAGAACAAATATGTTTTCAGATACAATAATATTTTACAAATAGATGTATATTATTATTTTCCTTAAGAAAAGGGCCATCTCAATGTTTACCGATAATTGTTTTGCTTCTGCTCGCCACTGAATCATAGATCTTTTACTAAAATGTTTTAACTAGCTTTTGCAATTAATGTGACATCGTCTTTATTGCGTTTTCTCAGAAACGAGGCTCGTGCATTTGGGCCAAAAATCACAAGAGTCAGCAAGACCTGTTCCATTTAGAAACTATGTTTAGTTAATGGTATCAAATAAATTACTGAATCATATTGATTTAGTGATAAAATTACATTGTAAGTGAATAAAGAATGAATACTGATGTGTCCAATGCGTTGATTTTTGTATTTTAGTTTTAGCAATTTGCCTTGTTTTAGCTCTACAGTGATCCTGAAAAACCTGAGGTATGTGCATGTTATTCCTTCTGTAAAATTTCTTGAAGTTTATAACTCATTCAATAACATGTGTTATGTCAAAAATGTTTATGAAAACATGACGTATTTTATTTTGTAGATCATTGTAATTAGAGCGTTGTTGTGCCCCCCACCCCCCACAATAATGGGGGCAAATTTATTTATCCTTGTTTATCATACATAGTATGTCTTGTTTTGTCAGTTGAGACTGTCCAAAAACTTCTTGTCTTTTATAACTGAACATCATAAATTATCTTGCCATATATGGTTGCAAGTGGTTAACATATATTTTGAGATTTGTAATATAAATACCAATAATTAAATTGATGGATTTAATTCCATGGATTTATTGTTAGCAGTAAACAACTTCTCAGTCAAACTGTAATATTCAAACAGATGTATATTTGAGTCTTTCATATAAGTAGTTTGGATAAGCAATGCAGAAAAAAATGCCGAGATGTTATGATTGCTGGACACTCCACATCCAAAATGGATTTCGGTAAGGTAACGTGCCCTTTATCGAAAGGTTAACCAATCGTCAAGGTTACAAATGTTGTTCAATTGAAGAGAAATTGCCATGGTGGTTAACGTAAGATTTGATTGATTTACTCAACACTGATATGCAAATAGCAAAACCATGTTAGTATGGCTGCCCCAAAAAAAATCTTCAGTGATTGTAAATTTTATTTATTTATCAAGATCAATACTTTCTGCATTGAGTGAAATGTTTACATTTCAGACTGTTATAGAATCATATGTCTTCAAATTTACATACGCTAATGGTGGAGGTGTGGAAGTCTACAGGTTGGTCAAGTCTTAATTCTCTTTTACTAAAATGAGACATATTACCAAGTCTAAAACTGTTTTGTCCTATTGGTACCAGAAATATGATAAAAAGTCTAATGAATGCTTCTACACAAAAATTCTAGAGGGAATGAATCTAGTGCTGAGAGCAACTGTTGTTGAAGTGTACTTGTATTACATTATTTCGATGTGATAAGTCATTATATTTGTTTATAGAAAACTATCACTAGTTCTATGCAGTTTGTCTTGTGGTAAGCTATGAAAAATACTGACCTGTTTGCAAAGATAAACTAGCAACTCTATGTCTATCAGAATGGACTTCTGCTATGCTTATCCTGATATAAGTTGTACCTGTATAATTTGGCACTAATTTACTCCTGGGTTGTAATACTTTTTCTTAGCACAATTTTTCATTAAACGAACCATGCATAGTTTTATTCTTTCATTACAGAAATGATCAAGAAGTAGCTTCAGCTCATTCAGACACTGAGGCAAGAAAGGCTACTGTGAGATTGTTAAGAACAATCATCCTTCTCACACAAACCCTGGATTCTCTGCCTAGTAATGTGATGATGACTATGAAACTGTTTTACTATGATGAAGGTAATCTTTTTTGTTTCTGTAATTCATGTATTTAAGTCAAGCATTTAACCAAACTGATCATGTTTTGCATCAATTTTGCGTTTGTATTTGTCTTAAAATATTTTTGTTAAACAAAGTTTGGGGGTATACAGGAGACACTGCGTTGGCCAGTCTGTTTTTTTATCTATCTGCTACATCTCAGAAACCTCCTATTGAATTTCTTCCTAACTTTACCTGATGCATCCATGTGGTGTCTAGTTGTGCATACTGTCACTATGTCCGGGTTTGACAATTTTTGCTGATGTTAGGGGTTCTCAATGATTGGAAATTATCAGTTTCATCTTCCTGTGCTTCCTTGTCTGACATTGTGTTTGCTTTAAAGATTGTTGAAATTAGGCTGTTGATAATGGCTATCAGTTTGAAATGTAATATTTTATTATTTCTTTTATAAGTGACTCCATCAGATTATGAGCCACCAGGTTTCAAGGCTGCTGATAGTGACACCTTTGTGTTTGAAGAAGAACCTGTGACTATAAAAGTTGGTGATGTGAGCACCGTAAGTACAATGTATGTTTCCACCTCCATTGTTCTACGAGATCACCAGGATTAGTTCAAACATATTGAAGCAAAATATTAAAATTTACACCAATTGCTCTCAATAACTGCTTGCAGTCAGTTTTGAAACAAGTTTGTATAAATTATACATATCACTCACAATGATTGGTCCTGGGTTACGGACCAATACTCCCACCAAATTCAGGTATTGTAATTTCATAAACCCCACTCAACACTTGGTTTGAACTCAAGTTCTTCTTATCAGGAGTCTTGTGCTCTACTCCTCTACCACTATGGCTGCTTAAAATTACTCGGGCCTGGAAAAGTCCATAAAGTGACAACAGTTAGTTCATTAAAGAATGATTGTTTTTGTGAGATAACAATTGGTCCTGCAAAAAGTAACTTCTGTAGAGGATGCATTACTGCCTTTATATAACCAAAGCTAGTCTGAGAAAGATCAGAGGCATGATTAAACATAGCTGATGTGATGTGATGTGATGTAATGTGGTGTGGTGTGGTGTGGTGCGGTGTGGTGTGGTGCGGTGCGGTGCGATGCGATGCGATGTGATGTGATGATGCTTCAGATGCAGTCCTTAGATATTTTCATTAGCAATTTTATGTTAACAATTTAGTATTTTGTGTACATTCAGTGTTAATAACAGAAGAACTGTTTGTTTTCACAGGAATTTTGATATAAGATTCAATGTTATATTTTTTGTTGATCTTGTTTTAGGCATATCACAGTTTATCAGTGAGGGTAAAAACAGATCGTAAACAGTTCGAAATGAAGAATTCTCAAGCACAAGAAGATCAAGCAGCCACTTCCGATACTGAGATTGATACAGGACTGGACAATGAAGTAGATATGATTGATGTATGTTTGCTTCTCGAGTTTCACAGTTTATTAACATGTTTTGTGTCAAACTTGTAACACATTTGTGTTTAATAGTTCCAATGGATCTGTGTAGATACTCAGCTAGTGTTTTATATCAGCTGACTGACTATATAGATGCCTTGTGTTTTCCTGATATGGCCTAATTCAGGATATAAACAAACACTGATTTTCATATTTCATGTTTATGATTTACATTTCAACCTGAGTCTACTGTCAAAACTTCTAATGTAGCAGAAAACTCTTTAAGTTGCCATGTTGTGATGAATATGAGATATTTACCGGTTGAGCCTCTTTTTGCAACCTTAAAAATCTCTCAGCAGATGAAATATTAAAGTTACCTTGCACTTTTGGCTTGTATAATCACACTGAGTGGTCAGGTCATTACAACTTGTTCTGGTGTTATAACACAATTATAAGTATGCCCCCCTTCGAAGACGAGAGGGCATATTGGTTTGCACATGTCCGTCAATCTGTCCGTAACCTTTTCGTTTCCGACCAATAACTCAAAAACCCCTTGATCTATCATCCTCAAACTTGATTTTGGGGTCACAGGGTCAAAGGACACGCTCACAGAGGGCATGATGTTTTACAAACATCTCTTGTTCAACTTACCTTTTGTTATGCAAATCCATATTTAGAGTTTGTCAGCTTTTGATCCAACATTTTGAGTATGCTACCCTGGATTCAGTATTCTATGGGATGCAGTACACACAATTACACTGATGGTAAATTGTTTATATTTTGTTTTGTTGTTCATTGTATTTAGCATTTGGGACATAATACACAAAATAAATTTATTTGTTGAAAAGTATCCAAATTTGAAATAGATCATTTAATTACAAAGACAATGAGACTGTGAGATCAGTTTAATGGTGTACATGTATACATTTGTATGCTCTTGAATAAATCCATCCAAACAACACTATGAATGAAAACATCATCAAAAAATGATTTTGTTACATTCTTAAGTCTTGTTCAATCTGATTATGTTTGATGCGTTTGATGCATTAGTAAAGCCAGTTTTGTTCCTGCAGTGCCCCGAAAATTCCGTGCAAAAACACATAGCAGCAGATCAGGTTAGAAGTGAAGAGGAACCACTTGCTGATGTCAATGTACCTAATGAGTCTCCAGCTAAACCAGGTGACTTACATTTAATAAGTGTTGTGTTATACACATGATACATGTTTAATTAATTTTAATTAATGATTATCGTTTATGTATGTTAAGAGTGGGTTAAAACACTTGTGTAGAGCTCACTTTGTATTGTTATACAGTCTTGCTGACTGAAATAAGACTTGTTTTAACATATATGAAGTCCTCGAGAAAGATTGGGTATGCCCAAAGGTGTAGCCTCATTCAATGAAGGCATTATTTGAACACTAATCCATTGGCTATACAGTTAAACTTCGATAACTCAAACAGGCGACAACTCGAGAACCCCGGATTTGTCAAGGAAATGTCCCGGACTTAATTTCTTCTATTTTCATATAAAATATACCGCCGATAACTCAAGCAGAAATAAGTCAAAAACTCGAGCACCCTTGCCAGTCCCCAGTACACAAACTATACACAATAGAAAACTGGTAACTCGAGGACACATTTTCACACATTGTTCAAATGGGAGCTCCAAATAAACAAACCATGAAACGGTGTTAAAATGTTCGCGAGTTGTACAACTTGCAAAATGACTGTCGAAAGAACAAGTACTGCGGTGTGAAAAACAATTTGCGCAGTTTTCACAAAATATACAGATATCAATTCAAAAGGCCAATTGAGATGATAATGATGAGGGAAAAAATTATGAGCATTTAATAATGAGATTGTTAACCTTGCAACTTAAAAGGTTTTTCCAAGACGCATAAATATAACGGTGCAAACGTGAAAACAGACATCTGAATTGAACACGTATATTTCATCTGTAAAACAACAATAAGTAATGCAAGTATACTACTCTTACTAAGAATTTAACTTTACTTTTATTATAATGAGGAAATTAATAAAAATATGATACTATAAAACAAATATGAAACAATTGGTACAAGTGTGAAAAACTATGAAAATAAGGCATTTCATAAAAAAATACCTAAAATGACATGATGGAAACTCTGGATCACTCGAAACATTGGATAACTCAAGTTTTTGGGATGGACCCAGGCGTCCTCGAGTTATCGAAGTTTAACTGTATTATCTTTGTTATATTGATTTAACTCTTACTTACCTGTCTAGTTGAAGGTGCTGTGGATGCAATGTATTCTCAAACCAGTCAGACAACTGATAGTGATGGAGACTTTGAAGTTAGATGTCCCTGTGGAGTTAACAAGGTATTTGTATTTTGATCATGTAATATTTATGTCAAATTTCTCTCTGATTCACTTGAAGTATACATCTGTCTATTATTCTTGCATATGAACATGCTTTGACCTCCTGTTTTCATTGTATTGTGTGATAAGTACTATATGATGATGATACTGATACTACAACATTAAAGAACTGTTGAAGCAATGAAATCAAGGTTTTACTTATCTTGGGCTATATTCTGTGTATCCCTGTAACATTAATGTATACTTACTGACTTAGACATGCTGAACAGGCTTAACAAGCTTGCATTTACACTGTTTTTCTCAAATTTCCATTATTCGTCATTATGTTATGTAGAGAAAGTATTAGCCCTAGAAAAAGATTCTTGTTGCTGCTCGGAAACTGTCAATTGTGCGCTTTGGTCATATTGGCTCAATTACTCATATTAACTGTAAAACCTCAATAATAACCCTTGGGATCATTAAAAACTGGTCTTAATATTGAGGTTGAATAAAGAGCAGAACAGTTAAACTGGTCTTGAAGTGTGGTCTTAATATTGTGGGGGTCTTTAAAAGTGAGGCTTTACTGTATATTACTTCCAAAGGATAATGTCATTCTAAACAGTCTATTCTGATCTAGTTTATTATGCCCCCAGTATGGGGAGCATAAAAATATTATAGTTGCTGCTTCGTCCTTCTGTCAGTCCGTCCGACTTTTCTTGTCCAGACTACTTCTCAGAAACTACTGACAGGAATTCAACAACACTTTATGGGAATCTTCACTACCAAGAGGAGATGCGCATATTATCACATGGTTTCGGTCTGACTATTTTTCACAGAGTTATGGCCCTTTGATTATGCAACATATAGTATATATGGTACCATTCTTGTCCGGACAACTACTCAGAAACTACTGATAGGAATTCAACAAAACTTAATGGGAAGCTTCACTACTAAGATTAGATGCACATATTATCACATGGTTTTGGTCGTACTGTTTTTCACAGAGTTATGTCCCTATGATTATGCAACATAGAGTATATATGGTACCATACTTGTCCGGACTAATTCTCAGAAACTTCTGACAGGAATTCAACAAAATTGTATGGGAAGCTTCATTACAAAGAGGAGATGTGAATATTATCAGGCAGTCCTGGTCGGACTATTTTTCATAGAGTTAAGGCCCTTTGATTATGAAACATAAATTAAATATTTTCAGCCATGCAAAATAATCAACAGTATATATTTGATTTTTTAAGTAAGTTTTTGTTGTAGGAAAATATTTGTCTATGTAGTGTTTATAAAAATATACGTCATTACATGTATATATTTGATTTCAAATATATTTACTAAATTGTATGCCACCTTTCAACATCACCTCATGTCATACTTCAACAATTGGCTTTGTTGTTGTTTTGTAACTTATGATAAAAACTAAACAAAAAAATCAATGTTGAACTGTAATCATGTAGCATTTCTTTTTTTTTAGCTTATCTTGAAAATGGGCTATGTCCTTGTCGTGGTGCTGGACATCACGCATGCATTAATCAAATCATCCTAACTATCCGCTTATACATTACATTAAGATTTTAACAATCAACAAATTGAGATATTCCAATTAGAGTCTTATTATCATACTTCGGAGAGCATCCACCGATATCCTTGTTTGCTTTGCTTCTATAAGAATCGACAGTTTTTGTATGATTTGAGTGGTGATCTAAGTTATGCATATACCAGAAATTTACTTTCATGTTACAGGATGATGGTTTAATGATCCTGTGTTCAGTATGTAAGATGTGGCAGCATGGTGTCTGTTTTCTGGTGGTAGATCAAGATGATGCACCAGAACATCACATCTGTGATGTTTGTGCTGAGGTATGATTCCCTCACTTTCACTATGATTGTAATATATTTATCTGAGCTTAGTTTTACAGTCTTGATGGACAACATACAGTTCACTGCATTGTTTCATATTATGCTAATCAGTGTAATTGCTCCTATACAGTCGAAACCCGTTATGTCGACATTACAGGGACCTGATAAAATATGTCGACATATCCGAATGTCGACACATCCGATTCCAGTACTGGCAAACTTACTTGTCTTGTTTATACGTATTTTTGCTATAGTGATGTTTTAAATCTTACCACTCGTGTGTTTTGCTGCAGGTGTTGTAAAACTAATTGAATCGTGATATTTGGTATACTTTAAATAAATAATATCACGGACATAATATATGTGTATGTTCGCTTTTTATGTTGTTTTTCGGGTTTAATGCCCTTTTTCAACAATATTTAATCATATACGGCGAGTGGCTGAATTTATCAGTTTTACTGAAAATGGTAAATATTCGCTGCGACACTTATCAATCATATTGAAACTACGATGTTAATTTAAAGATCAGTTTCACAAACTGTTAACGAATTAATTGTGACACAAGCAATAGGTCGAGATAAAATTGTTTATCTCTTCACGGTCAATTGACACCTTTTCAATTTCAATCAAGTCGAGAGGATGTCGTCACAAACAAGTACATTAAGGTGTGAAAACACTCTTTGGGCCAGAGAAATCACGTCGACATAGCCGAAATTGTCGACATAGAAATGTCGACATAAAAATCATTTTCCATATACAATATATAGGGACAGAAATCGGGACTTTGCAAATATGTCGACTTAACCGGAATGTCGATATAACCGATGTCGACATAACGGGGTTCAACTGTAGTTCATTCAAGCACTATAGTTTACACAGCCCGTTTATCATGCATTTAAAATAGAATATACAATCTGTATGAAGATAAATGTGAAGTGATTCGATTGCAAACTAGTAGATATCACAAGCCAGTTGTCTCTGTCTCATCACATATGATATGGTAAATCTGTACTACAAATACTTTTGAAATCCTTTGAATAATTACATGGCTATCTAATTGTTAATTGTGTGCGCAGTCAACCCTGCTTATTATGAAATCATACCAATTTATATGGTGCAGCCTCTCTACAGAACTTTTAATTGATGTTGAGAAGTCATTGCTCTAGAGCGATTAAAATGATAGTAAATTCTTCCTCCAGGATAATGAATACTGTCGTAGCAAAGATGTTGTTGCTGAAGTGAGGGCCACTTTTGAGAGGTTGCTCTGTATTTGGTTATTATTGACCCATAAGTCAGATTTACTTATAACAAATGATCTCCTTATGTTCTAGGCTGGAGATTCTGAAAGAGAACCAACTGACTCATACTTGTCTAATTTGACATCAATAGAGGTGCAGGCAAGTACTTTTTGTGATAATAGTAAAACATTGAATGGTCATGGTGGTAAGAATTTAAGAAACTTGTCTGCTTACCTAAAAGTTTGATTTGTTGAAATATTTACATATTAAGTGAAAAACAGCATTTATATTTAGAATATTTTGAACTGTACATGCCAGGATACGTAAGACTTTCGGTATTAATGACAAATTATTTTAATTCTGCTGGAATTTTTTTTTAATGAACTCGAACTTTACAGCTTTTGTCATTGTTGTACCTTATGTCCTGTGCATGTCATGTTAGCTTAATTTTTCTTTTTTTTTCTTTGTATTCGTGTTTATTTATCGTCGCCACCGGTTTCCCATATGGGCGACGCCTCTGGAAGAATGTTAGTCATTTTAGATTTTTGGAGGTTAGTGATGCCCCTGTTCCAGAAACAACGCCTGGTTCTTTTACGTGCCCGATGGTGGAGTTGGGGATCAAACCTGCAATCCCTGGATCACTAGTCCAGCGCAAAACCACTGGACCACGGATCCGCTACGATTTATTTTTCATTGGTGTAATAATTTATATTCAGGCCACATGTTTGTGGAGACGGGCTCTGATTGCATGTCTGGATATGGATAGAGTGATGGCTCCGGTCCTGGCCGAACGTCTTGGTACTGAGCAAACTGTGGCAAGGGGTCTGTTGGCAAGGCTGAATAAGGAAGGATTTGTTAAATCTGCCGGGAAAGGAAAAAGGTATTACATTGTTTGTTACTTGAGCTAAACATTGCTTGCTTATCACCGATGTAACATAGTACTCATGGATAGAATAATCCACTGTATGAACTCTTCTTACCTCAGACAGGAGGCATGTAATTGATTCATGTCTTATTCTAAGGAATTATTGAATATACCGGTGCTATATTAGAAAAATGATTGACACATTGTTTGTGTTTGGTGTTTTTTCATTGATTTTTTATTTCCAGACATGAAAAGATTGTTGACAAGGAAAAGATAACTGAGATTGGTATTCCAAAATATATGAAGAAGCATGTAAATACACATGTACAAATTCAAGAATCTGAGAAACCTTCAAACACTACGACTGATTGTGAGGTACAGTGGAACCTCCCAAAACCTGGCCCTCTAAAATCCAGAACACTCCCGAAACTGCACATTTTTTTGCAGTCCCAAATGTTTTTATTGTATAAAAAACCTCTGAACTCCGTAAACAGGACGAAAATTCAACTAAATTTGGTTTCATTGCTATACAATTTCACCTCCAAAAACCGGACCGACATTCAGCAGCATGTGTCATCATGGACACGGACATATAAATGTTGCTTTCTGTTGTTTCTTTGTGTTCTGTTAACAGTTTGACATGTTGATTTATATTGAAAGGCTGTGCACTATATAACTACACAAGACTTTTAAAGTGTGAAAATCACATATTGTTACCAAAGTCTGGTCTGATTAATGCCAATGGCAATGACTACTGATTGACTGTTAAGCCATTGATTATGTTTTATAATTGGATTATTATCAAATACATGTAGTCCTAAATGGGTAATTATAAAGACCATATTGTCAGAGTTGATTGCAGTTGTGTTCCACATTTTTTTGTTTAAAACCTGATGTCAAAATTTCAAATAATTGAAATTATTGAAATGCTACGCTGTGGCTCTAGACAAGAATTAGTAAACAAAATTGATCGAAAAAAGACCATGGCTGCTACATAACTTCATAGGAAACTTTCTACCTACATTTGTCTGTGGAATTCAATCAAACTTATACAGTAGATATGTAACCATATTTGAACGTTTCCTTTTTATGATCTTTGTGGATCTGATTATTACTCAGAATTATGCTTGTTTAATTCAATTATATGGAAACTTATTTTCTGTTAAATCTGCCTTGAGACTTTAAAATAATTTGAGTACAAGGTTGTTTATTGCTAAGGTGAGCCATTAAAGGCCATGATGGCCAACTTGCTTCGTACAGCTGTTTGCTTTGCTTTACATTTATTGTTGTACATGGTGAATATCAGTACATGTGCACAATAGCTTTTATGAATGATTTCTTATCATATGACAGGTTGATCAATTAACAGAGCAAACTGGAAGCTTGAAACTCAACCAGAAGAGGGAGAAATTGTCAAGAAAGAACAGACGGAAAGTCAATGATACGGTTTGTGGAGACTTGTCACAACAGCTCTTATTTCCTTGTTTGTTGTTAATCTTTCAGTTTGTATTTAGATTAGGAAAATAATTCAAATGAAGATGAAATCTGCTTTTGAAGGTTTTAACTTAATTGAATGAGATACTTATTTCCATCAATTTCATTCTAAATTTGCATACATGTGTACTTCATTCACAACATATCTTTGAAAATAACTTTAGCACAAATCCAAATCTCTTTTTTGCTTAATTTAGATGGAACATGAAGACAAAGAAAATGAGAGACCAAGTTCACAGACATTACCTGATAAGAAAAGAAAGGGTCGTAAGAGGGCAGTTTCAAATAGGGCATTGGTTTGTATACAATACTTATGAACATGTGCATTGAAAACGTTTGAATATAAGTTATTTTGTAAAGAACAATGATAACTTGAGACTAAACCATGGAACGTATAAAAACGATATTACATTTTCAGTATGTTTTGTGTGAAATCTTCATTAACTGTGCTGTCAGATTTTCCCTTTTGGTACTTTGGAAATCATTTTCATTCACTCCAAATGATTGAAGCAGCTATTGTCATTTACCAGTCACTTCATTGAAACAATGACTTGCTTATAAATTGGCTGTGCATAATACTCTTTAGGAAATGTTGTATGAAAAACATACAGAATACAAGATTTTTTCTGTCCATAGTTCATGTCCATGTGAAAATAGGAGTATAAGTTTCTGATAAAAGTATGATAATTATAATGTTTGTAATACCAATAGTGTCAAACTGCTGTAAATGTTTTTGCAGGATGCTGAATTTGAGATGTCGTCAACTCAAGATGTTTATGATGACCCAAAGCGTAGAAAGAAGACAAGCGTTGTAGCAGATCACATGGTCAAAGCATAATTATTGGTTATGCTTCTGCACTTTAAGTTATGAAGCTCACATGAATTGTTCTAAAGCTAAATTGTTGATTTTATATAAGTTGTTATTTACTTACAGATATTGTTTACCAATGTCAGGAAGATGGATCAAACTGTGTGATAAAAATATGTGATAAATCTTTCCTTGTGTTCTGATGATTAATATAGATGACTGTTCATGTTACTTTGCTATCAAGCTACAAATTTATGTTTTACAGTTTTTGTTTTTCATTTTACTAATCTTGTAGATATTTCAAGGAAAATGTGATAGTTACCTCTTGTTAAACATAATAGAATATCCGATATTTGAAAGTTGTTTCTCTCTTCGTTTTAAAAATTGACACATAATAAATGATACACAAGTTACATTCAATGAAATTTCTTATGCAATACTGAAAATATGGCCAGTTCTGTTTGCTTCAACAAAAAACGATAACTAACAAAACTGATACTTGGAAACTTTATTGACTGCACAGTTACAGCATAGCACAACACAACAAGACTGGTATATGCTGATAATGTGTTTTTAAAGAATTGTGAGATGTATTAGCTATAGGTCGTCACTAGTTGAAGCAGTAAGAAGATAAAGTTGTATCTAGACATTTGAAAAGCTTATATTAATGCCCAGAAAAACTAAACTTGTATAATTAAGCCTAATAAAAATATACATCATAAAGGCTTTTGAACACATGTTCGCTAAATTCAACAGTATTCATACCCAATGAGGAAACTGCTTTTTACCAATATTAATAAATAATAAATCAATTATTTGAATGAAATGTTGCATTTCAAGTGAGAAAGTAAAGCAGTATAAATTCCAAAATATTAGTTGATCAAACAAATTTGCTATCGTGTAGGCAAACTACCATATAGTGATCAATACAGTAATGTATAACCTATATGATGCTAGACTGAAGTGAAATGCTTAGAGGAGAGGTATATATTTATATATTCACAACAGATTAACAAATATGTGTATATTATCAAATATAAATTGTACAACAAGAATCGAGTAAGTGCAACAAAACATAATAATAATAACCTGTATTCTGCACACTTCTACAAGTGGAGAGATACAATAATCTGACCTGCAGAAAAGACAATATATTGAATATAGCATCAAACTCGTGCAGACTTCATCTGGTCCCATCGGTCATACAAACTGTTAACAATCTGTGTTTTCACATAAATCAGAATAAACAAGAAAAATTCCATTTATGTTGAATAATTGTTGATAACTGACAAAATGTTCGTGTGAACTTCATTTTTTTGTTATCGTAGATGATAAAAATTCAACAAACGCGGATATAGTGTATAATCAAAATAAAACTTTAGGCAGTTAAATCATTTCACTTCATTTCAAATTTAAATCAAATGTGCATCTACTAATTGTTAAGTTAAACATACAAATGAGATAGTTAAGCACCATAGGAGTAATACAATGTACACTGTGCTCCAGAAATTCTCGCTAAGCAAGGAAAACATGCACACCGTGAATACTATCCTCTATAAATACAACAAATTCATCAAACTGAAGCATTTAGAACAGATTCCCTTGGAGACTTAAGCACTAAATGGGTACACTTGATAAAGATATATATTTTGAAAGACAAATCTATTTCAGTGACATTTAGGTTAAATAATACAACAACAATCTATTAAGCTAACAATGAATGATTTCACAGAATAAAAACTTGCTGTATGTCTGTGTTAACAGTTGTTTATAATTGTTACTTTTTTACTATTGCACTTAAACCAGGGCACAGTTTTACAGTTCTATCCAATAGAATGGATAAAATCTGTGCTTATAAGTAGGAATGAGACAATAGGATGCAGGTGCCCCTAACATTACCGTCTTGGCCTGTCAACTTCTTTGGATTCAGTAAAGGGAGATCATTTTGCAATGAATGTAGAATTGTTTCTTAATAGTGCTATGACATACAGATTCCCGTGTAACTTTTTATTCAATACAACTTGTATACCTGATTGAAGTCTGTTTTCCATGCAACTGTATGGAACAAATATTTATTGCCTGTTATCAGACTTGGACAGGAGTGAGAAATTGTGACCTAAATTTACATATCTTTTGAATATAAAATGGCTGATAAACAATAGAGCGGGTGTGACAGTACTGGGTGATAAATAATTTGAAATATCATACACTTACTGATTAATTCCAAAGTCAAATTTCCAGTGCACAACATCATAAACATAATAAGATATTCATAAAGTCTGCTCCTATAGCTCATACTGTTCTAATAGGCCATTTTCACAAAAAGGCAGGTCATAACTGCTCCTGGTTAAATTGTGTCAAAAACAAATCTTAAATGTCCTTTCAAATATATTTCCATGAAGCTCTATTATTTTAGTTCATTTACCTTTCAGATACAGACAAAACAACTTTTTAGTGTTCCCAATAGGCCATTATATAAAGTTTTGGGTTGTAACTCTGCTCTGCATGACTGAATCCAAATTAAAAAAGAAGTTTCAAGTGATAACTAATATTCAATGATTTGTGGTCACTCTAGGTCATATACTTTTTTTAAAAATGGGTGACACAGCCTTGTGGGACAGAAAAATTGACAAATAATCCAAATGCCCCATGTCATCATGTGGAGGCACAAATATGCACAAGCGAGCAGTAGAAAAAGCAGCAAAAATGCAGATGTTGCATCATAAAACTGATATGCATCCCAGTAATTTTCATAAAAATATCCAGCTTATATCGCCTTCAGTATACATATTTATTTTATTTGACTATCTGACCAATGAAATTAAGTTTTTCACGATGATCATTGTTGTTTGTGAAAAACTTGTGATTAAAACTTGTATGTCATAGGCTATTTATTGTGAATTCACACTTATGATACAGATAAAGTTAATCTGTCAATGTAGCATAATTTGATATTGTATATTTCTTAATAATGTTTTGGCTAAAATCGGAACCTTTAGCACATACTTCAAATACCAAGTGGTCCCAATCACTATCGTGTGAACATAGATAATTACGTCTCCATTTCATACAAATACTCGACAACATTCTAATAATAATCCTGTAAGTTAGTAAGATTATTCCTTATCAACCCTCACTGGTAACATGAAAAGGGTCTGCAAATGTTGTGATAGCACTTATATGCCAGTTGGACATAAAATCAAATCCACACTCTTGGATATCATTGATCGTTCAAGTTCCTAGTCCTCTGTGTTGTCAGCTGATGGAACATTGGGTTGATTCTCCACTAGCTCCAGTATGTGTGATACCGGCTTCGGCTTTCCATCTTCCCCCAAAGTACTTGGCTGAATTATACCCTCTCTGAAAGAAATGGAATGTGTATTCTGGTGTGCAAGTACATCATGCTTAGTAATATCAGACCCGTACAATTACTGAACATGTACTTAATTTTGGCAACTTTTTGTTTTTTTTATACTGGTGGCTCATTGATTGGGCTTATTATAAACATTGCAACTCGAAGTAACACATAAAATATTTACATAAAAAAACAAACATTGATCCTTAGCACAATTTCTTGTGGAAAAAACTACTAGCAATGTGAAGATCTGTAACAAGCTGGATCAGGAAAACATCAAATATAACCTGAAGTCAAATTAAACAATGTGTTCCTGTTTATGTGAAATAACAAGTGTCGGGATTTTTCTCCGGGGGCTGGAGTCGTGCCATTTCTCAACAGTATTTATGTTCAGCAGTCATTTGACCTAGCCAGTGTTCTAAGGTTACAAACCAACACCCTCCTGTTATTTGGCAAGCGACTGAAAACTTTCCCAGAGGTGGAGGAAATTATTTTAGAGGTAATTATTTACAGTTAATTGTCAAGGACAGCTTGCGCCTAATCTAGGATTCACACCCATGACATCCAGACAGACAGTAGAGTACTCGATCCACTAGTAAATCAAGCAGACATCTGGTCAGTTACTACAAACAAAAATTAAATGAAAATTGAGATTGACCTGGTGAGTTTATCCATAGCTTGAACAAGCTTCATGGCCTCGTATTCTTTCTGTTCCTCTGTCATACATTCCCATGGCTTTGTTTTCTCTTGCTCAAATCTTCCTGTTACTAGATTTACTCTTAAATTAGAAATACTTGATTAGCTAAAGATTCCACATACACTTAACTGTTCTATATCAGTCAGTATTCTACATTGTACATTATTTGTATATTCCCAGTAATTAGTTTATTAGCACTATTCCATAGGATTTTCCATGTAACCCTGATTAAAAAGTTTAAGAGCAGATATATGATATCAAAATCTTGGAGTGTGAGACACTTTGAGGTTAAGCTATCAAAGTTAACAACTTCATTCCATGCCACATTAAATTAAAAAATTGAAAGGAACGCAACAAAGTGGATGAACATAACCAATTATTATGTAATATTAAAAATATGTTGTATTTAGATGCACTAAAGCACATGACATGCAGATTTATAATTTAGTGGTACAGTCATGTGACAGAACATTTCAACCCATCAAAATAAGCAATGAACTTGCGTAAGTAAAGTAAACATACTTTTCTGCCAAGTTTGAGTACTCCTCGGTGTCTGAGTCCTCGGAATCACTGGAGTAGTCACCTTGACCTTGACTTTGATCACCCAACATCAGACCTCTATTAGCCAACAAACCAGCTGAGTTCCCATATCCTGTGTACTTGACCAGACGATTGACTACAAACAAACAATAACAACATTATTATAATGCAGTTCTATTAAACAATCAAACAAACATAATGCAGGGTTCTCACTTTTTTTGGACTCCTATTTTCTCCCCTGGGACGCCTGTTTCTGTCAACATTTCTTTGAAATTGCATTGAAGGAATACAACTTTTTCCAAAACCGTGGTTTTGGACTTTTGTTTCAAATCCTTATGAAAATCCTGATAATGTAAATCATACTACATTTACAAGCTATACTAACGTTCTGAATTACAAAAAATGTTGCAGGGGCAAATCTTGTTTCTTGTAACTGGCAGATCTTATAACTTATTCAATGCACTGGAGGTCAGATTTTTGTAATTCCGAACGTGCTTATGAACTCGAACACATTCATTTTACAGTCATGTTACACTCATACTTCCAAGTATTTAATACTTATTTAAGTTTTATGTTGCCTACATCAATTGAAATGCATTACCTTTTTAACTAAGTATATAATAACGAGTTTTCACCTATATATACAGCAAACTCTATCTCAACGTGAGAAGAAATTGTACCAAATACAGAAAGGAATGTTTTTACATACCACTTTCTTTGCACAAAACAAAGAGGAAATCTGCTGCAAGCTCTTTTACTTCTAGTATTGGAGATGTCAACAACTTACACAGCCTATAGAATACAATGTACACAATAAACAAAAGAAATCCCCGAAGTAATTGTACATCAAAACCAGCCCAGTGGCTCAGTAAATCAAAAGCAATACAAAATTTAATTTCTAACTTGTTACTACTCTGCATCATTCATACTGAAACACCAAATTTTGAGATGTAGTGAAGGATTGTAGTTTCAAAAAAAACATCAACCATTTGGAGATATGTACTTAGAACACATAGTGTATAAGCACTAAAGTCATCTGACATGTCAGAATATTGATGTGAATATAAGTGGATATTATTGCAAGTAACAGTTTGTAAACCAGTGAATACAAGGGTTTCGCATGCAGAAATCTTAGCTTTTCACCGAAACGAGTATTGCGTCACTTAATAGTCAAGCAAGAAATACACATACTTTTGTGATTTAATTTTTTAAATCATTTTCACACATCAAACTTGCCTACTTTGCTACACTTTTTGGCAAAAATGGAAACAGTGACTTAGAGAAAAGAAACTGATCAGTTAACGATAAAAAATAATTTGTTACAAGAAAGTTTTAATCTTGGATAAAAGAAGAAGAAGACATTTATCACTTGCCTGTTTCTCAGTGTGCTACCTTCCTCTGGCAAATGTTTCACTTCGTCTTTCAGGGGAGGCAACACCTGCAAGGAGACATCAAAAAGTAAGTAAATATAATTTTCTGATGATATTTCAATACCATCAACTATATGACTGAAGCATCAACTCAAATAAAAGTAACCAATATAGACAAATCATGTTGTAGATTTGAGTAAACTATCACATCAACATTATGAATTAAGCACTCAAAAATAACGACATTTATCTGTATTTGACTGATTCTTAACTTCGCCATTTCACAAAGAGTAAATACATAGAGAAACTGATATCAAACAGGCTTACTTTACTGTTTTACATCACACACTGGGTTAGAATATAGAAGCCATCCACTTGCAGAAACAACCAACTTACCTTTGCACGACAGAATTTTCTGATGGATCTGTTAGCTCTGCATGTTTCACACAGACAATGTAAGATCGGTGTTAGACTTTCCTTCAAAGACTTTGTAGGCTAGAAAAATCATAATTCAAGAAATACATGAACTAGAAATGTGTTCATCATGTGACATGTGCTGGAGTGGTGATAATAACACAGGTATGCATCATATTTCTGATACACCAGTGTCAGGGTGGATTATTCAAATTTAAAGAACAATCAATGAACCGATACACATGGTAAAAAAATGAAAACATGACACTAAATGAGTCGAACTCCAAATAAGACATTTACAATAACACACTTCATTGCTCTACAACAAACCTGCACTATAGGTGTTTCTACCTGACGATTTACATTTGATAAACTCTGAAAAGCTGATTATCCAATAAGTATTAGCATACCATTATGGTGATTTCAATATATGACTGCTGAATGATAGTACATTTTTCAGTGATGATTTATTTTTTATCTTATCAAAACGTTGGCAACTAGTCAAATATTCCATTCAATGGTCTATTTACATGACTTACAACTGCAGCATATGGATAAATCAATGTACCATAAAATCCATAATCCTCTAGAATTCAAATAAATACCCTCATAAATGACTACAGAAGAATAGTGTAACATCTTACCCTGTCAAGTCGCTCATACAAGAAATTGAGCAGTACAATAACAGCCTCCATGTTCTTGCCATCATATTCCACCTCTTTATTCTCAATACCCATGTCTCCTTCACTCATAGGAGCAAGTAACTCCTCGTAACAATCCCTCGGCATGTTTATTAATAAGTTGACTGTGTGGCTGAATAAATACAAACAAGTTCATCATTTAGTTGGAAAAAATCTGAAATATTGGTTTACTGTTTTAATCCTGGAAAGATCAACATATGATATACTCATTTCCGGAGTACAAAATTCCTTTCCTAGAATCAAAAAATGCCGCTGAGAACTCAGTTACGTAAACACCTAAAAGATGATTTAACAAGGATTACATCAGGGCTCTAGAATTTTTTTTAAATACACTTGTCCTGGACAAGTGAACATGTTAAATCTGACTTGACCGATATGGGAAGCTAGTTGTCCGAGAAAGTGAGCTGACTGTTTGAGATGTCGCCAATTTCAAGCCATTGGTAATGCATGATTTCGTTCAATATATAGAATGTCCAATAATAACAGACTTGTCCTGGACTAACTTCAACTCTCAACTGCCGGTAGCCCGAATTAGCAATTAGACTTGTCCAGGACATCAGGTTAGTAGATTTCTTGAGTTCTGTTACATGTACAAAATAGTGCAAACTTTCAAATTGAACTAAAAAGCACTTACATATATAAATGTTCGAATCATTATAAGTCTATACAATAAATGCTGAAAGATGTGCCATGTGTTAAAAAAGGGAAGTATGGATTATCAATTTCATAGTGTGATAGATATAATATCAAGGGTTCAGCACAAGACTATCCTAACTCCTATGTATTTACATAGAAGTTAAGATAGTTTTGCACTGAACCCTCGATATGTGCCAGAACATATTTTGCACATCATTATTGTCTTACACACATTGACTTAAATAAGTACACACACACAACATTTTCCATTCTAACACCAGAAATACAAATAGTTTCAATAACTAACTACAGATTTAGTGTAATCACATGCACTATTCTGCTCCGATACTTTTTGTTTCAAATTGTAACAATTTCCTTTTGTAACGAACATTTCATTTAAATTATATTTTCAATAACACAAACCTTCCATACTGGGACCTGTGACATTCCTAGTTAGCTAGACATTGAGATAAAATTAGAAACAAATCAAAGGACCAAAACCTTTTTTGTCATAGCAACAAAATAAACCAGAGACAATCTAAGTCAGTTATACATTGTGTAAACTTTAACAACCAAACAAAGGATTAAGTACCTGAGAATTTCCTCTCTCTTGTCTTTAGTTGCTGTAGTACATAGAAGCAGATCTCTGAGAACACAAACCAATCTCATCATATGGGCTTCCTCCTCCTATCATAAAGTCAATGTTTCATTAGTACATGTTGAAGGATAAATGCCATACAATTCTATATATCTATATACAGGTAGACTAGTGCCACTTTCAGCCCTTGGTATACAGACGCTTACAAGCAGTTGGGCATAAAAATGTACACCAAACAGAAATGAACCAGAAGTAAATAATGTCAAGTTATCATTTGGTTTAAACTTACAACTTTACTGTCAGTTGAGAAACAAGTTATTACAAATTTCATTAATCATTTTTACCTAGGTTTCTACAGAGCACTCGCCCATAATTCAGCAATTATAAAAACCAATGAAGAATCTGGCCGATCATGAGGTTCGAACCCGTGATCTTCAGACCAGGAGTTGGGCAATCCACTTTTATACCAGAATGACTCCACTTAGAAGCATTTGAGATCGTTTATGTTTAGAAAAATATTTTAATCAATTTCACAAAGTATGTTCAAATAGATAACTTTTAACATATCACATGAATGCATTAAAAAACTCAAACATTTTCCCAAAATATATCACTGAATGACTGAAAATATGGTAGTTTTACCTCATCGAGATTATTTCTGTCAACTGTGACTGTTAGATTAAAGAGAATTTTGAGAATCTCTGAACACAGATCTACTTCCTGGTCAGTAAGACCTTCCTCTCTTGTGTCAGCATCCCGTAAAATCAAATCTATCACCTCAATCAGGTATGTGAATCCATGCAACTCGAAACGTATCTTTGGTCTGTTATATATGAAAAAGCATACTGTCAATAATTAATGTAATTAGGTGACTTTACTGAAGTATGCAACTTAACAAATGAAATGTGCATGAGGATATCATCAAATCAAAATACATGTTGTATTATTTTAGGTGAAACAAAAGTTCAATCATCATACTTTAGTTAGCTTATGCGAAAAAATGTTCAGATAAGTATATAATGAAAACACATGGTTATAACAAATCATATTAAATTCAATGATGAATCATCTATGTACAATTTATACACAACAAATACAGCCACAAAGATACAAGTCAGAAATAGAAATGAACTAGATGTGTCCATAGTACATGGATGCCCCCTCTATTGGTTTTAAGTAAAAAAAGGGCCGTAACTCCTCCTAAAATTGATGGATTGTAACCAAATTTGTATTTTATTATTCTATGCCTATATGCTCAATATTAATAAAACCCATCCATCCTTTTTTACATGGACGGACACATAGAACAAACAGACACACAGACGGACAGAGGTAACACTTTATATCTCTTCGACGTTCTTCTTAATGGCGGGAGCATAAACATGTCTCCTCCGAATTACAGAAATATAATCTAGTAAAATATTAAACATCATCTCGCTATACTTACCTTGTATCGGCACACAATGCAGTCAACAGGAACAACAACCTCATGTCAAAAAACTGAAATAATTTCCAAAATGTCACTCAAGTAGCCTTGCGATAACACATAACACAAAATATAAACAAGCAATTCATTTGAATATCTTTGAATTTATACTTCCTATCAGTTACGGTAAAACACCTTCATGTAATCTTTTTAAGAATAATAAATAATTTTTTGAAAAACAGAAATAGTAATAATAATATTAAATAAAAATAAAATATGATTTATAATTTCAGAACTTGCATACTTCATTCTAATTGTCATAAAAATTGCTTTTCTTTCCAAAAATATTAATAATAAATAATTATAAACAAGAGGGTCATGATGGTCATATATCGCTTACCAGGGCACCTGAAATACTGGTACATGTAATTTGTTCCTGTGTTACAGGAAGCAACATTTTGTTGAAGTTTTAGAGATTTTCTTAAAGTTAGCAAATATTTTTTTATTTCCAGGAAGGATGAAATGAACTACACAAGTCGCTTGGGGGGAGAAGAAGTTCAAAATATGGGGGGAAGGACAGGCAGGTTGACAGACAGACGGACGATGTATGATGAACAATCACAAAAGCTCACCTTGAGCAAAAAATTTAAACATTAATAATAACTCATAATGATGAATTATAATGAATTATTTACAAATGCCTAATTTGCCATGTTAATTCTACATTGTATTTACCATGAAGAACCATTCAGGATTTGAAAGGGTTTGAAAACATCCTGTACTGAATAAAATTTACTATTACCTTGATATCAAACTTCAAATCTGGGTCTTTATAGGTTTTCAACCTCTGTACAATACCCTCCACACAACCATTCTTGCTGCAATAGACAAAATCACATAATGAATAAGCAAATAAAAAAATAAAACTCTAACAGACATAAAATAAACTTATTCACAATAGATAAATGCAGAATGACCCCAAAAACACTAGAACTGTCACCAACTGTCTTGTGAAGCTTCACTGAAATCTGACCAAGGGTAGCCAAGAAATAGTGCATACAAAAAAATGAAATAACAAAGGGCCATAACTCAGTGAAAATTCATCCAATTGTAATGTGCCCATGATATGCACAAGTAGGTTTGGTACCATTAAGTCTTGTGAAGTTTCACTGAAATCCGGCCAAAGGTAGCCGAGAAATAGTGCGGATGAAAAATATTCATGGAAATAACAAAGGGCCATAATGCAGTGAAAATTTATATGAGCATGACATACCAAAAAAATACACAACTAGTCCTGGTACTTTATGTCTTGTGAAGTTTCACTGAAATCTGATCAAGGGTAGCTGAGAAATAGTGCTGACAAAATATATTCACGAAAAATAACAAAGGGCCATAACTCAGTAAAAAATTATGCAAGCATGACATGCAAACGATATGCACAACTAGGCTTGATACTATTAATTCTTGTGAAGTTTCATTGAAATCTGACAAATGGTAATAGTAATAGTCCTGAGAGCAACAAACAAAAAAGTAACAAGTCCTTTAAACAAAAGCCATCCATACCTGCAAGCTGCCTGTGCCTGTACACTGTTAAATATGAGGTTACACAAACACTTCTGTGCTTCAATTGTCACTGAAATAACCCATAAAATATTCTCAAAACAAGACAAAGAATTAAACAAAATTGTATTAACTGAAAATCATTTCTAATACCAAGTGCTGTTATAAGATCCAAGAGCAAACAAATGCTGTCACATAATGAAATTCATACTTGCACATACAACTGTTTCTATAAGCCATGTTTGGCTGGGCATAAAATATTTTTTATGTTTTTACTTTGTAAATACTGTACTGTAATATTTTATGTTTGACACTATAATAAACATAACATATATACAACTTGAGGGGAAAAGAATACAAACTTAGAAATGTATACCCAAATCAAAATATAACCATTTGACTGCACTAAATCACACAAAACGTTTTGATGATAAACAGATGTTTAATCAGGACACAAAAAAATCTACAACATGAAGTATTTATCATCCAATATCTGCAAATATTTCTCATTGTTGCTATCATGAGAAGAATGACCACTTTTCATAACAAAGAAGAAAAACTCCAGTAACCATGCCAGAACCAATGAAAATACTCTATAAAAAACCTACCATCAGCATCTCCTATCTGTATAGTGACACCTTTATCTGAGTCCCCTTGTCTAGCATAGTGTTCCAAACCTGCAAGTCTCATGAAATGAACCAGACCATTGTCCGTTACCATGGCACCAAGTCTGGTTTTCTCACGACTGAAAAGTCTCAATGTCTGCAGACACAAACAGTGACATTTGGAGGATGCCTTGTTAGACAGATGAACAAAGAGGCTCTCTGTGACTGTCTGAAATAAATAAATATACGATATGTTGAATAAAAGTTATAAAAAATACTCTTCACAACAAACAAGTTACACGTCTCTCTCAAACTTTTGCAAAAATAAGGTCCTATTTTTTAGAAAGTCAAAAAGGCAAGTTTATCTAGGATATTGCAGGAATAATTTTTGTGCATGATTGTTAAGTGAAAGCATTCCAATCTAGTTAAATTACAAGTTTTCACTTACAAAGTATAATCGAGTTTTATCTAACCTAACATAATAAATTAATAATAAATGTTTTACCTCCTTGATATCATCCGATATGTCCGAAAATGTAAACGTCTTAGCATTCTGATAATAATAAAAACATTGTATAAATGTTTAGAATAGTGTCAGTGAAACAACTTGACTTATCAATTACTTTGATTATCAAGGGCTTTATCAAAATCAATATTATCACAAAGTTGTAAATAATTGTACTTCAAATGATTGGTACCATAAATCAGTCAACATGTTCTGGACATCCTGTTTCATGAACAATTAGGTGGTATTTTCTATTAAGAATAAAGACATAAAATTTGATAGCATGTAATGTATAATTTTAAAAGTATAACTTAATATAAAAAATTTGGATGAACTATTTTCTTTACTGATTTACATATATATAAATGTTATAGTTCTTCTGATTGTTCTAATCCCCCCTGTGAAATCTTGGTGAAAGTGTCATGATTTCATCTTCAACAAATAAGGCCATAATGTGCCTCCTTGTTTTAGTATCAACCAAAATGGCCATCATATTAAATTACAAAAGAAAATAATATAAACAGTTTAAATGATTAATTTATAAGAAAATTAATAATTGTTTCATTATCTTCTGATAAATTAAGCTGATTATGTGTATTAGTCAAACTCCCATACCGATAGCCTATGCAATATAGGACGTCTACAGTTACTGAGGTAGGGGACTTCCGTGACCCTAGAGGCTAGACTTTGGTTCTATATGTAGAGACCCACAACCCTAGTCACTGCCTATCAATAAGTTACAATAATTAAAATAAAATAATTTTGCAACTCACAAAATCAACAAATTCATATTATTTTAAATGCGCCAACATGGGAGTTGCAAACTGAATTTCAAATTTCTGAGTGTGACATTTTTACTTAAGTGAGTGATTAATAATTATGTTGAATTTAAGTTGACCAAAAACAAGGCCGAGTTGGTTGAGGAGCGAGATGACAGTTAATCCATAAGTTCGTCTCCAGGTACAGAACTCCCATTTACTTCACTGCGATTCTACGGATACCGACCTGCACCCCGAGTCTGTGACAACTGGTAAAAGCTTAGGACTAAAAATCTGAAGGCAAATGACCACAGCTGCAGAGTCCACTATATATGCATGTATGACAATGGGAATTTATTAACGTTAGTATTGCAGAAATTTATTATAGATTTTCACGAATGAAACGCAAAATAATATAAACATCTGCATAACAAACTGGAACTGAGGATCTGTACAAATTAATCACCTTCTGTGTCCAAATTTCGAGAACTTTTATCACGTCTTCCTCAGTGCCATTGCGCAAAATCTGTGTAGTAGTTGCATCCATTTTTGATACGTAATTTGAGGCAATAAACTGTGTTCTAACTCATTTCTAAGACGGTTGTGTTTATCCCCAAATGCCTATTTACTCGGCATCGATTTTGACAGTTCTTAGCAAAATTATAATTAAGGTTACATACAACGTGATTTTTATCAATTGGTGCTTCAAGCGATCTTTCGTACCGTTACGCCAACCTCGAAAAAATATTTAACGCATAATTTTAGTCTTGCAAACTCATTATGTTCCATAAATTATCTTTTATTGTCCATGAACATGTCATCATTTACTGTAATACCAATGTAAATAAACTGGGGACAAAACTATTTCATTAGAAATAAGTTAATAAGTTTTATGGTAAGCACAATATCATACATTACATTCGATATACTTTAGTTTTTATCGGCCGGTGAAGGTGAGTATAAAAACCTTACACGGACTCGGCTCAGCGCTTATCTCCCCTAGCGGTACATTTATTACTGTCCGCACATATATCAGAAGATGATTTTTACAGATTAACAAATCTATACGTTTATGTTAATGCAAATCTATACGTGTATGTTAATGCACGGTCACCAAGGACCTGATTTTTTCGCAGTAGGTTCAGGGATTTTGGGTTGCCATTTTATGTGTAATTTGTGTAAAGCTGTTGTTGTTTTCATTTTATGTGTCGTTTACTGAGTAATGTTAATAAAATACAATAAGTACTACGTTATGTGTTTTTGGTTTAAAATTTATTTTATCATTATTCACAAATACAACACATGTTAATTTACAATATAATATTATTATAATTTGAACAGGAAAACAAGTCAGTACTTATATTAGTTCCTTTCCAAAATAGGAGAAAGTTGCATATTGTAACTAATGGCTTCGTTACAGAGACAATGCAAACGTTTTATATGATATAGGAAGCTAAGCAATATCATATGTTTGATTCTAAACTTGAAAAAGAGAAATGAAAAAGCAGTATGAAAAAATATGTGATGTTGTCGGCGACGTGAAGTTGTGGAAGTGTAGATAATGCCCGGATAGGTTGCCAGAATGAAACTATAAACCTTCAGTATCATTTCTTCGTTGTGTTGACCGGTCAATCTTTCACAACAATGCCGGAACTGGGGAGAAGAGAAGTGGTGTGGGGTAAGACGGCCGACAGGTTAGGTCAGTCGGTAGAGCCCCGTACTATTGTTTAGGGGATCGTGGGTTCGAACCCCGCATTGGGCCCACATTTCCCCTTGATTTACTTCAATATAATAAATTGTGAGCGGTAAGAAGACACGATGTCCGGATGTGACTGCGTAAGGGAGTATAATACGGACATTTAGTGGGATAGTTGTCAAAGGTTTCCATGCGCCCGCATCAAAAAGCAGTGAATCTATAAGTGGCCTCCGATGGAGGTCATAGTTAAGAGAGCTGCAGTCTAGACGTAGGCGTGTATGGAACATTTGTGGTTGGCGGGTACCAATATTAAACGAGGGTGACTTTTTGTGTACGTTTTTATTGAGGGCATATTTGAAAGTGAGTCAGCGTTTTTTTGTGGTGTTCGGTGGTTTATTCCAGTCACGAATAGTAGCAGGAAGGAGCGATGAGCAATATATACTCACTACATTTAAAAACGCACACTATTTTGCCATCCATACTTTATTAAATTTCATTTAATTACCTTTGAAACTCATTTTTAAGAAAATACTTGTTGATTGTCATGAAATTTAGCATACATGTTGCGTACACATGTAATAGTAATGTGTCAAGTTCTTTTCTTGTATCCTTAGAGTCATTAAAAAAGAAAATTAAAAAATCCCGCATTATGCGTTATTAAATGTAATGAGTACAGTTGGATTCTTGAACTGATGTGTGTGATGTGACGTAGGGTTCGATTTTCGTTTCCATGTAGTTGACTGAGTATTAATTTGTATAGATTGTCAGGCGATATATTTTGCATTTTGAAGGATAGTATAAGTCTATGTTTCCTACGTCTATCCGTAAGTGTTTCCAATTTGAGATCATTAAGCATTTTGCTAGTATTACAAACATTGGTAGCGCCAGTCACAATTCGGGCAGCTTCGTTTTTTTGACAGATTCTAAAGCATTCATTTGAGAGTTAGTACAGTTATCCCAGATAACATCTCCGTATTCGAGAAGCGGTCGCACAAATAAAAAACATACATACGTTCGAGAGAGAGACGATTAAGAACAAATGTAAGAGATCGCGTCGCTGCCACGCTTTAGTAATAAAAATGTCTGTATGACTGGACCATTTGGTATCCTCAGAAAAATTGAAACCAACGTGTTTATGACTCGACACTTGTTTTCAAGATCGGGAGATTTCCTGGAAAATCAATATATTCTGTTTATTCAGGGTTAAATGGTTTGTGTTTTTTAATGTTTGAAGTGTACGCAGATCGGAGTTTATGGTTAGACGCTTCTATGTTATGCCTGATAGTCTTCCATTTTGTCATTCGTGTGTCATTTATTTGGCTGTGTATTAACATGTGTTGTAACAATCACTCAAGTATGTGGTTGCTTTTGAGTCCGTGTACAATTATGTATAAGTTAGTGTATCTCAGATGCTTTTAAAGCTGAAGGAATATGTAAGAGTGTTTTATTTGTAACATATTTATATTTACCATCGTTTAACCTAGATCTTAAATGTATTATATATTATAGATTTCTTTGCATGAAAGTCGGTTATAAAGGCTCAGAAGAGTTTATGTTACTTGTTATGCTCTCCGAATTTATAACTAAAATCATAACTAAAACTAGATTACCCCGGTAACTTAAAATCGCGTTTCAGATTAGGACTAAATCGATTTCAAATTATCCCTACGGGAAGCTTGAATGTGATTCTCCTATGATTTCATATTACCCGCCTCTTTCCGTTAATTATGTTTATTTAGATATTTCCCATTCATAAATTGCCAAGAACAACAGCAAGTGGTATAAATAAAAGCACCAAAACAACAACAAGAAAGCAACAGCATCAGCAGGAACGACAACGGTAACAGTAACACCAACACCAGTAACGGTAACAGCAGTAACCGCATGTATTTAACATTTCATGGATTTTGCATTTTGCGGTCTAAGGTTCAATTTGTATGTTTCACAAGTGTTATTCAATTGACTTACAGTGATTTAAAATCACTCAAGTTGGAATTTATTGCTTTATCTCAATCAGGGGTAATTTAAATCGGGTTCAGGTTATCCGGGGGAAATATGCAATCGGGTTCTAGTTACCCCGGGGGTAATATTAAATCGATTTCAGATTACCGGAGGATAACTGGAAATTATTTGGGTGTAGCTAGAACTATTTCCTGTCGGCATTCGGATTTCTTTGATACACAATGTATAGGGTTGGCATGAGCATGGATATCTGGAAGAGATACGATATTGAAGAGCATGATTGTATTACATGCGTGACATTGTGACGAATCTGTTATCGACTTGGCAAACATAATCAGAGCTAATGCTAATTACTGGTTTTATGACATCGTGAATGATAATGGATAATGACAACAAATCTTAAATTGCCCGATTTAAATCTGCAAATATTTACATACTCTGTTAAGTACGGAACAATGTTAACCAATCTCTAGAGGAAAAATCTTCTCGATATTTGAGGATATATTTCGCAACATTGAGTCGTGTAGACATAGATTTGTATTCGTATTTTTTAAGAAATGACCCGTTGTGAGATTTGGAGAATTACCGAACTAAGCCGATAAATACTTAACATATTCGATATTGAATTTATACTGCGCAAAACATACAATGATAAAGGACTTTTTGGGACATAAATGTATGACATTCCAGTATGTTCCGCCACGAGGCGTCCATTTATTTTACAATATCAATAAAATCATGTATGATACTTAATAACAAGCTTGTTTGTTTGACAGTTTGAAGTTACAGTTTTAATTAATCATTTTATTAAAAAAAATCTTCCCATTTCTTTTAACTTTGACTTATCTATCTAAGCGACTGATCTGCCAATTAATGAAAGCTTAAACCCTCCAGAAAAGCCGATCATAGTAAAATAAGGCGGTTTGTTGGTACCATGCCATATAGAGCAAACTTTTTAGATGACCTTTGTCACAGTGACCCTTAGGCGTTCGTAATTTTTCTCATAAATTGGCGATCTCTGAGACCTGATCCTCTTAAACTAGTTCAAATTCAAACACAAATTACTACAGGCCATAAATAGACGCACTTTTATTTGTTATCACTACTTAGCATACTTTTATAATATCGCAAGAATCGCTGTGGGACTTGGTTAAAACCACGTACAACCGTTTATTGATGTAATACTCTATTGTAAATAAATTAATGTTTATATTGAACTTTTAATAAAATCACAGCTATGACCCACTGTGATATGTTTGAAGTTATGAGTTTCCTATGCAAACTTTGGGGACTGTGTTTGACTAAGGTTAATTAAATTTACTGTCTATCACCGCGTCACACATATTGCTATTCGTAGAGTAGGGTGAAGTTTGGATGAGAGCGAGAGGGGATTACGCGGATGACAGATTTCAAATAAGGAAATAATCTGAAAAGTATAACATGTTTAAATCGGAAATTTGTTTTAAACCAGGATTTTCTGACAGCTTACGAAAATAAATATTAAGTAAATTGGTTGTAAAACTGTAACAATATTTGAACAATTTTGTATGAAACGCATTTAATATACGTACTGCTTGTGTTGTGTTTGGACACAGGATTGTAGACATACGTAGAACAGTGATAAATACCATAAGTTTGTTTTGTAACTGACAAGGCATAGCAATGTCTAAAAATACAGATGAAGAAAACATACATTCTAAAAGTGTAGAAGATGTGTTTCCTGTTGCTCTAGATCTTGATGACGACGTAAGATTAATGACGCCAGCGGAAGAAGCGGAGTTAGATGATCGTCTGGAAAATCAGAAACTGAGTTTGTTGAACTCATTAAAACAATATGAAGAGTGGTCGGACAAGCTAACACGGAGAAGGATGTTCGCTTTGTCTCGTGTCAGAAAATTACAAAAACATCGAACAGACAGACTGAAATTTTACGAAGATGTGAAGTTGATAGTGGACGAGACTGAAAATGGAAGACTCGGTTCCACAAAAAGCGTAAAATCAGTTGAAATATCGGAAAAGTGAAAGTTTTGTTATCATATTGTCAGATTATGCAATCAACGAAATAATGGATGTGCTATCTCAGCAGGGAAGATAATAATATCAGAACTGAGCTGACGTCGGGGATATTCTGTGTATCTATCATTTTGTATCTACATGTGATTTACAAAGTGACATTGGACGAAGGTTCGGATCAGCATTTGATCACATTCTGTCTGTAGCATCCTCTACATACATGTTTATGTCTTTTTAAAGCATACAGACATAAATTTACAAACCTGACATCCCTCGTGGATGAATACGTACAGTGACAATGCTCAGCATTGCAGGTCTTGCATGAGGTGAGCGTTAGCGTTTTATTGTGGTTGCGACACAAACCTCTCGTCCTACATCCGTTGGTAAAATATAGTTCCATTCGTGAATATGTGAAGGAATTTACATTATGTACTAGTTTGGGAAATGTTCATGGGTGCATTGAATACCTGCATTTCCTTGCGGAAGATTTTGAATGAAAAAAGAAACGTACAATATGGTGAAACTGTCGAGGATGGTACTCACGTTGTTCGTGAAATAGATACATGTGTCTGTATTTAAAGACTGACTTATACATTCAGCTAATACTCACTGACAATTATACCATGTTGATGTACGTCAACGATTGATGGACTATGGACGATATCAACGTCGTAGTGGAAATATATATCCTTGGTCTGCAGAGGTAACCCACCATTTTGTGGTTTGAGAATCTTCAGTACATTATGACGAAGCGTTTTTGACTGGTTTTACATAACCGTTGTCGATAGTTCAATGCATGTGAGGTATAAATTTATGGTGTAGCTTACTGCAATCCAGATAGAAAATGTATCCAATTAGCTTTTTCAGAAACTTAGTGAAATAGTACTGACGGATTAACTAGCACTTTCGCCTATTGTATATATCTTCGCAGAAGTTGTAATTAATGTTGTAAATAAATAAATTATGTTTTAATGATATATGTTTTTATTATAACTGCCTCATTGAAACGCCGACATATTTCATAGATTACCGGCGCGTAACAAAATAGAAAATTGATATTACATGTACGCAATTTGCTGACTCTAGGTATCGACACGAGGCGCTATTTGTGTAGATGTAAGGATTACGGGGTGCCACACCTGAGAAGAGAAAGTTTGAAAATTTTGGAAACTCGAGACAGACAGCTACACCGATGAAGTTCTCAGTGAATAGTTCTTCTATATTATATCTCCACAACCAGACTACCACTACTGGAACAAATGGTGGTTTGTGAATGTGGTTTCATTGTGTATGATAAACACCTCTATAGAGACAATTCTTGAAGTACATAACATAACTCGAGGCAACATACTGTGTATCGCTAGCTGATAGAGTCTACGCACAACACTTTTTTAAATATTCCTTTACGATGTTAATCACATGCAGTGAATTTTAAGCCAATATTTGACTAAAAATCTATATATCAATGAGAGCGCCGTGATGTTGTCAATGAATGAGACGATATGTAGAGATAACAGCCGGGATTGAAGTATCGTTCTGTGTCTATCTCTCCGTTTTTTTCAATCGTGAATAACGTCGGGTTTTATTACTATAGCATATAAATCACACCGAGGACATACATTCTTCACATTGTTCAATACATCAGTCTTAGTAGATTAGAAGCCTAATACCATCCTAACCAATTGTACATAATACGTTGTATATTAAATCATAGAAAAAGAATACGGTCGGACCTCGTTCATTCGGATTCATCGGGTCCGAATTTTATTTCAAATGATACATGCTATCGATTAGTTGATGTCTATGTGCCTAAGAAGATACTTCGGGACGTGATATTTACTTCAGATGACACCAAGTAGGACTACATGTATTCGGAGAGAAGGTTGTGGAATAAATAAGGTCCGACTGTACATTCACTTTGACATATAGCCAACCACTCCAATGCCAACTTAATTGAATAATACAATATATTTCTAGCTGAACATTTAATTATATTGCAAATAATTCGGTTGAAGTGCCCATAAATTATTAATTAATTGATACAATCCTTTGAAAGTCGTGTATTGCGTTACATATTTATTTTCGTTTTTACGACTTACAAAAATGCAGCGCGACAGATATGGGCTTACGTACACGCGTGGTACGTGATATCATGTAATCTAACTATGAACGCCGCTGTACGACTCCCAACCTCTCACCACGTACGTACTGACAGTAAGCAATATTTACCCCATGTGGCAATATGAAAACGAAGTGACCATATGGAATAAATATTGTTTCCTGCTTGCAAAAAGTGACATCGCATGTTGCGATTTCATGAAATGACGTCATTTACAGAAGGGCTTGTAAATCCCATAGCAGCGCTCCTATGATGATGTTGCGACATATTGATGGAAACCGCGTCTCTCTAGCAAGTGGAGTTAATACGGGACCATCGGAACCGTACCTCACATTTACTAGGAGTTGGTTCAACTGTTACACTACGTCCATGGAGGGCTGGATTAGGTTTAATATTTTAAAGTCATGTGTAGGTGTACTGAAAATACCAATTAAAATAAAGTTAGTGTGGGAAACCACGTGATTTGTGACGTCATTTTTGTTACTACACCGACAGTCTTGTCTGGATTACCAACATGGTCACACGTTCTACATAGCTCTCACAGGGAAACATATAGAAGCCAACAGGTAGAGGACCTGATCCAAAGGTAGAACGCTCAAATCCTGCATTGGGCGAGATTAAAATGCAAAATTTACAATCCCTGAATTAAGCGTAAATACTAGTAAATAATTGGTCATCTAGAGCGATTAATATATGTTTTAAGAACTTGTTTCACAATCCAAGTAAAATAAGTTAAAACTGACCCTTAAATGATGAAATAAAAACAGAACAACATATACATTTATAAATTTTAATTGAAAAGAAAATGGACAATATGTTCAACATACAATTATAGATGATCACATACTTACATAGAAGATGGACTAGAAGATAACAGAATGACAATAGAATACAGGAAAACATGGACAATGTGTACATAACACATGCATTGATGGTTGAATGAATAATGAGAGAATAAAAATCTTGAATAAAAGTAATGAGAACAACTTGAATAGAAATGGCATGGTACGCAGTTTTCATCATCTGAGCAGCGTTCTTGATGGGTGTCTTTGAAGAAATAATTCAAAACCAAAGATGGCCCGTATTCACAAACGTTTTAAGACTGAATCTTGGACTTCAGACTTTAAATTGGTAAATTTTCATTTTGTTCCTACGTTATTGTTACACAATATATTTTGATAAAACATGGCAAAAGTGTAGAGTGAGTAACATGAAATATTCAGGAAAAAATGTATCAGTTTAAGTATAATGAAAACGAAATGCTTGTAAATTTAATTTTTGCAATTTTAAAGTCCAAGTCTGAGATTTTGTCTTAAAACGTTTGTGAATACGGGCCCTGGTAATGTAATAAATGCAAAGATAACATCACAGATATGATAATATTGATTGGTTACCAATTGTTAACAAATTGTTCACATGTTGTTCATAAATAAATTAACCACACAGTCATAGCCTTGCCATTGTCAGACGCCCATTTTAGCTCATCACACAACACTTTAGATATGTAGATACAGCATATTGTATATGGTTGGCTCCGACAATGTAGCTATACATGAATTTGTTAAAAGTCTGCAATATATCATGAAATTAATTCAAATAGGATTTCCATCTTGTCCTGCAAAAATAAAACAATTAATAACAAGTAAAATTAAAACTATACATAATATAGAGGTAAGAAGGTATATACATAATGTATCCTAGCAACGTAACAGTAAACACATCAATATTTATACTTGCATTGTACAATATTTCAATATTGGAATGTAATTAACAAATAGCAACTTCTGAAAATGAAGCCAATGACAGGAAACTCTCCGTCAATATCTCAGTAAATGATACATGGAATTTTGACAGCAAATCTGATCACTTTACTGAGAAGAGTGTTTTTCACTTTTGGAATCGCAATTAACATTTCATCATCATGTGGAGTGCTTACCAGAAAACAACTGAACTAATCATAACTGATACTTTGACTAGTACATCTTGTGTTATCAAAATCTACCTGTTCTATTAAATACATACAAATACTGATATTCAAGAAATTAGTCACAAGTGAATGTTGATATTATGTAACAATAAAACATATAAATGGTGATCATGAGTTTGAACTTAGGTCACAGAATTATGTTGACATTAATGGTACTGTGAAGTTATTGCATATGTCTGCAAGTGAGGTTGAAAGGTACTTAAAATGTAACTGTTGTCAAAATTTAAGTACTATTGTCTGTTTTAAGTAACGTTTAAGTCATTCTTATTATGCTAGAAAAAAATAGAGATATAAAAGCGTGCTTTTTAAAAACGTTTCATGGAAAAATATAAAAAAAGCTTGATGAAACAGAAAGTTAATGACGGATCATGTGATTAACATAAAATACAAATATTCATGGTAAAAATCAGATTTTTGATTATCCACATGTATTTTAGAAAATAATAATATAACAAGTTTTTATGTTAAACTGGGCAGTTTGTACTCATAATTTCCAATATAATAAACCACAAAAAATCCCATGCAATTAAAGCAGTTTTATCAATAAAACTCGACACATAATGATACCCAATAAATTGCTGAATGAAGCAGAAAGACCGATATCGCTGTCAATCATTGAAATGCTAAGAACGGATATGAAGCCAAACCTCTATAGAGTATAAAGATGAGAAACTAATATCATCATTTGAGATTGTTCAAGAATTCTGTTTACAAACATCAACCAATTACATAAATATCTGTTTATGCTGGACAGTGTCGTAAATATTCAATATTATGATACACATGTAAATACAATATACAATCCCTAAAACTTTCATTCTTTGGTACAGAAAAGTCAACTCAACTACTCATAAGAGATGCTAGTCAAAACACCCATAACATTAAATAAGTAAATATTTTAAAACTTAGAAATATGCTGTACACTAACATACACCTAACATGTAACGCAACTCGTACCTGAAACTATGAGCAGAAAATGCAGACAGATTTGTTTCACTTTTATCTCTCAAAATAAGTTCACTATCTTTTTCATTTCGATAAGAAGTTTTAAATTGCTATAATGGAACTTTCTGTCAATTTAAATTTCTTTCGAATCTGCTACTTTCGTCTGAATGAGTTTTCCCCCCATGTATTAAGAAGGAACAAATATTTTATAAGCAAAGTAACATCTTTATCAGTTAGAACAAGACTCATTCTTTCAATATTTCCAAACATCACAGTATAAACATATCGCCTTTCACACAAATAAATAGCAAACAAAATCAGAATTGATACAAAAGATGATATGAATGCAATCGACTGAACTCTATTGTTAAGTATAAAAGCACTTGAAAACTTCTGAAAAAATCTTGATATTATTATTGTATGAAATATGTTGTCAATTTTCATGACTAGCACTTGTTATAATTGAATTCTATATTGATTAAAACTTTGACTGTCAATTTGTTTGTTTTCATCAAGTTTTACATCATTTTTCAAAAATAATTCAGTCATATACGGCCAGTTGACCTACCCAGTTCTGCAGGAATAAATTAACAACCAGTACTAACTTGCTTTTCTGCAAGCAACTGACAACTTTTCCACATGTGAATGACATGACTATATTCAATGTCGTGAAGAACATAACCTGCCCAACCCGGGAATCGAACCCTAATCAGCGTAGCCATATAACAGTCAAGCGCTCAACCAACCGAGCTAGCCAGGTAATCATTTGACTGTCAATGAATAAATGAAAGTCTCCATAGCTACATTAAAAAAACCCTTTGTTTCCAAAAAGTTCAACAATCAGAGCTACAACATTTAACAATGTATGCCATTACATTGTATAAACATACAGTGTACATTACATACACACTATATTGCACATAAGTACACATACTTCAATTACATAATATAAATGTTGAGACTCATTCAGTCCACCATTATAAGTAAAACTTTAACAACAAACAGCAAAAATGCAACAATACATAGTTAAAATGAATTCCAAATATCACTGTCTTCAATGTTTACAAGTGCTCCTAACAGCCAACCTGTGGGAGGGAAACCTTCCAATATCAGGGGTTCCACTAGGTGCTAAATCTCAAGGATAATTTTTTATTGGATTTCACCATTTTATTGCCAAAATACCTATAATTTAGAGAAAATTTGACCCTTCAGCAACAATCCGAAGGGTAAAAATGTGGCCTTTTGGAAATTTCAGGGGCAAAGGGTCAACTCAAGGGTCAAATGGAATCAGTGTATGTAACAATCAACTATACTTATTTAATATTGTGAAGTGAACAGTAGTAGCAGTAACAGCAGTGTTAATGCTACATACCATTGGTAGTACTGATACTGCTAGTGCTTGTACTGTTAATACTGCAAACTTCACACTAATATTTATTTCTCGTAACTAATTTAGATGTTTTGTTAAGCAGTTAGCACTCACAGATATACCAGATAATTTACCATATAAAGTACATGTATACACAGGTTATGATGATAAAATTGGTATTTATTTTCTCCGGTAAAATACCAAAAGATTAGAGATAAAACATGAATGAATAAGATAGCTGTAACTACAACAATGAATGAATTCACAGCCTCTAAACCTCGACGTCTTGTAGCAGGTTAAGTATGTCTCAGAGTTACATTTAGGCTTTCATCATACTGGTAAAACATGCACACTCCATGCATCGGTATTATGTACTTAAGTTATATACAAACATTCCTTGAAAACTTTCATATAGACATATTTCTTCACGACTTTCCAATACGTAACAACTGCAACATCTATTCTTACTGAACCTTACATGACATGTACATGAACTAGTAAGACAAGACCTTTGTCTTTCATTATCTATGCCCTAAGTCCAACATCAAGCAGTTTTACTATCATCATCACTTTGAAACCATACCTTGATATAATCAATGTCCTATTCTCTTTGTACTTCATTTTACAATAATTCACAAATAAATTATTTGCTTCCAAAAACAATACCATAATACTCATACATGTATATCTGATTAATATAAGTATTTGCAAAAATTTAAGCAATACAACTTATTTTAAATTAAAATACTGTTTAAACTAAATTTCCAAAATAATTCAACTCACACAGCGAAATCTTACTTGCTAGTGTTGGAAGTATATAACAGTTAACCATTTCATAAACAAACCATACAGAGTAATATTTGAATCACAAAAGTAAAATATTGATTTTATATATATATATATATCCATACAGAAATAACATTTTTCTTAAAATCTTGTCTCTATCCACGGTCTGTGAGTATACTGATATCTTTCACCATCTCATTCAATTGTTGTACGTAGTTCTGCCTGTGACGTTTATCATCTCAGATGTTCTGTAAAAACAAACAAATGTGTTAATGTACCAGTAAATAACTCTAACACATTCTACATATTTGAGTGCTGCTATGGGATTTACAACCTCTTTTGTAAGTGACGATGCAAGAAAAAGCAACATGTGATGTCTCGATGTGCAAGCAGGAAACAATATTTACTCCATATGGTCACTTCGTTTGCATATGCCACATGGGGCAAATATTGCTTACTGTCAGTACATGGTTCCGTCAAAGTTGACGTTTTCTGGAAATGACGTCACTTACAGAAGAGGTTGTTAAAGGAAACATAAATAATTCCCTGCTGGAAAATGGTCGTAAACAAGAAAGAAGCAATCTATAAAATCAGAAGGTACTACTTGGATGCTAAAGTCAAGATACTATTTTCTATGTATCTGATTAAAATAAGTGCATTATGTGTACAGTACAACCTCACCTTAAGACCACCTCAAATTAAGAACACAATTTGCAAGTCCATTTTCATAGTTTTGCTCTTCATTCAACCTTAATAATGAGACCAACTCAATAAGAAGACCAATTTTCAAGGGTCCCAAAGGTGGTCTTATTATTGAGGTTTTACTGCATTAAAGATATCACACAACACCACACATTATGTTCATTGATAATACCAACATGAAATAACTGAGAAAGAAACATACATCAATACCCTCAAATCCAAAACACCCAACTGGAATTAACTACATTGTACTTAGATTAACATACAAATTTTGAAATCATCTCTAAAACCTGATAATAATTCTAGACACAAATAAATGGAACAGTAAGAAACATAATTTAAGTCATTGAAAACAAATACAATACATGATATTTAAACAGAAACAATAAAAAATAAGAGATTAATACCCAAAAGTAACAAGAACGTATCTGGTTACAAGCCGGAAAAAATGGGTGGGTAGATACAAAATAATTTTTTGTTACATTTTTTTTTCTAAGTCAGGGGTAAGTAGAAATCAATTATACTTCCTACAGTATGCGACTTGTCCTAATCAGAGTATTATTCTCAGGTTAATTTCCCAATTGATTTTATTGATAGCTTTAAAGTTATGACAATGCTTGCATCTTATTATAATGACCATAATTTTGAAAGAAATTTCTCATATATGTGTTTTAAAGTCATTAAAAGATACGGGTCAGACTTAAAAATAAGAGTAGACCATGTAGCCAGAAAAAAACTTATTTTAGGTCTAATTATGAACAATGAAACTATTAGTTATCAGCAATAGCCTGTACATGCATTACAACTAGTACACCAAGTCTGGATAAGACGACTGATGCAAGCTGAAAATCAATGGAAAGAAATGGAATGCAGTTATAACCACGTGTCTAAAGCTATAATTTGTCCTATTACTAGTATCTCCCCTGGCAACACAAGCAATTTCTCATAACCTAGCTAAATTTTTCATTCAAATTTTGATACTGCAAGTTCCAAATAAAATACGATGATGACATATTTAATGTTTCATAAACTGCACCTGATCCTATTTATCTACGTTATTCATTGAAACCAGCGTTAAGCCAGTATGATCTTGTATACTGCTATTCTAGCAATGTTCCCAAATAGAATTCTCCAATTTTTTCATGAAGCCAATATTTTGTGTATATCCTAATTTACGGAAGTTCATCAACATACTTACACTTACATAAAGAAAGCCAGTATTTGCTGCTATTTAACTCAAGAAAGAATCCAACAAGGAGAACAGTTACTTAAATACCACAAAATGTTTTAGGTTCACAAAATTATGAAAATAGAAATGTTCGAAACTTAATGCCCTTCCAATTCAAAGGAATCCGATTAGGCCCCTTTCATAATTCCAAGGGATCTCATGAGGTCCTTTCATAATTCCAAGGGATCTCATGAGGCCCTTCCATAATTCCAAGGGATCTCATGAGGTCCTTTCCATAATTCAAAGGGATCTCATAAGGATAACATAGATTATTAAATTTCTGCAAAGATTTTAATATATGTTTACTTACTTGCGGCCCCATTTAAGGTGAATAATGAGGAAGATGATGCCCAGTAATATACATATGGATCCTACAACAAGATAGGCGATGCCGAGGAATGGGTTTTTCCCACCCAACCAGGATGTGGTAGTTAAGATGATACTCTTTGTTCCATCAAACATTGTCACTGGATAGGCTGGAATGAACAAATTTATGAAAAACAAATCTATCATCTTCACAGGATTACCACATAATCAAGTAAAAATAACATTAAGACAGTAATCAGCTATCAGAATTCTCAATTATCTGTTCCAGAAATTATTTGAATTCCTTAAATAATATGTGATGAATAACATCAGCCCTAAAATTCATTTGGAAACTTGTAACATAATTTACCATACAATGACCATTTGAGCCCTGCAGTACAATTTCCAACCTCTTCTGTAAATGACGTCATTTCAAGAAAACTTCACATGTGATGTCACTATTTGCAAGCATGAAATAATATTTATTCCATATGGTCACTTTGTTTTCATATTGCCATATGGCGCAAATATTGCTTACTGTCAGTACATTGTGACGTCACATGTGACTTTTTCTGGAAATGACGTCACGTATAGAAGAGGTTGGAAAACGTACAGCGGCACTCATTTCTAAATCATGGGCCAAAGGGAATTAAGACTATATGTATATACATAACATGGCAGTTACTTGTTTCATTTCTACCCCTTGTAATGGACTTCAGTTAAATATTATTTGCCATAGCTGGAAAGTACAAGCTATTAGGGTTTGAAACAGACTAACTATAGAAGGCAGAAATATGCAAATTCAGGTCTAAACTCATTCACGATATTTGCAAACCATTCACAGAATCCTCTGAGACAAACAGTCCAAACAACAGAATACATAACATACCATAACTTATTGTCACTTCATAAGTTCCTTTAGGAAGTCCATCTTTAAATGTCGACACAGTATGATCGATTCTACGATGTAGTTTACGGAAGGTTGGTAGAGCAGCTGTCCTCATCCACACAATCAGATCCTCGTTCTTGTACCCGTTATTGTTCGGCTCAGTTGGATCAAGTTCATACACGTTCTTCTGCCAGTTCGGAGGATAAGTGAAACCAGCCCATGCTGAAATGTGTACATAATATATATAAATACATTGAGTCAATTCCAAACTAAAATAGACTCCAATACACAAGCTGATGCTGACAGGCAGCCACAAATACCCATGAATTATTATACAGCATATCTGACAGCAAGTACAAGTTTGATGACAAACTGAGAGCTATTCAACATGCACAAACAACTAGTACACAAACAAATATCAAGTGTTTTATATTAATACTAATATGTGATAAGTAATCAGGACCAAGGATTATAATGGATACTTACAGTTAGCAATCTCACAATTTACTGTTATTATTCTGATATTGAAAAATCGAGTGTTGAAAATGCACGAAAATTTCAAATTAGTGCAGACTATTCTTTTGGGTCCATTTTCTTTGAGATTTTGTGGTAATTATGAGATATGGGAGTTATTATTCAGGTTTAAGTGTCCAACTCAAGACTTAATAATGACTCCCAGATCTCATACTTCACTCAAATCCCGAAGAAAATGGGAAACAAAGAATATTCAGCACTTTATCTTATTATCATACATGTGTCACACTCAATATGGGTCACTATCAGACTCATAAGAGTAAATGTTGTGATCTGAGTGCTGAGTGTAAGTATCCGCTATAGTCCTGGGTCAAGGTATATGTATATACTTTATAGCATTAGTCATTATTCTGCTTTTTTCCAGTTAACAATTTCTTAGCATATGATGGGTTGTCAAGGTTTCGATCCCATCACACCTACTTCCAATTCAACATACAAGACAATACAATCCTAAAAGACAGGTTTGAAATTTTGTTTTCAAAAAGCTATCTAGTTCCAAGGAATCCTCCATCCCACAGGTATAAAGCAACACAAACTAAGAACAACGAAACTCTTCATGGAAGATAAATCCGAAATTTAGCAAACAGAATCAACAAATGTAATACTATAATATCAAATAAAACATCTGGACGGGAATGAAAAAAATGCCATTAAAAATTTTCAGGGAATAAATGTTTACCAGAGAGAAGCAGCCATTTTACTGATACATTTCAGTGTACTAGAATTACATTGTAATTTTCTGATGTATAATCAAGCAACCCATTGAAGAGTGTACCAGTCCTTTTTTAACATACAAGAAGATTGATAAAATGAATAATGAAAGAGGGTATAGCATTTTGTCAAAGACAACAATACATGTGTCATGACGTTAGGTCGCTGTGGTGTAGTGGTTAGCATAACGACTGGCAATCCGTAGACCCGGGTTAAAATCCTGAAAGCGCCATTGACCAAGTGTTCGTGTTCCTCAAAACATGACTTTATTTCATTTCACAGTAAAATCTGTATTGTCAGAAGCATAGAAGCAAATGCCAGAATGTGGGGTAAATAATGAAACAAATGATTACATTCTGTATACATACATGGGTTAAACTTATATCAGCTAAAAATGAAGCCGGGTATGTATTTATAGTCAAAATCAGACTGCAATTGAGAAATTGCAATATTTTTACTAGGGTAAGGGTAAAACATTTCCAAAATTCTTCTGAACAGAAAACTTAAACATACTAACATACAAAACATATACCTGCCCAAGGTTGGAAGGACATTGAAGTTTTGTAACCTCAAAACATGATACAAGTTACAACAAGCAACAATTAAGGTTAACAAAAACATCTACTTACGACTAATACTCTCATTCTTAGCTAGTATACATAAACCAGCATAGATATAAACAATACATGTGTCACAGTTAATAATATACTGTAAGTTTCCCATCTTGTTTCACAGAAAAAATTTAGTAACAACTTTTGAGGTACATGGTGAATATTTGTTGGTGTGTGTGAAAGATAAAACATTAATGTCATTGTGTGAACAGGAAACATAATTTTAAGTCTGATGCTCATGAGATGAAATTATTTTCAATCTTTCACAATTTTTTTTATTTCATGCTTTTCGGCATAAATTGCATTCAAAATGCTTCAAATTCTTTGTGATGTACAGCGCGGAGTGTTACAGTTCTGTATGACATCATGAGCAATTGCCACATTAAAATAGTTACCGTATTGTACATAATTTACATTATTTACACACATTTAGAAGCTTGGTTCATGCTTTGTTATTTTACATAATATAATGATGTAGTTAGAAACTTTACATTGGTTGACTTTTGGTGAATCTGAAGATTCCTGCATCACATGGGTTCATGCACCCTTTTAGTAAGACAAATCAATATGCAAACCAGTTAAAAAAGCAATGAATTTATTCGGATATAATCCACCAATATATTCACAAAAGCATGACATAATACAACATCTTCATTTCCCATCTATACGTTATAACAGTAAATAGTTCTACATGCAAATTTACACAACACATACAATCACATAGTATGTGTTGATTTGTTATAACACACTTACAGCTTGGATTGTTGAACTTCACTTCCTTGTCTGATGCCCAGGCAATTCCTGTCCTCAGTAAGCCAACATTCACATCTCCACTATCACCTTTGTATAACAAACTGAATGAATCTGAAACCAGAAAATAAATTGTACAATAATGTTGCTGAGAAGGAAAAAAAAGAACTTTTCTACCTGGATTTTACAAAATATAACAAGAGATGTTTGCAAAAAAAATTCTTCCCCCTTGTGACCTTGAACGTAGACCCCAACATCAATAGGGTTCCTCTGCTACCTAAGATGAATGTGTGGACCAAGTTTGAGGATGATAGGTAAAGGTTGAGTTATTGATCGATAACGTAAAGGTTACGGACGGACATACCGACCGACATGTGCAAACCAATATGCCTTCTCTTCTTCGAAGGGGGGCATAATAACAGAAGCGTTGTTAAAGATGATATCATCATAATCCATGTGACTACTTCTTCAAATTTTCTACAATAAACTCCTCTACAATAAACTTATCTCCAACAACTGTTATTGTTAATACCAAATAACATTTTTATTGAATATTGACTATATTCTCTAAATCCACTGTGAATGGAAACAATGTTAGAATGATTCTTCTTCATCATGTTGTGTGTTATCCACAGAAAAGAAAACTTGTTACAAAGTAAGTCAATGCACGGATTTGGCTAATTGGGAAGTAAAGTTTGTCTTGAGGTACAGCATCTGGGTTTCGACCCCCATCATGGACATTCTTCCTTGATCTTCACAATCCCTGCATGAGGTGCGAGTACAGGTAAGTAAACCAGTCAGCAGTCAGTTATAAGAACTGATGTGAAATACTTAATTTTAGAGACTGATTTGTTCCATGTGTGAAGTTTTTCTGTTACGGACATACTGCAACTTAACTTCTTTCAACATGTTAATGAACTGATTTGTTTACATTTCTCAGTTTGACAGAAGAGAATTTTATATTAATACTCAACAAAAAATAAACACAACAATTGATTTTCCATCAATAAGTTTGTATATAGGTACGTCCAGATACTAATTACCAGCAAATGCAAGAAGAGTTTATAAACTAGAGATCAAATCTCACAGGATAGCAAATTATGAATATTGAGAGTAATATATGTTATTCAAAAGGGTGCCTCTTTATACGTGTTGAGAATATATCCCCAACACTACTGAGATGTGAACGTGTAAGCATCTAAACAAGTACAGACCATTAAACAAGCTGTTGGCTATGGCTCCACAAGGAGCAATCTTCAATTCATATGATGTATTGATCCTCTTTGTTTTAAATGGTTCACAGTCATCATACAAACTGCTGACATCATTTCCATGTAGCTGACTGTCATCTCTCGATCGTACGTAACGACGATGGTTTTGGTAAAAGTTTGTCAAACCGTAATACATGTACACAGTCCCCTAAAAAACATGACACAGACAAATAGACAGCGATTGAAATACAACATTCAACATGTTTTATGGTGCAAACATACAAGAAAATGTTTAGTTTGCTTATTTTGTATTTTATACATTTCTAGTAAATTTTAGATATACAACTGTATACACTAAATTATGAAATTTCCTAGAACAAGGTTGGTTAAACTTCAATTAGTAGAAACATTCAACCAAAATTACTGCAGCCATTTTTTCAGTTTTTGGGGAAGTATGGCGGGTCCTTTTGATAGGGGAAATTTGCATCATGAATCACCAAATTTGGGTATTAAGTAAATAACTGACAAGGCTAAATTTTTTAGAATATTTACTGAAGGGGAATTTTCTTTCTATCTGCCATAAAAAAGCGCTGTACTGGGTGGTAACTACTTTAAACCAGAGACTTTCTTTTATGCAACAAAATATAAAAACAAACTAATGTCTACCATCGCACTCCAGCAACAATTAAAATACTATAGCAATGACCTACACATGAAGAATAACAACATAATCATACCATCATGTCTTCAGCTACATCAATAGACACGGTACAATTGCAACCACTATTTGTATGATTACTAATAACTTCAGCACATTTCACTCCAGCACCATTTTCACACTGCGTATAATCTGTACGAACTTCAACAATCTGAAATATTAACAACAATACTGTCAATACTAAATAATTCTAGTAAACTAGTTGAGAATACCATCATTATGTACACTATGTCTAATCTATAGGTCAATATTTTCAAAACATATTTTCATTGGTTGTTCACCTTACAATTTCTTTATAACCATTCTCATGTAAATAAAAACGGACTACAGATCAATAAATATAGCCGGCTTAAAATTAGTGGAGAATACTGTCTCATTGTGTACATGATGTTAATTGGTCAGCATTTTCCAAAACTTTTCATTTGCAGACCACTTCACAATTAGTTAATAACTTTTTTCAAGTAAATAAAAAGGAATATATCAATAGATAGTTCACATATTTACAATATTTACCTCCCTTGTTCTCATGTGGGCTCAGAAAGTTGAAGTAAAAGTGGTTGTCATATGCAAATTATCTTGGTATTTTCTCAATTATCACATATTTGGGAGTTACTCCTATAAGTCCCTATCAGTTTTGCCTATCAAAATGGCTTATGATTAAGAACATTGTAGATTTGAGAACTATCTATTAACATATTTGTAAATGTTTGTTGTAGAAGTTGAAATAACTTAAACATTCAGAGTTCTATGGTAAGCTTAATTTCATTCATGAGACTGTGCACATTAAAGTATAGTTAACATAGCTAAGAAATTCACAAAATTTCGGATTTTCACCCTGTGGTAAAATGTCAATATTACGATTTTCACTTGGATACCAAACAAACATACAAGTAACAACTCATAATGAAACTTTTATACATGAGAAGTGATGCAGCCACATCTATTTGGTCACATTCCCAATGCAAAATACTTTTCTTTCCAAAATTGAATTCAGAATTGTCTCAACGTTGCACTGAATTTTTTTTAACAAAATCTGTGCAGAAATAACCAGACTAATCAACAGCTTTGTTTGTTCACAGACAATAGCCAGAACTGACATGAATATGAAGATGTGCGTTGTGTGTTCAAAATTGAGGTGTTTGCATACATGTAGTAACTGATATCTTTCTCAATTTTAATCAATTCATTCAGAATTTTTTATAATTATAGGCATGAGACACGTTCTCAAAACTAAAAAAAATTGAAATGACTAACCCCATTAGAAGTCAAAAGGAGCACAACACCAAGGGGGATAAATGCTATTCCAATAGCGAAGAAAGCTGGAAGAACTGTCCCTGCTGTTAGAATTGGCTGCCATGCTGGTAGTCTCTGTTGTTTTAGCTTGGTATCTAAAAAAGATTTAGTTTACAGAAATTTTAAAAACTGCAAATATTCAGTCCCTTAACAACATTTTTTTTGAAGATTCTACTGTCATTTCATGATTTCAGCATGTTTAAGTTTAACATCCCGTGTTTTCACTAAAATTATAGAGCAACCTGTCAATAACAGCTAAATTAAGTGACCACATGAAGGGCTAATTTGGCATATACAGGAATTGCTAGTAAGCTTAAGTGTCTGCTAACAATTTTTGTTGGGTGTTACCAAATGGTTGCAGTATGTATGTATTATGCACCAGTCAACTGTAACCATGCCCCCCAGGTCCGGGGGTATACCGGGGATAGCGGGGGAAATGGGCCATGTTTTTACCTTCCAGGTGGCCCCGCAGTGCCGAGTGAATGCGGTGGTTTTGTTTTCTAGCCGAAAATGTACATTATAATAGGCCTTACCTAGGATGTCTGGGGTGCGGGGGCATTTGGCAGGGATTTTACCAGCAGTTTGTCAGTTTACCTGGGATTGGCTGGACCGAAAGTCAGAGTCCCCGCTATTCCCCGGACCTGGGGGGGGGGGCGTGGTTACAATTGACTGGTGCATTACGCGGAAATTACTTTATACTTATAGTGATGAAATAAATCAAGCGGAAAAAGTTTGCCCAATGTGGGGCTCGAACCCATGACCCCTTAAACACTATTACGACGCTCTACCGACTGAGCTAACTACAGTGATAATAATACTTTAATATGAAATCACTGATAATTAGGTCTCATAGTCATACTGTCATACTCGTAGGATAAATAATTTTCGAACCAATCTTTATTAATGAATCAACTTCCTAATACTTAAAGCACATTAAAAGAAGCATTATGTTGCCTGAATTAAATACAAGCTTACGCTGAAAATCTGAGATATGTCTGTCGTGTTGACATCCATCTAAACAATAACAAACAAATACATTTCAGTTGTCAACGTAGCAAATATAAATTGCCAACCAATGTTCCACTTAGGACAGAATTTGTGAAACAAACTGTTATTAAACAAATAATTTATTAATGTTTTGATTGACACCATCGTTGGCGAGAACATGTACCTTTAGGTCGTCTACTTGTTGATTTTTCTCCGTCAGCACCCGGAGTTCCTGGTGTACCATTCGCCATTTTGAAATGTTAGTGTAGCGTGAGAAACACCCGCCTCGTGATAATTACTGACAAGAAAAGCTTTATAAAAATGCTAGTCAGCCCGTATTCAACATAACGGAGACTGTGCGATTATCCTGCGTTAGTATTTCTACAACTACGATCAAGGCTAAACGATCGTGTTTAGACAACTGAGATACACTATCATCAAGAGCACCAGTAAAGAAGTAGTTCAGAAAAAGATTTCGACTTATTAAACACTTTTCAGTGAATGGTAAGAGATACATGGCAGACGATTCAGACTGATAACACCATTTTACTGAAGGGCAATTCCCGATAGTCTCAAATGAGGCTGGTTTTTCATAAATACTGGGACCAATATATGCATGTATATATTGGTCCCAGATAAATATTTTAAACTTTATCGAGGCGTTTCAACTATAAGTCGGTTGTATGTCATACTAATGGATTAAAAATGAACAAAGTCGAACAGGAAATGCCGTGCGCAAAACGCACATTAATATTTATGTGTTTATCTATGCATACAAGAAAACAGAGACAAACGGGACATACACATGTACCATACATTATTTAATTTTTTTGTAGAGTTTTATTAAAAACTATTACGTGAAACTGGAGAAAAGTTTGAAAATACCTATTTTATGTTAGTTAAAAATTACCAACAATTTTCCCTCAAATCGGTTAACGGTATATTTGGGAATTTGTTTACATTTCTCTTGATATATGAAGGCAAATAACTAAATGGTATTTAGGTCTTTGATGAAGGCCAAGTTCACTTAATAAATTGTCATTTGTAAACGTATTTTGTGAATACGGAAAATGAGCGAACATTTAGAAAAATGGCGTCATTATTTTGCAACAAATAAAATCTAAACATTGTCAACAACAGACGTTTTTCTCAATTATTTCTAGTTTTAGTGACTTGTTCTACGGTACCAATACACACAATTTTACAAATATATTATTGCGAAAAAAAATACAACAAGAGACCTAAACCCTGGTTTGAGGGCGCGCCCAACCTCACACGTATCTCCACCCAAATAAATCGAGCACTGTAAATCAGAAAATTTGTCAACTCCCAACACAAGAAACGGCGAACGCAGAACATAGCTATATACATGTATGATAACAGTTATAAGCTTATCTTTATAGTTTGTTGAAGTAATGATTTAATAAACTGTAAAGGCAAAATGTTGATTGTAATTCGCTGCGACTTCGTGTTCATTTACTGCCAAAAGATATTATTTATATACCTCACTATGTAATGTTTTACATGAAGTGAGTGAAATATAATGACTTGAAGTATATCGAAAACCTTGAACATCGTATATCGAACAACTGAATAGCTTGAAACGTGAGTAATACAATGTACAGACTAGATATAGTGTGATAGGACAATGCATTTACATGTACAGACTAGATATAGTGTGCTAGGACAATGCATTCACATGTACATACTAGATATAGTGTGCTAGGACAATGCATTCACATGTACAGACTAGATATAGTGTGCTAGGACAATGCATTCACATGTACAGACTAGATATAGTGTGCTAGGACAATGCATTCACATGTACAGACTAGATATAGTGTGCTAGGACAATGCATTCACATGTACAGACTAGATATAGTGTGATAGGACAATGCATTTACATGTACAGACTAGATATAGTGTGATAGGACAATGTATTTACATGTACAGACTAGATATAGTGTGATAGGACAATGCATTTACATGTACAGACTAGATATAGTGTGATAGGACAATGCATTTACATGTACAGACTAGATATAGTGTGATAGGACAATGCATTTACATGTACAGACTAGATATAGTGTGATAATGCATTTACATGTACAGACTAGATATAGTATGATAGGACAATGCATTGACATGTACAGACTAGATATAGTGTGATAGGACAATGCATTTACTTTAAAACATATCTCCACGGACATATAAACCATTTATATGTCCGTGATATCTCTGATCAGTCTCACGTCACTTTCGACTTACATTTCTGCACTCAATTGTATAAACCCTTCAAACCCTTCCAAAACGCCACATACACAAGAGAATGCCGCCCCCACACAGACCATAGGAAAACAGCCTACGAAACACAAAAGATTTGAGTAGGTTCACGGGCAAATGTATATTGGAACGGGGTAGCAAGGAATTGTCTGGCTGACTATCAAAAACGACCATGGAGAATTTAAGGGGACAGCAAGGATTAAATGGATAGAATACACCACAGGACACGCCAAGAAAGCCACGGGGGGGGGAGAACACCCATATTTTCAATTCATGGAACTGTACATGTGGATGGGAAACTTAACATGCATCTAAAACATAAATAGAAATAATAACACCACAGCGATTTACAGTCTTGGAACTTTCTGTAAAACTATTGGGATTTAAGTCGATTTAACAGCTAGCTTACCTCATATTAACGGCTATATTGTCATTGATTTCCAACAAATAAACATGAATTGACTAAGTAGGCAGTAACTAATCTATAAAATGTAATTAACCATTACGTACACAATAAAATACACACATTAAATATATTAGTATACCCCAAGTGAGCAAGCCGCCTCAGTCAGTCCTGCTTACAGTAAATCATTATTTATATCATAATGCGAGAGGACAACGAAACCTAACGATATAAATAACGGTTACAGTGAAAAGGAATTTAATAGTAAAAGAAAATACAAATTGATATAAATCTAGATTGATTCAGAAACTAAGCAAATGTACATCTATAGGCTACTAACTGTATGATGAAACAGTCGTATAGATAGCTGTATGTCATTGATACTAAATGACGTTGTGTATAAAGTGAAATGGTAACATAATAAGAATAGAATCTGCCAGAAATGTAACAGATATATATATCTCGGAAATAATAACTTATTGCACAGCGAAAATACGTCTTATTAAAAACAACCAACGGGCTGCTCACTTAAGAGAACTATTGCTACTAAATTAATGCTCGTGGTCCCAACAAAAGAGTCAAGGCCCACTCCCACACAGACAAACATCAAACAGTATAACATGAACTAGTGACAAAACTAAACATTAGACATGACAGTACAACAGGGTTGGGTAATAGCTTGTAACTGGTATAATTAATAATTTTAAGGGTGTTCATACGTAAAGACATGTCATACTTCTAAATTTCGCAACATTTAACAATTTGGATTTGTTTCGGTTGGCGTAGTTGAAATAAAATTGTTAGTACAATTTATACAATAGAAACCATTTAATCATTCTTTTCACAGGAAATTTCTTAAATATACTTGCTTGTGTTATAGGTACATGTAATTGGATATATAGAATATTACATTTATAGGTAAAATATTTTTGCTATTTTACATATAGCTAGTTTGTTTCAACAAAGAACGTGAAATACCACATGAGTTATAATATGATTTTATCTATCTTTGAAATTGTTCATTGTAGGTCGCAAGAAAGGGTCAATATATGGAATATCTAACTGCATGCTGGTTACCGAAGTTGCGAAATCCCATGTCTAACAAAAGGTAGCGTATTATAATTTCACCTGTTTGATTGTATGAAAATCAGTGATTCATTGTATTTCAAATTATTTCCGAATTAATGCACGTGGACCAGTTTGAACAGAATTCACCAATCACACGTATATTGTACTACATAACAGTTTGTTCTTTTCTTTATTTTGATAACTAAAAACCACCATTTACCGATTGAAAAAGGCAGGTGGCAGAACATACCCCTACGTGATAGAAAATGTCCGTATTGTAACGATGTAGGCGATGAATTCCAGTTTGTACTTGTTTGTCCAAACGTTACATTCTTTAGAAATACCATGACATTAATTGAACCTTTTAAACAGAAAGTAAAAAAGATTTGACTAATATTGCATTATTCTGTCAGAAAATAATGCACCACTTCAAATAATTAAACAATGACTGACTATTTTACTTCAATACTACTTTTTTTCAATTCTAGACATTTTTGAATTATTTTAGTTTTTGTCCTTCGTCATCAAATGTGTATATTTTTAATGAAAAGCAATGTAACATATTTATAGATGTAATGTTCTTATTATGACATATTATGTGAATATAAGAAAAGGAATAGTTTGCTACAGGGAACGCCATATACATAAGTGCCTCCCACACAGACCTTCGGGAAAACAACAATTCATAAAACATATGTTCTGTTGTTGCGAATGTACATGTATGAATATATTATGTATAGCCGTTTTCTTTTTGTCATATGACACTCTAGTGTATGTACACATTTATTGTTGCTAATGTTACCCTATTCGGGGCTCATGCAGGATATGTAAAATAACCTGCCAAACTTGACAGTTTCAACATCAAGTGTAAATTGCTTTTATCACAATTCACGGTGTAATATTATAATGCAGATAGTGCAAAGGCGCTCTTATACTTTTTTAGTGCTTAACGTAAAGCTTATAGTGATATGCATTACACCGTATGATCCATTGTAGTATATGATGCCTCTGTCTGTGGTAGTAAGACATAATCCTGCATAAATGGAAACCACATGTTGAATATTAACGTAAATAATCTGTTTGAAAGCTGTACTGAGATGTTGGCAATATATTTTTGACACAAACTGAACATGTTCACTAATATCCATGCATAACGCAGTCGATCCATCTGGCCCCGGTAAACACAAAGTTGAAGCATACAGATTATTCAAGACAAGCATGAGTATGAACTGAAAACTGTACGTTAAATGGATGTCAGGGGTCTGCTTCACCTAATTTAGTTGTTGAGTTGCCCCACGTCAGACAGAAAGGGAGTTTTTTATTTGTAAATTGACCGTTGAAATCCATGTTATCGCACATAATTTTATACGACAGTTTCAGAAAAAGCATAGTCAGAATATCAACCTATATCAAGATTAATTCAACATCACACACGCTGACAGATATATGTTAAAATTAGTGCTAGAGCCTAGTTGGAGTTCATTCATGACTCATAGTGCTGTCCGGGTCGCTGTTCACTTTGCATGTGGCATTTCTTGCTCGAACCATTAAATAAATTTTCTTAAAAGCCAGACATAACTTCCTGTATATCTAACTTGTTTGCAACTTTTAGAGCTTTTGTAAATATCGTCTTATGCTCAACTTAGTTAACGGCATCGTCTAGTAACGTGTGAGTGTATCAGTACATCGTGGTAGAATAAAGGTTACAACATCGTCAAGTAACATGTGAGTGTATCAGTACATCGTGGTAGAATAAAGGTTACAACATCGTCAAGTAACATGTGAATGTATCAGTACATCGTGGTAGAATAAAGGTTACAACATCGTCTAGTAACATGTGAGTGTATCAGTACATCGTGGTAGAATAAAGGTTACAACATCGTCAAGTAACATGTGAGTGTATCAGTACATCGTGGTAGAATAAAGGTTACAACATCGTCAAGTAACATGTGAGTGTATCAGTACATCGTGGTAGAATAAAGGTTACAACATCGTCTAGTAACATGTGAGTGTATCAGTACATCGTGGTAGAATAAAGGTTACAACATCGTCAAGTAACGTGTGAGTGTATGAGTACATCGTGGTAGAATAAAGGTTACAACATCGTCAAGTAACGTGTGAGTGTATCAGTACATCGTGGTAGAATAAAGGTTACAACATCGTCAAGTAACGTGTGAGTGTATCAGTACATCGTGGTAGAATCAAGGTTAACATCATCGTCTAGTAACGTGTGAGTGTATCAGTACATCGTGGTAGAATAAAGGTTACAACATCGTCTAGTAACGTGTGAGTGTATCAGTACATCGTGGTAGAATCAAGGTTAACATCATCGTCTAGTAACGTGTGAGTGTATCAGTACATCGTGGTAGAATAAAGGTTACAACATCGTCAAGTAACGTGTGAGTGTATCAGTACATCGTGGTAGAATAAAGGTTACAACATCGTCTAGTAACGTGTGAGTGTATCAGTACATCGTGGTAGAATAAAGGTTACAACATCGTCTAGTAACGTGTGAGTGTATCAGTACATCGTGGTAGAATAAAGGTTACAACATCGTCAAGTAACATGTGAATGTATCAGTACATCGTGGTAGAATAAAGGTTACAACATCGTCTAGTAACATGTGAATGTATCAGTACATCGTGGTAGAATAAAGGTTACAACATCGTCTAGTAACGTGTGAGTGTATCAGTACATCGTGGTAGAATAAAGGTTACAACATCGTCTAGTAACTTGTGAGTGTATCAGTACATCGTGGTAGAATAAAGGTTACAACATCGTCAAGTAACGTGTGAGTGTATCAGTACATCGTGGTAGAATAAAGGTTACAACATCGTCAAGTAACGTGTGAGTGTATCAGTACATTGTGGTAGAATCAAGGTTAACATCATCGTCTAGTAACGTGTGAGTGTATCAGTAAATCGTGGTAGAATAAAGGTTACAACATCGTCAAGTAACGTGTGAGTGTATCAGTACATTGTGGTAGAATAAAGGTTAACAACATCGTCAAGAAACGTGTGAATGTATCAGTACATCGTGGTAGAATCAAGGGACTATGATGCGACACGAACTGAGTACTTTAACATGATATAACACTTATCTTCAGGTCTGTTATTGTTATTTAATGATGGTTAATGTTATCCTGGTATTGCGTCGCTAAGTTCCACATCATGTTTAACTGTTATTCCGTGCTCTGTTGTTTCAAGTTTCCTTCCCGTCTAGATACATGCATGATCTTTTTTTGTCGCAGTGTCAGGCATATTGTCTTAAAGTTCATTTTATTTCTTTAATTTCCTTGTAATACATGTAATATCAACGTTGTCTTTAGAAACATTTAGATATTGATAAATGTACATTGTATATGAAGTATATTTGTTTTCATTGCCGGATTGTTCAAATTCCGGCAGAAAATGTCGTTATCAATTCAGTGTCAATGGAATTAATCAACCTCAACTAGGGGCACCGTAGACATACCCGTCGGCATCTCATAACTAACATCGATACCAATATGGTCACATTCTTATTATGTCTAAACATTATGGGTAGACATGTATACCACAGAAGAATTCATGAGTTCTCTCCCTTCAGCACTTTAAGAGTTATCACCCTTTATCCCTTCTGACGTACATACTATAGAATGGATAAAGGGAGAGAACTTATGTATTATGCAATGCAACTTCAACAAATTTGACAAGCTTTTGTGTAAACTTTACTTTTGAAATGGTTCGAGTAGAATTTAAAAAAGTGACATCTGTGACACAGAAATAGAATTATTTGGATTTTTTTAATTTGTCAGCAAAGAATTAAATAAATGTGTTGAACAAATAAGCAACTTCTCAAACTTTGCATAACAATTAATTGATCAGGTCTTTGAAAACAACTGGTTTGTGAGGAATGTACTTGGTCAACTTTGTTACACAGGGGTTTCCTTGCAATAACTTAGTTCTGATCAACATATAGTCACCAAATGTGCTTCTATAGAGATATTGCTTCAGATGGACTTTAGTACCACTGGTCTAAGCCAATGTTGCTGGAATTAAACATAGAAAAATGTTTTCCCAGCAATAACTTGTCTCCAAATTTTGTATAGCAAGCTTATAAGAAGACATAGTTTGCGTTTGTATTTTTTTGATGTCAGGGTCATGGTTGAGGTCGCTGTGACTGAAAACAGAAGTCAATAACTTTAGTCATTAATAAGATAGGGTGATGTAACTTTATGTGTACGTAGTTCACGATGAGTGTTTGATGTCATCATGGGCTGGCAGGATCAGGGTCAATGTCATTGTAACTAAAATTAGAAACGTATCTTAAGTAAGAAGAGATGTTGTGATGAAACTTGATACATATGTAGCTTACAAGCACATCTTTGTTGAAATATACCAAGATTTTTTCAGCTCAATAACTTGAGATATAACCATACAACTTAGCAGGTAGCCTACTAGGTGACCTATACGTTGAATGTACAAGTGTACTTGTGTATGCTGTGGTCAATGTCAAGGTTTGTGTTAATTAAATAAGAGAGACAAGTTGTCAGCCAACAACTTTAGTTTGAACTAATATATTGTCATGACCATAGTTATATGACTGCAACAAACAACACAAAACAAATTGATATCATTATTTCAATTTATCTTAGTATATCAATATACCATATATACATTCTAACAGCATTTATATTCATATTTTAGCCGACATATTTTTTAAAAGTAAAATCAATATAAAACAACACAATTCAAGTACCAGCTGCTAAAAAAATGTTTTATTACAACCTGTTGAGCCTGCCAAATGTCAAGGGATGAAGAGAATAGGGTTATAACATGCTATACAGTGCATACCTATTATACCCTTTTTTGACCTCTAAGTGTGACCTTGATCTTTTTGCTACGGACACGAATGTCCCATGAGACACACCAGCTCATCATGGTGAATATTTGTGCCAAGTAATTTGGAAATCTTCCAATAAATGACAGTGTAATATTTGGGATAAGATGTTTTATACCAATTTTTTGACGTTTCACCTCCCAAGTGTGACCTTGATCATTGAGCTACAGACATGGGTTTTTCTCGTCATGGTGAACATTTGTGACAAGCTACTTGAAACCCCCCCAATAAATGACAGTGTTATGGTCCAGACAAGATGTTTAGGCCCATTTTTGACGTTTGACCTCGGAGTGCGGCCTTGACATTTGAGCAACTGACACTGGTCTTGCGTGCAACACATCGTCTCATCATTGTGAATATTTGTGCCAAGTAATTTCAAATTCCCATATTAAATGACAGAGTAATGGTCTGGACAAACCAAATTCTGATGCATGCACGCACATCAACTGAACTGCCATTGCAGCAACTATGTTGAGCTCACCGCAAGCAGGTTTGACAAAAACTATACAGAGAGCCTTCCAGTGATAACACCTGAATATGGAATTAAAAAATGAATAAAATACAATGAGTATTTAGCATTCAAGTGGCTAAAAGAATTTCAAAAAAAGAATTGTCTAGCATGTAAAATGTCCATGTAATTTGATAAATAACATATAAAAGTCATGCAATCTCCATGAAAGATAGATAGATTTGTATTGAACTATGGCATTATATGAAAAAAACGAAGCAATTATGACACGAGGTATTCATACTCTGAATGTTAGATTAAACTCGGACAATTCCTTTAACAAGATGATTTCACACAAAGAGATCAATGGAATATCTCCATAAAAATATTTTGACTACAACAATACAGAACATTAAATAGCAGCACCGAATAATTACAAGTATATCACATTTATATGTACGATGGCGTAAAGAAAAACGTGCTTTCTGCATTTTTTTGCAGATTTTGACTTTTCATCATTTTTAAACTTAAAATATTAAGGTCTAAATTACTAATATTTGATGAAGCAACCTTCCTAGAAGTCAGGACGAAGGCAAGTTCTTCAAGGGGATGACTGTCACAGTCAGATCTACAACTATACCATTAACAATTGCAAATTTCTGTCGCTAAAATGAATGATTAGACCGATAGTGGATATTTGAGTGTGGAAAATGTATGAAAACGTCAAATAAGTGCTGAATATTTCTTTTGGTCCATTTTCTTTGGGATTTTAGTGTGATTATGAGGTAAGGGTTTTTGTGCCACACTCCACACTCGGACTTAATAATTAAACCCTCATTTCACACTAAAACCTCTAACAAAAGTGTGCTACAATAAATATCCAGCACTCATTTAACATTATCATACATTTTTCACGCCCAATATGAATCACTATCAGACTCATCAGAGTACATTTTTTGATTTGAGTGTAAGTATCCATTATACTAGTAATGCCGGGCTCAGATGTCAAGGATAAGGAGCTTTATGACACTTATGAATGACTATATAGCTAACATAGCTGGCAGTTATTTGTTTCAAGCCAAATAAGAAATACACAGAGTAATACTATGATGTAGATATGTCAAAGTAATATGTTGGGCAAAAAGGTTCTATATTGATATATAGTACTTGTAGCTGCCATATGTTCAGTTATTCACACAAGAACAAAAAGGGGCTATGTACATTTTTTCCTAATTAGGGAATGAAAAAGCTTACATATGTGAATGAAATTTTGCCAAAGAGAAAGATCACATTAACGTAAACTTTGGTAAAATCTCTGACAGAAGCTTCAGTCAGAAAACAGATTTTTCAACATAGTTGTAAACTTAAAACCCACTTTTCTGGAAATAATGAATAAATACAGAAAACACCTTTTTTGTTTCATGCCATCGACTTGGTAACTCTATGTCCCTACCCTGTTTTAACTACGTATAAATGCCAAGTTAAAAATATATAATTCAACAACCCAAAATTAAAAATCATCATAATTATTTATAAGAATGTACAAATAAATGAGGAGATAATGAACATATGTACACACACACAGTACTCACTACTCTGTAGGCAAAAACAATATTCAAATACAATATACATAACAAGAATATTGCAAGCAGATGCAGATGCTCGTCTGCCATTTACAATATGTAATCATTGAGACATGCACATATTTAAATACATTTCATGATAGATTATCAAGGATATGTGATCTGTAAGGTTCGTAAAAAATATCCTGTCACAATATAATGAATTCAACAGCAGTAACTAGAGGGGTATTTGAGTAACACAACCTACCGTCACTCTGAATGAGTTTCATAAACAATTGGACAATGTGTTAAAACTAAAAATGTTGATGGCGAAAGTACAGACAATAGTTTGACTAGCGAGCATTTTAGGCTTAGGAGAGATAAATATGTACATTAAATACAAAATAAATCACTGTAAAATTTTCACTCAAACATTTGAAAATATAACATAATTACATACCAGAATAAATACAACTCGAGTTCTTCAGATCATTAAGGCATGAGGAATATCAGTGGTATAAAACTGTGAAGCAACAAATCAACAACAAACATAAAATAAACATGGCAAGAAAGTACAGAATAATATTTATATAGTAAAGTGTAGAACAAAAAAGACAAACATGTTGATCATATTCTACAGGACACAGCTACAATATATGTATATACACTAATCAATTTTTGCAGTTCTCAAAAACACTAATTTATAAAATTGCTAATGTCAAACCAATGAAAAAACGATCACAGAATGCTACAATAGGCAATAAAATGATATTCAAAATGAATAAAAATCACCAGGAAAATTCCGGTACACTAAAAGACTAGGAGTCATGGGAGAATGTAACAAACAAGCACTTCAACCTTTACTGGATATGTATAAAAGTATGACCTAGGTTAAACTGACATCATGTCAACTCTAGAAAATGGTATACATTACACATACTGTCATGTCTGATAAAAAGCCACAGCAGAAATATTGTACAGCAAAGATATATGAGCTTCAAAATAAAAATAATGTATTCAAATAATAAAGTAACGAAAAAGAAATTGTTGTATAACAGGACAGCTTTGAACAATGTAAGATACCAGATAAATCAGTCCCATACCAACTGTAGAAAACGTAATATGTAATAGCATCTTTCCCCTTCATGTTACAAAAATAACATCTGTTAAATAAAAAAATTCTCAACATTCTAATTGTAGTCAGTTAAGGGGACAAAATCATAATGACATGAATCAGTTTATTGGTAAGCTAGCAGCAGCCTCGTCCATCTCAGCCGGAGATTCAATCTCTATGACAGCCATATTTGAGTTGTTATTCCTTGCATCAGCACAATCACACTTCCTCCATTTATCAAAATGAAACAAATGACCTCTAGCACCATGTGAATATTTAGCATATAAAATCCAACCAATAACAATAAATGTGAAAGAGACCAGTATAAGAATTCCGAACACCTCTGCTTGTGGCGCAGCAATCACCATTATAAACTTTAACATGTCCATCAGCTTATTGAGTGAAGTCTGCACACCATTGACAATACCACGTTCATTCTCTCTTACATTCTCCAGAAACAACTGTGTGATAGTCAAATCAGCCATCCATAACCCTGGAATTGTAATAGAAATGATTTATGTATGTATTGTAAAATCATTCTTATGAACATATAATTGACTTACATTTGTATGAGAATTCCTGCAGTATTTTCATATATCCAAGAATCTAGCTTATATAACATACACCAGACGGGGACACCAGGGGTTCCACTAGGTGCTGAATATTAAGGGCGAATTTGATAATTTTTACCAGATTTTATGATCATTTAATTGCCAAATAATCCATAATTTACGGTAGAGGTAAAGTGGCCCTTCAGCCAGAACCCTTAGTGTCAAAATATGGCTATTCGGAAATCCATGGGTGAAAGGTTCAACTCCAGGATAGAACACAACCCCTGTTACATGCATAAGGACCAGATTGTATAACACAATGATAATAATAGAATGGAACACAATTATATGGTTGCTTTGAATACATGTATCAATAAAATTCTGAAAATAAAATTGATTCTTAATAAAATTGAGACAGAAGTATTGTATTATAAAGCTGAACGACAATGCTTCACATTCACATTTCATTTCCTTAATCTACAAACCCGTAATACAATTTTTGGCGATATTGAGATTTTCGTATCATGTTTTTCATACCAATGAGTTCCTCACAGTCTATATACATGTTCTCACTGACTCAAAGAATCAATGAGCTCCTCACAGTCTATATACATGTTCTCACTGACTCAAAGAATCAATGAGTTCCTCACAGTCTATATACATGTTCTCACTGACTCAAAGAATCAATGAGCTCCTCACAGTCTATATACATGTTCTCACTGACTCAAAGAATCAATGAGTTCCTCACAGTCTATATACATGTTCTCACTGACTCAAAGAATCAATGAGCTCCTCACAGTCTTTATACATGTTCTCACTGACTCAAAGAATCAATGAGCTCCTCACAGTCTATATACATGTTCTCACTGACTCAAAGAATCAATGAGCTCCTCACAGTCTATATACATGTTCTCACTGACTCAAAGAATCAATGAGCTCCTCACAGTCTATATACATGTTCTCACTGGCTCAAAGAATCTATGAGTTCCTCACAGTCTATATACATGTTCTCACTGGCTCAAAGAATCAATGAGCTCCTCACAGTCTATATACATGTTCTCACTGGCTCAAAGAATCAATGAGCTCCTCACAGTCTATATACATGTTCTCACTGACTCAAAGAATCAATGAGCTCCTCACAGTCTATATACATGTTCTCACTGACTCAAAGAATCAATGAGCTCCTCACAGTCTATATACATGTTCTCACTGGCTCAAAGAATCTATGAGTTCCTCACAGTCTATATACATGTTCTCACTGACTCAAAGAATCTATGAGTTCCTCACAGTCTATATACATGTTCTCACTGGCTCAAAGAATCTATGAGTTCCTCACAGTCTATATACATGTTCTCACTGGCTCAAAGAATCAATGAGCTCCTCACAGTCTATATACATGTTCTCACTGGCTCAAAGAATCAATGAGCTCCTCACAGTCTATATACATGTTCTCACTGGCTCAAAGAATCTATGAGTTCCTCACAGTCTATATACATGTTCTCACTGGCTCAAAGAATCAATGAGCTCCTCACAGTCTATATACATGTTCTCACTGGCTCAAAGAATCTATGAGTTCCTCACAGTCTATATACATGTTCTCACTGGCTCAAAGAATCAATGAGCTCCTCACAGTCTATATACATGTTCTCACTGGCTCAAAGAATCAATGAGCTCCTCACAGTCTATATACATGTTCTCACTGACTCAAAGAATCAATGAGCTCCTCACAGTCTATATACATGTTCTCACTGACTCAAAGAATCAATGAGCTCCTCACAGTCTATATACATGTTCTCACTGGCTCAAAGAATCTATGAGTTCCTCACAGTCTATATACATGTTCTCACTGGCTCAAAGAATCAATGAGCTCCTCACAGTCTATATACATGTTCTCACTGGCTCAAAGAATCAATGAGCTCCTCACAGTCTATATACATGTTCTCACTGGCTCAAAGAATCTATGAGTTCCTCACAGTCTATATACATGTTCTCACTGGCTCAAAGAATCAATGAGTTCCTCACAGTCTATATACATGTTCTCACTGACTCAAAGAATCTATGAGTTCCTCACAGTCTATATACATGTTCTCACTGGCTCAAAGAATCAATGAGCTCCTCACAGTCTATATACATGTTCTCACTGGCTCAAAGAATCAATGAGCTCCTCACAGTCTATATACATGTTCTCACTGGCTCAAAGAATCTATGAGTTCCTCACAGTCTATATACATGTTCTCACTGGCTCAAAGAATCTATGAGTTCCTCACAGTCTATATACATGTTCTCACTGACTCAAAGAATCAATGAGCTCCTCACAGTCTATATACATGTTCTCACTGACTCAAAGAATCAATGAGCTCCTCACAGTCTATATACATGTTCTCACTGACTCAAAGAATCAATGAGCTCCTCACAGTCTATATACATGTTCTCACTGGCTCAAAGAATCAATGAGCTCCTCACAGTCTATATACATGTTCTCACTGGCTCAAAGAATCAATGAGCTCCTCACAGTCTATATACATGTTCTCACTGGCTCAAAGAATCAATGAGCTCCTCACAGTCTATATACATGTTCTCACTGGCTCAAAGAATCAATGAGCTCCTCACAGTCTATATACATGTTCTCACTGGCTCAAAGAATCTATGAGTTCCTCACAGTCTATATACATGTTCTCACTGACTCAAAGAATCAATGAGTTCCTCACAGTCTATATACATGTTCTCACTGGCTCAAAGAATCTATGAGTTCCTCACAGTCTATATACATGTTCTCACTGACTCAAAGAATCAATGAGCTCCTCACAGTCTATATACATGTTCTCACTGGCTCAAAGAATCAATGAGTTCCTCACAGTCTATATACATGTTCTCACTGACTCAAAGAATCAAGGTAAATAGGGTAAATTCCAATCTCAAAATGACAAAACATGAGATACAGGTTTGTAAATAATGGTGACAATTTGCAGCCCAACTTTCACGCCCATTAGCAACCACACTGAAGGAATTTTCGCTCTCCATATTTCCTGTAATATTAGTCATCCTAAATAGAGCAGATATCCACTTTGTCTATAATCTCTGGTTTATAAAATCAATCCATTTATTACATATTATATGTGAAGTACTTACCACATCTTGCTGCAATGATACCGGCCATCAGGAGTGCTACAGACACATAGGACTTGTCAGGATGCAAGGGCAGGGAGTTCACATCATTAACACCACCTGATGTTGTTCCATTACCATGGAAACTGTCATTCATCAGTGAGGACACATCACTACCACCAGATGCAGCGGCATTGTATGCAACCTCTGATGCACTAATGTTACTGTCCAATGTATAGTTTAGGTCTTGTGTAATTAAACCTTGAGATGTATCTGATTGGTCGGAACGTTTGTGCAAGGGATCAAACGGTGAACCAGGAGCCCAAATAGACGCCACACAAAGACAGAGAAATGATAGTTCAATAAAGAAGCCAAACAGGCCAGTCCTCTCCAGACCAATACGTCGTCGTACAATTGGATATATGAATGTACCAACTATTCCAACCACAGCACCGGCAGCCATTATAACTCCCATAAGTGATTCATTGATACCTTGCGTGTAAGCAAAACCTGTAACATACACATTTGCTTAGTGACAGGTAGACTATCATATTCAAACAATTTCAAACACAAATGCGGTCATTAAAGCCAACAGTCAGCAGATAAGACAAGATTGTTGATTATATCTGTAGAATTATAATATCTGTTTAAAGTTCAATGAGAATAGAAAGTAGTATATATATACAGTTACTTCGAAGATTAGTACATGTATCATTAAAGCACAATAGTTTTTGAATTATATGATGGCCTACATGTATGAAACTTACCAACAGTTATATTGTCAAAGCCCAGTACGGTCATATATAGGGAAGCCAGCCCTAATCCCGCAAAGGCAACATCGTATTTCATGTAAGTTCTCCATCCACGGTACAGAGTAATAAATCCAGAAAACATCTTCATCAGCACAGAATCTGGCTTCTTAACCTTTGATTCCAACACGACAATCTCTTCATTTTTCTCATCTGTATCAACATTTTCACCTCTATTTGAAGAGTCAATCTCCTCATTGACAATTTTATCTCCATTTGAAGAGTCCTCCACATTTCCTTCAGCTTCATGATCAATATTTTCCCCTGATGTACCATTAATTTCTATCATTTCTTGAGCAGTTTCATCAACATCTAGATAAAGTTGAAAACATGATATGAAAGTACCATCCAACAGGAACAAGAGAAAAACAGAGGTCATGGTTTTGCTTTTATGAAAAAACTGTAAAAATAATATCAAATTATTTCTCGATAACAGGCATAAAAATATCAGACAAAACAGATAATCTGAAATGCTTGTACCATCATCGCTCATATTTATTGCTAGCCTACTCGAAACAAACCCTTTTGAAGAAAAAAAACAGATAATGATTTAGCCATTAAAATAGTAGCATATGAAAACAACAAAATGTAAATGTCAAACATCACAAAATATTTTTTCAATGGAAGCAAACTTTTTCAATGCAAAAGCAGGCATCCAAAAACCTTCCAAAATTAGATCTGAACGAATCTATACAAATACAGTATCAAAGCATGATATATCATACCTTGTTTTTCTTTGTATTTCAATTTTTTACTTTTCAAAGCTGGTACCAGGCTATAAACTTTCCACAGCAGTATATATTCCACAAACACGGAGACCAGGTTCCAGCCAGCTATAAACAGGGCACCAATACCAACAGAAGCAAAGAACATGATCTGCCCAGTGACAATAGGTGCAACCAGAGAGTTAAACAAATCAATTCTACGTAATGTTGCTGTCATGGCTGAAAAGAAGAAATGTACACATGTCAGAGAACATTTCTATTCATGTACTGCAGATTAACATCATTTCTTAACAATCTTGTAATTATGTATAGCAGTCAGTTGATCCAACCAGTGTTCCTGGGTTACCTGTTCTTCTGCAAGCAACTGACAACCTCCCCACCTGAATCAAAGTTTGATGACAAATGACTTTGGTTGCATAACCATGTTAGTGACGACCGTTTAGTTAACCTAATCAGTGTTCAAAAGTTTTGTATTTAGTGTTTACTAATCTAAACTTTGTATGTATTTGACAACCTTTCTACATAAATCAGACATAGGCAGAAACTTTACATGCCGGGTATCATTCACTCTAAGCCAGCAATATTGTCTTTCGTGACTGATCTTGGTAAAGATGGCAATTCTACTTGCTTCTTTATTCATACACAGATTTCATTCTTTTAATTCTAAGTCCTTCATGATACTTACTAGCAAGTAAGTCCTTATCCTTCCCACAGATTTCCACAATCCAGTCTCGTTGTACAGCAATATTTGTGGCCATACTGCCCAGTGTACACAGAATGGCAATAAGAATGATACCAGCATAGCAGAGTGTAAGAAGTCCCTCGTCTGGCCATACTGCCTGGATCTCAGTTTTAAATGTCACAACAGCAAACACAGCACCAGCACAGACTATCACACTTGTGTTCTGAACAATCAGAGCAGTCCTGGCAGCTGTAAAACATAACAGACATGTAAGTTAGACTGTAGTGTAATAAAAAGCACGGGAGATTGTCACAAGTTCTTTCCCTTAATCCCTTCTAGAGTTCTCCCCCTTTATCCCTTCTATAGTATATGTATATATATATTACTCGTGACAATCTCCTGTGATACAAAGCTTTCTTCAAAAACATTAATGTTGGATTTTACTATGGGCCAGGTCGAAGTGACTACTGGGAAATGGTTTGCCAAATACATGTATAGCCAAGCTTCACAAGACAGAATAGTATGTCCTTCACTGATTATTGTAAAATTACGTCAGGTGCAGTTGGAGAACTCTGCTGTGAATTTAATTCATAATCAAGTTTTATTTTGTTGGTATATGAACAATATACACGTATATCTTAATGGAGAAATGATGATTCAATATCAAGAAAAATCCTCTGTATATTAAAGGCCCATAATTTATAATATTCTGTTAATAAATGTGCAAGTTGGTATCCACCAGACACATCAAATACACAACTCACCAGTCAGTCTTGGTGTTTTATCAATCCAGTCACCAATCAGTGCTCCAAATAACAGGACAGAACACCCCATAGATAAGCCATACACTGCAGTGACACGCAGAGATTCAGGGGAGATAATCACCATAAACAGACCAACACCAAATGACCACATTCGATCTCCCTGAATGAATACATGCATATTTACAATATGTATAACACATCAGAATGATCAGATACTAAGAAAAAAAGAATAATGCTTTATAGCAATATGTTCTTATGTTCTTATGTTGTTTTGGATATATGGGTCTATTTTAAACACATTAAAGTACAGCAAATGTTTTTCATGTCTATGACTCAATACCTGTAATTGATTTATCTTTATGCTAACTGTTGCATTAGGCACAAAGCATTTCCTAGACCACAGCAGAACAGCTGTACCTTATCATTAACTAGTAAGCTTGTAGCTTAATACATAAACTAAAACTACAGTCGACAACCTTATATCCGAATACTTGGTATCTTCTGAAATAAATATCAGGTCCCGATGTATCTTCTTATGCATGTTGAAATGAAATGGGCTATTGGAAACCATGTATTATTCTAACTAAAATTTCGGACCCGCTGAATTCAAATGACCGAGGTTCGACTGTATAACATAACAGCCTGCTACATATCAGTAAAGATACCCTCAATAATAGCTGGTCCAATAATCACAATGATTCACCAAACATTATAAATGAGCTCTCTAGGGTATACTATGATGTTATAGGCATTTTAATTTAGTATATAAACACATACCCAGGTAGATAACGCATGACTCAGATAGACGAACCATCGTATCTTTGTAGGTAGTCCCTTCTCTCCGCTACCTGTAATGAAATAAAAACACAGATGAACTTGTAAATAGACAATGGAAGCGTAGATAGTGGTCTAGGGGTATAGTAGTATACCACACTCCTGTACCAAAGGTTGTGGATTTGAAAACAGTCATGGGACAAATTCTTCCTTGGTCTTCACAATCCCCGAGTTATATTCTAATAAAATTTCACATAGGGCAAAACATGACAGTAACAGCCAATTAAAGGCCAAGTTCCTTGACACGCAGTCATTTAAAGTTAGAGTTATATTATACATGTTAGCAGATTCGTATAAATGATATACATGTACTTATATATGCATATGAGTCTTATATATGACTAAACATATTGTGCCGGTATACAACTTAACCTTGATCAAAATTACAACAAACAAGTTTAACAATGGCACAGTGCATTATTGTAATTAGTAAATATTGCATTTGGACTTGAAATATGTCTATATGATACAACAGGTGCCCCTGCTTTGTCTTAGCATGTGGATAGGTTTGGATACAATAAGGCGAGATTTTTTCACAATTAATGCAAAATCATTTCTTAAGAGTACCAGTAGATAAATGGCTGTTAGCGCAGAAAAAGGCCTATTGGGCACAGAAATCACAATTCAAAATTTTTACCCAAGAACCTTAATTAATTGTTTTCCTCTATTATTTTTTTTTAAATGAAGCCATGTTGCATAGATTTCATGTATGGCGTTTTGAAAATACACCATACTATGTGTATAGCTTTCAGGTTTTATGGAAGGTAACATTGTGATATACCCATGAGAGGCATCATAAGCGGTGCTAATTCTAAAAAATCGGAATAATCACATATTTCTATCATGAATCAACAAAAGTTTATGATGAGAATTAACATAAATGATCGGATGTAGTTACATGTATTCATGTAATTGTTTCAATTTGGATTTGAATGCAATGCCTATATCAATTAAACTGTTAAAGGTAGGTAATCTTCTTTTTCATCAATACACACTAAGAAATAATATTGAAGAAGACATGTTAATGCCTTCATACAGACATTTTCTAAAACACTGCATTGTAACTTTTCTTGAAAGTTTCCCAGAACTGCAAAACAGATATTTTCTATGCAAGCGCTAACTTGGCATGTGTTTCGTGATAGAAACTCCAGTATGGAACTCATATATTTGGTTTTGAGAAACTTGTGTACTAAGAGAATGACACTGCAGTGTTGCAGAGTACAACTGTATGGAGGCATTTCTCATGTTTACAATTAAGCAAATTAAAAAAAAGACCTTCAATATTTGTACCTTTAAAGAATGCAGAAACTGATTGTAAAATTATCATAATTCGTGTAGATTCGAGGTTAGAACGATACATGAATTCCTATATCAACCAACATTTAACACAGTATGTATTTTGCATATCACACTGCAAAACTTCTTTGTATGAAAGGACCACAAATATGGTGGTGTCTTATCACTCATTCTTTTGATATATAAATTGAATTTTCAAGTTTGCATAGTTTATGCAAAAAAAGAAATTAATTTAATATTCCTAATGGCTCGGAACAGTCAAAATAATGAATGAATGCAGGTATAATGTTGCGTGGTGTTAATGCAAACATCTTGTAGCAAACTTGTTCAGATTACTGAAAAAAATCCTTATCCTTTTGAGTTTGAATGCAAATACTTTATATGATGGATTAAATGTATTTTAAAGCTTAAAACATTTTGAAATGCAATTCCATGGGTACCACTAGGTGCTGAATCTCAATGGTCATTTTGATTTATAATTTTGGAACAGATTTTACTATTTTATTGCCAAGTTACCTATAATTTAGAAAATTGACATTTCAGCCAGAATCCTGAGGGTCAACATGTGGCTTTTTGGAAAGTCCAGGGGTCAAAGGGTCAACTCAAGGGTCAAATGGAATCCCTGAATTCTATTCCCAAGTAAAATGAAACGTTTGCAATGAAATAAAATGTATTTGATGTGGAATATAAAACAGCTGGATAACAAATGCTTGCAATGAACTAAATAACACATTTTTTTCAATATCTAAAACAAACTTTTCGTTGCTATTATGACATGAAACTGGACAATTGTTCAAATAATGGGGAAAAATCACAAATACAATAATACAAACAGAAATTTACACATGCATGTAATTGTATACTTCATCAAACATGTCAATTTTCAATGCGCCATTTTTTTAAAGAATTATCTACAAACTGACACTTTAAAGTTTTATTCGCATCATTTATTTAAAAAGCCTTGAAATGGCAGAGCAAATTCATGTACACAATATTTTTAAATATTTTGTATGAAACGACATTCTTAAGAAGGAAACTATTTTCATTTCACTGAATTTGATACAATTTGCAATAAATAAGCCAAGTAACACCTTACGTTCTCTGATAAAATCTAGCTGTCACATGTAAAGAAAAAACTGTGCCAAAGTAAGGGCTGTATCAAGAGTATTGCTCTCCATATATATTTGGCCATTCTTAAACAACTGCTTGTCTGGCATAACCCAATCTCATTGAAATCAGCCCCTAACTTTAGCTCCATTACTTTCCGCTGTTAGCGTATAGTATAGCAGCGTGCGACTGGAGCTGATTTTAATGAGATTGGGCATAACCTTACCTACTCATGAAAATGGCCCCTTCTTGTTGAGGTTTCTATGGAGGCCATTTTTGGGCTGCATATCAATAGTTAAAACTTGAATCACTATTAAAAACAATAAATATTTTTAACTACCTATCCATCTAAATTTTGTTGGGTAGGGTTATGCCAAACAAACATATTTAAGGATGGCCTTGGAGAAAAATGAATACCAATCAAAACTCTATTTTTCTATGTACTTGTGTCGCAATTCTCACTATTCAAACAAGCCGTATTTCTTCAGTCAAGGACCATAACTCTGCTCTCAAAGAGAACCCAGGCTAATAACACAATCACAGTCAGACCTTTAGTCATGGAACTGTGGTTAAATCTTCAATTCTAATAAATGAAAAAAAATCTCTCGCAAAATGCTTCATAGAAAAATACATTCTCTTGTAAGTAACATGTACACCACTTTGTGATTTATGCATCGCATCGCATATTAAGACATATATAACACTCACCCATGACTGATGTGAATTCTTGCAGAACAATGACTTATACTTTTACATTGGATTCACTGGTCCCCGTCATACTGCAATAACAAGTTTACAACATGTTGGTTAATCACTGTTACGTAAAAGATACCAGTTAAATACTACATGAAATGAATAGTACATGACTGTATTACATGTATATAGAAGTGAAAGAAAATTTACAGAAAATCAACATTGGATTCACTGGTCCCCGTCATACTGCAATAACAAGTTTACAACATGTTGGTTAATCACTGTTACATAAAAGATACCAGTTAAATACTACATGAAATGAATAGTACATGACTGTATTACATGTATATAGAAGTGAAAGAAAATTTACAGAAAATCAACATTGGATTCACTGGTCCCCGTCATACTGCAATTGCAAGTTTACAACATGTTGGTTAATCACTGTTACATAAAAGATACCAGTTAAATACTACATGAAATAAATAGTAATATATAGAAGTGAAAGAAAATCTACAGTCTCAACATTTATACAACATAATTCAAATTTAGTAATGTTTACAATGTATAAGAAGAAGATCATCTCCAAGACATCACCACCATTGGCCACCACAATAAGGACAATCACAAAATATACACCACCAAAGCCATGACAGTTTGCCACCTAAATTCAAAACTACTTGCTTCAAACTGTCGACCAATGTGTGGTAATACAAACAAATTCATGTACATAGATTATCATTGCACGGATATTTGCAGACATACATAAAAGTGTTTGGTGGTAACAGGACATTGGAACCTGTGATCCTGGCAGAATCACAGAATTTAACCACTTTTATCTAGATTTGTCTCTAGAGTAGTGGAACTTATAGATATCAAAGAGTCATAAACTCATCATTTTTACTGAAAGATGTAAATTATGGTACCCATATGTAAACCAAGGGGAGTGTCCGGCCTCAAACAATCTGGGGTCACTCGCCCTGCACTGCTGCAGTGCTTCAGGTCCAGTGATCCTAAAAATGTACTTACCCAGACACAAAACCTACTCATTCTAGAAATGGAAATGTGTATATTCTGAGGTTTTTATCAATAACATATCAATCTACAGTAAACTTTGGAGTTAGATGATAACCCATCCACTACTGTAAAAATTGCGGGGGGGCTACTAATCATACACCTGCAAAACCTTCAAAAGGCAGTAGCAACAATAAGAACTAAATAAACGGTTTGAGTAATTACTAACGTAAAAGTTCTGTTCCAACATACATAGATTGTGCATTTATTGAAAATTAATTATGATGGTGAGCAGTTTCAAGTTATTTGCTAATCCAAATACCGGATAATTTCGGATAATCAGCAATATCCGAACTTGGCTACACATGTCAACGATTCCTATCCAAGAATAAACTTGACCAGTAGCTATCGAAAATAAGAATAACTTATCAACCTTATTAAGAGCAAATTCATTTAAATTAAAAACTACTGTAAATTAAACAAAATGTTTAGCCAGGAAAGCAATATTGACGTGCAATCTGAAGCATACTTACTCTTGTTTACAGTTCGGGTTAAATGCCACGATTCCGGACTGATATTTACCGGGCTGTCTGTGGAAACGTTTAGACCAATTTAAATTCCCATTTGAGTAACTCTATATAGTGGGTTCCACTAAATAAACTAGATATACTCAGTACATGATATCAAGTATATACTCTACCCAGTATAGTTGTCACTGCATCCAGGTCCGTAGCATTCAATACAAACAGCTCATTGTACCAAAGTCACATTCAGTATGTGGGTTGCTGTACCAGGAATATGGGTTGCTGTCAAGAGTTTATGGTTATAGTTATAGGTATAAGTCACTGCTGCGCTCAGTGTATTGGTCACTGAACTTGATATATGTTGTTTTTTCCTTGATACATGTATCTATTATACTTCGAATATGTGTCACTCTCTGCAGCATGTGCGTCTTTCCCAACTGCACAGGTCATAGTATCAAGTATTTGGGTCAATTACTTGGCTAGACAACACCTTTATATTGATTTATGCATTCTTCAGGTAACAGATAGTTCATGAAGAAAGTAAATAATAATCATATTAATATGTAAAATTACATTGTACTAATAAAACTATACTAAAATGATCATCATATTACAACTGACCCAGATTGGACAAATCCACTCCTGAACATCTCCTTTTTTTTATTGCCCATACATTCAAAGTCACTGGTTAAAGCCCTACGTATGAACCATGCATTAGAAGTGGGAGACTAACAAATATTTGTGTTTAGGAATTTCAATTGGTTCGATTTTTTCTGAGAAATGAGGCTTGTAAACCTTTAAAAAGCAGAACTTTTAACTTAATTTTCCTGTTTAGTGTAAAATCAGGTTCTGAATCTTTTCATTGCATATCAGTCAGTTCAGCTGATAATACAGAACATGCAAGTTTTTACTCCCATGCAGATTATGAATTTTTCAGATTATGTGCCAAACATTGCCAACCGCAATTAATATTGCCGATTACTGACCACATTATACAGGTTTTCAAGGGATGACGACGATTTATACAAGACATATTGTTCTGAATAGCTTTACTAAAGGTCTTCATTGAAATTGTCGATTTGTGTACAAACAATAATGTCAAGTGATATCACATGTTGGAAGGATAATCAGATAAAACATAACACATAGTAGACTGAATATAATCCATTTTATTGTTCTATTGATCCCAGGCAATTTAAATATAACTACAGTTATATCCCTTTGTTTCAACACACAGCTCACTAGAGGGCAGATGTGCCCATGTCTTAAGAGAAGTAACTCATAACTGAAGCAATCACATAAAATTTAAATATATTTCTTACAGCACCAAGTTAAGTAAAACAACAATCTTTTTTTTTGAGAATCACCAAGGAAAAATAAAATTGCTTATTTTTCCCAAAACCAAGCATCCACAATGAACCTCTATTTGTTTTTCACCAAAAACCAAATTAGTTATTCAATATGATTTCAGCAAGTTGATTGAAAGCTTGAAACAAAGGATATATATGTACAGTGATTGCTGGAGAAAGGAGTTACTTGTACAGAAATGAATGAGGTATTGCACACATCAAATGTCAAAAACACATCATCTATGAAAATCCACTGAGCAGAAACACTTCAAACTTAAAAACAATTTAACCTAACTTTTACACAAAATGGTGTACCTACTAGTTTTATCATTAAAACAAAAAAGTTGACCAATATTCCTTCATTTTTACCTCAATGAGACCCTTTTTAAAATGGATTTGTTTACATTTTTAAAATATAATGTTTCATAAAGCGTTTACCTTAAGTCAAAGGTCAAAGTTCATTCCACTTAAAAATTATAGAATCACACATGAAGTCAAGGTCACAGGTGTTATTCCAACATGGTCAGTGTCTACAGCCATTTAAAGACTTTAAATTTAGGTATGCGAACATTATTTAAAATTAATCAAAATAATTATATAGAAAAATCATATTCCTTCAACACGCATTAGCATAGGGAAAAAATCCACATAATTTTTCATTGAGGTGACCTTTCAACATTCAAAGAGGAGAAGCCAACACATTTGCCAATCTACACATCACCCACAGTTCATTGTTGTGTTGAAAAAATGACAAACAGTCCAAAAGTATGCTTATCACCATAGAAACGACAAGCTTTTTAAAAACACAACACATACAACAACAGATTATGAGATTTGATAAAATAGTTGATAAAATGTGTGTAAAGCTCTATAGGGATATGTGCCTGGTATATCAAAGATAATGATTACTCAACACAGACACCTCTTTATACAAGTTCATTATCAGCAATTAAATGGCAAAATCAAGAGGTTATTTTCCACCATATGAACATCAGTACAAGTGAAATACTTTGCCTTAATTGAACTGGTTGGCATATATTATTGTCTACTAACATTGTAAACAGAATTTCTATAAATATTACATTGTTTGTATCATGCATGAGGTAGATTTTTTATATTTTAAGAGAACAGCAATTTTCATAAAAACATGAAACAATAATAAGAATGACACATACTGGCTATCTGTCAAGACTGTTATAGTAATCACAACATTATAACGACAAAATCTCAAAACTTATTGAATGTCATGAAGGATTCAAACTCTTTGTTTTCAATCATACAAAGAGGTATCTGTGTATTCCAAAACTTTAAAATGGCTAAAATGTTAATGAAAACAATCAAGCAAAAGCATAAGGGAAATGATTATACTCTGATAAACTAAATATTTAATGATAAAATGTAGTAACATGATACATGAAGAACTAAATTACCATGCAGCAAACAATGCTATGTACATGTATAATGCAAAATAAGAACAGTGTATAATCAAATCTGCTACACATAAAAGTGATAAGAGAAAAAACCCCAGTTAAAATTGGTGATACAAACATTTTTTTACCATATTTATCAATATAACATTATATAACAGTTATTATTTCTAAGAACGTATTAATCAATAAATCAAATACCAGAAATAATAAGAATTTCCTCATGATAATAAAATATTATAGATTAAAAACATACAATGCAAGGAGGAATCTAAATAAATTCAACAATGCCTAGGGTTATAAGAACAACTGAATTAACTGATAACGTTTAAAAGAATTTAAAATACAAGATGTTGTAATAATATAACAGGTTACATTTTTATGAATCCATAAAGTTTTGTCAATCCAATTAAAATTTGGACTCTTATCAAGCTTTACGCATTTACACATATTTCAATATATTGGTGTTATTTTTTAGGCATAAGACAGCACTTAATTGCTAAATTTAAGGCTTTGTTCACTTTCATTATCATGAAATTTCTTATTATTAGTGTCCTAGTCTGAAAAATTGTTAAGAGAAATTATAAATATCAGTAGATTTATGTAAGAATTTCTTTAAATGCAAATTATGCATTTGAGTCGAATTCTGGTGTTAATGCAATAAAGGTCAGCCTAAGAACCAAATGGAGAAAAATACGTCACCAAATCAATTAGAACAAATACATGTATGTAGTTATTATAACACTAGAACATTTATTAGCCGAGAATGATATATCATGATCACACTTTGACAGAAATAAAAGCAATGGGCTTGGAGTTATTGGTAATGTATATGCCGCTATAGAATGCACAGTACTTATAAAACCAGATAGAAAACCAAGTGCATATACATGTAGTTAATTATTTTACATTAAAAAAAATGAAAATCAGACACAAAATAATTAGTTTTCAAAGACTGCATGATTTCAGAAAACAATTATAAGACTGTATTACTGTTTTAAGTTACCGATACATAATACATGTACTGCCTAAACATAACCAACACCAGGCCAATGTGGGAAGTGAGACCAAATAGAAAATGAATGAAATAAAACAGAAACTTATACCGTACTGTTAGCACCAGACAACACACCTAAAAACAATCAGTGATTATAAATATTAACAACACAAGTAATCAAATACTCAAGATACCTAACTAATACAGATGATATGTAGATTAGTATAATTGTCAAAAAATCTACTGGATGACGTTTAGCTTCGTGCTGGTATGAGACCTAGACATGGTGGTAAACTTTTGAATGAAATTTTATGTCAAACCCGCATTGAAATTTTTATACAGATGGTGACTTTCACACACAACAACAATGCCATGATGTTTTCATACATGCCGTAACTTGTATCATTTCCATAAATGAACTTCTCTTATCAAATGAATTATACATAATGTACCCTCGTTATGTAGTAAAAATCTACACTGACTGAACACAAAATCAAACTGTAATGTACAACACAGTATAACAGTTGGCACTCCCTTGGAATGTTCCTCCAATAAAAGTGTAATTCTTCTCAAAGGAAAGACTGACCAAGATACTGGTATAAAGCATATCTTCCATTGAACTCCTCTAGTATATATTTCACGCAGGTATTTCTCTGAGACAGTGAGCAAATAAATGAAGTTTTCCGCATAATTTTAAAGATCAATAAATTTGGGGAAGATTGTATACAATGCAATAAATACATTCCAATCCTTTGACTAAAGGGAGATAATTTAAAAATTCCAAGTCCGACAAAATGTTTTTAGTTCAATGCCAGATCTTTATAGGGTTAAACAATTCATCCATCCATGGCCAACCATTAATTCATCTCCCAGTGTAGACTTGTAAACTGACCATGACTCATTTACAGAAAGAATGCCAAGTATATGGTATTCATGAAATTCTGTGCAAAGATATTATAATAAATGCAAAATGTGTATTCCAACTATAAGACTTTACAAGTATGAAAGCTCTGTCAAGGATGACAAAAAATGATATACATACATACATTATATGGTAGTAGGCACATTGATAAAACATGTACAATGTCTATTTAACTACATGATTAAACACTAACTATACTCTGTGACAGTGTGTAATAAATATGATATAAATACAGCAAATATTATGAATAAAATACCCAGGTATGAAATGGAAGTATGAATGACAAAAAAATCCATTACATTCTAAAATGGCAAAGAAATGGCACCTGATGCCCAAACCAGAAATATATATATATTATATACTTGCAAAGAACCAGAGAGAAATGGGAACAACTTGATCACAGGCGAAGTAAACCAAATTGTTTTATGATTTTTAAACTTCACTTTATTTGTTTCAATGCTAAATCTATGGTACAGACTACTGAAGGTATAAGAAGAATTTAAATACAGTTATTACTACTTAAGGGACAATGCCATGTCCGATATCATGCTAAGTGTGATATTACATGATTTTGGAGAAAAAAATAACATACTAAATGTATCTTGGTTAAAGAAGTAATGGTTATTAAAAAGATAACTGTTCAAATCTAGACTGATTACTGGTTGTACAGCATCACTTAGTTAGAGTGGAGCACGAATTTCAACAAACTAAATCATAAAAATCCCACGCATCTAAAATTCAGCTTTTGTTACTTTGTTTCCACGGTAACAAATTATTCTCATTTCCCTCAAAGACAAAATAGCATGATAAGTGTTAATAATCTCACATAGATCTGTTTAAAATACTAGAAAATACAAAAATATACAAACAAACAAGAAAATGCCATGCATTGAAAAAAACACTAAAACAAGATCACATCTACATTAGAAAGCTCAAGTCAAACTAGAATAACCTCATCAAATACAAATCTCACATGTACACAAAATGATCTAAACATCCATTTTCTCCAACAAATGCCCAACTATCTATCTACAAAAACCACACTTCAAACAGTATAACATTAACATAAGACCATTTGAACACTAAGCTATGTACATCAGTCAAATACACAACACTGATGGGACTATGATTATATAAGCCTAATATACTGATTACCATACTCAACAAATGCTCGTACTATCCAAGGTTGACAATATTAACCAGTCTGATGCAATCATTTTCAGCTACTACTTTTTGCAACAAAGAGATGGCATAGAGAAGATTAACTAGTCAATGACTACAAACTGACAAAAGACTGCAGCGATAAACAAACACATACTACCAGAACGCTCTCTATAAACTTTTCAACAGCTGAACAATGAAGTAGACACAGAAATACCAGAGTGTGTTGTCTTTCTATGCCACAATAAGACTACAATTTACTATGTTATGAACAAGGAGAAACTTCTTTTTTCTTCAATTTTTGTATAGCGGTTTGCATGAATATAAAGCTGCCTCACTTCTAAAACTTGTACAACGTAAGCAAATTTGCATTGGGAAACATAAGCAAATGCATACAAGCAACTTTCAAGTCAAATAATATCTTACCATTAACTTTCTATTGTCACAGATACATGATCATGAAAACAGCTATTGACTATAAAATTGCGTTTTCAAAATAAGCATGACTATCGCTGAACAAAATGACTTTCTTTGTCCCCTCATCTGTTGGCAAAACCCACAGTAAGCCAAATTGAAAAAATTGCTTAATCAATCAATACTATGAAATATCAGAAACAAACATAGATAGAAGCATTAAGTGACACAGAATGTATCCAAAGTAACTATAGAATGATTGTCCCTAACATTTATAGCACATAGACCAAGGTAACAGTGACATCAAGTGTTGACAGAGGTACTTGTCTGTACGTATATACATATAGATACTGATGGCCTTGTCTGGCTTTCACTCCTTAATCCTCTTGCATCCAGAGTGATGTAGGACATATGATTTGAAAAAAAGCATGAAGCAACTTTGAATAGACTCCATGTTTACCAAGCTACACTATCCACATTAAGTATCAAAGATCCGTACTGAAATTCAACACACATCAAGCAATACTGTTACACCCAATGACAAGCGAATGTCCACCTCAGAAATGATTAATGAACGTCAAGCAAGAAGACCGCAATCGAGCAACAAACCAGCCATGAAAATATTCAGAACCGCCATATGACACCGCTATAGAATTTAACTGGCACACATATACATTCATATCTATATCATAACAATCCCAGAAATACCACAACAAACATTTGAAAGCAAATTTATCATATATTTACAGTCATTCCCAACCAAAACCTGAGACGATTTAAAAACAAATTCATAGGTCTATCCTACATCATTGACACACAGAAAGGGACACATAGTTCATCTCTAAACTAATGAAATTAATATTTAAAACATAATTGTAGATCTTGGATTCTGCAAATTTTATAAATTTCATAACTTCGAAAATTCATTAATTTGAAGGATTTAACAGTACTGTAGCCATACAGTGTATATTGTCAACCAGCCACAGTTTGTTCAGAATTTTTGAACTTTTAAATTTAATGGTTTTTGTTACAGAATAAATTTATGCAAATGTCAGGAAACAAATACTACTCGAGTGATGTATTTAATCATAGGGGCTACAGTAATTATTAACAGGAAGTGTTGAAATTAGAATCAATTTACTAGTCCAACATACGGAAAATTTTGCTGTCAACCAACAGAGAATGTGTGTCTCGTTCAAACAAACTGACAATATCGATAAATACGTATATATACATGAATATATGGTGATCAAGGATTTATTTAGCACCAAAAACTGCACTTACACGCACTAAAGAAGAAAATTGTTAAATACACGACAAATGATTAGATCAAAGTGACTAAAACAACAACAACAACTAAGTTATGTTAAATAATGGAACTCCTTTAAGCCTGACAAACTATAAAAACTACAACATTTAGATGAAAAAAAAAGGATTATGAGAAAAAAGGGTTATTACTAATAATAATTACCACAAATAATTAATGCATATACATGTTATGTTTACACACATGTGAAAATATAATATAAACATCTAGAATAATATATGATTACAATATAATGAAAAATACAGAAAGTTATGGAACAAGCAAATTTATTTCAATAAAAGCTAATAATGCATGTTTGTGTACAAATGAATGTTTGCAGTTGCTCGGTGAAAAACAACCTGTACAATACTGAGAAAAAGGGCCCAGAAAGGGATCCCGGAACAAATACACCGCAAATATATGAACACACATGGAGTACTTAACCTATGCACTTGAATATGCTGCCAACAGTGTGTTTGAATGAAAACATACATTAAACATAGAAATCTATGTTAATATTGGGGGACACATACCTAATGAAGATGAATATCAAACTAAGTTATAGGCAAGAGACAGTTAAAATATGAACAGGAACCTACTCCTTTGTATAATTATACCATAACATGTTAACAAATTTGATAAAATTACATAGAATTCTAATAATGATTGATCTAATAATTGGCATACGTTGTGGTGCACAATCTGTCGCTAACGATGATGATGATTGAATGAGGCTACTGATTGCTATACCAATACACATATTTATCTCGGATTTTATAGAAAATCGACAAAATTTCCCGTAACTCTAACATATGCACAATAAATTCTAACATGTCTATCTTAGAAATTTTAAAATTTAATTTACTCAATCTAAATTTTCAAACCTTGATTTGGTAAAAACTGATGTTTCAATTAGATACAGCTCATTAATAACAAAAGCTTAGTATACTAGGATAGGACTAAACTACCAAAGTCAGTACTTTAAAGCATTTAATAAAGAATGGTCACCATTCAGAATCATGAACATGACAACCGTATCTAGGAAGAAATTTATGTTTGAGATTAAATAATCAACAAATAGGACAATAGAATAATTACATCATACATAAATACAATCATAAATGGTGAAAGACAAAATGCTGTTTAAATACTTATACGATTACATACATGCCTCGTACACAAGCTCAATAGGAATAAATGTGCACCCTCGTCTATGTACATACATGCTTAACTTGAATCATTCAAATAAACATGAAACAAACTGAATGATTACATTGTTATTTATTTGACACCACCATGATAATCATGAAAATGAATAAACATACCACTTTTTTTGCTTAACTATCAGCAAAAATAATTCAATTCTAAATAAGCACACACTGGGTGGACTAGTATGGTAGAGGTTTTATATCTTTCTGGTAACTAAAGGTATTGACTTAAATGACTAACTTATAGTAGAACTAGGAAGTAACACAATCTCACTTGTACATGCCTTTTGCTTACATTTCTGAACAAAATACTTGAGAAATACTGTAAACATAGTGAAATATCCAGCACAATGTATTTCATAATGCCATCACAAGTGTCAGACTGAGATTCTACACTTTAACAGACTGTGTACAGAAGCATTTCTTTTATTTGCATGGATAGTTCGTAAAAATCTCTGTGACTTGGTACCTTATGTTTCTCACAACATCATACATGAAGAACAAGACAATTAGACGATTCCAAAGAATGTGAAACCGTTAGAGATCATGTTTTGTACAATATGCATTAAGCAGAAATATCTAAGTGCAGTATCTCATACACTTATGAAGAAATTGTAGCAGTGTTTAAAAGCTTCAAGTTCATAATCTTATATGAAAGAAGCAGCGACCCGGTAAATTCAATTGCCAATTTCACACATTTTCACTGACATTCATTATTCCAGACAGCATTAGGATAATTGAAACAACTATCAGAACATTCAAACCTTATCCAATCTACTTTTTTGCTACAGCAACATCAGCTAAAATAATCATTGTTTAGAAACAGATCAAATAATAGGAGGGCGACAAATTATTGTCAAAATTTTAACAACCAGAGACTGAAGTTATTTTGAAATTAATTAGATGCAGATTTGACATTGGTTACAAAGTTATATCACGGGACTTTTTGACAGTCAAAGCTAAAAGCTCCTAGGAAAGAATGCCACCATACAAGTACCCACAGAAACCAAATTATCAGGGTCAGAAATGAAATACATTTCTCCACTTATACATGAACTCCAAACATTTCAACACCCTTTGGAAATTGCAAAACAAAGTCTATTCAAGCCTTATTCTTCCTTAAAACTACATCAACTTTCGGTAACTAAATCCCTTCACTTATATTCAACTAGTACATACTTAAATTGGTCGTTCAGTATATATTACTTCTATATAAACCTAAGACCATTTAAGTAACACAGATTCTTCAGGTTACGAAAATAAATGTCAACACTCTTATTCTATCAATAAGAGGTCTGTACCCACAATGCATGTCATATTGTTTCATGACATATCGAAAACTTAGAATACATAACAAATTTCAAAATTGGTGCTTCTTTACACAAACTAGTGAATAATAGTGTTAACATATAGTAAACATGCTATGTTATACTACTAAATGTTCTGCACGATTTAAGATTTAACAAACAGAGAAAAAATGAAAATTTTGCGATTAATAAGTAAATTGATAGCATAAATTATATATAGCATAATCCTATACAAAGTTGAGAATGAATAGCAGACAAGCAAGTTAATAGCACAAAGCAACAAACTAACGTCTTGGTCTAAATATGTATCAAATTAAAAACTTTTTTTTTTCCGAATTATTCTCAAACAAGGTATAAGTTTCTTAAAAAGCTGAATATAACACAGTTTGAGTATAATAATAAGCATTAGGAATCAGTATAGCATCAATTTCATGACTTAAAATCAACCCATATATACAATGCAGGTGCTTTAAATTTCTATATAATGACCTCGACATTCTTAGAATTGTTTTATATACAGTTTCATTAAATAATCACTAAATATGACAATGTATAAAAATAGTGTTGAATAAACTTTAAGCTATCAATACTATATATAATATATATATGTATATACAACAATGGGCCAGCTAAAATGTTCAACAAATACGTATTTACAAGTTTAAACTTCATGTGATTTATTGAAAGTAGGCTACGATAAAAATGTATGTGTCAGATACCAGTTATATGAAAAATATGCAAGCTCTATATGTTTGGTATCATTTTGAAAATATGTCAGCTCTACATGATTTAAAATATACAATTCTACAGTTAAGAACACATCTGTGATTAGATTTAAAAACAATCAGACAAAAAGAGGGCCATGATGGTCCTATATCGCTCAACTGAATGATTATATTGAGGGGCCGACTTGAGCGAAGTGGTCGCCTAAAACTTCGCCCATTCGCTAGATCAAAGCGAAATTAACTTCGCCGACAATTTTGGCGAAGTTACAGACACTCAGACGCTGTCAATCAGCGAGAGGTAGACGGAGCGTTCCCGCAGTCAAAACAATACGATTAGCCATTCAGATCGGCCGATACAGAGCGACTTGTATAGACTAGGTAGAAAATCATAAAAAATTACAGAGGATATTTTTGTTTAAGTTCTACACAGAAAGGCATCCAAACACTGCAGAGCTTACCTCTGGGACATAAAGGTTACCACAGGTTTATCTGTACCAAATAACTTTGAATTCTGACAGTTAGTTTCAGAAGAGAGTCTTTCAAGTTTTTTCATGAATTATTTATGAAAAACTGTCCTATCCCTCATGGTCGCTTTTTTAGCAATTTTCTTGTGTGATCAAATTCGGCCGAGTAGTTTTGAAGGAGATGTTGGGGGAAGCAATACTTGACAGACAATGGCGGCCAACACTGATCACAATAACTCACTCTTGAGTGCTTCTTGCTAAGGTGAGCTGTCAAGTTATGAACAAGAATCACAAGTATGAAATACAATACATGATTAAATGATTTTCAATTCTCGTAACCTACAGTGACAGACTGAAAAATCATTGACTAATTCTTCACAATTTCTAAGACACTTTTCTCCAAGCTATATGATACACAATCAGAACAATTTAAAATCGAATCTACACTACACATAATCAAGATTAAGATAATATACCACTACATAATCATAAGAAAAAATGTTCACCAATGATAAAGAACAAACATGATTTCCAGCAAAGAATTTAGCGCAAACTTACTGATTCAAAATATATAAATGAAAAAAAAACACCAGTTAAACATATAAAAGTGGAATAAAATTTAGGACAAGCATAGAAATTACGTAACTTCCAAGATTTTGGCAGCTTAACACACTATATATAAGTTAAAATTTTTGTTACACATAATTAAATTACTAACAAACTAAAATTGAAAAGGATTGGGCAATTTAATTTGACATGTTCTTAAATCAAATTTGCAATTAAAATGTCATTAAAATCAAGAATAAATAGAGAAAAAAGAAGTTAACTAACTCCAAAAATGCCCACAATATGAAACATAAAAAAGTGAGAAATCAACACTGCATATCCATTGTGTGAACGGATAAATGCCATATAATGAAAGCATTAAAACATATCAAGGTAAACCGTTCACATTCTGTTATTCGATTTCAGAAAAACAAACCCAACACGTGTGAAAACACTCCAAATAATACAAATGCAGCAATTATATAAATATATAGGTGGGATGCTGACTGTTATACTTATAATATCTACCATTCCAGCAAATATGAAAGGCTGCAAGTCCAATCCAAACTAATCATTTTACCCTGCATATAAACTGTAATCAACACCTTTTGACAATTATATGAGACAGTTAAATATTACAATAATCACAGAAAGATATTTACAATTGAATATTCCAATTACCAACATCTGAAAATTTACATCAACTCTAAATCTATAAGCCATACTAGTGAGTGATTTGTCAATAATTAAAGTAAAAATGCCCTTACGCCATTACTATTGCTACATATGGTAATATACATGTTTGCTTATTAGCAAAATAACTAATCACACATGGGCAGTGACTTCTATAAGCCTAAGAAAGTTCTGACAAAATGTTTCTAGATAAGTTTGCAGCAAAACATGACAAAAATGTGGAAAAAAGACATGGAGATACTAAAACAACAAGTGACCGCACACATCTTCACGGAATAGTTAGTAATGTTATCAACCTTTTGTCAACCACTTCTCCTGCCAAGATCATCATTTTCATAGAAAACAATTCATAGTCGGTATTAACCCGCAAAGTACTGATAGGGTCTCGCCTTCGTGGGGGACATCTGGTACGATGTATAGAGACCCGCTGTGGTTGTACTCAATGTCGGGTATTGAGGCAACTGAGAATGGTATGTGCCCGGTATGGATGTTGTCTGTAACACTGGATGCACATGGGCAGGAAGTGGGTGTGCAGCAAATTGTACATGTCTTGGACTCTGGTGGGCGGGTGGTGGTGCTATGGTAGGAGAAAAAGGGCCAAATTGTCCGAGACCTGCTGGCAGTCCCACTTGCGGCTGTTGATGTGCCGGGACCAAGTAGTGATGTATTGGACTTGCTTGACGTCGTCTATAGTCCCTGTAATAAAGGAATGAAAATCAGATGATGGGGTAACAACGTTATTAACTGTATTAATTGTTCAGATAATGATGAATTTTGTGAATTCAAGAAAGTTGTGCATATATATCAGCCGGTTTAAATTTTCCTCACTTACATAAATATGTACAGTCGGACCGCGTTCATTCGATTTCATCAAGTTAGTAATTAATTTCAAATAATACATGGTTTTGAATAGACCATTTCAATTCGACATGCATAAGAAGATACATCGGGACCTGATATTTTATTTCGAATGAGGTTGTCGCATAAACAAGGCCTGACTGTATTAACAAACTTGTCTATCAAATGTAATACTGCTTATTTCTGTGATTAGCAATCATTTCCACCAGTGAAACATATGAAATTGTCCACTATCAATATTCACTCATACAGTATAACCAACCAATGAGATTGAATCAATTTATAATCAATGCTCAATATGTAACCCTTTCCAAATAAATAATTCATTTCATCATTAACATATTTTAACGAACATAAAACTAGTTGCTGTATGTGTTAATGATCAGTTTCTTTGGCCTTTATTCAAACTTATCATTCACATCCCAAAATCCTGGTTCATAACACAATTCTTGACAAATACTTGCAATATGAGTGCTCTTACTAACTGAAATAAAAACAGAAATCATTGTGATTTTATACAGAACATCATTATCATGTGGGTGCCTGTATTCGGGTGGAATACTTTACCATTAACTCACCTATGTAAGTCCACTTGAGAACCAGCATTAAGCAAGACTGCAGGTTGGCCTAGCTGAAGCTGTGGTTGAGCTGGCGAGAGTTGTGACATACTTCCTCCTGTCTGTCGAGTGACAAATCCTAAGTTATTCATACTAGCAGATTGTTTTTGGCCCTGACTCGTTGAACCATGAAATGTGTGTCGGTTCATGTTGTTACTCTGACGAACAGTCGGAGACACGTAGGCAAGTTTGCCTTGGGCTGCTAGCATGGTTTTCTCCAGATCTGCATGTAATCTTACGTCCTGTCTAGGGCTTGCATTCTTGTATTTCTCATTTCCTATCTGCCCACCGCAGACTGAGTTATGCTTTGAACTTGATGCATGTTGCGAAACTTTGTCATTATTTGTGGGACGTGAACTTTTCCGTGAGGAATTTACACGTAAGTTTGGAGGAATCAACGCTGCTGTTTCTTCGACTGATACCCCCAGCTGACTTCCAAACAAATATGCATCATTAAGCACATTGCTCTCAATATCCTCGTGTTTAATAGGAGTCAGCATAACCTGGTGCTTTGAACTCAGGTTTTCTGCCGTAGTGTGACTAATAACGTTCTTCCTGCCTGTAGAAGAGCCGAAATTATCCCCCAATGCACGTTCTATCGTAGCAGGATCACCCAAGTATTGCTCTGTACCTTTCTTGTCTCTGTGTTGCCTAAAATATACACATACATTAAGGTTACACTACAATGTATATACAGGCATGAGAATGTAAATGAACATCAAATCCGTGGATTTCCACGAATCTGCAGGAAATGCTCATGCCTGTATATAACAGCATCACACACTGTTCTAAAACAAACACGAGGTCACGAGTTCCAATACCACCTAGGGCCAAGTTTGATTGCACAAACATCAAAATCACTTAGTAAGGTGCGAGAACTGGTTGGTATCCTAGAGTGCTCAGTATAAACAGGTTTTTACAATTGATGAAAGATAAGCAAGTTTAAAGCAAATACAATAGACAAAAACATAAATCACTCATCACTGTGAATGCAATATAATGTACTTTAAGATTTCCATACATAGCTATATCTCAAAATTCACCCTCTAACGAACAATTGTAATGTAAAGACAGTAAGTATAAGCAAACAGTTTCTGATGAATCCAGTGTTTACTTAATGTCTACGAATGTGTACAAGTCAGATTTTACATAATTCTATTTACATACTACATTAATGTGAAGTTTTTGGACAAAGAAATGTTCAGTTAATTTACTTAAACACACTCACATCTATTTGAAGACAATGGATTAAATTATTTCCACATTTAACATCAGGTTTTTGTAAATACTGAATGTTCCCTCCAATCCATGACCTTTACCATTATCTTATGATAAGAACAAGAGGGCCATGACAGCCCTACATCGCTCACCTGAGTAACATTGATGCGATGCTTTTGTACTCCAGACATGGAAACTAGTAACGAGCCAAAGCCAGCCATAGTAAGGCTTAAACAATTATGATCTCGTGCTACCAAGCAACATCAGATAGGGCTCTGGAAATCCACTAGCCCAATGTGTCGGACAACTTAAATTGCTGATTCGGGCAACAAACAGTTGAGTTGTAGTTAGTCAAGGACAAGCCTGTTTCAAAATCCTCGACTCGTATATAACTGACCTCCTCAAAAGTTCCATGTAAGACCACTCAAATTAAACATTGGCGACTGTATTATGAAAAAATGTCTAGACCCCCAAGATGATTTCCACTAAATACGTACAGGGAAAAGTGACAATGCTCACTTGTGGTCACGCCTTTTACACAAATTGGAATTATTGATTTATTTACCTTCTATCAACTTTACTATCATCATCTTCTTCACTATCCGAACTTATTGTAATCACACTAGCAGACGGACTAGGTGAGTCTGCTATCACTATCGTCTGCCTATGATCCCGACGGGAACTAGTATACTTCACAGTTGGCAACGTTTCCGCCCACGTTGCTGGCACCAGATTATCCATCTGGACAACAGGAACTCTTGTATTACTGTTACCATGGTTACTCTGTGGAGGCGTGTTCTCTTTGACACGTTTCTTTACAGGTGAGAGTTGTGTGGAGGCCTGCTCCTTAGTTACTCTGAAAGTAATAACAATGTAAGCTTGAATTAGATAATCTGTCACCCTGAGATTTCATAATTCATAAATCAAATATGTAAATTAACATTCGAAACCATTAAGCCGTAAAGTTTTCTGTAGCATGCTGACAAATTGTTTGTTTTTTATGTAGCTATGTAGGCATTTCAATGCTTTATGTATTCTTTATACACAAGTATAGGGACATACAGCTGTAACTGACTCTCAGAACATTTAGCAATGAAAATTGCAGTAAGGGTTCAAATACAAAGTTGATCGGTTAACTGAAACTGTCATATTTCTAGGCTTATCACTTGTTAATGGCCACACTGGATTTCACAAGATAATTATATAGTTAACACAGCATGTGATGCACAGCACATAATGCAAGAGGTGTTTACAAATGAAATCTGACAATCCTTTACCTTGACATTTGTAGTATTACCTGGGAACAGGAATTTGAAACCAGATTCAATGTTTTTTATAACTAAATCATAATATGGGATTACAAAGAGAACTGGATGTTGAATATGCTAGATACAGATATATGTCTAACCTCTGTTTTGGCTGCCTTTTACTACTGGACTGTGATGTTCCATGTCTGTTTGTTGTGGTAAGACCAAATGGTACCATACCAAGATTCCAAGCTTGAGGTTGAGCACCCTGTAAACAAAATAAACACAATGTTTATACAAAAATCTTACATCATTGTTCAATGTTAGATAATTTGTATATAGTCCATTTTTATTTACTTGAGAACAGTTGTAAACAAATTGTAAAGTGGTCAGCCAATGAAAACTTGTTTAGCAAAATATTGACCAATAGACATTGTGTACACAAAAACGGTACTCTCAATAATTTTTAATTGACATTATATAAAAACTAATCCAGCATGTTTATTATGTTGTCACAGGAAATAGCTTGTTAAATACAGTTCGGTTGAAGATAAGTTATCGCATAACATCTCTGGAGTGGCCAAGGCATTGTAATAACATCAGAAACAATACAATGCATTTCAATAAGACAATGCAACATACAAATTTATATGCAAAGGACTAAATTTTCAAGCAATTGTGGCTTATGAAATTCAAAAACTTGCTCAAAATCCTCCGCAGACAAATGGTGTAAGAAGTTGAAAAACCAGTACAAGGATTGAAACAGGACAATTATCATCATTAATACAACCCATAAAATACATTACTTCCCTTTTAAATGACTTTTGCTCCATATTGGCTGATCATTTTCAGCCCTTTTTATGGCAAATTTGGGGCTGATATTGGGCCCTATTCCCCAAAGAAGAAGTATATATTTTCCCCAACTTAAAAATAAAATTCCTCTTCGTTAACATTATTTGAAATTATTTGAAATCTGAGCCTTACAAATACCCCAATTCAGTGATTTATGATACAAATCCCCTATCAAACGGTCCCACTATACTTTCCCAAAAACTGAAAAAAATGGCTGATTTTAAAGGTTGGTAAATAACAGATTGTGAGTTAAGCTAGTTTAAGTATTAAAACTCTACCAGCTGTGCCAACGATGTCTGATCGAATCCATCAAGTACAATAGATTGTCTCCAGTTGTCCGACAACATTTGTTGATGTGCCAAGTTTTCTGACAGGATCTGCTGGGTGACAGGTCGTTGGTTTGAGGCAGCGGCTGTGAGCCCAGGTATCTGCTGGAATGGTCCAACTAACACTTGTTGTCCTGTTGGCCATGTACTCATAGGTGCACTCTGTGAATATATACAGGCAGGACATCAGTAAGGTACAACTTCACACAATGTATAGTGAATACAAACATGAATAATATATCATATAGCTGTGAAGTAATTAATCACAATGTGTGAATGTAATACAATACCACTGATAGTGCTGCAAATATAACAATTTCTGCATTATCAGGATATTCTTATACAGTCACTTGTAGAGCTTTTCAGCTGCTTGTCATAAGCATGTTTACAATACTAGTACTATACAACCACAATATGACTGCTTGAACAGATTAATGAGATAACTTATTCTACCATAATTATGGTAACATCTAGGTATTCATTTTACTTGAACAATTTTGAAATATAAACATACATTGTATATTTACTATTCTTTCGAAACAATATCAGTGACTTGAAATTAACAAATAGCAGGACACATGCAGAGTTTCACGATTATAGGTGCAATTTAGAAATTTAACTTCTATAAATATAACTTCATACTCTTCATTAATTACCATTGACCTATGGAAGCTTATTAATAACTTATATTTGTCCATGTAGTATGCACAGAAGCATTACTATTACAGATACAAAATTAGTTAAAAAAACTTGGACAGGTATGCGAAACTTCGAAAAAGCAGCAAATGGACGTCTTTTAGAAATATTATTGCCATCCCTTATCTAATGATTATCTAAAATCAATTATCAATTTACTAGTAATTAGGTCAATATAGTCAGTGAAATGATTAACAAATTATTTCACAATCACAGTATTTGCCAAATTTATAACATGATTTCTTGTAGAAATGATCTGACGAGCTAGAGTACTACATGTATTACTAATGCTGATATCATCAAACCCAGACACCTGGCCACAACAGTACAGTACAGTACCACAATATCATAATTTCACACATTTCTACTACCTAAAATTTCATACAACGTCAACTAGACAATATACATGCAGCACACCCAACGACAATCCAACACAATTACCCACAATCCTTTTCAATCAAATATCGTGTTTATAGTTTCTTAATGCTATGTTTACTTCATTGATAAACTTACTGAATTTAGACCTAATACATAACTTGGAAATGTATCAAAAATGTACACCACTTCATTAATGGTTTATACAGACAGACTATCATGCATGCAACACATTGTTACATACAACTGGGTCAGAAATGTTGAAAATTAGGTGTTTTTGAAGTTTCAGTCCACACCAGTCATGTTTATTAACATTTCAGTAGTTTAGACCATTATAATTAACATCGATTGCAACACAAGTTATAACAACTTATACTAATCACCCTCAATGACAGCTTCCTGGGTTATTAACCAGTACTCGCGCCAAATTAAGGGTTGTAACGTTCACGATCAACCCTGCCAAACATCGGGCTCAAACTCACAACCTTGGAATCAAAAGTCAGACCGTCTACACTTCGACGTTTACGCCTATTAATCAACTTCAAACTGGACTGAAGAAGCTGCCAGGGGTTTGTTGAGGGAACAGATGAGATTAGCATTAAATATAAACAGGTTATGTAACAAGGTAAGGTGATTTTGCTTGAAGATTATATTTAAAGTAGAAGAAATTTGTATTATTTATAGATTAAAATTAGTACGACCAATTGGGAGATAAACTATGACAAGTTATAGAAGTCAAGTCAGTAGGCTGATTAATTAAATAAGCAAACCCTGGACATACATACTGGAATTAAATAGATATATACTTCACTTGATATGTATAAATAAATAGGCTTTCAAGGTAATGGTATTGTCAAAATAAGCATGCATGAAACAAAAACATAATTTCACTATCTACTAACATGCTGCACAAACAATATAATGATATTTAGGTATGTCCATTATTTCACAGTTAGCTGTTTCTCGTTAGTGTTCTCACATTTTAGTGTTCTCACATATCAGTGTTCTCACATTTTCAAGCAGGAAAAAGTCGTATCTATTATCCAAATATGCGAATTTCCAATACTTAGTAAACAAGAGGGCCATGATGGCCCTATATCGCTCACCCGAGTACACTGCCATTCGTATTTACGAAATAATAATATGTTTTCATGAAATAGCATTTCATATTTATGAAATAATAATTCGTATTGACAAAAAATAACTCGTTTTTACGAAATAATAATTCATTTTTACAAAAAATAATTCATTTTTACGAAATAATGATTCGTTTTTACGAAATAATAATTTGTATTTACGAAATAAAAATTTGTATTTACCAACAAATATTTCGTTTTTGCAAAATAATAATAATTATTTACAAAAAAATAATTCTAACCATCGAAAGAGGACCACCAAGAGGATGATTTCTGCAAAATTTGATCAAAATCTATCAAGTGGTTTAGGAGGAATGTCATTTATAGTTTCCACTATATACATATAGGGAACAAGCGGCGGCCATGTTTTTTTATTACTTAATAATTTATGCAATCTTGTAAGAGGACCACTAGACAATGCTACACACCAAATATCTAGACCTTAGGGTTTTGGACAAGGGTTTTAGACAAGAAGATTTTCAAAGTTTACACTTTTAAAATCTAGTTTTAGCCCCTGTGACCTACTTATGCAACAGACCAAAACCATTGATGCAACTTTGAAAGAGGCCCACCCAAGGATAATTCCTGTGAAATTTGGATGAAATTCATTGAGTGGTATAGGAGGAGATGTTGTTTAAAGAAAATGTTGACTCACGACGGCGGACAACAGACATTCATGGATCCTAAAAGCTCAAAAAGCATTTCATAAGACCCATCCAAGTCCAGACCCACATTAATGTCACTAAAAGTTGCTTTGTATTACTGTAAATGTATATTTAATTAAGTGGATTTATAAATTAATAATTATGGAGTGGAAGCCAACTGATTTATACATATTTAACTAAGCTACAAACTGGTTTATTTCATCTTCTCAGAATAGGTTTGCTTTTGCAATCATCAATGTTATACTTATATGTTAAATATCATCGGGAAAATGCATGCAACTCGCTCTATCATACAGATATTCATAGATGTATATATAGAATGACAAAAATAAGAACACAAAACAGAATACATGCAAACGCACAAACACTATGCTTTTGTTTGTTTTTATTGTTCCTAGTAATGTTTTACTAATTGTAAGTGAGCAAACTAACAGATTTCAATTAAAATATTACACTGACTAAGGAATCGCGTTTCCTATAAAAAGTTTCCTCAATTAATTTTGTATGAAGACTTGCACACAATTAAAACCAGCTTATTTTCTGGAATACCAAAATTAGATATAACATTTTACCATCACCATAGCAACACAAAATAAAAACATTCAATTACTCTGCAACATGTGACCATGCATGTACTGTGATAATGGATGACATAAGGAGCCTCAACCCAACAACCACGCTGACATAAATCATTTACTGTCCCATAATCCCATGTAACATGACTGGATATACAAAAAATCAACAATTTTCTATGATTTTGATCCTGATTTTACAACACCTCTCTGTTGGGACTTAATCTGCTTATAAATACAATCAACTCAAACTCTTCTTCAAAAGTGAACTAATTCTAGAAAAGATTATTCATGGTACTGAAAATTCTTACAATTTCCCCGAGTACAATTTAATGAAGTAGTACATATCAAATATCAAGACAAAATGACCATTGGCACTAAGTTCCTAGACTAACTGTTAAGTCACAATCATTTCTAGCAATATTTAGATGGACTGAGTAGATTATCATACATATTTTGGCAGGATAGCAAGACTTCGTCATACATGACAATTATACCTTACAATGATAGGAAGCTGGTGTATCGTATAAAATATAACTTGTGTTAGGGCGAAGTGAAAACAGTCTACACCATTAGCCTTTAATTACACAATGTTTATAATTGAGTAGTCATTACTTAATGATTAAAATAGAGGGTAAAAATGCACAGGGAACAGTATGTTTGCCAGACACATGTTATAGATGTTTATATCGTATGGATGAAATATATAATAATTAAAGGGGATAGCCAAGTCTATCACAAGCAATAACAACATTTTTTACAGCATTCCAGACTCCAAATGAACGGTTAGAAATAAAGATAACATTCCACAATGGCAAAATGACTACTATTAAATGTTTCCATTTTTTAAAAAGGAAATAAACAACAAAAACAAATTGTTTATCTTCCAATACAAACAAGCCCTGTCACCAGGAATATTAAGTAAATCTGTATAATAAATGGTTGCCATGGTAACAAATTGAGGGATGGGATAATGAGTGATTGTGACACAGTGAACATATGGTAAATGTTTTGCTAGGTTGAATGGATAAGTCATATCAAACTTACCATTCTGGGTTTCTAAAGCCAGGGAAAAGAAAGAAATGTATCAGACGAACTTCAAATATCTGCTTGTAGTACACAAGAGAAGCAGACAGAAGTAAATATTAGTTAACTAAAACTGAAAGAAGGGTCTTCCGTATAATCTTCATCTCAGAATCTTTTCTAAAATATACTCAGGCATGAGAATGCGAAATTTCAAAATCAGCTGAAAATTTTGCAAGGGGTCGCTGCTGCAGCTCCTGGCTTTTAAGCATATAAGACGTATTAAATTGTCTCAAAAACGGCCCTTGAGATCGTCAAATTCGAGGATTTCCACCAAAATTTCTCATGCCTGTATACTCTTCTATTGTTAGAAAACTTATTTTACTTAAAACTTTTATTCCTGATAAAAAGAACAATTATTGGTTATTTCAATTTTTTAATATTCCAGTCGCAATATAATGCATATAGAAAGCATCATCATACGTAAATGGAAATATAATATCTGCATACTAGAAAACACTGAAGCGTGTCAATGATGCCTCCACTTCGACAATATTTACAATAAGTAGAAATATTTGGGTTAACATGCAGTAAATAGTGATAACACAATTACAGATGGACAACTATATCAGTTGACAAATACAGCCTTTCTGGGTTTCAAACCAGTACTCTCTCAACAGACATTCCCAAATCATGGAAAACAAATATTGACCAACTTCAAAATACACCAGATTCATTCATGTAGGTCTATTATCTTCAAGTCAACTACACAGACGGACAAGAGTAAATCAATATGCAACCTAATTGAAGGGAGCATTCATATTCATAAGGTTTAAAGCATTTCCTGATTATCAGTTTTTATGAATGCATAATACTGTAACTGAAATAGGACAATACAACCTAAACTGTCTAACAGAACTGAATTCAAATCGGCATGTTAATAATGCACAGAACAAAAGCTGAAACACACTATAACCAGTACTAGCAGAGTTGTATATCAATGTTATACATGTGACAAACCTGTGTTATCAACTGTGGCTGTAACTGAAGTGTTGGACCAGCCTGCGTTACCATGGGTACTGGGTTATACCGTGTCGGAGAGTTCAAGCCTGTAAACACAAATAAATACATTAATTTAGTATAAACTCGTATATATATTACATCAATTGAGAAACAAGTTCTTTAACTTTAATTAACCACTCTCAATGATGGTTTGCTGGGTTACCGATCAATACTCACACCAAATTCAGGGAATGAGAAGTTCATGATCAACCCCGCTCAATATGGGGGCTCCAACTAATTAGGACTTCTTTGAATTAGGACTTAGGCATTTTACCCCTCAACCACTGCCTCTGTGCATTTATTACAAACTGAACACACACTGAGCAGCAGTTTTCTCCCTTCAAACATAGATACATGTATATACAGCTCATTCAATATACGAGTATTAAATGAGCATACCAATATATGGTAATATCATGTAGCCAGTTGTTGTACTGCATCCACAATAATGTGGTTTGCACACCCAAAGATACAATACACAGCAAGTTATCGCAATAGAGAAAATATCACAAGAACAATTTCAATGCTGAACAAATAGTTACAGCAGATAATTATGTTTGTATGTAAATCTACCTCCATACCCAAGCACAACATGATTATCTCTATCATGTATGGCCCTTAAGGAGGATGTTTCATGTAACCTTGAGTCTTCTCTGAACATGAAATGCTAGCAAACTCTCTCAAATTCTAAATTCATTATTCAGGTTTTCCATTCAAGCCTATCATATATATGCAGTTTGTCAAGTGCCAATTAATTTAAGCTTAATTATACTTTTCAGAATCATACTCAAGGACGCACCCTGGAAAAAACCAGTAATGGAGTCTTATGAGGTGTTGTCAAGACCTCTGTGGGGTTCAAACCCACAACCTGCAGGTTGAGCAGCCAACACCTTATCCACTACACTCCGATACCAGCACACACATATCATTACCTTCTATAATGGTATCAGATCTTGGTTCAAACAGAAACGATATCGCAGAATCATGACTTATTTAATCACCAGTATCCCGATGCAGACAAATACTTGCACAGCGTAACCTCTCCAGAGAAACACCTTTAGGGAGACACACATTTCAGCTGTTGTTGAGAGGTTGGTGCCATATACATGTAATTGTAAATTCATAGTGCAATTTAACTACAGGGAAATCGATCATGTTGAAAAAGAGAACTAGTCACTCACAAAAGGGGCACTGAAGAGAGGTTGCACTGTATACACATAGTTGCCATAGTAACCCCCAACAAAGAGCAATACATCTTACCTTGTAGTCCTGGTACAACTATAGACGATACACATAATGACTGAGCAAATGGATCAGTTCTACCAAACTGTGTACTACCACGTTGTGTAGGTAACGCTTGGTTTAAATGTTGACTCTGATATGGTAGGTATGTACGGGACATTGGGTACGGTAAATACTGGATCTCTGTACCAGACTGATGACCATTCTGTGAATGAAACATGTACATTATATATAACCATCTCTAGTAATCTATACACATCAGACCGAAATTCAAATTTAGTTTGTTTGCCCTTTATCTACCAACTCGAGATTTGGCCGCTGTCTTTATTGCAAAAATCTGATCAAGATTTTTTTTATTTTGGTAACGCAATCCGGTGTCTTTCCTCGATTTAATATTTGTGCTACTTTGGGGTTAAATCATATAAAGAAGTCAAACGCTTCAATTCTGCCATATGACTATGTGTTCGATTAAAATTTCCACAATAAAATAAAATACTTTCCTTCCTACCTACCTACCCAACTCTAAAATCTAGGGTCGGTAAAGGGCAAACAAAGAGTTTTTTTAATATAAATTTAATCATCAAACTTGTATCTGCTGTTCAATGTAATGATAAAACTTAACAAAACGTAGGCTGTAAGATCCACTCTCATACTATACTGGCAGTTTTCAGCATTATAATGTGTATACTGCTTCTTTAAATTCCATTTTATTACTTTTGAAACTCATTTTGTCATGAAATTTAGCTCACATGTTGCATAAATTTTTTTTCTTGTATCCTAAAAAGTCTAGAAATCCTACATTGTGCGTTTTTAAATGTACTGAGTATAGTAAAGTGATTGGAAAATACAATAATACTTGACCACGAAAAAGGTAGTCAAAATACTGCACCAAAAACTTTTGATATTAAAATATCATGCACATGCATCCGTAACTTTTTCAAGTCAAATCAACATACAAATCGCGGGTTAAAAAATACAGACATTCATTTGCATATAAATAAAGAGACAAATAGATTTGTTTTGCTGTCAGCACTACATGTACAACATGCTGAATAAGCATGTTGTATGTGCAACAGATATACTCCAGATTGGTATAAATATGGAGTTTTCCCTTTAAGCCTGTGGTACAAACAACAATATAATGTTAACATCGTGCTAGAATCGCAATGAAAACAAGGACAGAATTTTATGTCAGACTGAACTTCAATGGATCTAAATTTAATATTAATTTGGACCATTGGTAAAAACCCATTTTTAGCAAATTCATCATTTTGCTTTAGCCATATCATGTTATGGCGAATCATACTGATACATACTGATACGTACAACAATATGAAGTATAGAGGTTGTATTGTACCTGTGAATGCAGAGCATTGATCTGATTGTTAAATGTCACAGTGAGGTTGTTTGTAGTAGCTGGTACAAAGTTGGGCACCAAGGAAGCAGAGTTTTGGTTCACATCATACAAGGACTTGATTGGTCGTCTACACACCTCCATTGCTTGTACATTCTGTTTTACACTGAAAATATCAACATTTACTATTATATAAACTGTTCAATAATGAAGATGTATATATAGGACAAATGATCAGAAAATATCAAAGGGGACATAGGGAGGCGTAGTGGTAAAAGGGTAGAGCGTCTGACCCCTGAGCCAAGTCATGCGTTCCAATCACATCCTTGGCCAATGTTGAATTGGGGACCAGGGGTTCCATTTGACCCTTGAGTTGATCCTTTGACCCCTGAAATTTCCAAAAAGCCACTTTTCGACCCTCAGGAATCTGGCTGAAGGGTCAATTATTCTCTAAACTATAGCTAATTTGACTATAAAATGGTACAATCTGGTCAAAAATTATCAAAATGACCCTTGTGATTCAGCACCTAAGTGGAACGAACCCCTGGGGACCCTGAATCAGGCAACAACACTGGTAAGAAAACCCAGGAAATAGTCACCAAAAGTGATTAATACAAGTTGCAATAACTGGTTTCACAATTGATGTGTGTGAACTGTGAAGTCAGTCAAATATTCTGTCAATTGTATTTAATCAGAATTTGCCAAACAGAGCCAGGCTCCTTTACCAGGCTGTAAGATTATTTCCTTCTCTGGTTCTAATAAAATTTCCATTTTTTACCTGACAAAATGCATTTTTACCAGACATGCCAGACCGTCAGTCACATTGGTGAATACTTATATCTTATGACTTAGAGAATAAAGCTACGCTGAAGGAAATAATTTTGATGTGTTTTGAAACATTTTGGTAACATGTTTATTTCTTCTATTCTTGATTATAAACCAACATGAACATAAATTGCATGAATGTAAACATACACAACAAGGAAATTAAACTAGAAATAGACTTTGAAGCGTTGATAAGAAATATTTAGATCAAATACCAGCAGACGTAGATTCCCATGGTATGAGTTTGGTTGTCTGTTTCTGGGAGACAATATGGACAAGTCAATGGCTCACTTCAAGGTTGATTATCAAAATTAGAAAATCATGTTATAGTATTTTCTCTATTCAATGTTTGAGCCTTGTTATTTTAAACCTGTTTAGAGAACATTTCTTCAAATTTAACATTCACATGTGCAAACGGTGCTTATGAATGCACACCAAGATTTCTTGACATACCACGAAAACCCGCAAGGCGACCATACAAATTTTTCAAAACATGGTCTGTTTTTCAAGGCTACAAACAGGGTTTTAACTACAGACTTTATGTGAAAGCATGCATTCTTAAACCGGAAGATACAGCAAATAAGAACATTTTCAGAATACTAGAAATGACTTTGAGTTTTATAACTAATACATACATTCCACAATGGGCGTAGTCTACTAGATGTGCCATGCGTATGAAGTGATGGTTTAACGCCTCCCCAGGTTTGATTCTACGCTCCTGATCCAAGGTCAACATACGCTTAAGAAGGTCAATGAATTCTCGACGATCCACTTGTTCAGCCAAGAGCTCACTTCCTTCCAAGTCTGTCGGTACATTAATCTAAAAAACATAATGAAACAAACATAGGAATACATGCTAAAAAGCAAAATCTAGATGACAAAACAAATGGGGGGGGGGGGAGTGAAAGAAAAACAAGTCTATCTGCATGTAAACAAAGGGGCATTTAGACTTGTTTCACATTCACTTCTCAAAATGTTATCTGAAAATTATAATGGAGAAATCTGTATGTTATTTGCGACTATACCAAGTTTCTGTCAATTTAAAGACAATATTTAAACCAGTAGCTATATAAACTTGGCTTAATATATATTGTCTAACAATCAGTAACTATTGGAAATTCCTGAACTTTTTTATTGTTCAGCAAAAAGTTTCCTACACCTAGTACCCATACATTGATTTACTTGCCTTTTGTACAGGTATTTTAAATATTACCATTGCTAAAATCAAAGGGGAAAAGGGGAGACAAGTCTATCTGCATATACCTAAAGATTAAGATAGACTCCTTTTCTCTATCAACTATCCATATAATTCAAAGTTGGCCATTTTATCATGAGTAATAAATGGCTGTTTAAAGGCACAAGATTGTATCATGATAAGACGATGAAAGTAGACTGACTGACTCTGACAGCAGCTTGAGAGGAAATCTGTTTGCCGATTGATTCTATCATGGAATTGACACACACTTATACATAGAAAAAGAAAGCTAGACATTTTAACCGCCCAACCAATGTCTCACTAGCCAATATATAACCTCCAATCTAAAGGACATATCTCTCAATCAACACCCTTGTATACTGGATATATTTTATCTGAAGACATCAGGTAGAAGTCAAGTAGAAGCCTAGATTATGGGTACCACATACAAATGTCTGGGTTAGAAGGTAGTGATCTGGGTCTGTGATTATAAAACTAAAGATCAGAGACTATGATAAAAACTAGATTTCATTCTCCACTGATTTCATTGGAATATGTATTCTTTATATTATTTCATTGGAATACGTATTCTACATGTTATTTCATTGGAATACGTATTCTACATGTTATTTCATTGGAACATGTATTCTACATGTTATTTCATTGGAACATGTTTTCTACATGCTATTTCATTGGAATATGTATTCTTTATATTATTTCATTGGAATACGTATTCTACATGTTATTTCATTGGAACATGTATTCTACATGTTATTTCATTGGAACATGTATTCTACATGTTATTTCATTGGAATGTGTATTCTACATGTTATTTCATTGGAATGTGTATTCTATATGTTATTTCATTGGAATATGTATTCTACATGTTATTTCATTGGAATGTGTATTCTACATGTTATTTCATTGGAATATGTATTCTACATGTTATTTCATTGGAATACGTATTCTACATGTTATTTCATTGGAATATGTATTCTACATGTTATTTCATTGGAATACGTATTCTACATGTTATTTCATTGGAATATGTATTCTACATGTTATTTCATTGGAACATGTATTCTACATGTTATTTCATTGGAACATGTATTCTACATGCTATTTCATTGGAACATGTATTCTACATGTTATTTCATTGGAATATGTATTCTACATGTTATTTCATTGGAATATGTATTCTACATGTTATTTCATTGGAATATGTATTCTACATGTTATTTCATTGGAATATGTATTCTACATGTTATTTCATTGGAACATGTATTCTACATGTTATTTCATTGGAATATGTATTCTACATGTTATTTCATTGGAATACGTATTCTACATGCTATTTCATTGGAATATGTATTCTACATGTTATTTCATTGGAATATGTATTCTACATGTTATTTCATTGGAATATGTATTATACATGTTATTTCATTGGAATATGTATTCTACATGTTATTTCATTGGAATATGTATTCTATATATTATTTCATTGGAATATGTATTCTATATATTATTTCATTGGAATATGTATTCCAAATATTATTTCATTGGAATATGTATTCTACATGTTATTTCATTGGAATATGTATTCTACATGTTATTTCATTGGAACATGTATTCTACATGTTATTTCATTGGAATATGTATTCTACATGTTATTTCATTGGAATACGTATTCTACATGCTATTTCATTGGAATATGTATTCTACATGTTATTTCATTGGAATATGTATTCTACATGTTATTTCATTGGAACATGTATTCTACATGCTATTTCATTGGAATATGTATTCTACATGTTATTTCATTGGAATATGTATTATACATGTTATTTCATTGGAATATGTATTCTACATGTTATTTCATTGGAATATGTATTCTATATATTATTTCATTGGAATATGTATTCTATATATTATTTCATTGGAATATGTATTCCAAATATTATTTCATTGGAATATGTATTCTACATGTTATTTCATTGGAATATGTATTCTATATATTATTTCATTGGAATATGTATTCTATATATTATTTCATTGGAATATGTATTCTATATATTATTTCATTGGAATATGTATTCTATATATTATTTCATTGGAATATGTATTCTATATATTATTTCATTGGAATATGTATTCTATATATTATTTCATTAGAATATGTATTCTATATATTCCAAATATTATTTCATTGGAATATGTATTCTACATGTTATTTCATTGGAATATGTATTCTATATATTATTTCATTGGAATATGTATTCTATATATTATTTCATTGGAATATGTATTCTATATATTCCAAATATTATTTCATTGGAATATGTATTCTACATGTTATTTCATTGGAATATGTATTCTATATATTATTTCATTGGAATATGTATTCTATATATTCCAAATATTATTTCATTGGAATATGTATTCTATATATTATTTCATTGGAATATGTATTCTACATGTTATTTCATTGGAATATGTATTCTATATATTATTTCATTGGAATATGTATTCTGTATATTATATCATTGGAATATGTTCATTGGGACATGCTATTCAATACATTATTTCACTGGAATATATTCATTGAAACATGCATTCAATACATTATTTCACTGGAATATGTTCATTGGGACATGCATTCAATACATTATTTCAGTGGAATATGTTCATTGGGGCATACATTCAATACATTATTTCACTGGAATATGTTCATTGGGACAGGCATTCAATACATTATTTCACTGGAATATGTTCATTGGGACATGCATTCAATACATTATTTCACTGGAATATGACATTGTATTCTATACATTATTTCACTGGAATATGACATTGTATTCTATACATTATTTCAATGGTATATGTATTCTATACATGTTTCAGTAAACATTCAGAGAATATTGATCAGCTTCATAATCCTACAACAATTAACTTAAGAAAATCCTAACATGACAACAAGATTCAAGCTGTGAGATCAATCTTCCAGCAGTCAAAACGTTCAACTTTTTTATAAATCGTAGCAAATCAATAACAAGATTCCACTGTGTTACAGCAATTATACCTCGGACAAGCTAATAAATGATTTCACACATACACTCCTTTTTATCGACTGCAGGGAAAACAATTAAAATCAATGAATTCCAAATATATCAGTATTGTCACAGTTCCCATAGCACAATTAACACACAGTCACCAATGACATTTTTCACCTTACCATGAAATGTTAGCATTTACAAAATATCTATTTCTGCTCCTATATTATCAAAACTACCTTCCTTGAGTAAATATAATAAGTATTTGATTAGCATTGAAACAAAATTAGTTGCTTTATAATATCACCAAATTGATTTTAGCAAGCAAAAAAGTAGATGTGTGCTTTGTGATACATGCATCTAAATACCAGAGTTATACTGGGCAGGCATATATGAAACCCCAGTATAAAACACACATCAAAAAGGATTTGAAGAATTAAGGGAGATAATTGAATAATCTTAATTAATGACATTGTAATAGACATCCATCAAGAACAATATTTGTGATAAAATTGATGATTCAGTTGTGAGATGCTTAATTATGTAATTATGTATCATCTATGCTGTAAATCAAGATATTTTTTTAATGTAAAATATTTTTCTTTGTAATGCTGACATTAAAACAATAAGGTTTTGAGGAAATACATCAACTAACCAACACTATAGACCAAACACTTTAATGTGTAGCTATTAATGTCACGGAAAGACACAAACTGAAAACCCTAACGCTAACTTATATAGCATGAAATGTTTCGGTTTAAAGTATCATTTTTATGTTCAATATGTAACAACTTGTAACATGACAACAAAAAGTGACTCAAATGACAGCTTGTCATATTGGTATTTCCCATGATGCAACTGCAGGTGTAATAATCCACATTTCTATTAACACACCTGATCAATAATATGTTTACAATTACTGCATCATTTGAAGGATAATCATTGAACTACACATAGCTTATCAAGTAGTTCAATGGTTAATTCATTTAGTACAAGCCAAGAAGGAATTCTGCAACAATCAAAGGATAACTCCTACAACCTTAAACATCGTAATATCTTGGCTCATAGCAGACAAAATCTCATAAAACTTCCATTATTTTTGTCCACAAAAAAAGAATAGCAACTGAGGAGAGGCAGGACCTGACTGCTGTAAAATACATCAAGATAGAAATTCCTGTCTAACATATTATATTTGATGTAGTTGAACTGTTCCATACCTGAGCCATATCATCAATACAGTTGAATATATACTTTCTGGCTTCTTTTGATTTGATTTTTGTCTCCAGTTCATGTTCTTCTGGCGTCTGAAATTAAAGAACAACAAAATTAGGAAAGTAAAAAAATTAAGAGAAAGGAATTCTGAAATTAATCTGTCAAGAAGAGCTGTCCCGTAAGACAGCATGATAAACCATTCAATCACTTTTTCATTAAATGTATGCTGTGTCAGGTACAGGGGCCAAGGAGATGAAAACCTGTTCAAAGACCACTCAAACATCTGTCCAGGGGTTCCACTAGGTCAGTAGGGGCTGATCTCAGGGGTCATTTTGATAATTTTTTACAGAATTTTACCATTTCATAGCCACATTACCTATTATTTATAGAAAAATTGAACTTTCAGCCAGAATCCTGAGGGTCAATATGTAGCTTTTTGGAAATTCCAGGGGTCAACTCAAGGGTCAAATGGAATCCCTGAGTCACCCACATGTTTCTTGCTGTCATTATATGAGAATATGTCTGTTTCTTGTAACATGCTGAAGAAAGGTAAATTAGTAGGAGGGAATTGTTGTTTTATTTACATACAACAAAACAATTTGTTACAGCCAACAGACATTTAATACGTATTACAATGTTATAACTAGCCTAGACAAAGTAGAACCCACACGATCATTACCACCTGATCACTGCTAAAAGCTTTCAGGATGTTTTACAAACAATGGAATAACGAGCTGTGCACTAGGAAAGTTGATACAAGATAAGGACAGAAAGTGCACCTGCCCAGCTTGATACTGGTATTCATTCACCCAAGGCCATGTTCGAGGGCTCATCGCAACACTGTCGTAACTCCTATGATTTACATAGGAGTTACGACAGTGTTGCGTTAAGCCCTCGAATTATTATATAATACCTTTGAACAAAGTATTTTATATGATATATACAGAACCTTGCAGCTGAGACCAAGAGAGCAGAGATTACAGACACATACTTAATGCCATTAAAAACGCAACTATTTCACTGAACCTTCATTTTGTGCCAAGTTTTAAACGCATTTTATTGTTACAAATGTGTAAATCATTCATCAACAAGAAATAAAACTATGGTCCTAGTATTCATATTTCAAGTTTAGGAAATTATGTTTGATAATTAAAATATATGGTAAAACCTCAATAATAAGACAACCTTTGGGACTCTTGAAAACTCTTATTATTGAGGTGGTCTTAATATTGAGGTTGAATAAAGAGCAAAACAGTGAAAATGGACTTGAAAATTGTGTTCTTAATTTTGAGGTGGTCTTATTATTGAGGTGATCTTACAGTGGTTTTACTGTAATTATTTCTATATAATGTCACTGTGTTGATGCAGTTAATTTATGTGTTTTTAATGACATGGTGTATATACATATCAGGAGTGAAAGCAAAACAAATCTATCTGTTTCTTTATACAGATGTATAGGCTCGTTTTGCTTTCATGCCTCAATATACGAGTAGCTGAAATCTCGATACATGGTAGCTGAGATCTTGACATAGCTGAGATCTCGATATAGCCGAGATCTCGATATACGGTAGCTGAGATCTTGATATAGCTGAGATCTCAATATAGCTGAGATCTTGATATAGCTGAGATCTCAATATGGTAGCTGAGACCTTAATATAGCTGAGATCTCGATATATGGTAGCTGAGATCTCGATATATTGTAGCTGAGATCTTGATATAGCTGAGATCTCGATATATGGTAGCTGAGATCTCGATATATGGTAGCTGAGATCTTGATATAGCTGAGATCTCAATATAGCTGAGATCTTGATATAGCTGAGATCTCGATATATGGTAGCTGAGACCTTGATAAAGCCGAGATCTCGATATATGGTAGCTGAGATCTTGATATAGCTGAGATCTTGATATATGGTAACTGAGACCTTAATATAGCTAAGATCTCGATATATGGTAGCTGAGATCTCGATATATGGTAGCTGAGATCTTGATATAGCTGAGATCTCAATATATGGTAGCTGAGATCTTGATATAGCTGAGATCTCGATATACGGTAGCTGAGATCTTGATATTGCTAAGATCTTGATATAGCTGAGATCTCGATATATGGTAGCTGAGATCTTGATATTGCTAAGATCTTGATATAGCTGAGATCTCGATATATAGTAGCTGAGATCTTGATATAGCTGAGATCCGGATATAGCTGAGATCAGTAGTAGGGTGTTTACTGGCAAAACAAACAGGTGTTTACACAGCTCATTTTTTCATAGCCTTAAGTACCAGTAACGATTGTGGAGAGCTAGTGCAGAGAAATTACTGTATGCAATTCGTCTATCAAATACACTGCCGATTTTAAAAAGTTATTGCGCAGGAACGATCACTTGTCTTAATCCTACAGATAGTTATTATAAAGCTGCTACATTCAAACACTATTAGCTAAGTTAGGTGTTGGTCATTACATCGGATGATCACAAAACATCCTGCGGACAGACAATGTCACACATCAGTGTCAGTTAACAGTCAGTCACCTTTATCCACTAAAATCAGCTGACACAGTAATAAAACTACTAACAAGAAGTTACAGATCAGATGACCAACATGCTATTTCTGTAAAATCTGATTCTGTGTATGCCTTCTTACTCCATGCATCAGACTCAATCCTCAATCACAATGAGTCACATAAACATATAAATACCTTTTTTATGAATAAATTATGTTACTTTTGGTATAAAGTCAACTGACTTATAAATGTGAGTGGATAAAAACAGGTAATATTGTATGTAGTTCAGGGATATAGAAAACTCCTTGTTTGCAGCCCGGAACTCTTACTTACGTTCCAGTAACTCCTACTGTTTGCAGCCTGGAACTCTTACTTACGTTCCAGGGACTCCTACTGTTTGCAGCCTGGAACTTTTACTTACGTTCCAGGGACTCCTACTGTTTGCAGCCTGGAACTCTTACTTACGTTCCAGGGACTCCTACTGTTTGCAGCCCGGAACTCTTACTTACGTTCCAGGGACTCCTACTGTTTGCAGCCCGGAACTCTTACTTACGTTCCAGGGACTCCTACTGTTTGCAGCCCGGAACTCTTACTTACGTTCCAGGGACTCCTACTGTTTGCAGCCCGGAACTCTTACTTACGTTCCAGGGACTCCTACTGTTTGCATCCCGGAACTCTTACTTACGTTCCAGTAACTCCTACTGTTTGCAGCCTGGAACTCTTACTTACGTTCCAGGGACTCCTACTGTTTGCATCCCGGAACTCTTACTTACGTTCCAGGGACTCCTACTGTTTGCAGCCCGGAACTCTTACTTACGTTCCAGGGACTCCTACTGTTTGCAGCCCGGAACTCTTACTTACGTTCCAGGGACTCCTACTGTTTGCAGCCCGGAACTCTTACTTACGTTCCAGGGACTCCTACTGTTTGCAGCCCGGAACTCTTACTTACGTTCCAGTAACTCCTACTGTTTGCAGCCTGGAACTCTTACTTACGTTCCAGGGACTCCTACTGTTTGCATCCCGGAACTCTTACTTACGTTCCAGGGACTCCTACTGTTTGCAGCCCGGAACTCTTACTTACGTTCCAGGGACTCCTACTGTTTGCAGCCCGGAACTCTTACTTACGTTCCAGGGACTCCTACTGTTTGCAGCCCGGAACTCTTACTTACGTTCCAGGGACTCCTACTGTTTGCAGCCTGGAACTCTTACTTACGTTCCAGGGACTCCTACTGTTTGCAGCCCGGAACTCTTACTTACGTTCCAGGGACTCCTACTGTTTGCAGCCTGGAACTCTTACTTACGTTCCAGGGACTCCTACTGTTTGCAGCCCGGAACTCTTACTTACGTTCCAGGGACTCCTACTGTTTGCAGCCTGGAACTCTTACTTACGTTCCAGGGACTCCTACTGTTTGCAGCCCGGAACTCTTACTTACGTTCCAGGGACTCCTACTGTTTGCAGCCTGGAACTCTTACTTACGTTCCAGGGACTCCTACTGTTTGCAGCCCGGAACTCTTACTTACGTTCCAGGGACTCCTACTGTTTGCAGCCCGGAACTCTTACTTACGTTCCAGGGACTCCTACTGTTTGCAGCCCGGAACTCTTACTTACGTTCCAGGGACTCCTACTGTTTGCAGCCCTGGAACTCTTACTTACGTTCCAGGGACTCCTACTGTTTGCAGCCTGGAACTCTTACTTACTTCCAGGGACTCCTACTGTTTGCAGCCTGGAACTCTTACTTACGTTCCAGGGACTCCTACTGTTTGCAGCCTGGAACTCTTACTTACGTTCCAGGGACTCCTACTGTTTGCAGCCCGGAACTCTTACTTACGTTCCAGGGACTCCTACTGTTTGCAGCCCGGAACTCTTACTTACGTTCCAGGGACTCCTACTGTTAACCAATTCTTGTTAAAATTACACAGACAGACACATACTTTATCAGAAACATATCTGAGGACCCCAATGTATCATATTCTTACAAGAACCTGTCATTGTATGGACCTCGCCAGAGCAGCCCTCTCTTGAACCTCTCCTAAGCCTCAACAACAGCCAAACTTCACATCTCCCAAAGTACAGCCATTCAAGCATTCAATTTATCCAAAACAAGGGAATAGAATAAGCTTTAAGTACCTTTAGTCTCCAGAATGGATAATTGCTGTCTGTGTTTTCTCGAATAAAGAAACGAGTTGTCTTTGTGGCATTACTTAACATGTGCTCAGCTGGTAAGCCTTGTGTTTGAGAAATGTATCGAATCTGAAAAGAAAACATATGCATATAATCAATTGTTTTATTATCAACATAAAAGAAAGCATACAATTCATAAAGTTCTGCAAAAAAAGATGAACAGTGTGTAATTGTGAAAGCGTCTAATACTAAATCGGCAGGGGGGAAATCACTGTGCAGGTACAAACTAGTTTTATAATTTGAATTTGACTTGATTATTTCATTATCATTATTAAAATCACCCATGGCAGTGAAAATGATGTGTAGACCCCAGTGCCTGTAAGGTAGGTATGCCACTGACAGGGAATGGAAAACATAGGTATAGAAAAACACACCTGAACTAAAGCATTATAGACAAATCACTGCATGGTCTAATTGAATGTATCCTAGGACAAGTTTCCATACATGATATACCTGTACATATCTGGGGGGTTTTACATACCTGAATATATTTTAGTTCTCAAAATGTAGCTTTTACAGGTACAGGGAACTGGTATCTGATATATTGGTTGAAGCTACAGACCCGAATATGCTTTAGATAATACAAAGATAGAATATTATGAGGTTTCACAAAATGGTCTCACAATGTGTGCCATAAATGTTTTTAACAGGTTATCCAAAAATAGTCATGTCAATTTATTTTGATAAGACTTGAATACATTGGCAAATGTGTGCTTTCCCCAATACACTTAAAATTGCGTTGGGCTTTGGGCACAAAGATTTTTACTTGTGTTGGGCTTAGTAAAAGTGGGTCATACCAAAAACTGGTCTCATCAATACTGACGACAGTAACAATAAACATCATGCAAGAAACTAACGATCCACAGAGTTCATGCGATTGTCCCATGAAGTTTACTTGTATAAAGTATAGATTGTGTATATAGGTATAAACAGTCAACATAGTCATACTGAACTGAACAATAAAATCATTATCAACAACTTGAATCTTATCTATATTGTCATATTTAACAGACAGGAAAATTTACGACTAGACTAAAGTAAGCATTATCTTCGCCTACAAACAAAGGCCATAAATGTATATACAATTAATGCTAATTTCATGTCGAAATTTACTAAACAAGATAACGCCAATGGGTGAAAGTGACCATCTATGGAGACCAATACAATTGACATAAAATTATCACTCCACCTTACTGTTGTCTGTACATATATAGTACTTAATTGCTAGCAACAACTGTTCCAAACATTAATTGAGTAACTCGAAATAGCTGTCCTACATAAGTGAATGAAATATTGATCCTATTTTCAATTTAACATTCCTATGAGTTCATAAATATTTAGGAAACTTAATCCATGACACAGATTTCTATACAGATTGTACGATAACAAGGCCTAGAAAGAATCTTTTCAAATCATGACAACAACAATTATATTACGATCTATTAAATATTTTCAACATTATACAGCCAATGAAAATATTGTATAAAGAAATAAAGGAATCTCTAAAAACAGTTCAGGGTTCAAACAATTCACGTACAACAAGAAAATTATACACACATAGTCACATAGCTGAAAAGTCAATACGCATTTATTGAATCAGTTTAATAATTTACATACATTTCAATACAATGTAATTTAATTTTGGACGTGACCAACTCGCACATCACACTAAGCCACTTTAAGCTCAATTCAATAAAGCTGGTTTAAAATACAATCATAAATTCCCACCAGGGTTTGAAATATCAATCAAAGTGGACTAAAAAGGACAAATTATCAATGAATTTCCCGGCTATGAATGTTTGTTTGCGATAAAACATTGGATAAAATCTGCTTTTACACTTTGAAATAAAGTTGAAACATATATTTTCACACAAGTCAGACAATACCTCAAGCTTAAAGAATGAGACATATATGTCTGGCGCATGCATATAATACATTTGTTTAAATCAACTATATTCAGTTTAAACTTTAAAGTAAAGGCAGAGTGTCTGTAAAGTTTGACACAAATTTCCAGACTGCAAAGAATTGATTCACCATCAAGCTTAGTGTTCTATGGTTTGAAACTATGCTAGAAAATATAAACATGTGTTTTTTGTTAAGAAATATGAATGTTGATTGTTCGTTTGTTTCATCGGGTTTAACGCCGTTTCTCAACGATATTTCAGTTATATACGGCGGCCGGTTCACCTAACCAGTTTTTCCTGGACTGAATTCTTACCAGTACTAACTTACCCTTCCACAAGGAGCCGGCAACTTCTCCACATGTGGAGGAAAATCGACATTTTTGTCAAATTTTCATGGAAGGGTATGACCTGCCGCGACCGGGAATCGAACCCAGATTGCCGGGTTACAAGTCCAGCGCACTTACCACTGGACCACGGCCGCGGCTCTATGAATGTTGAATAGGTTTAATGGACCAAGCAGTAAACCAAACTTATTTAACAACAAAATCAAATCCACCAACATCAATTAAATTGTATGTACAGAAGTTCATCACCTGCCTTTTACTGAAAGGTTGCATTCAATTTGCAGTAAACCATAGCATACATTCATATCCAAAAATAAATTTCAATAGAAAGCTTATAGTGAAATTGGTATCTGTGTAATAGAGTACAAAAAGTATATTTGAGTAGTAATTTTTAATTAATATACACCATTTCTAATCCCTCAGCTTATTCATACCTAAACAACTTGTAACATATTAAAGTCAGATGGAAATGAGATTAAATTTTCAATAATTTGAAGCCCTTTACAAAAAGAGAAGTCGCTACTTAGTGAAAAATGTTCCTCTACATGTGAGTGCCCCTGTCTGCGAGCAAGAGGGACTGACTCTTGTGTATAATACATGTCGCCATGCTTCGCTGTGTGAAGGGTCATCACATAATTTCAGTCAGGGATGTAATTATTCTATAATTTCATGCACAACAATATATCATGGTGGTCTACGTCATCGAGTGAAAGTACAGTCCTACAAAACTTGAAGGACAGTAGATCGACTTCATAACGGGTAAGAAAGAAAGTACAGGGTCTGAAAGAAAGTACAGGGTCCGAGTGAAAGGGAGATGTCCAATCTTGTAAATGTTTGTATTTTCATAATCTTCAATTATACTTTGCCATCTTTGTCATAAAAAATTCAAAAGAAAATGGATCATAAACCAACAAAATTGTTTAACAGTTATAGCGAAGACACAAGCTATTTCAGACAGACAGACAGACACACTATCATGAAAACAGATAGTGTGTTCAAGTAATGACATTAACACTTATTAATAGTGATTCAATATGTATGTCCAAAATCAGGACACTGATAAAAACCTTCAAAAGTATACCAAGGTTTAGGCTGTAACTTTACACCAAACTTGAGCACTGCAAGAGGTTATATTTTACATTGAGCGCCCATAGAGGCTCAATATAATAACCCTAGACTTAACACAGATAAAAATCATTAATTTTGCAATTAATGATACCAAAAAATGTAAATTTGCTCAACATGAAAAAAGCTAGCAGTACCTTATTTCTACAAGATATTTAATCATCATACTAAGCAAATAAGCCACCAATGTTTATATGAATTATGTACCTTTACTGAAAAACATGCAGCATGTGACGGATATATTGGTACTTTTTTTTATTTTCAATTAAATTTCAAAGTTGTATTTTCAGGATCCAAATATAAAACACTACAAAGAAAATCACTGTTTATATAAATTACCTAGAAACAGTGTACACCAGGCTGGATCACACAATGTTATATTTGTTTATATGGGTGTGTTCAAATAGCAGCAAGTATAAGTATAGCTGGCCATGAATGCAGAACCCCACCCATATACATGTTGATAACATCAGGCTGAATGCTGCCTGTAAGCTGAACTGTGATGAAAGCATTTATATGCTTATTTGAATCATTCTCAAGTCTGCTTTCAGGAAAAAAATAGTATTGGTGTTTTATACAGAGATAGGGCTATGACCTTTGCAGACTCGAACCCACAACTTCCAAGGTGAGTGGTCAACTTAGTTAAAAAGCGGAAAATTTTAATGTATGTTGTATTCAGTAATGACAGCAAGGTCAGTATGCATGAGACATATCTACACATACAGCGAAACTTGATCTGACAATAAATAACTGTATCTTCATGGTCATTGACACTAACTACATCTTCGTTAAAACTCTCAGCTAAATGAAAAATAAAGTCAATATTTTGAACCATGCAAAATTTAATCAACATTTCTATACGTAATTATATATCAGCAATTTCCCCCACAGGCTTTTAATCTCTATGAATCATTACATTCACCGCCAGACTGCAGTAGATATTTTATGAAGTACAAAATACATTTCTCTTATATGTGTAACATATCAAATCTCACATAAACATTTACTTTGTACAATCTGTAGCAAGACTCTAGCAGTAACTAAACACCTTCTTCCTGGAGGAAATGCACATTTATATACAAGTCTAGCACTTTCTTTATCAATACCATTATGACATAACACATGCGCAGATCCAGAAATTTACGTCTGAGGGGACAAACTCCTGGTAAGGCAGCAGATCTATATGTCAGTTGTTGGAGTCCCCAGAATTTTGCATTGCAATGTATTTTCTTGTAATGTTATATATCCTAATTTTGGACAAAACAAGTGAGGCCCTTGAATTTGGGACTTCCTCTTGACCTAGGATTATAACTTAGATATGGTCAACCCTACTTAGCCAAACTCTCAGGGGGTCCGGTACCCCCAGTCCCACTAAATCACAAAGAAATACTGGTAAATTCAAAGAATAATTACCTAACTTAAACACTTCATTCATCAAAGTTAAACTTCCAATGTAAGCAAAATGTACTAAATAAAGCTGACATCTGTGATTTTTGGGGAGCCAAATGAAGCTGACATCTATGTTTTCAACAGAGCTTCACATTAAAATGTCACATCTAGGACCAAGGACATACAAGGTCATGCAGGTAGTCGGGATGTGATCTGTTACACAGCTGAGCTTCACATTAAAATGTTACATCTAGGACCAAGGACATACAAGGTCAGGTAGTCGGGATGTGATCTGTTACACAGCGGAGCTTCACATTAAAATGTTACATCTAGGACCAAGGACATACAAGGTCAGGTAGTCGGGATGTGATCTGTTACACAGCTGAGCTTCACATTAAAATGTTACATCTAGGACCAAGGACATACAAGGTCAGGTATTCGGGATGTGATCTGTTACACAGCTGAGCTTCACATTAAAATGTTACATCTAGGACCAAGGACATACAAGGTCAGGTAGTCGGGATGTGATCTGTTACACAGCTGAGCTTCACATTAAAATGTCACATCTAGGACCAAGGACATACAAGGTCAGGTAGTCGGGATGTGATCTGTTACACAGCTGAGCTTCACATTAAAATGTTACATCTAGGACCAAGGACATACAAGGTCAGGTAGTCGGGATGTGATCTGTTACACAGCTGAGCTTCACATTAAAATGTTACATCTAGGACCAAGGACATACAAGGTCAGGTATTCGGGATGTGATCTGTTACACAGCAGGTTTCAGTTGATATTAAACGCCTTGATCATTGCTGTGTAGAAAATATATCACTTTCTAAATATCACAGTGCTATATCCCGATAAATGTGGTTAATAATGAAAATGAAAATTATGATATATTTCAGAATTTACAAAGTGAAACCGATTGTCTGACATTTAAATATAATGAGAGCTCAAGGAACAGTGGAATTACTGACATTACAGTCATTTATTAACATTATGAACCAATAAACATCTGACTATGACCATAATCTTGCCATATGAATGATCATTTTATAATAAAAACAAGTTCCCGCATACAACACTTGAGATCCAGCATACAACAGTTAAGACATTCTTCATCAGAGATTTTTGATTTTTAAGCCATTTCCGACAATTTCTTTTTACATGGCCTTGTAATCAAAGCAGACTAGATTCATTAAATTATACAATGGACTATTTGAGCTGACCACAAACAACAGACTAAATATGAGTTTATGTAATGTAGCAAGACAACCATTACAACCCAATTGGATTTAATCATGAATGAGCGAACCAGTAAACACTAAATTCAAATCATGAAATTACTACATGATAATCAATATATGTAATTAATTTGTTATGATTAATTCAATTAAGAATGTCCATGTTAACGTGACTAAAGCAAGTATTTCCTCAGGGCCTCGTAAAATACATCTATATTTAGTACATTTGTAAATACCTTAATTATATGGACCCAAGGTAGGGCTTTTACGTGACAGCATAATTATATATATAAGCAGGCATAAAAATATTGTAAAACCATACATGTAGACTTATGTATACGCCATTTAACTGCCACAGATTCATTATCCCTTTGAATTCAGTAAGCACAAAAATGATTGCTCATGCTTTCATATTACAAACCCTAATAATATTAATAAGTTATTGTACTAATACTATTAACTTATTAAGTCAAAAACTTGAAGACCAATGCTTAAAAACTTTTTGAATAATTTACTGTAGTTATCAACTCGTTAAAAACACCAGAAATATTTTCTTCCACTTCATGAAAGACTTGCCTCATCACACTAAAAACACAGCAGATTTCCGATTAACACTTAAGTCACCCTACTTAAATAATGTACTGTAATTACTCTTCAGACTAGGTACATATGCACTAAAAGCCTAAAATCGAGACAATGGTCATACTAAGAGGTATCCAATAAAACTGCAGGGGAACAAGTTTGCAATTAACAGCCACATGGCCATTAATAAGAGGAATGTAGAGCAGTAGAAACACTACTAAAACGAAAAAGATGAGGGATAGATCTTATTAAGAGAATAAAATTGGAAAAGATGGTAGCTTACAATAGATGGCTTACATCAAGAGATACATACAATACCATGAGCAAGAAATTGGTGAAGCAAGTCATATAACATTGAATCATCATGTGGTTATCTATATACTGTAATCAAGGAGTGTATAGAAAGTCTAGGGCAGAATATATCAATGTAGCTAATTCAATTAGTGTTGCAATTCTTCAATGAAGCATGGCAATTTCTTACAAAAGAGAACTATGATAGTCCATGTATCACTCACACGAGTACCTAGGAAAGTTTGTACCCCGGAATTCGATAAAACTGTTACGACATTGTGACCAGATTTCATGTAGGTCAGGTAGAAGTTGTAGCCTCTGGAGTTTTAACAGTTTACGTATGATTTGACCTAGTGACCTAATTCTTGGCAACATGACCATTCTGACCGGGATACCATAAAGATTAATCTTCTGATCACATTTGCGCTGATCAGAGAGAAAAAGACATCTTTCGATACAATGATTGCACGATTTGACAAATGACCTAGTTTTTTTTACCTGGATGCCCTAGTTTCAAATGTAGCCTAAATTATACAAAAGCAAACATTTTGCGAAGTTTCATGAACATCCAGTAATGTGTGATGCCAGGCATGTCAATAATAATTTTTCTGTAATGAAACTAAGCCTACAAGACCTTCTTGACCAGAACTTCATGAAGACCCAACATTCTGACAGGGTTGCATGTAGGAATATAATATGGCATTGCCATTGTAGCAACCTTCAGACAGGATCACTGTATCATCAGATAAACTAATACATACAACAGCATTGAAAAGCTCATACCTGGTCATATTCTGAGGATCCTGGATACAGAGGCCAACCAAGGAACAGCTCAGCTATCACACATCCCAGGGACCACATATCTATAGACTCACAGAACGGCAAACCAAGAAGTATCTCCGGTGCTCTGAAATAGAAATCATTGTCTAATACAAACAAGGTAACAAAGAATCTCGGGGTGTATTTAGGATAGTTTCAGTAGTTTTATAGAAACTCAAAGCTGGTATATAACCACTTGAAGTTGATATTGAGCACAGTAAAATGCAGCAACATAAATTTGAAATCATCTAGATCATATATAAACATTGTTACTATATGAGGACAAGATAAGAAGAAACATAGGCTCTGTTTGAAACCAGAGAAAAGAGTGATTCCATTTACGTCAAGGGATTTCAATACTTCAACCTATCAAATGATTCAATAATTATGCACCCATGTTTTAATCAATACTTGATACAGGATTCAATGTTCCTATTATAATTAGAAACTTTAAAATATAGCTTATATTCAGAATATCAAACAACTTTTTTAAGTATAAGACAAAGCCCTTCTGTACTTTGATTTTGACACACACTAAACACTATACAGGTGGTAAGTTATAAGTCTGCACTCCTTCAATATACTCCCTGTTACATTCTAATCTTCATTTAAATTTACAAACAACTGATATGATGCCAAGAAATGCAAACTAAAGGCTGGTAAAGCTATGCTTTACATAAGCAAAAAAAGACTTCAGTTAAGAAATTAGCAGCAATTTATCTAGGCAGTAGGCTGGTGTGATTAAAATTTAAAGCACTTATCCTTCCAGCTAATATAGAGAAACATCATTTTAAAGCAATGTACACAAGCTATATGTACATAGCCACAGGCATTCTGTTCTTAATATTTTCACATTAAACCATTATACTTTATAGGGATAAATCTTTGTTCAGGAACAAAAACTGCTGGTACATTACTTAACACATACCGTAAACAGGAATACATAAAGAGCTGGTGAAATATGACTGTGAAATTTCATGATCCATTACCTTTAAATACATACACTTAAATTGTATCTTAATACTCATTGTGTTTTATTTTCAACTGTTAACATTTAGATTTCATTACATCTACATTTTACCTCCAAAAAATACTGATGGCATTTTCATTGTATTCAAATGAAACTGATGGATGATACAAAGAGTGAAATAGTTCACACACAATTACACATCTGTGTACATACAAATGTTTTCTCTTTCTCTCTGGGAAACTTTGTAACATCCAAACAAAATCAAACGGATGCCAAGCTGTATGCATGACTATCATTAAACAGCAATTATGATTATGTAATAATAGCAGGGATTTCTCTGATGCAGAAATCTTGAGTCCCGGACTCCCCTTTTCACCTTACTGTGCATCCTTGGGACCCCTAAAATAAACCTTTGTCAAGTATAAAATGAAGATCTGGGACCCTGCAAATTAACTAGTATAAGGACCCCCAATTTGTCAAACATAAGGGTCCAAGGACCCCTAGGTGAAAAATCCTAGGGAAAAACCTGTATTAAATAGTCAATACATAATTTTTCACGAGTGAATCATTCATTATTGGTCCTTTTCTTTAACCAACACAATGAAAGCAGAAACTAAATAATACAATACAATTAATTTGTGGACTGACACATGACTGTAATCAAAACTTAAGAAGACAATTTTATCAATCACCCCATTGCCAAAGATAACGTGACCACTCCACAACAAAAACAACAATAGAATGCATCCACTTCATATAAAATGACAGCACTTCACACATTTATACCAGTCAACATTGCGAAAAAGGGATAGCTTGTCATTGCACGTTGTCTCAGCTAATCAAATGACAAAAATATTTGGTGGATACTGATAAACATTTCTAAAAAAATTACCTGTAACCAGTGTTATGAGCCATCCCTAATCTACTTATAACCATGTTTGTAAATTACCGTGTTTTTCCTGGTCTATTTGGGACCCAAATAGGTCCCCATTTCCCTCTCTGAAGACCATTTTTCCCCCAATTTTCTGTGACAAAATTCCCCTCTTACTGCACTATGGATATTTTGAGACAGAACACCAGGATCATAGACCAGTTATATCACATATCTCATCATTCTGATCTCTCATTCATATATGTTAGATCCACAGAAAGGAAATGAATACAAGCTTTGGGAACAAACATGTTAACTATGCAGTGTAAATTATTGTCCCAGGTTTTTCCCTAGGATTTTTTAGCAAGGGGTCCTTAGATACTCGTGTTTGATAAATTAGGGGTCCTTAGTCAAGTTGTAGGGACTGGTCCCAGATATGCAGTTTATTTAAGGGGTTCTAGGGATGCACAGTAAGTTGAAAATGGGTGTCCCTAGAAAGAAAAGGGAGTCAGGGACTCAAGATTTCTGTATCAGAAAAATCCCTAATGTCCCCTTTTTTCCCTCATGACAAAACTTTCCCCTGTTGAAGCACCCCTCCGCCATTCCCCCTCTAAGAGGAAAAACACTGCATATATAAAGTTAATAGTTGGGGAATAGAAGTCCATTTTCTGTATCAATGGTGTCACTGAGAGGGTAGTTTACAGTCACACAATTACAGTCCATTTTGAATGTTTCACACTCCCTGGACCCATTATAAAGTCAATTCTGTTTGACCTGTCCCAACCAGGACTGATGATTGGCTGATATATCAATGCTGTCAACATAGTAAACATACTGACATGTAAACTTTGAACTAGTCTAGTTACATCAAGGTCATTGGTTGTTTACCATCTTCTGACCGCAGGAAAAGAGCATACAAATGATCCAAAGGTGAATCAGTCAATGAATCAATGAAGACTGGAAAGAATGTGCGGATATTGCTTTATAATCATTCTCTATCAGTATCACATACTTTCTGTATTCCTGTTTCTCAATAAGACTTCGAAATAAGAATTCTGAGAGGTTTTTTAAAAATTAGGAGAGCACCTCCATACTATGTAATTTCAACAGGGAGCTGTTTGAAATAGCAGGCATTAAATTTATCAATTTCCAAATACAAAAGGAGTTAAAAAGAACATGGTCATTACAATTTACATGTCAATGTTTAATGTGGCTATTTTGGGAAGATGACCTGTACCATTCAAATTGGGAATTTTTGTGCATTAAACTTAGGAATTGAGAAAAAGTATAGAAATCACCACAAACTGTTAGGAATAAAAGTAAAGAATGTAGTAATTAATTAATCAACAATTGCTATTTTATATAAACTGCCTGTGAGAGGAAAGCCTCTAACTGGTGGCTAAATTGAACCACAACTTTTCCTTCAGATTTATTGGGAATTTTTACATTAAAATTGGGAAAAATATATATCCTTTAGGCATTGAGAATAACGGCTATAAAAACAGCTGAAAAAAAACCTGCACGTACCATATGTCTTTGTGAAAGGAATGCAATGTTAAAGATATGTTTGTATAAGGCTAAATTTGACTTAAATTACCGAATTAACCCTTCTGAACAATTCAATCATGCAAAAAGTAAATTACAACCATATATAGAAAGACAGAATTAAATTGTAACATTAAAGTCAAGCTGCAGATTTCTGTCCACTATCACCAGTCTTGTCTCATCCCTAAGTTCCTATTAAAACGCGAGGAACAGATTTTGGATTTTCTTAATCAGGATTTAGGACAGAGTTATATCCATTATTCTATTATATGAAGTTGATTCAGCAAATTAATGGCATTCCTGACAATTTCATTATTAAATTATAAGACACAGACACAGCTGATTTAAGGAAGTTATGGGGACTACTGTTTCGATGGTGTAGTTTTTGTAGCACTAAAATACAAGGACATTGCCTTGAAATAACAAGGACATTTACTTGATCTACATACATATGTCATTCTTTAATCACTTAAATGAAGCCAGAACTGTTTACAATAGTCACATTCATAGGCCCCAAACAGTAATTTCTCCTGTAGCATACTCATATAGGAATATGTCCATATCTTATCATAAGCTTTAGTTTAAACTTAGTTCATATGATATACTTTTGTATGGATCATGAACCAAGCGCTTAAAAATGTAAGGGGTTGCATTTGACCCTTGATTTGACTGATGACCCCTGGAATTTCCAAAAAGCCACATTTTGACCCTCAAGATTCTGGCTGGAGGGTAGAATTTTCCCTAAATTATAGGTAATTTGGTAATAAAATAGTCAAAATCTGGTCCAAAATGATCAAAATGACCCTTGAGATTCAGCTCCTAGAGGGACCCCTGTATAAGTCACTCTCAATGACTGCTCCCTGTGTAACTAACCAGTAGTCATGCTTATTTCAAGAATTGTGAAGTTCACAGCTCCCCCAATGAGGACTCGGGCTCCTGACCATCTGGTCAGATATATTGGGCAAATATCAAGCTCCAACAATTAAGACTCTTAAAGGAAACTTTACAGCACACATCTCTAGCATTAACACATTAACATTCACCAGACAAAGGGAAAATTACAACTTAAAGCTTTTCAAAGCCTCATAAAATTTTAATTAACTTAGGATTTCATTTGTTTTCAGTGAAGTTTTCACCACAATGAAACGCAACAATCAGCTACATAGTGAAAAAAAAATTGGAAAGTGGAATTTTCTAAATCAATAGCAAATAAAGACAAATCTGAGAGAATGGCTCTAACTTAGAGCTGTCAAAGACATGATGACATGTCTAGGGCATTTCTATTTATGGTACAAGGATTCTTCGTAATCCATGTCAGTCAGTCAGGCAGCTAATATGCACATAAAATGAAAGATGCAGAGATTAATGGTATTATGCAATGCATTATGCTACAACGTTGAATGACTAATTTATCATGCAAAACCGTAGTTGTTCAACAGTATGCCAGTATTCATTGTGCTCTGATCAATTCAATACATGTATTGTAGTAATTTATTATCAATTTCCGCAATATACGCAAAACACAAGTTTCAAAATATCTTATTTTTCTATTTTCAGCACAGCCTGTCAGAGTGAGGTACCATAGACTTAATGATCAATACAAAATAATTATATCAGTTTTATATAATGTATATGTGTGTTTCATGAATGAATTAACTAAATATCCATTTAGGCATCAAGTTGCATAAAATTACCATTTAATGAATTCAATACTTACAATGAAAATGTTCATTAACAATTCAATTCAGCTAAATGAATAGAAAACCGACCCTGGCAAATACATAACATAGTTCATTCAGATCCAGTGTTAAACTAATCACTGTAACCAGGGGTTCCATTTGACCCTAGAGTTAACCCTTTGACACCTGGAATTTCCAAAACCCTACATTTTGACCCTTATGATTCTAGCTAAAGGGTCAATCTTTCTTTATATTATAAATAATATTGCTATAAAATAGTCAAATGCGGTATAAAATTATCAAAATGACGCTCGAGATTCAGCACCTAGTATACCCCTCGTTACATTCAATGTAAGCCTTCCTTGGTGATTGTTTTTCACTTTTAGGGAAAAGGGAAGGAGTGGAGGAAAACATCCTAGCAATGGGAAATGAAATATAGCTTAATTCACATGACAAAGTAGACATTTCTGTTTCTGAACTTGTATTCATGAACTTTCAATGGTAAAACAAGTAAACGTACCAGATGACTGATCAGTGTCATGAGATATGATAAATATCAAGGTCAATGAAACTAAATATCAAGGTCAATGAAACGTTTTTTACAAAGAAATTATCAACTATGCAGTATGAGCGAATTTCACATGGATATACACAGGGAAATATGTACTTTTAGAGGAGCACTGGACTTTTGCCCTAAGACAGACAAAAACACTGTACTGACACTATTACTGAACAGCTAACTAAAGAGGAGTAAATTCAATCAAGTTATCAACTAGTATAAAACCACACAGTGAAACAAGATCAGAATGAGATGAATCTAATCTTTGGAAACCTAGACCAATAATGCCACAAACAGTCAATACAGAGCTCGCAACCTTGACCCAAGGTCAAATAAAGGTCAAATGTCAAATAAAGGTCAAATAAAGGTAATCACCAGAGTGAAGAAAAACATATCTTCTAACAGTATGAAGTAAACAAACTGTCATGTTACCAAACCACATATTTCTTCCAGTTTCTGCCCCTAACATTTATTTAATATTTCAGATAATTAATATTATATTTCACATATTTCATATATGTTTCCATTTCACTGTAAAAGTTAAATCTGATGAATTGTAACAATAATTAACAATGACAGCTGGTATTTCATTTCATTTTTAGATTTTCTCTCAAGGGAGGGTCAAACATAGAGAGAAATACTTTTACGATGATAAACCACTTTCTACCAAATTGGTTTATTCTGAGTAAATAAGTAAATTGGCTGACTTTTGACGTAATAATGGTATTTAAAATATCAACCTTTCAGCTGGTTTTGCAATCAATAATCATTACTTACACAAACACACACATAATATGTTCACAAATAGGATGGAAGCTGACATCAAACAGAACTCTCAGTCTCTGGGTTATTGATGAATAGGAAAGTGATCATTGTATATGTTTTTCAATACAGCAAAGTTTTAAAGTGATAATAAAGGTTGTAGCAAATTGAAAAAAAGAGACCTAGAAAGGATAAATATTAATGCAGAGAATTTTTAAATACCAATTAAGTTTATGCTGGAGTACATGTAAGCAATGCAGCAGAAATATTACAGTGAAATCTACTTGATTTTCTGAAGCATTATTTTGTCACTGAATAATGTAACACTAGCCAAGTTTTACAATTGCATTACGCTGGTATGGCATGATAGAGGAAATTGTTATTCACTTTTCGTTAGTATACATAATGTGAGGTTGCACAAAACTTAGCTGAATATCGCATTCACATGACATGTAATGGAAATACTGGTGAATTATTGAAATCAGAAGGAATCACAATAAGGTGGACCGATTATAAAACTGGTAAACAACCCCTCATTATGGTCAACTAACGCAGTCACTGATGGGATAATGACACATGTGTAGTTAATATATAATACTCTTAAACCTTTTATGGGCTTGGCTTTATGGTAAGGAAATAAACATGCAAATAAATTCCTTGATCAATTAATATTCAACAGCTTAGTACACAAGATTACAAGCATGCGTGTGTTCACTGATAGAACAATAAATAGGTTCTGAAAGGTCTACTAATAGGTGGGCAAACAGACAAAATTTAAATAATCACATACAGGTCTTTCACTATGATCCAAAAAGTCGTTATCAATATTGTACCCTGTGTTACAGTCTATTATTCCTAACACAAGGGAGTGCAAGGTGGTGCATTCTGCCAAATCAGGTTTACAAAATATGGAAAGGGGTCTCCAAGTCCAACAAAGTAAAAACGTCTGACTTGTATCTCAGACAACTGAGATAATGACTTTGCTGAAGGCGTTGTGTTCAAGATGAAATTTTACAATTTCTTCTGCAAGCTTTCGATTAATTCAGCGTAACTGCTGATGATTTCTGACTTAAGTGTACTATTACTGTATCTTACATTCTACCTCAGATGTATGAAATGACTGGCACATCAAACTCAACGCATACATGAAGTAAATTAGATGATGTCGACAAGTGTGTACAGTCTCAGACAGTAAAAAATTAGGTTTCCAAAATGATTGAGCTCTAGGGTAAATATAAAAGCTTACCGATAATATCTTGATTGCAGATACGTTGAGCAAACAGCTTTTGAGACATGGCTTGCCGATCCAAAGTCAATCACCTTGACCCGATACGGAAACCGCACTGGGTCAACCAACATGATGTTTTCTGGTTTAAGATCTGCATGAATTAATCCAAGGTTTTTCAATTTTAGTAAAGCTGTTAAAACTTGCTGAGTGATCGGACGGATGTATTTTAACGGTAATGGTTGGAATTTGTTGTGTTTTAAGAAATCATACAAGTTCTGTTCCAGCATTTCAAATACAAGGCATGTATGACTTTTGTGCTGAAAGCACTCATGAGCCCGAACAAAGTTAAACTCATCTGCATTTTCCTGACTTAGACGTGATAGAATATTAACTTCAATTTGACCTTGCCGTGCATATGATGGGTGATTTTTCAGAATTTTTATTGCCACAATTTCATTGGTTCCCTTTTTCCAACACTTGACAACTTGCCCGAACGTCCCGCGTCCAAGGAACTCCAACACTTCATATGCATTTGTCATTGAATACAAGACCTCATGCTGAACGAGGGTGTAATCTCCCTCGTTGTTCGAGGAACTTGTGTTCTTTGAAGTTGTTGTAGTCGTGTTGCCGTTATCGTCATCGCTGGAGATCGCTGTCGCCTCCGTCAATGTTAACTGCATCTGTAGATCTAGATTGTTTATATCACCTCTTTTTCGTTTAATCCCACAACGTTTATATGCACTTGCCACGTTTGACGAGTTCCCTGCGTTATCCAACAAAAGATTGAGGTTTGACGCTGACAAGTAATTGGCGTTATGTGCGTGTTTATGAAATTCCCCCGACTCATTCCGGGTTTGAGGGAAGATGAATGTATTTTTCTGTCCGTCTGCAAAAAAGGAAGGACTGGTTCGGCGCTGGCTGACTACATAGTCATGAGTAGGTTCTATTTTCACCTTTTTGAAATTACTAAATGCACTTAGTTTAGACGTTAGGTAGAGATCCTCTTGCATTGATCTGGCCAGTCTGAAAGTAAACAAAATAAGACATTACCAGTTTGAATGCATATCATTTTTCGTTTAGGCCACAAGGCCTTTATTTCACATTTGAGGGGCCAATACTCGACCTAAATCCCCTCTTCAAGCAAGTTTCTCCCTTATTCCCATTTTTCACTTGCTTAAGTGGATTTCGTGCTCTGGGTCAACTAATGAAAAGAACATTGAAGTCAATTCCAGAAAATATGTAGTAACTTCAGGGGTTCCATTTGACCCTTGAGACTGAGTTGACCCTTTGACCCCTGGAATTTCCAAAAAGCCACATTTTGACCCTCAGGAATCTGGCTGAAGGGACAACTTTTCCCTAAACTATAGCTAATTTGACTATAAAATGGTACAATCTGGAATTTTTTTATCAAAATGACCCTTGAGATCCAGCACCCTGAACTTGAAAACAGCCATTTATTGTACAAAGGTTCACCAATTCATAAATGAAATTGAATCATGAAGTCATTAAATGTCAGTTAGGTATAAAAGACACCCCCTAAAATGAAAACAACACACCACAACATAAAGATAAGACATCACACATGTCAGTCAATGTTACATACATGTTACACTGTATACATGATCAGACTGGTATACAGTTTAAGTATAAGTTGTCAAATATGAATGACAGTGATGGATACAACAGATCATTAATGAACACATGGTATGAACAGAAAGAACTATGTTCAATATTGAGTGATCCTTACAATTATACGCTGAAAATAAAATGCCCAACCCAATATAAATTGCAATATCTCTCCATCAGATTACAATATTATTTCGGAATATTTCCTATCTCCTACAAAATCAGCAGATAATGGACAGTAACAGAAGGAGGGGCTCAAATAAACTAGTCTATCTGCATAGATAATATGCTGTATTACAATTTACAGCGTAAAAAGATGCAGACAGTCTTATTTCACTGTTCCCCTCGAGTAGACAGCTGACCAAATATGTAGAAAGTTAGAAACTATGGCTGGATGTATAGCAAAACCCAGGAAGATAGCAATGAAAAACAACACGTTCAATGAACTATAAAAAAGCAGACCATGAAATGGAAGATATCGGAAAGATTGCAAAAGAATGAAAGATGATCAGACGCCAGTGTATCAAATCTAATATTAGATGCTGATGAAAATGTACGTCTTGCCAAATCAGACAGGAGATAATAGAGAAAAGAGTAACTATCATTTCTTCCAGTATTGAATATACACAGGTATATTATCTAGTTTATGAACTGAGCAAATGTAAGCAACTAGCTATTTCAAGAGTTATATAGCTATCAGGAATTATATACTTTACATAGACATAGTCATGAGTAGCGGAATGTATAAGCTAGAGAGATATGTTGCCAAGGCAGAATACAGACACCTGTGCATGTACAATGTATGCATAGGTATAACAGAACAATGCATCAAACTCTAGTATCAGGACACATGAAATGAGCCTCATTTACATTCTGGTACCCTCATAATACCATTTATATAACTATAAGCCTGATAATCATGTTGTATATCACAGTTCTGGTACATGTTTACCATCACATTCTCCTCACCAGCCACTTCCTCTCACTTCTATAGTGATCTTCAGATCATGTAAATACATACAGAATAAACAGATCCTATTAAAAGCTCGTAACAATCATACAACCACAAATACTAATTGTCTTCAGGGGTCCCATTTGACCCTGGAGTAGACCCTTTGACACATGGAATTTCCAAAAAGCTACATAATTTATGACCGTTCTGACTGATGGATCAAATTTTCTTTAAATTATGTGTATTTTGGATATAAAATGGAAAAAACCTGTCAAAAATTATCAAAAAGGCCCTTGAATTCAGTACCAAGTGGAACACCTGGTCTCGTGGAGTTAAGTTGCAAGATTGAGACATTTTACAGTGCTCAATTCATCACAGCGGAGCTTACTACCTTAAAACATTTACTAGCCTTACTTTCCATGTTACGTGACAACAAATTAAGATATCTGGTTGAAAATCTCACATGAATTGGGGACATATTTGGAGAGCACAATAGATAAAAGAGATCTAGTTAGATTTTCAAGTTAAGTAATCAACAAGTTCGATCAATAGTCAATAAATGAACACAATCATAAAATTAAGTTACTTTCAAGTCTGAATATCTTTAAACAAAGATGGTAAAAAACTGTATGCAGTAGTGACAGTCATTTCGATGCATGTATACTACACAGAATGTTTGATGGTAACATCTGATAAATCAACTGGTACAACTAGTGGATTACTGACACAGAAACTCTACAGATAAATTTAGAGGTGGCAAACAGATACACCATCACCTAAATGTTTCAACAAATAGAAAACATTCAACAAATAGTTAACTATATATACCTTTTTGCCAACACAACAATATCAGATTACAAAGAAGCTTTAAAGCCCCATTTACACATCCATACAAAATTTGCATACAACAGGTGAAAATTAGACAACAAATTATTAGTGCATTGATCCTGTACCAGTACGTTGTGAATAGTGGTACACAATGTGTTGTAAATGATAATATAGTTACAGGGGTTCAATTCGACCATGGAGTTGACCCTTTGACCCCTGGAATTTCAAAAATGGTAATTTTTCCTCCAAATTATAGGTAATTTGGCTATAAAGTAGTAAAATCTGAGCAAAAATTATCAAAATGACCATTGAGATTCAGCACCTAGTGGAACCCCTGAGTTTTGATCTATTATACAGCACTACAGACACTAGTAACTGTTCAGTGGCATTCTTAATCTTATAAAGTCAAAACTACAAAAGAATTTACCAAAATCACTAAAAGATCAAAGAGCGACATTTGATTACTGTTTTGACCTTGCATTATCAAACCTACATGAGACCATAGAAGCGTTTTATCATCTACAATCATAATATGGCTACACATCCATGTGCATAACAGCTCTGACACTATGACTTGTAGCATAAAGAATAAATAACAAGTACAAAAAAACCCATCTACTTTGTTCTTCACAGGTAATGAAGATGTAAAATCATGTATTATATTTTTAGTGACAATAGTTATAAAGCATTCACACTGAATGTGTAGTTCTATGGTATGAATCGTATTTCTCACATTCTAGTTTGGTAAAATCAATGACACACCCTATATATAGGTAATGAAGCCTGAAGGCATACATGTCTAAGTGTTGACAAGTTTGTATATCATACAAGGCTGTTTAAATGTTCAATATTTTGAACAGAATTCCAAGGAGTAAAGTTATTAATGGAACAAGAAAGCAATATTATAATACACATTATGAAATACTTGCACAGCTGATAAAAAATGTGGACGTTTTTTGCTGTTTTGTGAATCTAACATATGCCCATTAAATAGAGAATTTTACATGAAAATTGGAAAAACAAGCGTACAAGAGGCAAACACATGGTTTCTGTCAGAAAAATCAGGACAGTTGATGCAAGTGACAATAGAGACCCAATGGAAATATGGTACAGCCCGGGGGGGTCATAGGGGGGGTCATAGGAAGGGTGCCCCCCTCCCCGATCAAAATCTTGAAACTCTTCAATAAAATATCACACACACAACACAAAATATTGAATTTGACCCCTTGGTTTGTTGATCGATAGTTTGATACCGCTATTCAGGAACAATTTCAATACCGAAGCTTGAATTTCATACACAGTCAATTCTTATTGAAACAACTACTGGTATAACTATAAATGCCAGTCAAGCTGAACAAAAAATCTATAAAAACAATCCCAAAGGACCCAGTAATTAAAATAATGAAACAATAATCAAACATCAAGTCATTTCAAGTGTGAAGTTATGATCTTGTTGATCTTTTTTGTTTCTCAGATTTCAAGGATAACTTAGCAGTCACAATTATAATCTTTCTTACAGCCAAAGATCAACACAGATCATATTCCATAGCGACTGAATTTAGGGGATTGGCACAATACATATTGATTGCCCATTAACTTCTCAAAATACTTTTCTCATAAATGTGAGGTCTGTTTCAGAAGGGTATTAAAGTGAAAACAAATACCTAAGAGTCTGAGATAATCAATAGTGAAAAACAGTTGATACTGTAGCGAGCAAACACACATTTCTCTCAAATTATGTTACATGTTGTTTAACCATTTGGAATGTTTTATACCACAAGTATCACCAATATACAAAATAAATTATGTCTGATTAATTTTGCATGTTTCATTCATACCTAAATTCTTTCACTAAAGAAACAATCTATTCTCCATCCTTCTTTCACTCATTCATGTCTGACCAACATGTTTACTGGTGGCAACATCCTACTTATTGTTTTCAATCCATTAGTTATCTGTATGTAAGCTATTTACTCTATAACTCGAGGATTAATCCACCAACTGCCAAAAAATATTTATTTATTCATCACCCTGAGACAAAAGTGAACAATTTGCAGCTGTTTTCACACATCTTGTTTTGATCAAACTTTCACAGTCTTTGTCAAAACAGTTATTAACCTAATTGCCAAATAAGAAGAGGTAGTAAAAATTGATACCGACAAACACACAATTGTCTCTTTAACATGTTCATGTTTTATTACATTCAGAAACGCTTGAGCAAAAATACTTAAGGATAAATGCCCAAGAAGTGGAGAGCCATTGCCTTGGAGGTAGAGTTCTGACTCTTCGATGTGAGACAACTCAGTCATTATACTGAATTCAAGTGCCCTAGCTGACAACCTAGACCTGGCATGGTTGTAGAGACTGAGAACACTCTTCAACCCGAGTCAACCCGACACAAGATATGGAACCAGCATTTTATTTATAGTCAGTAAGATTACAAAGTAAATAGATATTGACTGACACCACCTCATCACTACAATATAAGTGTCATTACAAATCCTTAATCTTGTAAACAGGCTATACAGTGAGTATATATAGTAAAAAGCATGATACACAAAGTTTTTAAAGTGGAGAGCCTGAGTGAGAAACAAAACAGGCTATATGTAGTGAGTATATATATATAGTAAAAAGCATGATACACAAAGTTTTTAAAGTGGACAGCCTGAGTGAGAAACAAAGTGGTTTTAGAACTAACTCGCTGCCAATGTAATAACTGTAAGACTCCCTATGGGACACAAACTTAAAAGAAGTCGGGGTGGCATAATTCCCCCAGTCTACTGAACATTTTTAATCCAGTGCTTTTATTTGGTAAGTCACTATCAGTCGTAACAGTGTGACCAGGACTGTTGCATAAGCTGAAGTTAAAAGATATATTTATACAGTCTATGTATTAATGGAGAAACACTCAACTGTCATTGCACAAGACGGATCTGTAAGTTCAACTAGTGAACTTTATAAACAAGGTCAACAAAGCAAAACAATTCTAAAACTAGTAAAAGCCAAAATACATGCACACAAGCTTGTTTCTGTTTATAACAGTTTTGGAGGTTTATGGTCGCAGAAATGAAAGAAACAGCAGATAATTCTCAATATAAATGCATTTAACAGAGGCGACATGATTGTTAGCACGCGAAAACATTGACCCACTTGCGGAAAATATTAATTCGATGACGATCGCCGTTCAAAACAAGTGAACTACACCGGTTTTACTCTGTGCACACCGATTATAATGAAACCATGTAAGTCGAATATAATAATAAACAACAAAACAAAACATGTCAATTTACCTAAACTCTCTCGTCGATCCTCAGACGCTTGTTTAAGCTTCTAACATTAAAATGTTCAACACAACTTGTTTACCAAAATCTCAACAACATGCTTGGTAAAATATGGCAAAGTTTTGACAGCGATATTGGGGCGAACACAGATAGATCTTGTCAAGTATCAATTTCTGATTATTCCATTAGATATTATCACTTAAGAAATCACATTATTTACAAGTTTCTTTCGCGAAATAAGGCTTCCAGAGCCATTATTTTATTCATCAGTTTTTACACTCTTCCCTTATTCAAGATCATAGAAAGTTCAGGCTGGCTAATCGAATGGATTTCGGTAAATAGAAATTTAATAGTCGGAACAAAGTATTATGATTAATGCTTTAACGGCTGTTATGTATTGCAGAATATTTATAATATTGAACATATATCACATCTATGATATTAATTTATATATTTTATGCATACAATGGTTTGTTATATTATATTTTATTCGGAAATGAACATATTTTCACCACAATAATAATGGCAGACGTCACGTGACGTCATGGATACCTGTCTTAAAATAGAAACCAATAACCTGATCGAAAAATGCAAATTTATTGCCAAATAAGACGAAAATATTAAAGTAAGAAACTTAGGGCATAATTATTACACTGAAAACACGACTCATATACTATTACCCGACTGTTCCCGAACTATCAATTTTAGTATTACTATGAGTATTTTATGATAGATATTTCGTTAGTTTTTCCACGATTTACTTCCCTTGCAAATTTTCCCGCGGTTAATTTCCTTTGTTAAAGAGTTCCAGGGGCGTATCCACAAGTGATATAAACCTGTACACATTTTGATAGTCAGCTCCACCCGAACTTGTTGAATTGTATCCGTCATTAGACTGGTTGTTCCAGATCTAGATTTCTGGAAATATCTAGAAGCTAGGTCTATTCAATACGGATTATTCAAACTCTGTTTTGGAGCTATATACAGGTCTAACTAGAGCTAGATCTATATTCTAGATATATTTCTTCACGTTCAATAGCTCGCGTTTTGTCTACGAATAGAGCTACATGAACATGTATTAAGTTTCTAGATATACAGTAAAACCTTGATAAAAAAACGCCATTCATTGGGACCCTTGAAAACTGGTCTTCTTACTGAGGTGGTCTTGATATTGAGATTTATAAGAGCAAAACTGAAAATGGACTTGAATGTTGTGTTCTTAATTTCGAGATGGTCTTATTATTGAGATGGTCTTTAAGTGAGGTTTTACTTATATTGCGTGTTTTAGATCATCAAACGGCAGCTGTGGGCACTATAAGACTGTGTAGTTCTTGCGTGTGGGGGTATTTAGGTCTTTGAGTTTGCATATCTTTATTATGTGGTTTGTCTTTTAAAAATTGCTGTATTTCAAACGCTAAATGGTTTGTGTTGGTTTATGATAATGAACGATATATTTATAGCACTGTGTGATAATTAGAACTATATTGCACAAGAATATTCGCTGTCGAAGTATTTATCAATTATTCAGGCGCGTAGCCACTTAGCTGTACGCAAAATACGCAGTAAGAACAAATGGTTATTGATCATTGAAAAAAATGCAATGAACAGTATAGTGTGTGGGAACTCGTCAATCGCAATGTTCAGAATGTGTAAACTGTATGAGATAGATCTACACTGTCTGAATATACATTGTACAACATGTCAAAATTGACTAATTGTTGTGAACTTGCCTCCTTATTGCACCAAATATGTTTACAAATGTCATATTTTCCGCGGAAGCAAGCCTCCCGAACTTCCACTAAATTATATAGTGCTTGCATAAACATACCACACATGTCCATGTTACGCCCCAGTCCGTGATATCTGACACTCTGGATCTATAGATCGCTGATACACGAGAGACGCATTCTCTTTCCTGTCTGTAATCACATTCTGTAATTGTGTAGATGTGAGCACGTGGTCTTGGACTCAGATCTATTGATACCGTGGCTTTCTCTGTTGTTTGTTTTGTCCTTGCTTTTCCTCCAACTTCCTGTATTCCACGTATCCACCCATTGTAAGTAAAGAGAATTTTGCAAGAAGAATATGAGGCTGCCCTCAAAAGGCTCATGGTAATAAAGTGAAACTCTGAATAATAAGACCAAACTTTGGTTCTGAAGATATTCGATCTTAGTTGTGAGGTGGCCTGGCTATCGAGTTAAAATATGGAAGAAAAGGACATAGATATGATTTGAGAGGCTACAGTCGATTAAATATCCACCGATGGACGTAAATGCTCTTGTTATTTTTGCTCAAATTTCACCGATTATATGATACAAATATAAAGCAAGAATATGAAATTTTAAACATGCGTAGCAAATGAATTTGTATTTAAACTTCACTATGGAAGCTAAATTGTCTGTGTTACGACCATATATAGTTCATAGAGAACGCACATCTTCATTGGTACAAGTATTTATAGTCTTCTCAAATACAACACCATTCGTCACCTGAGGAGATGCTCCTCATTAAAATTTTGTATTGTTTGACAGAAATTTTCTTCAACCGCGAAACCACAGGGCAGCAACTGCGATTTATTGATTTACGAATTTGTAGGGGTTGTCTCCCTTAGTTTACTGGGGGGGGGGGCGCTTGTCAATTTATACGAGGTAATAACTCGACATTTTACAACATTGTGTCTGTTTTTGGACGATTTATCAAGCAATTGCTAACAAAAACTATATAAATCACAGATTCTTCACATTTCATGCAGCTTTTAAAACAAACGGGATTTCCTTATGTCGTCTACCTCGCTACCTTTATAAACTATACATGTATCACGGGCAAATGGTTTATATATCTGTGCATGTATATAGTACACCATGCACGTTAATTGGTACAATCTGCACATAAACAACATCTCTGGAATCCGGAAGACGGACATTAGCCCCTAGGACATTAATCCCTAGGCTCAAATTTGCATAGGCGGACAAAAGCCCCTTTATGATATTGCACATGTGGACAATAGCCCCTTCATTATTTGGCGCATGCGGACAAAAGCCCCTTCAACATAGGACATTAGGCCCTTCATGGTTTTGTTAAGTAGTACATTATCCCCTTCCCCCACAAAGAGGGAAGATTGTTAAATATAGCCAATATTTATTCGTTTATATTTATTATTATCTTTCAATTAAATCAAATATTTATTAGTATTTTATCTAAACAGGTCAAACATAATGGGGAAAGTTTACTGTAATGTATATGCCTTAAAACAAATACTTAAACACGTTAACAAAGAATTTATTTATTCTTATTTTAAGTGGTATTTGTTAAAAAATAATTGAGCAAAACACCCTATACAGGGTCACGGACCTATATACGGTATATAGGTCCGTGACAGAGTGTTTAAATTAAATATTGTTATGGGTCTTATGTCCTGTTATCAAGGGACTTTTGTCCTCATGTGCAAAATCATGAAGGGGCTTTTGTCCACCTGTGCAAAATCATGAAGGGGCTTAAGTCCTATGTCGAAGGGGCTATTGTCCGCATGTGCAATATCATGAAGGGGCTTTTGTCCGCCTATGCACATTTTAGCTTAGGGGCTAATGTCCTACATTCCTGGAATCCAATGACCCTAGATTTCCGATTAGGAAATGCTATGCATCCTACTGAATACATTAGCGCATGCCGAAAAAAAATAGAGACATGAAGACTGACACAACCGAATATACATGTATACTGGATAGCGTTAGGGAAATTGTATGTAATTAAGTTGAACAATTGTTTTCCCGTCAAATGGATTGTTACAAGATTATAAATCCAACTTTGGAATCATTACGTGATCAACAGAGTGAAGTGACATTGTTGATTACGAGATTTTACAGTCCAAAATAGAAATGTACTTAACCTTATTTACAGATATTTAAACATTTCAATTGCAAATCCTACGTCAATCGTTACCTCCACTGGCGAAATCTTACCTAAGTCTTTGCTACACCCTACACAGCAGAATACAACAACATATTTTGCGACACCAGACGTGCTGTATTTATTTGGCAGTGCAGCCAAGAAGGTATTTTTATGCAATAACAAACGCAATGGATGTGATAACACAAAACCAGAGATAAACCTATTTAGGCTAAATCCTCTGGAAACTGTACCCGTACGTGTATGTTACCCGTCGGATCGCCTGAATGTCGGGCCACATTACTTTTGAAACCATTGTATGAAAAACATCTTTAACAACATATAAAATGAAATTTGCATTGAATGAAGTCGTCCGGTAGAATGACCTAACACATCTATCACACATAGCAAATCATTCACCGTAACATACACACGACTGACCCTCACTGTATGATAAACAGCACGCGGACTTTCAATAATTTCATTATGCTCGCCCATATGGGATATCCCGGTGGCGAGGGTAAATAAACTCAAATCCACAAAAATTTCATATAAAACTCACTACTGTGTATATATTACGCGTAAGACAACCATTTCACGCTATACTAACGAAACGAGTGAAATAAATAGTACTGTGATATTTACACAAGACAGTTGGGGCGTTCCATAGATAGTAAATCTACAATAAAGTATGTATAAGTCAATAATTAGAACAAACACGTACACGAACTCAATATACTGTGGTCAAAGTGACAAACGTGTGCTGACCTGTTTCCATGCTAACATTATACACGTCATTATTTTTTGTCACTTTACGTAACGGTTTACGTAGTGTACTTTGGATTTGATCGATTTTAACACCAATCGTACGTGCACGAGTTTCGAAAGTTCCCCACAATGCAGTTTAGTCGCAAAGTACATTAACTGTTGCGTTTAAATTACGCATGTAGGCCTATTATATACACCCGTGACCGTGTTTCAAGCCATCTAGTATGTACATGTATAGATCTAGATCTTTTTCTAAAGTACAAATGACTGAATATTCAAACATAATAATTATGGACATAATCACAACTGTTATCTGCTCTGTCCCGAACTTTGTCGCTTTTCCCATCGTATGCTATGTACTGATACTTTGGTTCCTTTACATTGTAGATTACAACGTATATTATAACTTCATACATCCGGTCTGGACGATAAAGACGTAACCACATATTTCGTTCTTTTAGCCCCTACCGCTTCATACGACAGTTTGGTGAAACGACTCTCGGATAAAAGTAAGAAGTCCATCGCCATTTTACGCTTATTATTTGATTTATTTGAGTTATTATCATGTGATCTTTATCAAACGCTCGTTCAAATTAAACGATTATTTTCCATGGTTGCACATTTTGTTATTTTTAATTCTTTCAAAAGTGAATGTTTTCGGATATATTTATTTCGGACATCGAATGTTATTTAGTAGCTCACAAATATTTGATTGGCTGTCGTTAACATACGTTCGTCAAATTCGAGCTTCACATGTGTATTTTACGAGATTTTGTGGTATTGTATCATCCATATGCATTTGTTGCATTGATTTGTTCGAAATTGTGTTAATATCCGCATTAAGGAAGTGACTAGTTTTTGGCTTCTGTGAATTAAATCAGGATTTAATTGCGTAAAATCATTGATGCACCTCAATGGATGTGCATCTCATCTTGATAGTGAAGCTTCCCATTAGGTTTCATTTAATTCCGGTTGGTGGTCGCTGAGAAATAGACCAAATGTGGGATGGACGTTGGTGTGAAGGTTTCCAGTCAACTCGTACGTCGGTCAACTCGTACCGTTATTGGTCAACTCGTACCGTGGTCAGCTTGTACCGTAGTTAACTCGTACCTTCATTTTTTTAACAGTTAGTATTAACAGTTATTCATTATATAATTAAGTGTTACTGTATTTTCCTGTATTCAGTGAACAATTTTGAACAGTATGACTATACTGGTAATGTTTGTCAGTACTTATTATGTGGCAGCTAATACCAGTTGGTCAACTCGTACCTTCGGTAAAACAAGTCATATTCAAGTCATACAAACACTTATTAATAGAGTTAATATGATTAAAACTAAGCTTTTCCTGTATTGTGTGGCTCATTTGTGACCAGTGTAAACATATCAAACTTTAACAGCTAGTACCGTTAATCATTACTTAATAGACGGCATATAGCGCCTGTTGGTCAAATCGTACCTTCGTAATTCAAGTCATTTTTTAAGCTAATTAATATCTCTTTTTATATTAATGTATAATGTACACATTTCTTGGAACAAACGATCTTCATAACGATAAAGTATACAAATAAATGCACCAATTGATGTATTGATGAGTATCATTTTCCTAGGCTTCCTCTGGCAAAATGTTCACAATAACTGATGTCAATCCTAAATGATATCTGAAAAAAGCACTAAAAATATGCATTAGTATACAGATTAAAGTTATATAAGGTACGAGTTGACCAAATATTAAGGTACAAGTTGACCAAAACAGGTAAAAATTGACAAAGGTACGAATTAAATTAACAAAGGTACGAGTTAACTACGGTACGAGCTGACCACGGTACGAGTTGACCAAAAACGGTATGAGTTGACCGACGTACGAGATGACTACGGTATGAGTTGACCGGTTACCGGTGTTAATGTACCGGAAGAATTCACAGAATTATCCATTGAGTTTCTCATGTCATTGTCCATGTTTGATTATCTTAGTTTTTCTCCTACCCATCCCCTTTTCAAAAAGAATCTGTGAACTAAGAAATGATAAAATATGACCTTATATATAATAACATAAAAGGCATAAGCTGGTCAACAAAATGAAACCAGCAATATAGGTAATTGCTAGCAAAATTTTGTACTGTTAAAGTTTGACCCAGTGTTGGCCTAGTATTTACCTGTGTGGTATTTACCAGTGGTAATTCCCTGTATTTTCTCGTACTGGGAAATACTTTTTAATTTTACGGAAGTGGGAAATACTGGGAAATACTCCAAACCTTTAAAAGCAAAATGTAGTCTATTATGACCGAAAATGTAAAACCATCCGAGTCTATCATATCATAAAGATTCCACACAGGATCTTTAGGCTTCATGATACACTGAGAGGATCAGAAGTTGAACGTACATTTCATAGTACATTATAAAAGCAATTATTTTGAGGGAGTGAATGTTAAGAGCTGAGATTTGTGAATATCATTGAATTTATTATAAATGACAATGTACAACAATGTACTGTTACTTTGTTCGCAGCATACTATTTTGTAAAGAAGTGCCTTGGGCTATGGTCTGTGTCAATAATCCATCAATAATCTGGTCTAGAGAGGGTATGACCAAACCTAGAGGTTAAACTTATGGTCTCAACAATATTTACCAGTATTTCCTGCCATCCTGGGGAAATACCTGTGCGTCCTGGGAAATACGGGAAATCATCTTTTTGCTAACCCCGGTTTGACCCTGTATGGAAATAATTATAGCATTGTATAAGAAGATACAATTATTAACTTTATATAATTGCCTAAATTTGAGAGGTTTTCTGGGTTTGAATAAACAGTTAGGTATTTACTTACTACATATCACTTGCTTAAGAATTGCTGTTTTAACATAGCTCATACTGTGTAATTCTTTGTTTAAGATGTCGTCCATTCCATCTGTACCAGAATTTTATGCTGATCGCAGCATATTCATCACAGGGGCAACAGGCTTTCTTGGTAAAGTATTACTAGAGAAGCTGTTACGATCATGTCCAGATATCAGAAGCATGTATCTACTTATTCGCCCAAAGAAAGGCAAGGAATGTCAGGAGAGACTGGAAGAAATATTTGATTCAAAGGTATTGTTGGTACAATCACAGACATATAAACCATGGATTCCAAATAGGCCGGTATATGTATTAAGACTTGTTTGAACTCTCGCGAGCGTTGAGATTTTCTTCTGAGATCAAATGCTCGGAAAACCTCGTACAAGTCTACGAAAGTGATCCATAAAAATAAATGAGGTGTTGCATTTAGCAGTAACAATTTCGCGATGTCGCCATCTTGTTTCTAAATTAAGAGAAGTTGGCATTTTGAACCGCCGTAATTGTCATGTTTACAACGGCTATATTGTTATTGACGTTATTTATATATTTTGTGTTTTTCTTGTTGTTTACTTGTATGTATTGTTTGGTTCAATACTGAACGGGCGTTGTTTAATCGGATGAAATTTCGATTCAAATCCACGATACTTACCGAGCGTGCGCTAAGGATTGTGGGTAAATTGCGCGCTAAGGATTGTGGGTACAATATTTCTTCTGATCGTTTCACTGATATCAGCCTGTTTGGAATCCATCGTTTATATGTCCTTTGTACAATATGTTTTGTAAATAAGAAGGCTACAGACTAAAACAGTTAAGCCCCTTGAAATTTATATTTTCAAAGTGTAGCAGAATTATAATGTTATTACGTATTGGGTCTGAGTTTGTTTTTATTTAATGTGATTTTTTTGTCTTACCCTACGTCTTGCACAGGGTTGGACAGTTTTTGTCTTACCCTACGTCTTGCACAGGGTTGGACAGTTTTTGTCATAGGCGAAAAAAAACATGGAAACAACGGAAAGGAAATAATAGGGTGGCAAATATTGGCAAAAACTAAAATGTGTTGAGTAAGAAATTTAAGTCTTCTTACTAAATCAGTAGTTTATGTCTAAAAATGTTATACATGCATAATGATTATGGATACATGATGGAGATGGGCAGTTTACACATTTTAGCATGTCAGAAATGTTGCCCCCTAAAAAGTTATCTTGAAAATTGCAAGCCAGTAACTTGGTGTAATATTTTTTCATCTTCTGAACCCGTTTTTAAGTTCACACCTTTTTGTCATAAGGCATCTATGATAGATGTCATCATGGGGCCTGTCATGGTATAACTTAATATCCAAATTTATACATTTGTTAGCCACTTTCTAAAATGGCCTGAGTTCACTCTACAAATCCTATAAAGTTTTCACTTGCGTATCTATAAAAACTACTGAAATCTTAAAAACAGCCTAAAGATGTTTACATGAGGCAGAAGAAACAAAGAGCGTTTTCAAATTTCAGTTATATTCAGTCCAAGCTTAGGAACTGCTTGGTATAGAAAAAGCTTTTTTTATTGTGTGAGATGCCCGCATTAATTTAGTAATTTAATTTTATTTTTCTTACAGTGCTGATGTTCTCAGCATTAAATGATGTATGTTAACCTAGTTATTTTGCATAATGTCCAACATACATATGATTTATTCTTAAAAGGATTGTTGTCTCTTATGAGTGACCATAAGTTTGGAACAGATAAATTCATCATCTAATGAAGGAGTTTTTGCCACATTTTCCTTTTTTTCCAGTTTTTGCCGTTTTTTACCAGTTTTTACCACTGGCAATGAAAAAAACTAATTTTTGATCTCAAAATATGCACAAGTCCGATTCGGGAGAAAAGCTCCTGGCACCACAGTTGGCACAATATTGAAACAAAATCGAAGCCAACCTGCTGTAAAAGTGTTCTTACACGGTACCACATTCTCCGATTTTCTAAATATGTCCGTTTAATAAAATTATCAAATAAAATATAAATCATACGTGTGTAGAAGAAAACACAAGGCACAGCTGCACCACGGAAGTGTCGACAGTTCATTTTCTTTGCACCACCGATAAGTGGTGGAGCTGGCGTTATGTAGCCGTGAAAGTGCTCTCTCTTGTTTGTCCAAGTTATACTTTTTACTTGTTGTTAATATACATGTATGTTGCAGAAAAGTGGAATTGATTTCAATTTATTTTTATTTGTTTCAGTTATTTGACAAAGTAAGAAACCTTTACCCTGACTTCAAATCAAAGTGTTTTGCTATTGAAGGAGACATCATAAAAGAAGGTTTAGGAATTGAACAATCCCAGGTGGACTTACTAGCAAGAGAAGTGTCAGTAGTGTTCCATTCTGCTGCTACTATCAAATTTGATGAAGAAATGAAGTAAGTTTACTTTCAGTTTTCTTAGTTTTAGTATAAGTGTTATGATTTTGAGTGAACAGATACTAGTGGCTTTTTTTCACTTTTGGGGAATTGTTATCAAGCACATTGAGGGGGAAAATAGCATTGTGACTTTCAAACCTTTGATTGATTTTCATTTGTAAAATATTGTAAATGACAGATCAGTGTCAAGAGATGTGTGATTATTACATGTCAATGTTTATAGTTTTTAACATCAGTGTAAGAGAGGAGAATTGTGGAGAAACATTATCAGGGATGTAAATAACCTGCAGATGGTAAAATTACCTGGTAACTTAAACATCATCACCCAGATACTTTTCTTGTATGAATAAACATAATTAAATTTTGTAACCCAGGACCCCCACCTTACTTCTGACTTTCCCTGCTACTTCAAGAATTAGTGACACCCATGTATTATGCTTTTCAGAGAGAGATTTGGCTTGAATTTTGACTGGTAAAATTGCATTGGATTACTTTGCTTACTTTTCTACTCAGTGGTTCCACTAGGTGCTGAATCTCAAGGGTCATTTTGATAATGTTTTACTATACTATATCCAAATTACCTATAATTTAGAAAAAAATTGACCCTTCAGTCAGAATCCTGGGGGTCAAAATGCGGCTTTTTTGGAAATTCCAGGGGTCAAAGGGTCAACTCCAGTGTCAAATGTATCCCTGTCTACTCCCCTGTAAAAATATTTGTCTACAACCTTCACAGTATCAAGCTTCCTCTGATAAAAGTTTGAACATACTGCTGGACATCTTTTTTTATGCCCCCACTTTGAAAGGGGGGGGGGGGCATATAGATTTGCCCTTGTCCGTCCGTCTGTCCATCCTTCCGTCCGTCACAAAATCTTGTGTCACTCATATCTCCAATAGAATATGAGCCAGAGTCATAAAACTTTACAGGAATGATCACCAGCATGTGCAGTTTTGCACCTGGGGTTTCATGTTTGGTTGTGTCCAGTAAGTGCAGAGTTATGTCCCTTGACTTAGTTAAAATATAGCCTACAGAGTATGCACTCTTGTGTCACTCATATCTCCAAAAGTATATGAGGCAGATTCATAAAACTTTACAGGAAAGTTCACCAACCTGTATAGTTGTGCGCCTGGGGTTTCATATATGGTTATGCCCAGTAAGTGCAAAGTTATGGCCCTTGACTTATCACCATAATCAGTACAGTTGTTCACTTGGTAATTTTGATATCCATTCACAAACTATGAGCAGAATAGTAGCATTTGCTTTTGTGACAAAGGCTGCAAGTGGGGGCATCTGTGTCCTATGGACGCATTCTAGTTTGACAATCCTTTGTCTGAATACTTGGTATCATCCGAAATAAGTATGATTGTGGTCCTGATGTATTATCTTAGGCATGTGGAATTGTTGTGGGCTATTTGAAACCTTTGTCTACTTTACAGGTTATCTGTAGAAATGAATGTGGTTGGAGTGAAGAGTATCATGGATCTTTGCAAGAAGTTACCGAACATCATATCATTTATACATATATCTACAGCCTATGCAAACTGTGATCAAACTGAGATAAGAGAGGAAATCTATCCACCACCACTATCACCAAAACAATTACTGAGTGCAGTAGAGTAAGCGTACAGTCTTCTTACATAAAAATTAGGCAATTTATGTACAAATTGCTATGAAAACAAAGACAGGATTTAATGTGTGACTTCATTGGATCTAAATTAAAATTTTGTTTGCACCATTGATAAAAACCCATTTTTATCAAATATCTGACTTTTTCTATTGCCAGATCATGTTATGGTGAATCATATTGATACATACGTATATATATAAGGAATGTCAACGAAAGGCAATTTTGGTATTCGAATATTCGGTCAACCTTCCGAATGAATATTTGAACATTCGATCTTCTTATTTAATAATAATACATTTGAAATTCGAAGTTTACCTTTTAATTTATGCTTATCAATTTTGTGTTTGAAACTGATCAATCACAGCGAGCACTGATAATCACAGGGCCTAACTGTCATCAGTGTTATATCTCTCTTACCCCCAAATATGACATGTCAATTAACACCTGTTGATTCACACGTAAAATGTCATTCAAAGCGATAATACCCATCATTGAAATTTAATACACTTGCTTTCAGCTTTTTTATTGAACATATATATATATACAACATGTATTATCGAATATTCAAATACTGAATCAGTATTCGAATATTCAGCCATACAAAGGAATAGCCGAATACTCGTTGACATCCTTAACGAAAATCTGTCTCTGGCTTTTGGTAACGATAGAAATATCTTGCACTAGGGTTACTGCTGTGTAAGATGCGGGAAATCCTGGTCTGGTATGCCAGGAAAATTGATTCTTACCTTCAATACTCCTGCTTCACATTTCACATGAATGATAGTCGAGCAGGAAATACCGCTTGCATGGAGCATAGCCGGCATAGAAGTACACAGAGACTTCAGAACTACTGTTGGAAATTGTCGGTATTGCTCAGTCGTTACTTCGCATAGCTATTTGTTCTTGATATATGTTAGTAAACTAAGCATTTTGATCTGTCTTACCTATGACGTTGTATCATTACCTTATTTGCATGGTTTTGTCAGATAACTCTGGATCAACTGTACATCCTGAAAAATATATATGCTTATACTTCACAGATTCAACTAGATATTCAGGGGTTCCATTTGACCCTTGATTTGACTCTTTGACCCCTAGGTTTTCCAAAATACCATCGACCCTTAGGAATAGGGTTCTGGCGGAAGGGTAAATTTTTCCCTAATTATAGGTATTTTGGCTGTAAAATGGTAAAGTCTGGACAAAATTTATTAAATTGACCCTTGAGATTCAGCACCTAGTTGAACCCCTGGATATTGAATTTATTTAATTGTCAAAGTATTTATTATTTGATGTTGTAGATGGATGGATGCAGAAACTCTTAATGTATTAACTCCCAAGATGATTGGTAGTCGTCCGAACACATACACATACACCAAGTCAATAGCCGAGGCCCTGATTCAGGAAGATCATGGTTCTATACCAACTGCTATATTTAGACCATCAATTGTTGGTGCAACATACCAGGAACCAATGGGGGTTTGTATTACTTTATTTGTACTGCGTTTCTATTGTAATACTGCTCATTTACATATGAATTGATCAGCAATTTTCGCTTGTATACAGGAGGCTACCATTCAAATTTTCCAAAAAGCCATATTTTGACCCTTAGAATTCTGGCTGAAGGGTCAAATTTTCTCTCAATTACAGATATTTTAGCTATAAAATGGTAACATCCAGTACAAAATTCACAAAATGATTCTTGAGATTCAGCACTTAGTGTAACCCCTGACTATATGTATAATGTACCTGTAATTAAGCTTCCTGCTGTCTCTGGCGTATTTTTCCCAAAAATCTATCTTCTTACTTCAGTTTTTAGTAGGGATGTACACGAATAACTAGTTAACCTACGAACATGCGGTTATCGGTTAGTAAAATCACTAACCGGTTAATCATTTTCATAGACAGGATATCGATTGGGGCCCTTTAATATGTATGCGAGTTTATACACATACATTGAGAACTGGTCTCAGCTGCTTTTAATCGCATTTATCATCGAAATTGAGTGGAATAAAACATTCACCAACGGTAAATTTGGAAAGTCATACTTTTCGACGATTTGAGCCAATTTGATTTTTCTTGAGCCAATTTTTGTTTTTTTGAGCCAATGGCTCAATTGGAACGCCAGCGCGAGCCCTGGAACGGAAATAAAACACTTTCCGAGCTAGTTCTAACGTCCGAATATATGTCTAGTTTACCGGTGTCATAGTAAAAATATACAAAACATACGAAACATGTAACAAATAGATGTCTTGTTCGGTTAAACGGTTAACCAGTTAGCAAAATAACCGAATATGGACATCCCTAGTTTTTAGTTACGTGAGTCTCTCGAAAATTTCAGGCAACTTTCATGTTTCAATATCACATTATAATGGTTATTTTAATGCAATCCACAAGATTCTGGTTTTCAAGATAGAAGAAAACTACCCATGTATTATTCTATGATAAATGCCTAGGTCACTATACCATAGGTACTAGAAGAAATCTACCCATGTATTATTCAATGATAAATGCCTCAGTCACTATATCATAGGTACTACAGGAACACCAGATAAACTCTCAGATGTATTTCACACTATACTGGAGATGTTACATATATGTCAGATCTGTAAGTACCTCTGGTGCAGTGGGGGCTTGAATCCCGGAGGTATTTTATTTTTGAAAAACGATATTATAAGTTAACTTATCATAATGTTCAAATCTATGTATTTCAGGGTTGGGTTGACAATGTTAATGGACCAACTGGAATGCTTGCAGCTGTAAGTTCATCAATCATGTAGATATATCATTTATCAGTTTATTAGAAATTGGTGAATAGTCATAGATAGTTTGTAGAGAAACCAGGAAATTAAACGATATGTATGTTCACTTAAAATGAAGAGCATCATGCAACTAGTATGAAGGAGTTATCATCAAAGATAAAAAAATGAAAAGATGTGAATTCCAGTTAAAGGTCCTTTAAGTTAGACGTTCACAGCATATTCTAACATGTGCATTGTAAGTGTATTCTTGTTCCTAAATGTTTTGCTTGCTGTAATGGATGGTTATATTCTTGGCTTACATGTATATATAGTTAATGATTTATGGTCTGTTTTAACTTGCAAATATTTATCTTGATTTTTTTTTAAATGATTAACAGCATTGTTGATTTCTGCATTTAATCTCTTTGCTTACAGCATTATTGATTGGCAAAGAAGTACTTAAAAATCGCCACCTGTGTGAGAACCTTTTACTATCAAGTGCTTGTATTAATTGTATGTATTGTTGGAATCATTGTAGATTGGTAAAGGAGTACTTCGAATCATGAAGGGTGATTGTGACGCAACTGCTGACTTGATACCCGCAGACTATGCTACAAACATGTTGATATGTATAGGATGGTACATTGGAACTCACAAGTAAGTTGTATACTTGTAGAATTCCAAACCTAAGTTATGTTCTCATTGTTATGTTAGATTGATACTGCAAATTCAATGGCTTTGCATTATGGTAAAATCAGTTACACAGATGTTGGTTTATCCAACAATAGTTGTGTTTGATTTGTGGTATCATTGTTGAATGAATGTTCTTTGCTTGATAGTGGGTACCTATGTCAACACACACAGTGTAAATATGAAGTTTCATTTGGCTTATGAAGTTTGGGGGGGGGGGCACAAAATTGGCAATTTTTTATTTATGTGTATTCACAAAAATCAGACTATGACTATCCTTGGTTGGCCAGTGATGACCTTGGCTGGTATGGACTAAAAAGGTTAACTGATGAAATGTGCTTGTACAGTTATGATACAAATAAAATACTACATTTCTGTTCATAATTAATCATATTTTTAGCCCCAATGAGGGTAGTATCCAACGGTTGTAACATTGACTTGTATAATTTTACGCTCATTTGCTGATGGTTATCAATAATTTCATGACCTGTTTACAAAATACATCATGTTTTACCTTATCACGATTTTTGTAACTTGCCAATGCACAACATACATATTAATATGAAGTAGTGGTGACATCAAACTCGGCTACAACTACAACACTTAATCATATTTAAAATGATCATCTTATAATGAGACATTGCTGATTTTTGTGCACCTGTCTGATGAAATTAGTAACACCAGCATACTGATAGTGTAAACAAAAACGTGAAAGACATGGTTGAAATAATCAGTTAAGATAAGAAATAACTCCTTTTTGCTTAGATATTGTATATTCTGAATGGGATAGTATCAGTATCAGTATGTGAATAATTATGTTTCCCAGAGGACAGTTTGTCAGTAATTGTAATACTGATACAAGATGTTAGAATAAAATATCAAGCAAACAAGAAAGATAGTGTTTGTTCAGTTCACCATGCACTGTATATGTATAAATACACCAAAGGGTCATATCTCAGTGAACAATTATCTGAGGGGAACGAACGACAAGGATGCACAACTACACTTGATGCGTATTAATCCTGTGAAGTTTGGTTGAAATTCAAGCAGCTGTATTTGAGATGAAGCGCAGACAAACTTCACCATGCACTGTATATGTATAAAAACATCAATGGGCTATAACTCAGTGAAAAATTATCTGAACGGAACAAAACCACGAGGAGGATGCACAAGTACACTTGATGCTTGTCAATTCTGTGAAGTGAAATCCAAGCAGCATTATTGGAGATGAAGCGCGGACAAACTCCTTATTTATAAAGACATCAAACGGCCATAACTCAGGAAAAATTATCTGAACCGAACAAAACAAAGAGTATGCACAACTACACTTGATGCTTATCAATCCTGTGAAGTGTGGCTGAAATCCAACCAGTAGTATTGGAGATGAAGCGTGGACAAACTCCATATGTATAAAAACATGGTTACATCAAAGGGCCATACCTCAGTGAAAAATTATCTCGGCGGAACAACACGAGTATACACAACTACAATTGAAGTTGATCAATCCTATGAAGTTTGGTTAAATTCAACCAGCAGTATTGGAGATAAAGCGTGGACAAGCTAAAAGTGGACAGACAGACGGATGGTGAAATATCGAAAATAGTACTTGTGTGTTATTACCACTCTACACTGTATGTTATGTTTATAAAAAATCATATTAACTCGCCTAGGCTTAAATAAATTGTGTTATATATTACCATTTGTGTAATATTGTGTATTTATTCTGTCTACATATTTCATGTGTTTACAGGCCTGATAAGCTGAAAGTATTCAATTGTACATCTGGTCAGATTAACAACTTCACATGGGGGAGAATGGGCAAGTACCGCTTCACTTCTGTCTGCTTTTATATCCTGTAACCATTGATTGATTCTCTTTTATATCCTATAACCATTGATTGATTCTCTTTTATATCCTGTAACCATTGATTGATTCTCTTTTATATCCTGTAACCATTGATTGATTCTTTTTTATATCCTGTAACCATTGATTGATTCTCTTTTATATCCTGTAACCATTGATTAATTCTCTTTTATATCCTGTAACCATTGATTGATTCTCTTTTATATCCTGTAACCATTGATTGATTCTCTTTTATATCCTGTAACCATTGATTAATTCTCTTTTATATCATGTAACCATTGATTGATTCTTTTTTATATCCTGTAACCATTGATTGATTCTCTTTTATATCCTGTAACCATTGATTAATTCTTTTTTATATCCTGTAACCATTGATTGATTCTCTTTTATATCCTGTAACCATTGATTGATTCTCTTTTATATCCTGTAACCATTGATTGATTCTCTTTTATATCCTGTAACCATTGATTAATTCTCTTTTCTTTTGTTGTTAAATATTCTAAATGCATTCTGTTTGTTTGTGTGTAGGGTCTTTGCCATAGTATGTTGTAAATGGCCAAAGGCTACTAATTGCCGAATGCCAATAAATGTATGTATGTATGTATTGTATATACTTTATTTATTGCATTATTTCAATACTGATCCTTAATTTCTCTGCATTCATAATTGTATTATTCATTAAAATGAATATAAAGTGTGCCTAATTATGTATGTTATGACTAGACATAAATTTTTTTATGTATTTATATTTTTACAGAAAGAGCGTCATTTGATTGCATGATGAGAAATCCTCTTGAAAATGTGGCAAGAGTTCCAAATCCCAGATTTACGAAGAGTGTGTAAGTATTTGCTTAATTAAGTTTCATATTGATTCTTTTTTTAACTGCTCAGGGTGGGTTAGCTATAGTCACAGTTAGTATATTAAACCTTGTAAAATTGATACTAATGTTTATGTGAATAAAGAAGTTGTTGCATATGATGTTGTAGTCAATATTAGAATTTGTGTGTTATAGTTTTGATTGATATTATAACATAAATAGGAGGTTGCGGCATCCTATCCTAAAGGTATTTTTTTCAAAGCACCCTGCCCTTTTTAGCTTACCAGAGCACAAACTGCTCTTGGTTGTTCAATTTCTAGCAACTTGATTTCTTTACCAATCGTTTCCTTATTTAGACAAAATGCGTATCCTCATGAAAAATCTTTGTCGGGTTGCATTATGGGTAAGAAAGGACATTCGTTGTTGTATCATCATTTCTCCTTACGTATCATTTGAATGTACATTGTAGTAGTAATCTTTATTTACATCTCATCATTGTACATGCATTAATTACAATAACCACAGAATACAGTAGCAATTTAAAAACACAATACCACTCTCCTTAGTGAAGTTACAAGAGATGACATAAGAATCATATCACAAAAATGCTTATCATTATTACAGTATATATAATATAGACTTAAAGAGGCCTAGCTACCATATATTTCTGGCCATAAGTCGATCTCGGCCATAAGTCGAGGATGTAGTTTTGTCTGTAAAAAGGGAAATTTCGGCTTACTCCTTCCATAAGTTGAGGGGGGAATTAGGCAAGATGAAAAAAGACTCCCGGATTCGACAGCCAACTTGCAATCTCCCGATTTTCAAAGTAAACATTGTAATGGGGTATTTAAGTTAAATCGCAGAATATTGCTATTAATAGCTTATAATATGGATGAAGACATGACATGATATAAGCAGTGATACGGTGGTGTCGGTTCTTAATTTAAAGCCCGGTTTATGTTACCAACTGGTCGTATTTTTTTGTATATTCATCTGTTACTCATCCATAAGTTGACCAGTGACTTTTTGTAATTTTTTTAGCCAAAAAAACTCGACTTATGGCCGGTAATACACTGTATACGGTAATCAGGTAATATAACTATTGCTCTTAAGCACAATAAAATAAAATTAGAACACTGAAAGAAACACTTCAGCAGGGTTAATCCAGGTGATATAAAACGTATAAGGTCTGTCTACTTTTCTAGATACAACAAACTGATATTAAACTGGATATATGATAAAAAATTTAGTGTGAATATATTTATTTTCTGCAGTATATGGCACGATATGAATGTAGTGTTTGATCACATGTTACCAGCATACATGATGGACTTCTATATGTGGCTGTCTGGTCGTAGGAGAATGTAAGTAACATACCACTTACCATTACCGTACAGTGTATAAATACACATTTTCTTATTTGTGTGGAAGGGATGAAATCTGAAGTTATATATTACTGAATGAATATCTCAACTTCTTGTTTATTGATTGATTGAGTTGGAATGTTATGCTGTTCTTCTACAGTATTTCAGTAAAGGAAGTCAGTTGACCCAGTCAGTATTCCAGGGTTACCAACCAATACAACATACTAACGTTTTCTTCCACTAGTATTTGACAACTTCCCGACCAGAATCAAAGGATGTCTTATCTTCAGTTAAATTGTCACAGAGAAAATACACTTTACTTGTAGCAGAGAAAATACGCCTTACCTGGAGTTCAAACCTATGACTAGGGAAGAAACAATATGCCTAAAGCGTACCGTGATATACTAATAGCAATGTAATGCAGTATGTACCACAATATATTGGTTCATCAAGCTAATTTATGTCTGTAGATATTTTTCTTACCTAAAAACTGTTATGTAACTCTTTAAATGTGTTGCAAAATTAAAACACGCAGAAGCTAAAACTAACCAATTATCAAGTCCATTTCAGTTTTTGATTAGTAATTAAATACGGTGTTTTTACGACTTGAAGTAATAGGCTAAAACTAAGCAGTTGTCATTCCCATTTCAGTTTTAGACTAACTATTGAGGCTTTCGTGACTAGATAATGTCATATTTCTTGAGCTTCTTGTCTGTAACTTTCTAGCTGGCAGTAGAAAAGTTATATCATATTCATTTCATATCATGGTACAATACAGTTTGGCTGTATATTGCAATATACTGGTATATTGTGACATCTCTACCTAAGGCCTTTAGACTAGCAGTCAATTGCTTTTCTGCCTGAGCTAATAGGGTAGGATAAAATACTAACACCCGGTTTAAAAACAGTGACACAGTCTCATGTCACCTATAACATAATGTTAATGTGTTGTAGGTTTGTTCGTATACAAGACAAGTTACGTAAAGCTGTAGGAAGTTTAGAATACTTCACAACCAAGGAATGGGTGTTCTCCAATGACAATTTGTTTATGTTAGAAGACTGTTTGTCTGCAGAAGACAAAAAGGTTTGTTTCATATCAGTTATACTGAAAACACTTAAATAGTGCTTTGCTGTCTGTTGATGAATATTCATGATACATACATTATTAAAGTCAGATAAAAGTCGTTATTTATTACCGGTAGTATTTTTCGGCAGTCTTTCTTGAGACATAAATGCTGAAATTCAGATAAATTCTGCAATCATTATTATCCTTCGTAGCAATTATGATTTGTTTTCTGTAAGAAGCAAGTCAAGCACATCCACCTTCAATGGGGATGAACTAGTTTGCTGCTTACAAATAGTGACATCACTTCACATGATGTCACTTACAGAAGAGGTTGTAAATCCCATAGCAGCGCTTATATTTGCTTTTTGATTTTCAGACCTTTGTATTCAATCCAAAGTCAATTAATTGGCTAACATACATGGAAACCTATTGTTTAGGTACAAAACGTTTTGTGCTCAAGGAGGAACTGTCGCAGCTACCACAAGCCAGGAAAGCTTTACTTAGGTAAGTGTATCATAAACTCTTGTTGTGAGGTACAAGCTTGTTGCTTGAGCCGAGGATAGATATGAATTTATTGTAGCTGCCAAGAATGATTCCCAAGTGGTGTGTAAACTCTTGTTGATAAAATTAGCTGAAGAGTTCAAGATCCATACCTGTCTAGCTTGAGACTTACAGTGTAAATCAGTCTTTTGGCTAAAACCACAAATTTTTGTACAAAAGTAAGAAATATTTAGTACAGTTGTCATAGAAATTAACGCAAGTCATCAGTGACTTGTACGAAAAGAAGTACATGTACTAGTTTTGGTTTAAATAGTGTCTTATATAATAGTTCTTAAAAATGAACGACTCAGCGGAGCGATTGTTTCTAAACTTCTGTTATAATATTACATTTATGTATTGTGTTTTTTGTAGTTACTGAACAGGATTTAATGTTAAGATTTTGTTTAAAAGCTATTATTCAGAAGCATACTGAGGACTCATTATCAGTGAATTTGGTCCCTAGGATTCCTGGTCAGTTTGCTCCCTAGACCTCAATCTCAAAGTAGTTGCGGGAAGATTGTTTGACTCAGGATCCCAAAGGTCATGAGTTCAAATGCCCTCTGGGTGAGGTTGAACTGCGTACTTCACAGGCCCTGAATTAGGCATGATAACGGGTAACTTACGCAGGATGGAGTCATCGAGAGTGATTAATATAAATTGTAAACTTGTTTCAAAATCTATGTGATATGAATAAATTAAAAAAATTGACGGCTATGCTAATCTTCTTGTCTTTGAGATCATAGTTATATCTCTCTTCAGGCTGCAGAGATTACATTTTATCTTCAACATTGTCGTGTTTGTTGTGATATGGCGTCTGCTTGTAAAACGTGTGGCTGTTGCACGGGTGTTATGGAATATGGTACTTGGCTGGGCTGTGAGAATTCTACAGAAGCTACCTGGATTTGCACGATCAACATAGGAATGTCAGGGCATTAATGATAGCATATCAAGATCAGGATGCAAACAGAAAACAATTCATGTGTATCTGAAAAACAATGGCAGTTTTATTTGGCCTTAACTTCATGAAAATCAGGCTATTTTACTGAATTCATTACTCATATGTTACTAAGACTTACAGCAACAATCTAATGCAAATAAGATAATGTTACTTCAACAAAGCTCAAATGAATATAATACAGTTTATTATCAATTGCTAAATGTATCACTATCCTTACATTGTCAATATATACTACTAGTTGAACAGTGATCATTGTTGGTATACAGTATACTATATATCTGTTGTAATTTATAATGGATTTTCTACACATATTGGACACACATGCATGCGTTCAGCACCAATTTCACAGAGATTTTATTTTAGCGTGTAAGAATCAGAGTGTTATGATTATTTGCCATATTTTTCAGTGTTTCATGAAAAGGGGTTCAAATTTCAAAATGGTAGATTGATATTATGTTAGTGTAATACACAAGTAATGCAAATACATTCATTGCTTTGGCCATACTGTTTTATTTTTGTTAAGTGTCAACCTCGCTTCGCAAAACCTAGCTACATTTTTTGTACCTATTTTTAAAAAAAAACAGTCGTTTGGAATAAAACACAATGCCAGATAATAGACAACGTATCATTTCACATGTTTAATGAGGTAAACATGATTAAAATATAACTAAACAACTTTATAAAACAGAGAAATAAAACTGACTAGTTTTCACTCACTATTTTCAAGCGTGCAATTTAACAAAATATTTACAGAAACATACGTAAATACAAGACAGTGGTGACCTCCCTTGGCAATTTTAAAACTTACAAAAAGGGGCACAACAACGCTTAACAAAAATATGAACCGGCATGGCCTTATGCTGATACATTGTTGGTTTATAAACAATTGAGATGATGATTTTTGTGATGCATTGTTCAAACTTAATATAATATCTCCACATGCTGATATATTCTTGCTCAAGTTTATCACACTTAAACTATGCTGTCAGTTGTTGTAGTGTTCACAATATGGATACATTTCAGTTGATTGATCACTCTATGATCCTACCATGTATTTGTATGTGCCAAATTTTGTACCAGATATATTTTAATTGAATTAATCATTGTTCGTTAATTGATATAATCTTACATCAGACCTTTTGTATTTCATATAAAACATTAGAGTACTATAATAGTTCAAATGAAATTTAATCAAAATGAAATATATTGATGTTGACTTTACCAAAAACATAATAGTACATCTATTGTAATAACTTTTGCTGTGCTATGTTGCTGGGAATTTGTATGAAAAGAATAGATGGCAGTACGATATGTGTAGGTTTGATCCACACCTTTGATCAACAGACATTGTTTTGACAATTTAATCAATCATTATGCTTCGGGCAGTTTTTTAATTGTCCAGTTGTTGGAAGTTATAAATCTACATGACAATTGAGAAAAGTGCGTATTCTTACGTTGCATAATCTATTTATATATGTTGGTGATTTTCCAAAATGTGTTTTATTATTCATATCATCGTTAGTTTTTAAAATACAGCAATGATTTAATATTTAAAAGGTCTGATGGTTGTTCATTGATGTTTTTTTTTAGTTTTTATCAATACAATTATATTCTTTCTATGTGTCACTTCCTTTGAGTTTGTGATTTATATAGAGGGTTTGTCACAAAGCTATGGTAACTAAACTTTAGTGGGGAATCAGTTACAATCTATCTGCGCTAAACCCTCGGATTATAATCATGTATGTAATTATTTATCGCCTAGTAGACATCTTATGTTTATCTTTACTGATACCTGTGATAGAATGATATCCTTATTTAGATATAATTATAGCAATCATTCGTCCAGACGCAAAGTAAATCCTTTAATACCTATTGTTGTTTATATGACAAGTCAATTTGACTTATAAATTGTTATCATATAATTGTTTAATGTATAGAAAGTAAGTTTATTCAAATTTTGTGATAAAATTTTCTTATTTGGTGACATGATTATGGCAAACCAGGACAGACGACTTCAGAATATTGTTTTACTATACTCCTCATTACATTTGTGTGTATTTTATTGACATTGTAGTGTTTTTTTACTTGCACAAAAGTCATCACTAGAACTGTTCAGGTAGATATTGAGAGCACTAGGGAGACGTAGTGGTTGAGCCGTTGACTCCTGGCTCAGAGTTGTGGGTTTGAATATTTCCATGGATAAAATTCTTCTGCAATCTTCACTTTCCTTGTATTTAGGAACAAACACTGGTTAGTTACCCAGGAAACACTGAGTGTTATTTGTGTAAGAATTTGTTTCACGGTTGGTGTAAAATGGTTGTTAAAAGCAGTTCATAATATACATACATGTATTTTACTTGCTGAGATAGCAAGCCCTTGATGTACATTATCCAGGATGTCAAGATTTGTGTCAAACTAGATAAGTAGTCAATTAATCAGCACCCTCTTGTAAGGAGTGCTAATTTCTACTGTCCGCATTCAAGTTCCACACTTAAATACAATCTATTTAAGTATTGGTGAACTATGGGTCCTGGTAGCAGATGTCATCATTTGTGTCAAACTAGAAAAGTACGCAATTTATCAGCACCCTTTTGTAAGGAGTTCTAATTTCTACTGTCTGCATTCAAGTTCCACACTTAAATACAATCTATTTAAGTATTAGTGAATTATGGGTCCTGGTAGCAGCTTATGTACACGAGTATATCAAACATCGACGTTCCTGGGACCACCATGTTTTAGTATTTAAGCATGAACTTTGTATCTGTGATATTTATAACAACTTTATCTTATCTTCACATTTTTTACCTTTTTATATTTTTTCTTCTTTTTATTATTGCTTACAGTATCTCCCAGGGTCCATGACTTGACTGCGTGCTCATAGTATTGTATTATTTTGTAAATTTACAGTCCATTGCAATACAAAAGTGAGGTTTTGTAGATTTTGCTTATTGCTAAATGTATCATGATCACACAGCTATGTACCGATACATGCAAGTTATTTGTCAGAACCAGTATGATTACTGATGCTTGCCGTCTAGTGTATGCAGTAGTTGCTTCAAATGTAAGAGCTGGCAAATGAATGTTCAAAGTTGATGTGCATGAATCAATAATTGTGAGAAGCAAATATGCTGTAAATGCAATTTAATATAGTGCTTTTGTATAATATTGAAGCCATATAGCGTCAGTCTTGAAATAGCTCAGAAATTTACTGCAAATTTAGCGTAACAGTTTAACACATATTTTGTATGTCAGGGTTTCAAATTCAGTTTGTTTGTATATTGTTACAAAAAAGTTCAATTATGTGTTACTCAGCTTTGTTTACTGCTCAATATGATATAATGTTTGTTCGCCTGTTTTGTGATAACAGTTTCAAACTGGATATAGTTATAGAATGGGATATGGCTATACTTAAAGATTATTTGTAAATAAACTGGGAAACCGAGTCCTTATTGAGAGTACTGACAGGAGTCTATGCAAGGCAATAACCTGGACATGTTCACAAAATGATTAACAATTCAATGAAATGTTGTACAATGTACCTTTACATTGCATCAGATCATTTAAAAAAAACCAATGAATGAAGTATTTCTGGAATTATTTCTATATTCGTATATTTGTACTTAATATTTCAGTATTTGTTCTTCATGAAATCTATCAAAGCATCGTCTTTAATCCTTTACCCAACTTATACTGGGTATGTTGCAGTATTTTCTATCTTCGAGTAAGTTTTGCATTATATACTCAGCACATTTAAAAGCTCACATTATTGTACCTGTGATACGTCTTTTAAAACTAATTTTGATAAGAAAATACCCGTTGATTGAAAGGAAATTTGGCATTCATCATTGTGTAAAATGAACTTATATCTTGCATCCCTGGGTAAGTTCAAATTGGAGAAATCTTACATTCTGCGTAAATGTACTGAGTATACATGCAATCTTATCCCCCCCCCCCCAAGTACTTTTTTAGTTAAAGCTTTCACAACTGAGATGTTGGGTGTTACATGACCGACATTGTCATGTATAGAGATGTATATTTAGCTGTCGGTATTAAGAATGATATGTTCTGTTTCCTTAGGCAGGGATATTTGTTAATTTTGTGTATTTCTGCTGCCAAGCTTCAACACACTGCAGTTTGAGATTTAAAGACGACTAACAGTGCAAGAGTTTCAGTAACATCGAGTACCTTTTTTTAATGTTTCAAATTCAAATTTGACCGGTGAATTAATCTCAATGCATGTGGATAAATTGCTGAAGGCTTTAACATCAATACTTGGGAGTACTTGCCGGTCCTTATTAATTTTTGGTATAACAAATGTATCTTAACCTAGTTTTATTGGCATCCCCAATACCTTCTACAAGAGAAACCTCATGACAGCAGTCATTATCTGGCCATAAACTTATATATCTAGAAATGTTTGCACCAAGTTAGGTAACTCTTATGTTGTGTAGTGTTTTTGACAAGTGTCTGAAAAATCCTCTTTTATAGAATCATGAATTTACTTTTTTAATTTTTTAGGGTTGTAATTGATATGCAATTGGCACAAATATACTGAATATGTCTGTACACAAATTATTCTAGAACAATAAAATTTTGTTGATCTCGAAAAAGTTTTGTTTGTCACTATTTCTTCATTACCATAATGATGGAGTGACTCCAGTACAATTCTTGTACGTGTGTCCATCGAGATGCAAACTTCTGTACTATACAGATTACAAACTATTTCCAGGACTTCAATTTGACTTCCGTATAACTACTTGTTATTTGTATCCACATGCATCATGGATTTAAGTGCATTCAGAGGATAGTCTGAAACATGTCAAAATCTGAACACCAATCTCTCGTAATAATCTCTGTCCATCTGCAACGCAATCTCTGTCTGTCTGTACAATTGAAGACATCAAGAGAAAGTGCTGTGTTCAAGAACCATAACTCTAGCTCTTTTTGCCACCTTTCACACAAACAAATGCTTAAGCTGGGGAGTGGTCTTGTCTCATGTCTCTTGTTAATTTTTGTGAAACCAGTTCTTTAAAGTCCCATTAATTGCTTTTAATGACAACTTCTTGGTTACTAACCAGTACTTGTGTGCCCAATACAGGAATTGTGAAAACCCTGTATGAATCTAGCACCTGCCAGCAATCAATAGACAAAACCAGATCACAGGGTCTGCTGCTCTACCTCTAGAACACGACTTTCTAACAGTGTAATATCAAAATTACTGCTGGTAAACACAGATATTGACATCATTAAAGGTAGTCTGATTTTTTTATCAAAATATGCTGAATAATAATTTTGCGAAAATGGCATGTTAATGCTTTCATACGAACATACTCTAAAACACTGCATTGTAATTTTTCTTAAAAGTTATGAGGACCAGCAAACATGCGTCGGATACAAGTATTTACTATGTTAACGCTAACTTAAACTCAGCACGTAGGTCAGGATAGAAACTACTTGTATCTAATCCGTGTATTTGAGGTTTTGGAAAACATGCATGGAAAGTGACACATCTGTATGAAGGCATTTACCATAGATTTTCTCACATTATGATTTAGCATATTTTGAGACTATCTACAATTAAACAGCTATGAAAATACAGCACTAAAACAATACAATATTTTTTTCCTTTATTAAGTGAGACTGTACATGATACTTCAATAATGTCTTTACTGTACCAAAGCAGCAGCTGTGGCAGAGGCACTGAAAAACAAACAAACAAGCACACGTTAAAATTCTGTCTTCAAAAATGTTGACCTCTCTTTGCATATCAACAGAATAGAATAACTGGTCAAGATAGAGTAACTGTTAATGTCCTATTTAATGCTCCTGTGCTATAAGACGTGACACAGATATTTTTTCTCCACCAGAAAGTCATTTTCCAAGAGACAACCCATTAAGTCTGATAAAATTTGAATCTTTCAAAACGCATTTCCACATGTCATAATTTGTCAGCAATTCATGGGTGTAAATAGTAATCCATTGTATAAAACTGTTAATTGAATCAATCAGGAGTGTAACATGCAATATACTATAGTCATTGCACCATGTCTGGTCCTATTTATCACATTTGTTTCATAGCACATTATTGCTTCAAAATAAGATTTCAATAAAATTAATTTCAAGAACCACACAAAGAAAAGGTAGATATCCAGCAATTATCTTGGGACATGACGGAGAATTACCGTATCAATGCCCGTCACACAGCAGTTCTTAACAGATTTCGATCAAACTAGAACATGCCCAGTTCCGCAAGGTTTTTAAAGACACATGCACCTTCACAGGCAAGACAGAGATCACTAAATTTACCAGTTCAATATATCACATAACATTAGGCCAGTCTGAGTCAATCAATGAAAACAGCCTTTAATCACAAATTACTACTAAAGAAGGTTTTTAAGACATTTTACTTACTACTTCCATGTTGGTGCCAGAACTCGTTTGGATTTGTAGTATCTGGCCAATCTGTGAATTCTGCTCTCTACAAGAATAAGTCGGAACTTGGCATCTTTGTCCTAAAAGCACAGAATTATTCAATACATAATGACAATTCACCAAGTATGTTCAGAAGAGATCTCCATCATAGAGTGGCTCAACACGTCACATAAATTTAATCAATGCGCAAAACAAGGATATTTATTTTTTTACGAGAGATACAGATTAGATTTTTTCAACATACTATAACATTTGAGTGCAGCTAAACGATTTCCAACCTCTCTGTAAGTGACGTCATTACAATAAAACCTGTGATGTCACTTTTTGCAAGCAGGAAACAATATTTACTCCATATGGTCCCTTTGTTTTCATATTGCCATGAGGGGCAAATATTGCTTACTGTCAGTACATGGTGACGGCATTTCCAGAAAATGTCACCATGTACTTACAGCAAGCATGAAATCTGGAAATGACGTCACTTAAAGAAGAGGTTGGAAATCGTTCAGCTGCACTCATTTTATGTTTCAAAATAATACAGTGAAGCCTTACTAACATATCACAGGAAAGATGCAATGACTATTTTTCAATTGATGAGACAAGTTTAAAACTGAGCCACACTAAACACTACCATAAACTATCAGGAATATACACATACCTTCCTGCTCCTTTCAAGATGCTTTCTAATGTTTACAGCCTTCTTGATCAAGTAGTACAAGTCTTCAGGGATGTCTGAAGCCAATCCCTTGCTCTTCAAGATTCTCAGGATCTTGTTTCCAGTGACAAACCTTACCTGGGCAACACCATGTGAATCTCTCAGGATCACACCTGTAATACACGATAGCTGAATAAGAAATGGCTTCCAACATATTTCACGGGCGACATTCAGCCAATATCGTAGATTTAAAGCACAATAAATATTTTGAAACTATCTTCCTACTTAATTAACTTGAAGTTATATTTGTGATAGAAATATGTTGATAATTTTGTATCGGATTTTACCATTTTATAGCCAAAATACTTGTAATTTAGAGAAAAATTGACCCTTCAGCCAGAATCCTTACGATCAAAATGCGGATTTTTGGAAATTCTAGAGGTCAAGGGGTCAGCTCCCAGGTCAAATGGAACCTCTGGATAACCAAGAAGCTACAAAAGGAAAGCCACGAAGGTATTATTATACAGACTGTTTACTTCAGCAAACAATGAAATTATTCCAATCTGCATATGACTGAATCAACAGTGATTTCAAATGTTTAGTCAAGTGCAAATTATGCATAATTACTCACCAATCTGAGAAGGTGTCAAACCCTTCTTGGCCAATTTGAAAATCTGTTCTTGAACATCATCAGATGTCAGCTTCAACCACTGAAATTAAACCACAGTCATAGCATATAAAAAACAAACAAATGCTCAGACAATAAAGGATTACTATTAGTCAATAGGGCCTTCAAGACAACCAGACAGCTTTTGGGGACTAATACACATAGCCACTAAGGAGGGAACAGACTAAAAGGGGAAATTTCATATCATGAATCTAATACTTATGTATAGTAATTATTATCAATTAATAGGACAAATATACAGTCTTAAATGACTTAATATATTTAAAGAAATCAATCCCTGCTTATTAAACAAGAAGCTTATCTCTTTCCTGTTAAGGAATTTTCAATGAAAGTAGGGGAAAAAACATTTTAGTAGAGGAATGGTACCTATGAACAGCCCCCCCCCCCCCCAATAAACGAGTGTCCTGGGCTAATACAATTTGTTTGACTTTCAAGCTATTTCATGTTGTCTTGAAACTTTGATCATTTTATCAATGTCAGTGAATTCCAGTACGTGTCCTGGCAAATTCAACAATCCATTTTAAATGTGCGAAAAAATAAAAGAATACATGTACGTAGTTACAGTCTGTTTTGTATACAGTAGTACTTTTTGTACACTGCCAAATATATATTCTATGCCAATCTTATTAGAAATTGAATAATTTTATGCCCATATTTTGATATAATATGTATATATACATGCATTGTAACATCATGTGCTCTTCAGAAAATCTGTGCCTTTTGTCACAAATATTTTGTATAATTGCTATAAAACATGTTTATATGTTTTTAATGCAATAAACTATTTGTAGTTGTAGATTACCAGCAGCACTTTTTTCTTATTCATTTGTTCACATTTCTTTCAAAACTATGTATACTTACTGTTGGAACTGATCGTCTGTAAGGGAGTGCGGACTGGGAAATACCCTTTCTGTAAAAGAACAAGGAGATTTTGGTAAAATCAAATCACACAATAACAAGTGATCTTTGAAATAGGGCTGTCATTGCTTCTCTTTGCATATTGACAATACTGATATATAGAAAGATAAATATCTACGATATATATTATATCAATTATATTTCCTACATTCCTTTAATAAGAATACCGACTCATATTTTTCTGTATGTTTATGTGTGAATGGCTGAATGTCCTACATATTTAAATGTCCAACTATCATAGTTGATAACTTCACAGTATTAATATAACATATATGACATTTGGATTGCACAAGAGCACGGTTTCACAAGCGACCAACTAAATAGACTGTACCAAATCTGAAGCATTTTCCCGCCATAATATTATTTGTGTGTATCAAATATTGATTGACAGGATTTTTTTGTTGACATATTGATCGTATCAATGACAGCCCTACTTTAAAATGTAGAAAACTAAACTGCAAATCACCTTTCAAGGACTTTAATACGTAGTATCATTCATTACTGTTTAATGGTGTTATAATCATTTGTTAAACAACCTAACAACATACATATCTGTAGTACATACACTTTCGGGCCAATACAGCAACAATATTCTGCTGCACTTGCTTTTATAATAAACTAATAAGACTTGTTTCATGCACTGTTAAGAAAGAAATAAAATTAATCAGTTCAAACGACAAGCATATTGCAATATTTATTTGATGCAAGTGGCTATCCAATTAGTAACTGGTCTGCATGACGGCATGAACTGACTCGCCTTTCCTGTTAAAGCAGGAACCAAGTTAATGGTGTCAACATTTATGAAAATCATTATCAAAGTATGTAAAATCAGCCTATTATCAGGGTAGCACGATTTACCACACACAACCCCACTTCATAGTAATGGCATATAGTTTTTTTCTTCGTTTTTCAAATCAATCATGTTTTCATTGATATTTTCACTGGAGTTTAACTGCTTCAAAACCATAAATTTGTACATAAATCGATTACAGTACAACTACTATCTTCTAAACGTGAAAATCACAGTTAAGTTGGTCAATTCTTGATTTTTAGGATTGCTCTCAAGATCTTTAATATTAATATAGTAATGAAAAAACTTGTTGCCATTATATTACTGGCCAGGAATACTTGTGTATGGAATTATGAACTCTACTGTTACACAAAAACTTTGCAAACTCTCACTGTGTGTTATTATTACAACTGCATAAATTTGTTATTTCATCTCATTTCCAGTCTTTAAAGGTGTTATGCACCAGTCAATTGTAACCACGGCCCCCCCAGGTCCGGGGAATAGCGGGGACTTTGACTTTCGGTCCAGCCAATCCCAGGTAAATCCCCACCCTGCGGGGACAAACTGCTGGTTAAATCCTAATCCGAGACTTCTCTGATCCTATAGCCTTTTTTTTTTTTTTTTTTTTTGCGGCGTAGGGTCAGAGGAACTCCTATAGTAAAAACCCGGGGATTACTGAAAACCACACAGTCGTGTAGTCGTATACTTTCAACGGTGTATGTGGCGTTTGGTCTCATTTTAACGAGAAGTTAGCCGAACAAATCGGTAAATTGATATTCAAATGACCAATCTGCATCGATCACGTGACAGCCAGGTGCTTTGACCCAAATACATATTTACATGAAGAAAATTATTTTTTTAGCTTACTCTGAAAAGAATTGACCGTTACAACGTATTAAAGGTTTTCAAAACAAATGTTACGGTTCAGATAGGTTAATTAATATATTGATAATAGATGTATTTGCTTGAAATGTTAATCCAATGAATGTTTACATAGATATATTGATTTAAAGTTCCTCTCCCGCGCGGGAGAGGAAATCCCCGGGTTTTTACTATAGGAGTTCCTCTGACCCTAACCAGCAACATGAAATATCAAAAATCGTAAAAGGGGCTGGTTTAGGGACAGAGAAGGCTCGGATTAGTTAAATCCCTGCCAAATGCCCCCGCATCCCAGGGACATCCTAAGGTAAGGCCTATTATAATGTACATATTTAAAGCATACAAAACCACCGCATTCACTTGGCACTGCGGGGCCATCTGGAAGGTAAAAACACGGCCCATTTCCCCCCGGACCTGGGGGGGCCGTGGTTACAAGTGACTGGTGCATTATATCAACAAAAGGCATTTTAAAACTGAAATAAAGATTAAAACAACAACTTTATGCCAGTACTAAATACTACTATTTAGTGTGGGGTAGTGTGTGGTAAATCGTGCTACTGCTATTATCAGGCCCAGGAAGGTTGGATAAAATAACGACATTAATTCATTATTTACCAAATACCCTTGGTCATTTAATTCAGTAAATGTAGTCTAGTCTACAACTCTTCACTTCCATACCTTCGATAAAACATTAACCAGACAAGTTTCTCAGAGTTACCATACCACGATATATAGCGCCAGTTAATGCATAATTGACACCCCCCACCCACCGATCCACGTGTTATTAACCAACGATTTTCGTGGTTAATAAGACTTCTTTGGTCATTTTAACGCATTAAACAATAAGAGTGTTACAAACATAGCATTTTACATGCGGAAAAGTCGTAATATATATCGACAATAAGACGTGAAAAGACATATTTTTATACCCTGGGTTGTGCATGCGACCCATGTTGCGATTTTAGGTGAAAAGGACCCGTATGTGGAAGTTGTCCGAGAAGTTGCGTGAAGCAATGATAAATCCCCATCCAGTCCGTTATGTTCGACTCGGTCTTGATTTTTTGCAGTGATCTCCCTTTACTTTGAATGTTTACGATTAATATGGTTTTCTTATTACACCATTCATGAATTATTCTTTGTAAATATTAAAACAGAACGATAAATTCTGTGTGTGTGTGTTGGGGGGGGGGGGGGGGGCTGATCAATTCAAAATGAAAAGTATTTTATTGTATTATCAATGATTATGACTGTGAAATATATGGAGCCACATTCTCCGGCACTTTTTTTGTCTCACCTGATCAATGATGCCAAGTAAGGCTTGTGAACTGAACAGACCGAAACTGCAATATAAAGTCATGATGTGAATGTAAAGTAACTATTTATTAAATCACATGAGATGGCATACGTCTATAAACTTCCAAGTATAATAAATAATTAGACAACAGGCAACACAGTTCATTTATACTTTATTTATACACAACACAATACATTTGAGCACAATCAATCATTAAAATTATTTAAACTCTGCAACTTCATCACCTCCACACCGAGAACTAGACTCTCGAGGGGTGACATATATAAACATTGAATCCACTTTCCTTACATGCAATTAATCTACTTCAACTTTCACCCTTCGATATCCAGAACGCACGATCAAAATAACTATGGAATGTGATCATTTGTAGTTTTACATGTTTGTGACAGCATTATTGTACCAACAATTCGACATTATTGATATCTTCCAATGAACTGTTCACATTTTTTTTGACGTATTTAGATAAAGCAATTTTTAGCAAAGAATCGTATTCTCACATAGCCCAGCAGCATCGCTTGTCACCACTGGTAACAAGCGGACACTGCTGGACTACGTGGAAATATTTTGTCATAATCACAACCAGGCCGGATCACAACGATTTACAACGATCAACAAATAGTTCTTTGAATTAGAGAATGTCTCAAACGTGTTTCACAGAAGTTTATCACAGACTTCCAGATTTTGCACGTGATTTCGTGTTTTGCTACCGAAGGCTTCGTCTCGAACATCCACACAAGAACAATGTTAACGAAAACTTGTTTGTTTTTCGATGCTTTTTATTCGATCTACGTTTGAAAAGTCTGTCTAATGGATGAAACGCCGAGATTTTATTATTCACAGTGTTCATGAGACTTTTTGAGTGGCTACAGTTATGAAATGCCCTCTCCGATTCAGATTTCCCTGGGCTGTGACATTGCTTAAAATCACTTCGTCTTGATTCTGTTCTGTTTGAAACCAAATGCTTTTGTTTATCTGTATTGTTATGTTCGTATTTTTCGTGTGTAATTGAATCATTCGGAAGAGTCAACGCCCGATCCCTTCCATTTCCGATTTGTTGAATGTCTGTCTCAATACACGGTCCCGAATTTATCAGTCTATGAGTTGTCAATAAGTTTTTCGCACTTTGTGATCGCCTGGCCGTGCTGTTAGATCTTTTAACAGCGATATTTGTCGACGATTTCGTACAATAATCTCTTTGTGGTAAATTCAAAAAGGATTTAGATAGCAGAGAACGTTTCATCTGTTCTAATTCACTGATCTCTTCAAGTTTTGAGCTCCTTCGATTGTTTTCTGCATTCCTGTTGTGTCTGCTACTAACTGAAGAACGGCGACTCAGACCTTGCTGGTCATGTTCAATGTATGTACACCTAGGGTTGTATTCTGACGTCACAGAGTTTGGTGAGAGTGAATACGATTGTTCTGATTTAATGTCGGTATTCTTGATGGAATATCCGTTGAACAATTGCCTGTTTGGTAACGTCATTTGGTGTTGAGTTTTGTCCATATTTTTTTCACACTTGTCATGTTTTTCTGCACAAAGAGTAATAGCGACACCAAGATAATTAACACATGTCACACCTGTGTCAGAATAACACTTCTTGCTGAGATGTAGCTGTATTGGTAAATCAACAAGTCCCTGCAATGTATAACGCATCAAATATTGGTAAAGCACATTCGATAAAACATATATACTACCTAATTGATATAGATTTATGTAGAAATAGGCGTAACAATGATGTTTAGTAGGTATTAAATATTAAGAATTAAAACTAATTAAGTGTACGAATCACCACTGGAAGCAGTAAAAGTTCACAAAATAAAAACGTTACTTTATTATAATACTTATGAATGTTTATAGCTTCATTAGCAAACTGAAGCGCATGCCTGTGAGTATTTACACCAACACATATAGCGGAACAACGTATTTATATGTGTGTTCATCTGTCAATGCAGTTCATTTATGTCACAGTAAAGACACACATTTGTGGTTATATGATATTCGAAACATAAAGTGGAACCACTCCAGAATGATCCTCTCTTGGGCAACAACCTCTCAACAATAGCAAATATTTCCCACCCTTAACGTGGGTTGCCTCAGATAGGTTGCGATGTACATATCGTAATTACATGCAAATCATACAGACTATGAAGTACGCAAAACAGTTTAATAAATGTTTCTTCTTGCATACAGTGTCTTATCCACAACATTGTTTTCTTCATTTGAAATGCCTTGTTACGTTTCCGTTCGGAGGATGAACGCTTCAGTTGGGTGCAGGAAAGAATAAGAGAGGGAAGGCCACAATTACAAAGTACATGAGCTCGCCCCAACGATCCCTAGGGTACGACAGAGTGTTAAGGTGGGGGGGGGGTATAAAAATATTTAAAAATAATGTAATGGTATAGGCAAGAAAACAAAACTGCACAACGATTGAAAATGATGGAAGTTTAAAATAATAGCCTTCAACGTGTTAAGATAACTACTTGGAGACTTTAGTAAGTCAGTTTTACGGCATGCCAACCTGACTCGCACTAACAGTATGCTGCCCAAAACCACACAATCACCTACCTATTCGACAAACGCCAAGACTTACGTACACTTTCCTAGTTAAATAAGACAAGACACTAGAAAATCATATAATTACCATGACTTAATGAAGATACACAATGGAAAGTGAGAACCTGACCACACAACCGACATATACTAGTTAATATATGTTCTATTTGCGCGTCGTTACCATAATACTATATAACAGAAAGTTAGTTAGTACATTGTACACATCATTCTTTACAAAAGTGTATCTAACGGTTTCCATGTGCTTATCTAACAATATATAGAAATTTTTGTAGCTTACTTGTCTTGGTGCTGGAATCACTGTATATCCTCGGCTGTTCGAGTCTGCGATCGACATTTTGATACAAATAAGTATACTTTTATGAAGTTGCAAACTATATACATTTATGTTGTTTATTTCAGGTGGGTGCTGGTGGCATAAATGACAATGTTGATGGGCAGTATGTTTTTATTCGTAAACGTGTTAAAACAGACCAATTAATATCCTTATAAAAACACCTGTTCTCAAATTGTAGACATAATTGAGATCGACTGTCACGTGATACGAGCGCGACAAACATTGAGCAGATTAAGACAGAGTGAAAAGAATAATGTCTGTTATTAACGTTGATTATAGAACAATGACAACTGTATTTTCAAAACATAGGTGCCTTTTATCATAATCATCTCATGGTTTTGTTGTTGCTTACTGCTCATCCAATCAACAACAACAATACAGAATAATAAATTGTAATAATTTTGCATTTCAACCGTCTGTATTTTTCAGCTCACATGATTATTTAATCCGTCAACGGAATTACATACCAACAGACTCGAATAAAGACTATTTGAAGACGGGGGAAAGGGGTGGATGTCTGCTGCTAGAAATCACACTATGACATACTTTAGTTTAGCTAGCCTAGCTAATATTAAGACTTGTATTTACTGGCCTACGATTGTTTTAGAATACCGGTAAACAAATCCATTAATTTGACTTAATTAGATCTTACAAGTTCACATGTTAACGGGACGGCAATGTCTTTCTCAAAGTTATACACTTGTAACACGGTCACTTTATTTCATACTTCCGTTTACAATAGTCATCGGCAGTATTTATAATTTTACACAGGCATGCACCGGTTCATAACCATTTATATGTAAAAATAAGTAATCTTCGACATTCTAACGATCCAGAACGCTTGGCATTCATCGGTCTATGACCAGTGAATACACCTGAAACGTACCTGTACAAATTCTCTTATCTTAAATTTTCATTGGCTTAAATAATGTCACGTGACAATTAGTTTTGACAGCCGCCATATTGTTCGGTGTTACAGGTGAACTGTGGGAGAAAGTTCGAGTTTTTAATTTGAATAACTATCGCAATAATGGGTGACGAAAGCTTAAGACCGAGGTCGTGTACAATTAGGAAATGGAGCGATTTTCCTGGGTATGGTTTTAATTTACACGCCGAACGCGGTAGAGCAGGACAATATATCGGTAAAGTTGACGACGATTCTCCGGCCCAGGCCGCTGGTATGAAAGAAGGAGATCGGATTGTTGAAGTAGAAGGTGTGAACATCGGAAACGAGAACCATGCTCAAGTCGTCACCAGAATTAAGGCAGCCGGAGAATTTGTCACTATGTTGTTGGTGGATACAGAGACTGACAACTTATTTAAGAGCCAAAAAATTGTAGTCGCGAGCGATATGGCCGAGGTACTCCGATTGGAGACCCCGCCACGCCCAGGGACAGAGGAGGATAAAGGTGAGTAAAGATGACAGTTATTGGGTCACAGTCCCCTTAATTTAACATGACAGCGCAGAGTATGTCTGTGTAATAACTATCAAAATGTAATGATGCATCGTTATATTTATTTCAACTGCTAAAAACGTTACCAAGATTGTCAATGAACGTTCATACAGTCATGCATGATAGTGTTGTGTATTAGTTACTACAGGTAAGACATTGGTGTCTACAATTGAGTTAAATCATGTCGGCATTTCAAAATATCTGAATGCACGATTGGTTTCCATTTTAAGATGTTGTGCATTTATAATCTATACTGTCAAATCACTCGAATATTAGTGTTTACACATGGGTTACTTCAGTATTGAGTTGTTATCACAAATTCTTTATTCAGCGTTGACACATTTCTATCAATGCCATGCCAAGATATTTATACTCCTATCCTGTCCTACATGCCTTAAATCAAAGTATTGATCATTTACTGTTTAAACATTCCATTTATCTTTAAACTTTTGTACATACTCGAGATCTTGATAACGACGTGGGGTGCAGTCACCACAGTTTTCATATCTGGAAATTTTTATGTATACTTGTCCTACATGATCCCTTGTAAAACTCGGTTGATTTAACCTCGCTGAGAAATATATAAAGTCACTGTTAGTGACATGTGTCGTTTCATCTTCCCATGATGTCTGTCACAGAAAATTGTAAGAATTTATTCCATGTTACAAGTATATATGACAGTGTATCAAAAACTATCAATATATTCATTCAATAATATATTCCTGCCTATTTAGTAAGTTAAGAAAAGTAAAAACAAATATCATTTTGAATCTTTTATTTACCCATAAGCAACATTTTGTCAGTGACTCAGTACCCCATTAGCATTTTTTTATTTTGCTGCTAATTGTGTAACCCTATCTGTGACTTCTCACAGAAAGTTTGTGAAGTCGTGGATGTTAGCATAAATTTATCAGTCACTTGCTAATACTAGTACAAGTAATATTGCCACTGTTTTTCAGAATATTTTATATCATTGTCAAACGTCAATACAGTTTGTTGTGCTGATATAATTTTTAAAGCAACTATGCTTATTTCACTGTATATCAGTTAGTATCTTCAATTTCTTAAAGGAAATGCAGAGAGTACAAACTCACTGTTCTCCTTTCTCGAAATGTTCTAAATTTGCTCTGGTACAAAATGTAGTTGTGTTTAGGTTTTTCTTTGAGAGACCAAAATATATGCAAAATTTAATGCAACTTCGTATCACTGAGTGAGACAACAGTATGAAATGCCCAGATATCACAATTGCTGCTGACAGCAAGGAACTCTTATTTGAAAGAAGTCGAGTTCACATAACTGAAAGAAATGTCAGTCATTTATTCATGAAGATGGATTGGACTTCATGAAGGAATCATTACAGAGACTCAGAGGAACCAAAATATTAAAGATGTCCCAATTTACAATATCTGAAACAACGTTTCTTCTCGGGAAAACCTTGTGTTAATTGTACATTGCCTCTTTTATCTAGTTCAGTCATTGTGTTAACAAATGATACTTACTTTAACTACCTGTGATTTTGTAATATCTTGAAGTGTTGATAATTATGACTGATAATGCAGCATACCTGTTTGAAACAAATATGTTGATGGCAGGTACTCTTTATTCAGTGTGCATCTGACTGACTGACACAGTGTGCCAGCTGTCTGAATGACAGTTACTATGGTTTTACTGTTTCTTACATTAGTAACATAATTTCTTCAAGTGTTGATGTTTTGTATATATCTTGTCATAGGCCGAAGTTTGCTTAGATGGTTCTATTTAGTTAAATTAGTATTTATGCCGTGATTTATCTTTTGGTATTTATGATTAGCTAGGGATGAGATTTGTATGCATTATTGTGTTCCGTGTTGGTTAACTGACAGCTATAATGATTAATGTGTTTCTTGTCTTGTTAGTGTTTGTTAGATCATCAAATGTATGCAAACTCCATCATCTTTGAGTAGTGTTACACAATGCATATTAAAATAACAGGGTTTGAAACTAACACTAGTCTGTCAGTCCTTTATCCACCTATATTACTGCAGGACTACCGTATATTACCGGCCATAAGTCAATCTCGGTCATAAGTGGAGGGTGTAGTTTTGTCTGTAAAAAGGGAAATTTAGGCTTACTCCCTCCATAAGTCGAGGGGGGACTGGGCAAGATGAAAAAAGACTCCCGGATTCGGCAGCCAACTCGTGATCTCCCGCTTTTCAAAGTAAACATTGTAAATATTTGTTATGGGGCAATTTTTAGTTCATTCCCGACTGGTTCACTGAAATTACTTGTCTAACTGATAACTGAAAGTGTAAAATCGGGATACCAGTCAGAAATACTCTCTAAACCATGGAATCAAGCGCTTGGAGACACTGATCAAAATACGACGCGACTCTCACTTGTCATGTTGTTTATTCAAGTTTCACATGTTTCTATTGTATTCAGATATGACAATTGGCAATAAAATTGTTAATTGGCGACTCTTTTAAAGGGATGACCCCCAGATTACGAGTTAAATCGCCGAATATTGCTATTAGTAGCTTATAATATGGATGAAGACATGACTTGATATTAGCAATATAGCAGTGATACGGTGGTGCCGGTTCTTAATTTTAAGCCCGGTTCAGGTTACCAACTCATGGTTGTATTTTGTTTGATTTTCATCTGTTACTCAATCATAAGTCGACCAGTGACTTTTGGTGATTTTTTTTAGTAAAACAAACTTCAACTTATGGCCAGTAATATACGGTACCTTGCATTGGAAGTTGAATAGTCTGATGTACTATTTGACCTTTGAGACATAAACAATCAAACAATTAAATAAAAAAGGAAGAGAAATGTGTTGAAATAATAGTTTCACTCCCCAAAGTTTCTTACTATTTGACTTTTTTTAAAACTTTTTTTTCCAATTTTCTTAATCAAGCCCCTCATATCTGTATGGGTCACTATCCCTGCTCTATCTGGACCATTTAATTTACTAGAGGACTACCAGATTGGAAAATTTAGTGTCATACCCTGAATAATGAATTTTAGTTTTTAGATTATGCTAATAATCATATTTGTTTATTAAATAAGGGTGTGCACACAATTACTTAGGGATACATACTGTTCTAAGGGTAGACTGTCTTCAGATCCGAAAATTGTGGATTGGAATCCAACTTTTGGAGCAAATTCTGCTGCTGTCTTCACAAACCAAGAATTTGGCTTCAGGACTGGTTGGTCACCCAGGAAACAGTCTTCAAGAGTTAGAACTATTATAAGTTGTCAGTTACTCAGTAGTTTGTTTTATGTTACAGTCATAGGCTAGGCTCTCATTATATGGAGCTGATAGAAAGTGTGAGGTTTCATTGTATGTAGTTGAGGTTTTGCAGACAGATCGTCTTTAGTTGGTGTGCATAGGATTTGCATGTACTGTTATTATTCTGGTTGAAGTTGTCAGTGGCTGTCAGAGATATGACAGGAGTGTCTGCATTGTGTTAATTTGGTTCATCCTTGTTGTATTTGACATTTTTGATAGTATAGTGTTCAATGTAATCTTCATTAATGCATATTTTTCTCCATAATCTTGTCTTGGTGATATATTTTGTTGTACATTTGGTAACGACTTGTGAAAGCATTTAAACAATTTTTTTGTCTGAGCTTGAGGAATGTTCCTTTAATAAAACACATCAAAAGTTAGCTAGAGTAATCAATTACTGAAGTATTACTGTGTATTCATTTATACATTCCAAATACTCCATTTTGACATTTGTTAATATACAATTAATTTTGGTTACAGATTTAAATCAGGGACTGTGACATTGTCCCATGAAGCATTAAAGCATACCACACGTCATATTAAGTTTTAATATGCTCCCTGAACATCAGGAAATCACAAATATAAAAACATAAATCTAATTATAGAAAGTTTGGTGTATCGAGTTATGGTTTGTATGTGACTGTGCATCGTGCATTGTAATTATAAAAGCAAAAATACTTCTATCTGTTTTGAGAATGTTGTATTCATTTTTTGTTCAAGATCTAAAGGTTTAAAGCCCTTACTCTCTAGTTGGATTGAGACACACTTTCATTATGTTACTCTTTATAAGTAAATCATATTGAAAAATAGTAATGACTTTTGCCACAGTTATCAGACCACCAACGTTTCTACCGCCCATAGTATTGGTCTCTATAATTTGGATTGGGTCCCTAAATGGCTGTTATATGAATATAGATTTGTAAGCCTGTCACAACGGTTGTAATCTTGTGTTGATGTACAATTTAAGTGTTCCTGTCATTACCAAAGTTTTATGTGAAATAATTTGAAAAGTCATGTTCCTGTAAACACTGATAATGTACCACAAACCCACACATATACTCCACCCTTTATCAAGGAGTTGTATTGTCATAAAACCAATAAAATTGAACTGAATGAAAGCCGTCTGATTGATAGATGATCCATCATTCCGTGGACCGTTTATCCCTCCCTGGTTACAAGATTGACCAATGTTATAGTAATGATATCACATCTTCAGATGGTGTCGGTTTTGAAATTAATGAAATTTTTGTTTCATACCTTGGTTGGTTATTGTGTGGGAGGTTTTTAGTTGATTTCATTTAAAACATAATTGTGTTTCCAAGAGGAAGTATTGAAAATGGCTATGCTTCAGTCCAATCTACTTAAATTTAATGAAAATATAAATTGTTCGATGACAAAAACTGGAGAGTTTTGGTATGAGGTTTTGCATATGCTGTTGTCTGGAAGTGATGGTTCGATTTAACATTCCGTTACACTATCTATAGCTATGGCTTGAATTAGAATCAAATTTTGGCAGACATCACTTCGCCCGAACTCAACTGAGGTGTTTAGAGGGGAACTAAAAAGAAATATATTCCCGGTTCTAAACAGTCTGACAGTAATAACATATAATCACTGTCGTGTGAAGAACATGGTTTTAAATGACTTGATTTACTGTTTTTCTGTAGGTTTTCCAAGGTATTATCAAATATTGTTGTTTTATGAATTTTTTTCTTGCTAATTCATGTAAAAAGGCGTTACCACATATTAAGCTGGCAAAATGATTTAATCATTTAGGGTTGTTCACTTTTAAAGAGTATATTTAAATATTGAAGCATTATAACAACTTTGGTTCATTGCCGGGGACAATCTTTGTATTTTTTAGTACTTGTGTAATTATAACAGTCAAAGTCTGACGCTGGAGGTGAATAATGGTTTTTGTATGAGAATAGAAGTATATTGTTGATAAATTAGTAATAATAATAACAACTTTATTTAAAGAGACAGCACAGTTGGACAAGCCAAGTCTTCCCTGTGAGCCTCTATGATATATACATGCTTACAACATTATGCAACACAAACAATTATAACAGGCAGGTAATTAGATAAACAGACAATTAAAAATTAACCTAAAAAAATGAAACTTAAGCTATATATCTAGCAAGCAAGTCTAGATCCTGTTCATGGTGACTGAACCTCATTTCTAACCCATGTACCACCACCTTGTGGACGTTCAAGTTATAATGGATGTTACTTAATTACTGGTTACATACAAACATACCTTGTCATTATTTAGATTTATACATACTAGTAACAAGACAAACATATGTAATATACACAGGTGACCCAGGTACAATGACAGTCAGGTTCACAAAAAATGTACTACATGTACTGACAATTTGAGAAGTCATAATATCGTCAACACAGCATAAGGGAGATAATCAGTGTTTGTTTGAGGTCTTATTGTTGCATGTTGGGATTATTGTCTTGCATATTGTTATGAAATATAGAACTCGGACCTGGGCATGATTACTTTGAATGTGATAAATTAAATTTCAATGCCTTAAACGTGTAATTGATTACTTATGATTATATTATGTTTTAATGTAATTGATTAAATTACAATTACTTTTTAGATATAATTGATAACATTTGATTACATTTACTGTTTATAATAAAACATATAATAATGTTTTCCCATTTGTAAACACTGAAGTGTATGTCTGTAAGCTATTGTTGCATAAAAATGATATTAAATCAATAAATCAATATGAAGCATATGCAATTATTTATTTACAACAGCTGCAATTAATTGTCAATGACATCTTAAAGTGAACAATTGCATTTAATCATTATCAGCTTCTCAAATGTTTCTGAATGAATGCACTTATCAGGTCTACTAGAACCAGGGCAGCATGTCCAACCACACATTGATTTAAGAATATGTTTGATACGTATATCAAGCATGAGAATTTTTCGCGGAAATCTGTGGATTTGATTCTCGCAAAGGCCGGTTTGAAGACGATTTTAGCCATCTTAGATGCTTAAAAGCCAGGAGCTTCAGCGGCCCCTTTGACCCTTGCTGATTTTGACATTTTGCATTCTCATGCTTGGTATATGACTTGGTAGGACTCCTCAAATTTGTTACTTAATTTCTTATTTTACATCATTTCTTAGATATTGTACCATTGCAACAGCGACTGTTTGTTTCTAAGATAAATAAGTATGTGGTGTTTATTATATCGCCGTAAATGCCGAGCCTAGTCTGAGTTGTCTTTCTTTACAATTATGTCTGTACTTTTGCTTGTCCATGCGTACGATGCATGATTGGTTGTGACATATCAAATACATCACTTGAATACTTTTGAAAACACGACATTTTAATTTATGACACTTTTTGTCATGTTCGTTAAAATCTCTAAAAATAATTTCGTCGCATTTTTGTTAAAATAATCCACTTACACTTAGCACTTATAGTATGCATCAGTGGCAACTTAAATGCATTTATAAATCTTTAAACTGAAAGTGAGTGTATGGTTAATATGTAGTTGCATTGCATATGATATGTTCTTCACTAATATATTGAAATATGAAGCTTTATTTCAATCGGAGATATTTATATATTTATGTCGTGGGTTGTAGAACAGTAAATTTTTCATTTGATTAAAATTGCAGTAATTTCATCATTATATTTGTGTTAAGCGCATATGTTAAGAATTGTTGTGTGGGCATTTTTGTATATGTTTAAGCTGTCAAAATTTATTATTCATAGTGTGGGTTTTAGTCTGAGGGATATCCCATTACCATTTATAAAGTATATATGGTTCTGACGACAGTCCATCTGCAGATTGATAGGCTTCCAGCCTTGCCGCAGGCCTGACGTTTGGTCAAAGAAACTAAATAGTTATTGTCGAGCCAAAAGAAATTATGTCTGACATTTACTGTCTTTGAATAGATGGGAGTTTGTTAACTTGTCAGACATTTGGTCAGAGACCTTGCAGTAAGCTACAGGAACTGTTTGGAATTTGTCCGACGTGTCAGAAGGTCCTGCAACTTGCTAATCATGGATTTTAAAAAATGAGGCTTCTTCAATGTAATATCATACCAATATAATTGTCAACCAGTGCTTGCTTCCAAGGAGCAGCCCTTATTGATGGATAGCATCTAGACCAGCCCTTATTTAAAGTATAAAATAGATATATTCTGGTTGTCCTGCCCTTCATCAAAGGAATTTAAAAAGTTATCGCCATTCATTAATTAGTCTAAACCTTAGTGTAAGAAAAAAAATCTTATTATATGTATGACCTTAACATATTGCTGATTAATTAGATTCGGAGATCCACTTGTTTCTCAGCCTGAGTCAGGTGATTGGGAAAAGAAACAGTGCATTTTTGCTCGAGGTTGAAAGTTGATGTTGTTTTTTTTCCTATTTAAAATGTCAGTTTATAAATACATGTAGTAAAATTTTCTTGCATCGGTAAGTTTGGTTCTTAAATAATGACCTCATTTATCATATTAATTGGTGAAATAATTGTATAAATGTGAATAATGACTCACATTATATGGTATTTAATTTTGTTAATTGTCAATGAGGAGTGCTTGTTGGTGGTTTGTGTGTTTAAGCCTTACAATCGGAAGGCCATTGAAAGTCAGATTTTGAAATGTCCATAACTTGGCAAGATAAAAATTCCTCTCGCTTGTAATTAGTGATAAATCTATTTGTTTGTAATGATAATTGGGCGGAGTATAATACTACAACATGTGTAACAAGCTTGATTTTTTATGTAAGGCCACGCTGGATTTTTCTTGGTATTAATATATGTCCCTTGATTCAATATGGGCTTGGTGTTTTATTACAATGTGCGCCGCCGTACGATTTCCAACCTCTTCTTTAAGTGACGTCGTTTCCAGAAAACGTCACATTTGACGTCGCCATGTACTGACAGTAAGCAATATTTGCCCCATGTGGCAATATGAAAACAAAGTGACCAAAATTATGGAATAAATATTGTTTCCTGCTTGCAAATAGTGACATCACTTGTTGCGTTTTCTTGAAAGGACGTCACTTACAGATGAGGTTGTAAATCCCACTGCAGCGCTCACAATATAAATGCTTCATTGTATTACACCTTCAAGAAGTATTTGTCATAGTGATGCATTTCATGATGATATATGTTCCAAAGTCGTCTTTCAATTTAATTGACACTACATTAAATGCTCAGTAATTCATTCTTTTACAAAATGGCAAAAAATGGGTAACAGTCGTTCGATCTCATTTTCTGAATTTCTTTTTACTATACTATCGATAACATCTTCATTTGAGTTTATTTGATGTTCAGAAAAATATCGAAATAAATCAATATTACAGTATTTTCAGGTACATGTACATAGTCATTTGCTAAAACATATATTGTCCTCCAGATTTAACAATCTCCTTTGAAGCATGATCATAAGTGTAAAACAGTAAAATAAGGATTTTTTTTACCACACAAATTATATTACTTCAGAAAGCCCAGAGGCCCTTCCTGTGGCAGTTGTAACACCCACGTATGGGTAATGACGTAACTTCGGAAACTTTTCCTCTTGTCATATGTGATAACCTTAATGTCGGCGACATTTATATATGTTGGGATGTAAAACTTATATTTAAAGTTATAACCTTTGTCTACATTATGGTTGTAAAGAATATATTTTTGCTATCTAGATAACAGGGGGAGTAGCTTATTCCTTTACTACGCATTACTTACTTTTCCACAACCCACCATTGCACTGCAAACAGTTTACTGCGGGAATTAAGTATTGAAAGGTGTTTCATTAACTTCAGTGGGATTCAATGATACAAGGATTATTAAGGCTTATTAATCAGAATTGTGGAATTTTCATTTGAAAGAACTGACAATTTACCATCAAAGGAGATTAGGACAATTTATTTTGGAGGAATTTATTTGGATCAAATTTGTTGCCACAAATATTTGATCACATTTTGTGAGGCTTTTATTACAAAGGTTTAGCTGTTAAATTATTTATAACTGAATTTTCTTGTTTTGGTTATATTTGAGAATTTGTGTTACTGTAGATTTGATTTTTTAGGACTTGAATTTGATTGTGATTTATAGTTAAAAGTCAATTTAGTGGCAAATAAATTAAAGTTGATACATTAAATTGTAATTTTGAAAATAGGTACATAAACTTCTGAAAAGAAAACCAATTTTTATTAATAGAATCTGCTAAGAATACCAGAATGGAAGCTCAAGCTGATAATGATAAAAGTGTAAATGAAGTGGAATCTGCTCAAGTAGAGAGTGCCATCAAAGATTCTGCAGAGGTTAAAAAAGCAGATGCCGATGAAATACCTGACAGTGAGCCTGTGACTGCAGATAATGAGGCAAAATCAGATGAAGAAGATGGTAATGATCAGAAACCTAATGATGAAACCGCCAGTGTAGACACAGAGAAAGAAGCTGATGAAGAAAAAGCAGTGGATGATAATTACAATAATAATGAGCAAAGTAATGAAGATATGCCTGAAAGTGTCCCCAGCACTGTTGATAATGAATCTCCAAAAGAAAAACAGAATGAGGAAGAGAAAGAGCAACCTGAAGAAACAGTAGAAGAGGAAGCCAATGTTGTCACAGAATCCTCTGTCACTGAAACTGTTGGAAGTGGTGCTGATAATGCTGGTAGGACTTACACTGCAATGTCTTGCTTGTGCTGTTCAACTTTTTGTAGTTATTGCATCTTGTTATAGTTTGTCTTCATATTCAGATTTTCCATTTCCACATGGTTTGGGTTTTTTCACAATCTACTAACTGTTCTGCTTTTCTAACAAAATCAGATTTCTACTAGTATTTGTTTGTATATATATATGGAACTTCCAAGTTTTACAGCTATATATATGTATTCAGAACTCTTTTCCCACTTCTGAAGTGGTTTTAGTAGTCTTTATCTTTTTCAAATGTTTTGTCCAGGTAATATGTTATTCCATTGGATAGCTTTGCCTCCTCAAAGTATGATAGCTCTTGTCATTTCGCAGTACTTGTCTAGGTCATAAATTGTCCTCTGGTTTACAATTGTGCTGATTAAGCATACTGTGTGATAGTGTGAACTTCACCTGACTTTCAATCTCTCTTAATGTGTTAATTTGCAATTCAATGAAACAATGTGGAGTAAGTATTTCATTATTCACTGGTAGTATGCCTTGTCATGTTGAAATAGGTGACTTTTAAGAGGTCTGGAAGAGGTCATAAAACCATGTATCCCTGAGGCTGTATTTGTTAAGTTATTGGGTGATGGTTCCATTTCAAGCTTCTTTATTTGTATCCTGTGAGGTTTTATCTACAATCTTCAACTTGGCACATCATTCATTCTAAGGTTGTCTGTTGTCAGTTACATTGTGATATTCTGCTGTGTTGAGTATTTGCTGGCAGAATTGTCCTATAACTTGTCCAATATCACTGTGACATTTGTTGATGAAATTGCGCTTTGTTTTGTTGGTAGTATTGAAAGTAGTGAAAAAGTGTTCATTAATTTTACTGTTTTGACTATTCAAACATTTGAATAATGATAATGAATTTGAATGAAGTGGTCAGCCAAGGTCATATGATTACAGTGTGATATGCAGCGATATAACTATGACATGTCTTTGTGCCCCCCTATTAAAATGTGTGGCATTTACACTGTTGGTCCATTCTTCTATTTGTCTCCTTCCGTCCCATTAGTTGGGTTGCACAAGACTCTAAAAATACTGGCATAGGTCCTTGAGTATTAAAACTGTATAGGAATATTACTGAGTGCATGAAGTTGGGGTTTGACGGCATATCGAATCAGTAAGGGCAGAATTATGGTCCTCGATTTAGAAAATAGACCTGTTTAAATTCTTACATTAGTTTATTGGTCAGCACATGAATTTCTGGATCCGGGATTGGGATTAAATCATAAGATCAGAGTTATTGCCCTTGATTTTGTCAATATGGCCCACTATCAAACTTCTCCAGTGTCAGTCAGCAAGACATGTACATTAGACTAGCAATACCTCACATGTATATTCACAGTCCACATGGAGATGCAATAAATAACGTGTCTGGACTGTAATAAGATCGCGTAGATTATGCTGTTTGTTGGTGTGAGGACATCATAAACTATGTCTTGCTCCAAGAGATTTGCTACATAGATTCATACAGTGAAGTGTCAGTGTTCCCAGGTTCCCAGGCTCCTTGTACAGTTACCTGGATTACAATCTTACATGACATTGTCACTGTTGGACGGTACTTGTCCCTGTCCAGTACTGCGCTGTTAATGGTCAATGCATCAAGGGACATGGTCGTTAACATCATTGTCTAAAGGCCATTAAATAACTTTTGGATGACAAATAAAGATTGTTAGTAACCGCTTGCTGCTGACCTCGACAGTTTCTGATTTATTACTATTAGTTTGTTCACTAAGTTTTATAGCCATTTTAAAATCCCTGACAGACTCTTTAATTTTCTGTTTCCCATTTTCTGTTTACTGCAAGTGTGGTCAGCATTTGTTTGTTGATCGTTATGAGTTCTTCAATCATACTTGGCTACCTTTCTCGTACCTTGATGTACATTTGAGGACATGTGTTCAAGCAGATCAATATTGATTGATTGCTGGTAAGGATTGTTTAAGATTAAGCCATAAATTCGTTAAAAAAATACATTTAGCAAGTTTGCTGTCCGCACTTTATTTGCAAATTCGAACAATTGAAAGATTTTTCTGCCATAAAAGTGTACTAAGTGTCACCTTAAATACTACATACTGTGTATCAAATGAAATTTACTTTAAAGCTGAGATATAGCATGCTGGCAAATAAGGTCTTTTGTGTAAGTTTGTATTTTATCTACTTGAAGGGATTTATGGAGAATTTCTCATTTGATGATAGTGCTATTGAATTTCTATACATTTAGGGAAATTAATACCCTCCTGGTTGTGATGTGTCTGACAGGTACATTGTATCAGTGTGCACAGACTGGAGTGTACATCTTGCAGTATGATGGGAAACCTAAATTTAATCAGCCAATATTGTTGCCAAAACCACATAAAATAGAGGGTTATGTCAAATTTCATCCTGTCGTTAATTGTATATCTTCGATAGAGGATAAACATGTAATTGAAGATAATTATTTGATGTCTCCATGTGAAAAAGGAGATGTTGTTTACTATTTTGAAGTATTTTAAGGTGAACATGGAAATCTGATAAACCATCTTGATGGGTGGCAGGGAAATAAGTCTATTTTTATGTGTCCAGATACTTTAATTTCGCTTCCACCCATATATGCACCTTTAAAATGGTACTCTCCTTTCAGGGTTCTCACTCAACTCCTAACTGAGCTTTTGTGACACCCATTTTTTTCCCTAGGACTCCTGTTTTTGGCGAAATTTCTTAGAAATTGCATTTATGGACTGCAACTTTTTCTAAAGCATGGTTATGAACTCCTGTTTTCTAATCCTATTAAGACCCAATGCTGTCCTTTGCTGTATCATATTATCCAACTCTCATGCACCTTAAGCAATCCAGAAAACATGATTTTGGTCTGTTGGTTGCTTAGAATGTCATGTAGGATATAATTCTTTATCTCTGAAATATTGCACATCGGACTGGATCTAAGGTCTGCATTGCAAGGTTGTTATCTAATTGCATTGGCTATGTTTACTAATTATGGTTGTTTGGTGTAAAATTACCTTAATTTTCAAAAAAGCATGTCGCATGTTATGCATACAACTTTCTTATCCAAATTGACGTTACTTTAGATTGTCTGACGTAGTGGATTTGTTTTAATAGGTGACATCAAATCACTTGCCCTTCACCGCTGCTGGTTTGAACCCCACCCGGGATGGGTTTCAGAAAGTTGCTGGTTCTACCCAGGTATCTTCCAGGGTCTTCCGACTCCCTAATAGCTGGAAAAGTAACGACATGCCCCTGTTTGTGCGACTCGCTGGAAGTCTTGGTCACATTACAGAAACCAGAATGTCTGAATGTCGGAAATAAAACAGGCGACACTTCATAGTTTGTTAATAGTTATATGTTAATTTGAATACTGGGGTATGTATTTAAAAGTGTCATTTATACAGACAGGAAACTAACTGCATAACATTATAGTATGGTAGATATCTATACATTAACATGTATCAGGTGTGTATAGGTAGAATTTATGGTTGATAAATAAAGTAATGTGAAAATTATAGCTTTGATTTGATGGTCTTTTCACACGCTTTCTGTATACAAATGTGCTGAGATCATTGTTATGGGGTGTTTTGGACTACGGACTTAATCCAGTTGAAGTGTTGATATTTGTGGTATATAAACATTACCTATGATAGCCTACTATACTTGCTGATTTGAAGTCAGGGATTGGTTAAAATTCCAAATTGTTGAACTAAACACATGCTGTTACCACTGTGTTATATCTCAACACATACCTGAACCACAGCACATACCGGTACCACAGCACATACCTGTACCACAGCACATACTGGTACCACAACACATACCTGTACCACAGCACATACCTGTACCACAGCACATACCTGTACCACAACACATACCTGTACCACAGCACATACCTGTACCACAACACATACCTGTACCACAACACATACCTGTACCACAGCACATACCTGTACCACAGCACATACTGGTACCACAGCACATACCTGTACCACAGCACATACCTGTACCACCTGTACCACAGCACATACCTGTACCACAGCACATAGTCTGAACCACAGCACTTACTGGTACCACAGCACATACCTGTATCACAGCACATACCTGTACCACAGCACATACCTGTACCACAACACATATCTGTACCACAGCACATACCTGTACCACAACACATACTTGTACCACAGCACATACCTGTACCACAGCACATACCTATATCACAGCACATTCCTGTACCACAGCACATAATCTGAACCACAACACATACCTATACCACAGCACATACCTGTACCACAGCACATACCTGTACACATACCTGTACCACAGCACATACCTGTACCACAGCACATACTGGTACCACAGCACATACCTGTACCACAGCACATACCTGTACCACAGCACATACCTGTACCACAGCACATACCTGTACCACAGCACATACCTGTACCACAGCACATACCTGTACCACAACACATACTGGTACCACAGCACATACCTGTACCACAGCACATACCTGTACCACAGCACATACCTGTACCACAGCACATACCTGTACCACAGCACATACATGTACCACAACACATACCTATATCACAGCACATTCCTGTACCACAGCACATAATCTGAACCACAACACATACCTGTACCACAACACATACCTATACCACAGCACATACCTGTACCACAACACATACCTATATCACAGCACATTCCTGTACCACAGCACATAATCTGAACCACAACACATACCTGTACCACAACACATACCTATATCACAGCACATACCTGTACCATAGCACATACCTGTACCATAGCACATACCTGTACCACAGCACATACCTGTACCACAGCACATATCTGTACCATTGCACATTCTGGTACTACAACGTATACTGGTACAGTGACACATACCGGTAGCACAGTGTAGTACTTCAACTCGTACCTAAAACCACAACACATACCGGAACCATGACACATTCTGGTATCTCAGTGTGGTATCTTTATTGTATGGTCTCAACTGTTTTATCTGTTTGGGTTTTTTGGAAGGTTTTGTGTCAAATCCTGTTCTATATTTGTTGATGTGTTGTAAGTTTTCATATTTTTGTATATGGGTTAGGGTTTTGCAATATCCTGCATGGATTTATGGATGCCAGATAAATCTTTCAGACATTTTTTGTTATGACATCTCAGATATATCATCAAGTCATGGATATACATATGAGGCTGTTGTACATACATCTTTACCAACTCTGGTTGATACAATATTTTCATGTCAAATCTCTGAAAATTATTTGGACACATTAAGTGTGATGATATATTCTTACAGTCCCTTATGTACTACTTAAGCCATGTAAGGTGTGTTGGCCTTTAAAAATGTTATTTGTCAGTACTTGGTATTATTTTATGAATTTCTTATGTAGCTGTCATACTGTATAGGAAGATGAAATACTTATTGTGATATAAGAAACTATGGTCAGTGATCTGTTGGTAAAAAAATGAACAAATATGACCTTGTAAGCCACAGTGCTATTTGTTTACCTGTCTAATTACAAAACGTTATTGACTTATCTCATTATTGCCTCCTTATTTTGTTGTAAGTGATCCATCATGACTTGACTTGTCAACATTACTGTATGTATGTATCTAGTGTCAGTGTTTGTCATCCATCTTGCTGCGTTTTATTATGTTTTATTTGACAAGATCTTCCTCTGATTCGTCGCACAACTAAATCCTGTTTTAATATATTTCCTTATTTTTTCCCTACATTTACTGGTACATGTGTGAAATATCTGATTGTGCTGCAAGGTTGCATGCTTGTTACAGTCAACTCTTGTTACACTGACATTCATTACAACAGAATATTCGTTTAATGAATCTGGTGGGAACAAATCTGCACATTCGATCATTGATGAAATTCAGTCTTATGTCATATTCAATAAGGCATGAGAATTTTCTGCCCTTTCGGGGAAATCCCCGGATTTGACGCTTGCAAGGGCCATTTTTGAGACAATTTAAGCCATATCAGATGCTTAAAAGCCAGGAGCTTCAGAGGACCCCTTGTTGAATTTTCAGCTGATTGTGAAATCTTGCATTCTCATGCCTGTTCAATACACTGACATAAATCAAGGGAACAAACATGGTCGTTATAATGAGAGTTGACTGTAGTTAAAAAAATTGTGATGTTCATGATCATTCATTGTTAAATGGTATACATGACTACATCTATATAAGGTTAAGTTCGAAATTGAAGTTCACTACCTACACTGACATCGAGATTCTGACACACTATCTGACAATGACTTAAAATTGTAATATATGACATGTTACTCATTCAAATCTTACTGTCTCACTAATTCCTTTATCCTGGACACTCTACTCGGTATGTCAACAAATTGGTATTTAATTGAACTAAAATACAACCAGCAACTTGTATTTCTTACTTATAGCCTTGTTTACCGTGGAATGTGTATTCATAATAATATTTTATCATCTCTCTATGGGATAAACTTTTAATGTTATTTATCCAGGGTTAAATATTTTCCCACAGCATCTTACCTTGACTATTGTCCACGAAGTCAGCAATATGCATACAAAGTATAGTATTACAATATCACAAGTTGTTTATCAATACAATTTTTCTTCCTGTTTTTTTGGTAAAAAATCTTTATTCAAAACCTGGATAAGTATTTGCAAATTCCTCTGTTTTCTCTCTCGCACGTACACCATTAGTGTGATCCAGGAAGAGAAGTGGTTATATAAACTGAATCTTCACTGTAAAATGTTTATTTTGTGCCCAAAATACACCCATTCATTATAAAATTGGCAATATTATGTTTACATTGCTTAATATGTGTAAATCCGTCTTGTTATCCAATATTTCTGCATTATGAACTTTCTGTAATCCTACCCCTTTTATAGCCTGTAATTGGTTTTCATACAAATTCTATTATGTGGTTAGTTTAAAGTTACTGGATAAAATGTGTTCATACAATTACGTAGTATGTGCCTGGTATTACCTGTTTGATGTTGGTGACAATGTATTAGTCTACTTCAATTTCTCACAAATAAAACTGTATATTCAAGCCTGTATTATGACATTATTTGTGATTGCAAGTTTGTTGTACGTGTATTTTGTTTGAAACTTAAAAATGAAACCTATAGAGTATTGAAAAATGTTGCGATTGTTATAAGGAAGAAATAAAATTAGCAGTAATTGGGAGTTCACATGCTTCAGTGTACTACTGCTCTATATCACTTAGTCATTTAGTCTTTTTCCACCAAATGATATATGTTACATCAGCTTAGCTCTGTTTAACACAATATATTGCCGACAGCAAACATATTGATTGATCTAAATTTGTTTTTTCTTCACACCATATAAATCTGATCTGTTTTGTCTCTGTTGTATTTTATGCCTAACAACACCAGCTTTCTCAATGTGCACAATAAGTTTGATGTCTTTTACAATGTGCCTTTACATCTGATTTACATGCAAGATGACGTTCTGGCCCTAATATAGTGATATACTGTTCTAGGACCGTGTTCGGTAAAATATTGGAACCAAGATCTGTTTCAAGTTTTTTACAAGGCCTACATATCATAAAAGGTTGTTAAGACTATAATGTACATGTGCACCTATATTGAGATTACAAGCATTTTACAGTGCACATTCAGTTTCATTTATATGCTTATCAAAAGAGCACATCTGCCATTTCGTATTTTGAGAATCTTCACTATATTATGACAAAGTGACCAGGAATGATGGACGTGACTTTGACAGGATTACATTGACTTTTTCGATAGTTTTTGATTCCTTGGAATCATAAATGTTCAACCTTACTGCAATCAAATTCAACAGAAAATATGACCAGTAGCATTATTGAAATTATGTGAAATAGTACTGGCAGACTAGCTCTTCTGATCAGTATAGATTTCATCACACAAGAAATGAAAATATTGACATTCCATGCTAGTGAAAACATGTTTCAGAAAGAACATGCAGGTTACTAAGTTCACAGATTAATGATGATATTCATATTTCCTCTCATTCTGTCTTACAGATGATGATCTCCCACCACCTGAACCATATTCTGAACCACCAGCAGACGATCCACCAAGCTATGAAGCACCAGAGGATGAACAAGCTGAAGAAGACACACCTGCTGAACCTGAACCTGAAGATGAGCCAGAAGCTGACAGACCACCATCACCAGATGCCATACCTGCCATACCTGTAGTAACATCACATGATTACCACCCCCGTTTGTGTATCATCAGAAAGTGGCCTGATTTTCAGGGCTATGGTTTCAATCTTCATGCTGAAAAGGAAAAAAAGGGTCAGTATATCGGTCTTGTTGATGCCAACTCTCCAGCTGAAGATGCTGATTTAAGAAAGGGTGATAGAATTATCGAGGTAAATGGTTCGAATATTGAAGATGATACACATCAGCAGGTTATACAGAAGATTAAGGCAGGTGGTGATGTTACAAAAATGCTTGTAGTTGACGACAAGGTTGATGATTACTTCAAAAACAACGGAATCCAAGTTACAGCTGACATGCCTGAAGTTATTACCAATGAAACAAGACAGAAGGAATCTTCAGGTGAGTGATCATCTTGATTTGATTGAAATAGAACTTGAATTACTTTTTAAAGCACCTTCTCAGTTTGCTCAGTCGGTACTCAGTATAGCCCTCAACTGCCCATCTGGACGTTGTAGATTCGAACCCTGGGGGACACACATGTTCTTAGTGACAATAATTATTCAAGTGCTTCAAGTCATGCTTGAATTACACTAATACAAGTCTTTACTTATGTAATGAAACAAAATTAATAGGAATGTAATGCTTGAATACCATTCACTGATTGCCTAAGTGGAGCAAACATGATAAGTATTGTCAAATTATTATCACATTGTGTTGTGAAGTGTGATACTGAGTACATGTACTGAGTCTACTTTTGAAAGGGTGTCTTAAAATGTCACTGATAACATCTCTGAAACTTGATGAACCAACCAGTGTACCTGTCTAGGAAAACACTGTTATGGTATTACCTTTACTGTCCAAAACTTCAGCTTCTTCTTGGGTTTGACCTAAAATCTTGGCGGCCATCTTGAATTTCAGTCACCATGTTGATTTTGAAGTTTGGGTCTCATTAAAAAATTTAGTGTTAAGATATATCAACAATTACCCTTCAGATTGAACTGTTTTGTACATAACACTATGCAGTGATTTTACTTACAGCAAGCTATTAATAATTTCCCTTGAATGGGAATACAAATATTACAACTTGTAAGTTAATGATCAATGATGGTATAGTGGCTGTATATTGGTATCAAAGTATGTCTGGTAGAATAACATGTTTTATGTTAAGGAAATGAGGTTAATTTAATAACATGGACCATGATGGTCTCCTTCAATTTGTTTGTATTATCATTTATATTGGACAAATAGCTCATCAAATCATTTAGGATGGAATATTGATTACTTGTTCATCACTATGGGAACATAGATTTGAACAATGATTACCAGGTCCTTATGGCACCAAGTAGTAGTTACATCCATTCTTTGATGTTCACATGTTACTGAGCCTGAATCTTTACATGAGAATGTTTTTTCAAATTTGATAAACGTAACATGAAAATTGCCATTATTTTGCAACCTCACACATGATGTAGACTTAATTTCCCTGTATTGAAATAATACACTTGCTCAGGTTACTATACTGATGTAGTCTGTAATCCTATCAAGCTTGAAGATGCATATAAAGTACTGTGACAGTTTGCATAACCTTACAATATCATAGGTTTCAAGGTTACGCAATAACACTCTCATACATACAGCCAGTAAAGCAAATGTTAACTGGTCTGTTTTGAAAAAAGCAAAGATGTTTCCATAGCTGTATTATCATTGACATTGTTTTTGAATGTCTGAGAAAATAGTGGTCCCATTCCCAACAAACTTGGACGTAACATGCAGTGTTGATTAAAATATATATGCCCAATATGTCATCACCGTACAAATGGGGTAATTGGGGTCAAGGTCATTGCCATTCAAATTAACTTTTTTGTGCCTATAACATGAGTTACAGGGTTCTACGTCACTGTCACTAAAAGTCTGTTAGTTTTCCTGTCGAAAGCAATGTATACAATGAAATTATTGGCATCAAATTTGAATACATGTAAATGGGTTAAGGGCCCACATCACTTGTTAATTAGATTAGAATATTAGTTGTCCTGAAATATCTTCATTTGAAATGAAGTTATTTTGGTCAAACATTGTACATAACTACATTACATTGGCACAAAGGTTGCAATTGAGTTTGAGGTCAGTGGGTTCAAGGTCACTGTTGCGTACAATACAATATAATTATTTACAGGGGTAAATGCTCAATAGCTTCAGCTAACCTTTGGTTATAGTGAAGTTAGGTATTTATTATTACATTTTGTATAGTCTGGATTTCTTGTTATGATAAACAGACGAGTATCTGTGTCCATCTGTGGTGATCTTGTTGAAAATCATTTCACAAAAGTATTTTTCATGTTGCATATTTGCAGTGTTTCTATAATCTCTTCAACCTCTTTATGTAATTTCATAAACATAGGAATATTAAGTCTTCAAGTCACAAGATAGCAGAATGAGTCGATGAAATAAACACAATTTGCATACCAAGTGCCTTAAATTGATAGGCTTTGTTATACATCCTCAATATGTTTACTTAATTGTATACTGTAAGGAAACTGATTGCAGTGGAAGACGTCTTCATGTCTGCATTTATTTCTGTTTGATTGTGTTTTATAAACGGGGAGCCTGATGCAGACACCTGAGTCCCTGACTCCCTTTTCTTTCTAGGGACTCCCATTTTCCACTTACTTTGCATCCCTGGGATCCCTAAAATAGACCTTGGTCAAGTATAAACTGCATATCTGGGACCCTGCAAATTTACTAAGGACCCCCCAATTTGTCAAACCCCTAGCTAAAAAACCTAGGGAAAGCCCTGGGGATCTGACTCTGAGAGCAGATTGTTTTATTTGTCACAAACATTACCAGAAGTGGGCCATTGAATAGTTTATAATATAACTATTCAATATATATATATAAATCTTTCTGCAGAAATAATCTACCTTTGGAAGCATCAGACCTTGGGTAAATTATTCATATTCTGATGTCACGTAACACTCAATTTTATCTTCAAAACAAGCCCTAATTGGGATCCATAAGCTATATTGTGTTGTTTTTGAAGAATTTTAAGTATAACATAATGTATGTACTCAATTTGAGTGGTGATATACGTATGTATATGTTTTAAGTTAAATTATTATAGTAAGAGTACATGTATGTGCAATGTATATTAATGAGACTGAACTAAATAAATAACTATATATTTGACCATTGATGTGATAGGACAAGTTGGTTGTGGGGAGCATTGACATAAACAAAGCTAGGATGTTGTTATGATTGGTCCCTGTTTTCCTTACTTTATGTTGTCTTCCTTGTTCACTGTCTGCTTTGTTTTCATAATGTCTTCTCTTTCATTTGTGATGTAAAAAGGAGAAATAGGCAATTAAGACCGTGGTCAGCGCACATAATGTGTCATAATTATGTATCAAGAGTGTTTTATGATAGGTTTGAGATGTGTTGAATGCAGATGATTGATTCTTGCAATTGTTAATTAATAGTTAATTTCCATTATTTGTGATTGTGGTACAAGGATATGTACTCCTACAAGTCTTAGTTGGTTACATTGGGGAAATTTACAAAATTATAAAAATGATTAAAAGATTGAGACGCTTATATAGGCACATTAAGCGTAAGTATTTGTCATTCTGTAACACATGTAGGTGTAAATACTGTCAATGAAGCAACATTGTAATGTGCATTAATTTAAAACATTCTTATTTCAAATGCTCTCATTTTGAAACCTCTCAACTTTGCTATATGGATTGCAAATATGTCTTTGATGATACAGAAAAGGTATGCTGTGTGTGAAAGGTTAGAGGATGCTTTAAAGCTCTGGTTTTCTGTCACTTCCCAGTGGAATTGTTAACAGACAGAGATAATGCAGCCACAGGGTATATGTCTTTGTACTTCAAGGGATGAAAACAAAACAGTCTATCCGTCAATTAATGAAGACCAGACAGCTTTGTTTCTCTGTCATCTGTTGGTATGTAAATGAATCTTGTGTTGCTAATATGCCGTGTTATATTTCAGCGACGACTTTCATTCCAAGACAATGTCATGTGATCAAGAGACCAGATTTCTCTGGTTACGGATTTAATCTACATGCAGAGAAAGAGCGGGGCGGACAATACATTGGTCAAATAGACGACAATTCACCTGCACAGGAAGCTGGACTGAAACAACATGATAGAATTATCGAAGTAAATGGTGCAAATATTGAAAATGAAACGCATCAGCAAGTTATTGCAAGAGTAAAAAGTGGCGGCGAGGAAACAAAATTGTTGGTAGTTGACCGAGAAGCCGACAATTACTTCAAGAGTCGTGGTACTACTGTTACATCATCAATGCCCGAAGTAAAATTTATACAATCAACACGTCCATCACCACGCACAAGTAAGTCATGTTCTGCACTGTTCCATAGTACTAAAATTGTGTCCGATATATTGTGTATGATATTTTTGTTCCTGTAACTGTCCTTTTACTGTCCTGCAATGTGACAGTATGCTACATTGACACAATTTGGTAATACCTAAATGGTGGTAATCTGTCTCATGTTGTTACAAAGAAGGTCATGTATTGAAATTGTACTCTCAGGTAAGCCAGGCACTGTCAGACTCAAGCCAGGTAGTCATTGAGGCACTCGAGATAACTTAAATTATAAATTTATATGTATGCTTGTGATTTATTATAAATAGGTTGGAGAGGTTATTTTTGGCTGGAATTTATGACTGGATGATATACGAATATGAAAGTTTATATTTACGAGTGAAATATGTAAATGAGTTGGGTATGAAGTCATTTACTGAGGTAGTGAAGCACGTTGGTAATTTCACTCCTAATTTCAGAAAGCTATAAAATGGTGACGCATAAACAAACTTTCCATATGATTGTACAAATTTCCATAAAATACATGCAACTTTTATAGGAATAAGCATGATTATTCAGACAATTATAAGCTCTGGGTGTGATACTTTGGTGTATAATATGGTCAAGACTGACCAAGATTCATGTTGATATAAGCACAGTACTGGACAACTGTTTGTTTTGTGTTTAGACAACCAAACTTCCTTATAGGCTGAACTGCCAATTTTGTGAAAACCAAACTGATTGCAAGACATTTTTCACAGTCTGACCCCACAGGCAAAGTGGGTGTGGCTGTATAAGGTCTGTGTATGTTAGCCAGATAATTACAGTGTCATTTTTGTGTATGATTTAATGTTTGTGTAAACAGACTGACCTTTAGACTGAAATATAGATTGTTCAGTCAGCCTTGTGTTGATAAAGCTGAGAGCAATGGAGATAATGCAAGTTAAAATCACCAAATTTAACATCAAAATTGTTGATAAAATCTCCTAATGTCTGTAAGGGTAAAAAGATCGGTTAATATTGTATTGTAATAAATCTACCTGTGTTAAGTTAACTAGTGAAAGTAGATCGGATATCTCAGTATTGATCCAGATATACGTATATTGGGTCATATCTGCATGACAATTTTCACACCTCATGCAAATGAATTTTTTTTCGAATAAGTGCATTGAATATTATTAAACCTATAATATGCCAGGTACCCAGTGTATTAACATACTTACACTTCTATTCTCATTGTGAGGCTTCAAACATATATAAGTATGTCAGTTTTCTGGTATTCTACAAACCCTATATATTTTACCCTCAACTGAACTTTTTAATGCTAAAAATATATTCAGTTATGGTGACCTCTTCACTATCTATCTTTCAATTATACAGGGAAAGATTCTCTAACTAGGACATCCTGTTACATATTACTCTTACGGTCATACTAGTATTAGCTACTAATACGCTGCAAAAAGAAATGCCAACTTGGACCCCTGTTTGAGTCGGGGCCATTTTCCGGGGTAGGTAGGGTTAATTGCCAAACAAACAAGTTTTTAATTACGGCCCCTACTGACCCAAATATTTTACAGCATACAGGAAACATATGTATTTTGTCTGGGCCGGATTCATAAATGTGTTGCTGGGGTTTAATTTCGTACCCAAAATGTTTTCTTGTTCTGAATTTACAGAATATTTCTCATCTATATTTACAAATGCAGATTTAATGCAGATTAAACTTTTAATTAATGTGAGGTTAGGTCATTGTTATTCTGATACGCACATTCTGTTTATTGATGCCACAAAACTCATTTCCCAAGTTTAATTGATTTCTTCCCTATCTGTGGTTAATTCCTGATTGGTTTCCTTCCATGAATAACTCTGAAAGAATGTTAACATGTTCATTTTAAGGACAAGCTTACATTTGTATAAATCTTTAAGATCTGTTTTCATACAACAGTGGATTGGCTGGCGTAAGCAAGAAGGATACAGTAAATCTTTCACCCAAACAGTTTGGAGTTAGAAGACAAATGATTTGTTCAGGGGTATACAAGACAGTTGTAAAGGCTTCTCTAGTTTTTTCTGGTCCCCTAACCCTAACCCTAACCCCCAGGAAAAGTCCACTTGAAATCACATCAAATTCGCAGTTGCCTCTCCCAGGCTATTCTTCTCAATTAGATGATCTTTATATACCTGTAGAAAGGTCTGAGAAAACCAGAAAAATGAAGTTTCGAACCACAATGTTAAAACATTTGAAAGTACTAAATTTCAATAATTTGATACAATCATGGTGCCTGTGAAAAGAGTCCCAATTGATCAAAGGACCTTCTACCCCTGGTAATTGTGCGAAAACATCTGCTATATCCTCCCTTGTCATAAATATTCAGGTTTCAAGTTTCATTCTTTGACAACAAGTTAGGTTTGGGTATTGAACCTAGGACCTGTGGTATGGTGACTGGCTGCCATTGAACTGGTCCTAATCATACAAGGCATTTTAAACACCCTCCATCACATAACAATGTCATTTCTCTGCTATTGGCTTCATCAGTTCAGTTATAGTATTGTTCAACTCTACAACTATCATTTTGGGATTAGTTATATAAGATTATGTCCAAGTGATGGAACAATTTATAGCTCTACTGGCCAAAGGCCAGAGATTTATCTGTCATGTGTACATGTGTACATGCATGTGTCAGCCTGTTTACTTCATTCAAATGACATCTTCTCTGAAACTGCAAGGCCAAATTTGATGAAACCTGACCCTTTCTTGAAATTGTTCAAATGGTTCCGCTTGACTGCATAATATTGTGCCAGAGCTTAAAATAGAAAAACCTTTAAACGACTTCTTCACTTGAACTGATGATCAGATTTGCATCAAACTTTCTCTGTTGCATCCTTGCATGAACCTTTCTGACATCCATATGCACAATATAGCCAGTAGAGCATTAGACCCTCTTGGGCCTCTTGTTATGGTTTGTCGTAGTGGTATGTCGTAGGTGATAAGTCTGTCCTTATCTGTTATTTTTTTAAGTGTGTAAATGTCTGTCAGTATTGATTGATTCATTGATGTACATTATTCATACAGTGTTTATATCTAGACAATAATATGGTAGATGGTATGTTTGTATCAAGATCTCTCACTTGGCTTGATTGTGATATTGGGGTCAAATTCATGTATCATCCTGAGTGCATGGTGCAAAATCATTGTATCTGTTTCTTTACCAGAGCTAGGATATAGTAGTCTTACATCAAACTCTCAAATTCTTTACTTACTGATTTATTGAAGCCCTGATAAGAATTTTGAAGTTTTTGTCGATAATATGTTGACTGTGTAATTATTTGGGTAAATTGTATGTTGCTGTGCAAATTATGACAAATAACGTTTTTCTTTGATATCTGTTTAGTCAGACTGTTGATGAAATCATTGAAAAATGAAAAAATGAACTCAACGTTATTACATTTTACATATATGTATGAGATAGAATGATTGTAACAATACATTGAGTATCATCTGCAATATAGCCCCAACAACTTTTATCAATACCAGTATAAAGTTATATTCATTTTTCTAACTTTCATGGGATTTTGTCTATATATATACAAGACACAAAATATTAGGTATCACTTATTAAAATCAAAATTAAGCCCTGATCATTTTAATATTCCTCCTGAAACATATTTTTTTCCATAAAAAAGTTTAAATTTAGCATTTTTGGTATAAGTCTATATATAGACTATATGGTATGTTGAACATGAAGCAACTTGTAAATTCTTTCATTATCAGGAACATATACGTGTCATATTGCTAATGTTATGTTTTTATTGACTAAAATTTGCTGATAATGATGATGTTTTTGTCATTTAGGAACTCAGCATGCATTCTATTCACTGCTTACTGTTCATACTTTGATTTAATGCAAAAAAGTATGTGAAGTTTATGTGTCGTCTAACATGCTAAAAACCATTATCAAATTACCTTTCGTCTTACATTTAAATGCTGACAATGCATAATATGGTAATATAGATGTCCTGTCTGCGGTGTAGTATGCTTTGTCTGAAAGGAACAAGATGGTATTACTGGGTCATGACGTACCAACTGTGTAATTGTATATGTATCATTTTTCAAATTTACGTTCTTTACTTCCATTTCCTGTACATCATTTATCCCATCTTTGTGGTTTAAAAATTTAGGAATTGTCATGCAATCAGCTTATATCTATCTCAACTTTGACCAAATTTTTGTCATTCATTGCTAATCAGTTGTTCTTTGGATTGAACTCCAGGTGTGGCGTCCATTTTGACTAGGTAATACATTCAATGTCGTTTGTCCAGGTCTGATTCATGTGGAGAAATTGTAAATCAAAGCTTTAGGGAAGAACAGGTTATTTAACTGGTTGGCAACCCAGGAACACTGGTTATGTTAACTGACTTCCCTACAGATTTCTCAAAAACTGCTCAAAATGGGGACTGCAACACAATTAATTGTCTTGATTATATCAAAACTTTTTATTTTTTATCAGACCCTAATTCTGTCCTCCTAATTATCATGGTGATGTCAGGTGTTCCATGAAAGATGAGTTTTCATCCTAAATAGGGTTTGTTTTCTAGGATACAAATAAGGTGTGTTTAGTGAATGTTGTGGTTTTTCTATGTTTAGCTGGAACCTAATGCTTCTTGTCAACATAGTTATCTGACATCCTGAAGAAAAATCCTGTTAGCTTGACTTCACTATTTGCATACACTGGTTTGTTTCCCTGTGTGTTGTAGCTTGCTAGCTATTCAGGAAGAAAATAACTTGAATGAACTTACTGGCTAAAGTTCACATGAACTTGTGACAATTAATTTCATAAAATTTTCTTTAGGCTTATACTCGGTATTTCATGTTTCATAAGCTTCAAAATAAGTTTAGTCAGAAAAATTAGCCTAATTTCTGTTTCTCCAGTCGACCCCAATATTTTACCCACCACAATATTTTCATGGCCACAAAGTTTGAAAGTCTGATATAGCAATCTCACAGGGATTTCCCTGACACAGATATCTTGAGTCCCTGACTACCTTTTCTTTCTAGGGACTCCCATTTTCCACTTACTGTGCATCCCTGGGACCCCTAAAATAAATTTTGTTAAGAATAAACTGCATATCTTAGCCCCTACAAAATTACTAAGGACGCCCAATTTGTCAAACACAAGGATCCAAGGACCTCTAGCTGAAAAATCCTACAGAAAACTCTGAATCTCTGTCATTATGATAAATACATGAAACAATGCTTTCCTTCTAACCCAACTTTGAGTCAGACTGTTACAGGAACCAGACATTATGTCAGACTGTTACAGGAACCAGACATTATGTCAGACTGTTACAGGAACCAGACATTATGTCAGAATGTTACAGGAACCAGACATTATGTCAGACTGTTACAGGAACCAGACATTATGTCAGACTGTTACAGGAACCAGACATTATGTCAGACTGTTACAGGAACCAGACGTTATGTCAGACTGTTACAGGAACCAGACATTATGTCAGAATGTTACAGGAACCAGACATTATGTCAGACTGTATGTCAGACTGTTACAGGAACCAGACATTATGTCAGACTGTTACAGGAACCAGACATTATGTCAGACTGTTACAGGAACCAGACGTTATGTCAGACTGTTACAGGAACCAGACATTATGTCAGAATGTTACAGGAACCAGACATTATGTCAGACTGTATGTCAGACTGTTACAGGAACCAGACATTATGTCAGACTGTTACAGGAACCAGACATTATGTCAGACTGTTACAGGAACCAGACGTTATGTCAGACTGTTACAGGAACCAGACATTATGTCAGAATGTTACAGGAACCAGACATTATGTCAGACTGTTACATGAACCAGACATTATGTCAGACTGTTACAGGAACCAGACATTATGTCAGACTGTTACAGGAACCAGACATTATGTCAGACTGTTACAGGAACCAGACATTATGTCAGACTGTTACAGGAACCAGACATTATGTCAGACTGTTACAGGAACCAGACATTATGTCAGACTGTTACAGGAACCAGACATTATGTCAGACTGTTACAGGAACCAGACATTATGTCAGACTGTTACAGGAACCAGACATTATGTCAGACTGTTACAGGAACCAGACATTATGTCAGACTGTTACAGGAACCAGACATGTTTGGCTTCGTGCCACTTCCTGCATCAGACATGATGGTCAAACAAAATGATGAATTCTTATACTGTACTATTGTTTCATACCAGTAGCCAATTGTATCTAATAGGCTAACTTTAACCTGAGGTTACCTGTAATTTCAATCAATTTGATTGGCTCATTACTTGGTCAAACCACATTTCAACCAATCAAATCGAGTTTTGGTTATCTTTTGACCAAACCACATTGTTATCCAGTTTTATACAATTGGCTGCTGACATTTAGAATATAGTGATTTATATCCTATGTTAGTTTTTAAATCTCGGCCAGTCAGGAAAGTCTATATTTGGTCTCTAATTGAGTAGAATTTATATAACATTTCCTTATAAAGTTGAAATACATGTTCTCCCTAGACATCATAATTACTAAGATGGTTGGACCTGCTTCTGATGAATGCTTTTTGCTGACAAAACTATCAGAACTGGATATCGCCTTTCTTGATATAAAGCTTTCTTCTTCTTGTAGGTAACTTGACATTGCCCACATTAGATAAAACTTGTTCTTTGTCATTTGCCAGTGTTTCAGCTGTAACTAAGTGATTCAATCATTTATAGATGGAACTTGCTCAATATAACCAAGTTTTACAGTTCGGTGACGTGCAAAGGCAATTAAATGTTGATAATAAACAAAACAAAGGACTTAAGATGCTGTGGTTTTTGTTTGTTTTTGTGCAATGTTGACCCGAGTGAGTGACAGTTAGTGACAAAACTAACACCCACGCTGTGTTTTATAGTGTTACCATGGCAACTTTGTTGTTTCGTTGTATTTTTTTCTTGTCAGCATAAATCCCCCCCCCCCTGCAACATTTCTTTAGAAATACAAAAAAAATTGCTAACAAACATTCACCATATCGGTGATTCAGCATAATACAAATCTTATCACTACACATATTTGAGATGTATGTGTCAGATATAATGACAAATCTATGGGATGGTGTACCCATTGTATATTAAACCGTATTTGTCCATTGATTGTTTTTCGGGTGTTGTCTTAAATGTTAACCAGTCATCAATAAACTTGGTTATTATATTGTTTGTTTCGCAATACTTCTGTGGTTTATGAACGAGACATAAATAAATTGTTTAATTCCACAGCATAGCTTGAAATGAAGTAATTATACTTGGGCACAACTTTCTCTGACAATCGTGAATTATGTCTTTATTATGTGTTATTTTGACTATAAAAGTGTTTAATAATCATAGTGTCATCCCTATTTTAAGGGCCAGCCATTTCTGACTTATGAGACATCTACTTTCTGAGCACATCTACTTCCCGATTCCTATCCTTAAATGCCAGGCACCAGGCAGGTAGGCACATGGTAACCAATATTTAACTAGCTGGCAACTCGCCAACCGGCCAATATCAGAACAGACCCCTACCAGGATTCGAACCTTCAACCTCCCGCTCCCATGGTGGATGCCTCAACCACTTGGCCACGGGATAGTATATATATGTATTGAAAGTTGTTTCTTGTCTATTGACTTATACGAAGTATATCAGATAAATGGTTTTGGTGGTGTCGTTTGTCATTGTGGTCATTGTGGTCAGAGATGACGTCTTGTATTGTGTCAGTGTGATTGCCTAAAATGTTCATATTTTGATGCTGTAATTTAATGGCAGTGGCTTCTTGAAATTGTAACAGTGGTATATAATTGTTACATTTTATCCCATCTAATAGGAACATTTAAGAAACGTTAAGTTTAACACCTGTACTGGCCCAGACATGGTGTGGTCTGATATCTATAAACAAATTTGTCATTGAGGGCTTGGTGTATATGTCAAGAGTTTATAACTGTGAGATTATCGCTTTGATGAATTATAATGCATTAATGTGTCTATATATTTAGATTACATGTACTTGCTGTGTCCAATTTCAGCTCACCTGAGCTTGAAGCTATTATTTGAAGATTTTCTGAACATCACAGTTAAAATACAAATATTTGGTACTTGGGTGACCATTGTCCAAAGATGGTTGCTAAAAAAAGAAACATAAAAATAACTCTGCTGAAGTAACATAGATGATACACTTGGGTCCTGTGGTGATCTTTTTAAATGATTTGCAAAAACAAATGTGCAGCCTCCAGGAGTGAGACAATATTTCCTGTCCAAAGTCCTGTGAGAACTTTTGCGAAAATAAAATGTTAGAACTGTTGGAATTGTTTCCTTAACATCCATTTCCAGTTTGGAATGAGTTTGCAAGTCTGAGACTATTTGGGGACAACATTTACTGCACTGAATCAGTTAAATAGTGTAAAAATCTGGCAAAATTGTAAAAGAAGTCTAGTAGACTTCCATGTTTAATCCTGACAAAGCTTTGTCAGTGTTTTTCTGTATTTTTCATCTGGCTTGCAGAAGGTCAGTGGTTCTTCCCAGGTAATAATAATGCTAGACAGGTGATCTTGGGTCTTCCTCCATCCTTATGGCTGGAAAAGTCACTATACATGTCTAACCCTTAGCTGTAGTATGACTGTATGAGCCCCATTACAGTGTTCAGCAGGTACATAGGTGATCAATATGGGGCTACCCTGACTCTCTTGTCTATGTTACATTCTCTGTTCACTATTTGTACAGGATCTATATTAGTGTGGGCTTATCTTACCTCAATAAACTTATGTCAATATTGGTAAATGAAACATATTTTATTTGTCTCTTTATTTATGATTTGTGTGTACATTGATTTGAAATATTTGTTGTTCTGCACCTTAGGTGACATAACCAGCCCTGCCTGAGCGGAAAGTCTAATTCTGTTTAATTAACGCCTATGTGCTTTAACAGCGTTCAGGTGATGAATTGTTGGTTAATTTGTTTAATGGACATCCACATAATGAACATAACTTCTCTGCTTAGATGTTACAGAATTTTTCAAGCCATTTGATGCTGTTTTTCCACCTTAATGTTAGAAAAAAGCTGTAATGATGTCTGGTTCTCACAAATAAATGTCTGGACATCTTGATATGTCACATGGTAGGTCATAGAAAGGTGCTGTATAGAAATTAATGTCTTGGTGCCTACATTATAAATCTGTAACCTATTGTACTGCAGTTAAAAAAACATATGTTGCGTGGTATGCTTCTTATATGTATGACGTTACACATGGTATTTTATATAAATACTTGGCAGTGGTACTGTGGTGGCAAGGCTTCTCTAGCAGTACGACAGTGTCCCATTCCCAATGCAATATATTTGGTGTATTTTTCCTTTTCTCATGAAAATTGAAACAGAATGAAAAATGCAAATTAACTGGCAGAAATATCCTGATCATTGTTTACACATAATTGATTGTGTAACCTTACTTTATAGAATATCTGCAATTTGTTATAAGTGACAGTATAACTAGAAATAAGAACTGGTAATTCATAAACTTCAGTTTGCTGTTTAATACTACTTGTTGATACATTTTTCCTGCTATTACAATTCATCATGTAAAACATCACTCTTTGACCTGGGACCCTTTTCCCAAAAGCCTTAGACAAACTCTTTTGAGGATAAGGTATCAGATACATGGTCAGTGGGTTATGGGTTCAAACCTGCAAAGGTCAGGACCACACTGTCTCATAAACACTGGTATTGGTTTTTTCTATGAAGTGGAACTGAGAGTGGTTCTAATGAGCATGAGCATTTATTTTTCGTTTTTATTGACACATCGACCCTTATTCTTGCCATTTTTCAAAAAAAGAGAAAATAAATGAAAAATAAAAATGAAGTATAAAAAAATCAAAGTGCAGTACCATGTTCCAGGACCATTCAGGCTTATATAATTGCTATGATAATGGCTTTTATACTTCCATGTGAGCGCCTTGCGGTGTCCGAGGCTTTGCTTTGTTGTAACAGCAAATTGCTGATTTGATGGTTTAGTTTGATAGTTACCATGGAAAAGGGCAAGCAACCCATAATAGGGAAACAAATTCATCAAAGAAGTGGGGATGATATTCATGCAAAATTTTAATGTACTAGAGGAATTCGTAGAATTATCCATTGGCACTCTACTTTGTCATCCAAATTTTCTCCTTCTACCTTTAATGTTTTGAAAAAAAGATTCAGTAAAACAAATAATAACAAAGAATTGTCCTAATTCCTTCATCACCATGTATATTTGATAAATTGGTATAAAACATAAATATAAATAAATTATATGTAGGGTTTAAGCTTCTGTCAGTCATGACTGGGTGTTTCTATGATTTTGTTGCTTATTTCTGGACATAGAGCCTACTAGTTTCTATGAAAACCATGGTCGGACATTCCAATATCAAGATAAGTAAGCACAGCATCTGAGTACATGTGACATTACAAGGGAGGTCTAACATGACTTTATATAAGCTCTTGTTTTTCTTCATCAGCTACATGTTTATATGCAAGATCATGATTTACAAACATACATAGCCAAACTTTATACATAACGTTGTGTTGGGGAATTCCTCGCAGCTAAGTTACATCATAATGCAGTCGCCTGCAAATGTTTTATTATTGTTTTCATGTGAGGTTTTTCTCATATTATATGGTAATAAATGAGCCTAGTACAATGTGTTACAGGTATGCTAACAGTATATGTGTACAGTACATATGACCCTCTTTCCGCTTGTTTGCTTTCATGCGGTTTAATGGTAGCTGTCTCATTTGTTTCATTTGTTTTATTATTGTCGATGTAAAAATTGTAAGATTTCCATGAAACACTTTATGGCATCCTGTTGAATATTTAATGCGTATTAACGCATTATTTGATATACCGGTAATTACAAGAATGGAATTTTGCTAACCTAGCTGCTTCAGTTATTAGTTAATTGAAATTCTCATATTTTAATTAAAAATTTTCTCTAGGCGATTATGAAATTAATATTTGAATTCTGTTCTCTGTTTGAGGCTTTACTTAGACTTAGAATCCTGTCCTGGGAATGTTCTATAATTGATAATGAAGGAATAGAGGAGCCAGATGGTGGCCGCTATCTTAGTGTCCAACATTATGTGACAACAATTATAAATTCATTAAATTGAGATTGAAGTATCTCATTTCTAACACATCAAAGTAATTGGAATGGAGACCCTGAATCGAACAACCACCTGTCGCTGCTCTTGTTGACTACCTTGATATTTTACTTTTGTCCAATAATCCACCTGCCTGAACACTACATGGCTTATTGTACGTCTCCGAACCATGTTTCTCTACTGTAACGCACCATATTGTGTGTGACAGTTTCATTTTGTAGTCTGACTTAAGTTCAGCTCTTTTTATTGATTTTCCTATGAAATGCTTTTCTTGCCCTTTTAAGCAGCTTACTGCCAGTTTCATCCCTGGCAACATTTTCTTCTATCGGGTCTGCAACCCGTGTCTGTTGATGGATGGATGTTGACTAACTTAGGCAAAGTATAGTCTTATATTGCCGCCTGAAATCAGGATTTTTTCCGTAAAGTCTAGACCAATATTGGGTTCTGGGAATATCGTGGAATAGTGAATGTGTTACACTTGTCCTGGGAAATCTGTACTTTCTGGAATACTGTGCTGTAATGTACAGCTCTTGTTGTGTCCTGATCTAGAGACTACTCGCTGTTTGATTTCGTTGTCGTGAAATTGATTCTGTTCTTAATTGTTGAAAATGGCTTGTCAGCAAACTACTGGTAAGTGTGAATTTGTTGTTTGTTACTTGATGCATGTTGTTGCATGTTGCATTGTGATTAAAATATAAGACAGGCCAGTCAACATTGGTAAAATTTATGCTTCTTGTTCCTTAGTATGAATATAATAAAAAATGTGTTTTTATATTGGAAAAGTTGTGAATTTGAGCATATTGAGCTGTGGTTGTTGGTGTGGTAAATTTATGGTGATCAATAGTGATGGATATTATCTAACACAAGGATGTGGTTTGAACATGATATTGTTAAATCCTAGTGGGGGTTTCTCTGTTCTATTCAATAACAATGACTGGTTGTTCATTATGACCACATCGGTCTTATGTGATTAAATTTATGAATATAATATATTGGTTGAATTGGGTTTTCTCTGTCAGTCAACTTTTTAATCACAATTTAAAGTACATAGCTAGTTATTGTAAGAATCCTGAATGGCTAAAGAAAAAGCGCGTCATGGGATAAAAACAAAATTAGTGTTTCTGCATATGATCAAAAAAAGAAAAATAGACTTGTTTCACCCCCCTGACATGCTTTATGTAGCACAATCTCTCAGCTTCACCATTGTTTGTGGAAAAAACAGGTTGATATTTGGGAGATGGCAGGACATATCCAAATTGCAATATGTGATCTAACTACAGTTGCAAACCATGCTACACACCAGAAAATTAACTTACAAAAAAAACTTTATCCCTCATGGATTCAAAAACAAAGCCTGAGACTGGATCGTCCAATGCATGCAGACTTCACAAACTTTGCAGAGCCATCTGACATGTCAGACAAATTTCAAACTGATACTGTAATGTTTTTGTAGGGTCCCTATGGACCAAACATCTGGCAAGTTAACTAGCTACCACACATTCAAAGCCCGTAAATGGCAGACAATTTCTTTAGGTTACACAATAATTGTAAGTTTATATCCAGCAATATGTGAAACAAATTTGGAAGCCTGTGCCTTCCAGAAATGGTTTAAAAATGAAGCTGGGTACTGAATTCTTTGAGCTACAGTTTTGTATTATTGTCAGTGGATGTGAAAATGTGGACCTGTTTGTAAATATTCTCCACATTAAAACATAGATAAGACATGATTGTGAATTTAAACTGAAATTTTATTACATTAACTCATCATATAAATTGTTTGATGTAGATTTAGAAGCGGTTCTTGATGGAGATATTTGTTGACACTCTGTTTCATCTTCTTGTTTTCTAACAAAATTTATTTGTTTGTAAAATGTCTGGCTATAATTTAAAGAGCATTAAAAATGTTTTATAAAAATGTTACAACAAATATATAATAGTCGATCTGAGCCTATTGTGCACTATATGTGTGTATGAAAATCAGACATCTATGGATACCCTATCATTACCCATACGGCTTTTAATAGTGGTGCTTGCTTCAAATAGAAATTAAATTCTATGCAAAGAAGTGTTTAGCACAGGATGGCCACAAACCCAGGTTTTACTGTAAAATGTGGCCTGCATAACTTGCTTTGTATTTGTTATGAATTGTCCCATTATGTTGATATTGTTTTAAAAACTTGGCATGAAACAATTGAAAAAATTAAAATATTAGAATGTTTTTTATGAGACATTGCTGCCATTTAGATCTTACCACAGTGTGTATATTTTGTTATGCTTTGTTCTACGGAGTCGAGGCTCAAGCGGTATCAAGAGTGCATCAGGTCTTGGAAGCCATAGGATTCGATCCAGGCCATGACATACCAAAGAATGGTACCAGTAATTCTCTTGCCTGCACTGGTTAATTAATGGCTAGTAATAGGACTGGACGACTCGATGTCGGGTGAATGTCACTGGGTTTGCTATTGTGTGTCTACTGCAAGTACACTTTATATGACTGAAAAATTGTTGGCCGGACATAAAACCAAGAACACGCCTAGCTATGTTCTTTGTTAACCAATATTCCAGGAATCCTCATCTATTCCCAAATTTAAGTTGTAGTATGTTCTAAAAATATTGATTTATGTTCTTTCAGGTGCTGTAACCAATGGTGACAGTTCTCCAGCACCTGTCTCTCAGCCCACCAGAGTGGTAAGTACTTGATTATATCTTACAAATTAGGACATAAGAAACGCCCTCCCATGTGGTTGCTTATAGATGGTAACTGCCATTGTGCTGCTTCTAGGCTTATAACAGAATACACTGTTCACTGTAGATTCCTGGTTTAGTGTCTAATCACTTACAGGAATAGTAGGGATGGTTTGCTAGGTTGGGCTTGGTATAAACTATGTTCACTTGTAATTAGTTTTTTTACCAAAATTAGCAAAATGCTACCAATTATTATCTTGTTAGCTAGGAATTTGGTAATTAACTTGATCGCTGCCAGTGCTTAGGGTCTAATTAAGCTATAATATGCCTATGGCTTTCAGTTGTGATTTGCTATGTCTGAGAGAATCATAGTTTTATTACATCGACTTAATGAATAAGTTTCAGACACTGATAATCTGAGTATATATGACTCATTGACTACAATTTCTGTTGAATTGTAACATTTGGGCCGAAAAAATCTTGTTTAAAAATTCAATTTCGTGAAGGATTTCGTCTAAAGATTTATTCTTATCTATAAAAATACAATTTGCCCATCGAAGACTTCTTAAATATGGTTTGAAAGGATTACATATTTTGTCCTTGGTCTTGACTGTGAATGAAAGAATTCGGTTAATTCAAATTTCAGTATCACGTGACTAATACTTGCAAGTTTTTCATACACAGTCTTCTCATATTACCTTCCTGTTTAACGTGAATATTCGAAAAAAAAATTATTCGTTTACAAACAAGTTCATATTTAGAGTAAAATCTTCAAAAGGTTACTTGGTAGGACTCTTGAATTACAGGTTTATTGTGTTATAAAATCATTGTAAACCAAACTTGCCCTCCTTTTCTGAAGAGTCGCAGCTAGGATTTTATTCGTAAAAGCAAATATCTATAGTGAATGGCATTAAAACAGTCTTTTAATCCGAGTTAATATTTCTTTCACCAGCTGTTAAAAACTTTCCTTCAATAAAACCATTTTGAAACACTCCGAGGAATTAATTGACAATTTTAATGGGAGTATATGAACTCATTGAAGCAAGTTTAAAAATGTGAACAATTGGCAGTATTCAAGTGCTGCATTTTTAGGAGGAAAACGATTTATACAGTGCATGTCTGATGCTTTCCTCAATGAGTTTGTTTTGAAATCTAAGCCATGCTAATACATGTAGCTCACATGAGGCTCAAACTAAGTTTTAAGTTGTAAGGTTCAAGTGACATTTTTGTATGGATTTTCACCAAACTTGGTCTGTAGCAGCCTGTCTTGGCGTCTCCAAGTGATGCAAATAATTCCTTTCCACCACTCAGTTCGGATTCACTAGATATAAAAATAGGAAACATTAACATGACTTTCTCTCCTGAAGCAATTGCTGGATGTTTGAACTCAACTTGATCCGTAGCGCCCTGTCATCAAATGTCTTAGTGGTGAACTTTCAGTCGATTAACTCCTCCTTGCAGTCAATTAGCTGCATTAATTGAAATCAATCAGGCATTGTCTCTAAATCACTGATAAGTAATATCCTGGCATGGTAGGAAGTATCAGCATTGTAGTAGATAATTATGTAAAGATAAGCCAGGATTTGATGCCCATGGGATAGGATACAATGATTACTTATAATGTACCATCGATTGTACTTCCATTTCTATGTATGTCATTGAAGACTATATAAGCTGTATGGAAGAAAAACTATGAAATTCGAAAGGTGAAAGCAAACCAAGTCTATCTGCTTCTTTATATATGTGCAGATAGACTAATATATAGTTCCCTTAATTACAATATTTACCTCCCTTGTTCTGAATTTTCGGCCATATTGAATGGTAAATTTCCTTAAAGGGAATATAATGTAAGTGCTGATAAAAATTACTTATTCATTATGCTCATGTGGGCAGTTGGCTCAGTAAGCTGAGGAGAAAGTGGTTGTTACATTTAAATTCTCTTGGTATTTTATCAATTATCACATATTCCGAAATTACTCCTATAAGGGCTTATCAGTTTTGCCTATCAAAATGGTTGGTGATTAAGAACAAGGGACGTAAATATTGTAGATGTGAGAACTACCTATTTTACTTTCACTTCTCGGAATAGTAAATATATTGAATGTTATATATATTATAGAATATCAGAGTAGATTATGCACATAATCATATTATACCTACTGTATATACATGTATCTATATCAGACATTGCCAATATCCAAAATCATATTTAAAGATTATGTAACTTGAAAACTAACCTGAATTAATACTGGTGTTAGAGGTAGACTGTAGCCCCGGTGTGTAATTATGTCCCCTCCACCTGCTCCCACATTTATATAACGCCAGAAAAAGGATGGAAGTTGTATAGTTACACTGCTGCTATGTTTTGTGACAACAGACGTGGTTTATTGGACAAACAACAGGTACATATTGACCATTTAGGCTTTTGTACTTTCAGTTTATATGAATTGAAGTATTAACAAACTTAAAAGTCAGAAAATAAAAATTACTAAATTATTTTTGAATTCGTAGAATATTGGCAATGTCTGAAATTATTTTGAAGCCTAATCCGATGTTTATTTTGTTTTATATATGCTGCTAACAGGGCATGGTAATGAAATGGACTGGCACTGACATTTTACTTACGCTTGTAACATGGCCTAATCTCCTCTCCATCTTCTTGACTTTGACAGAAAATGCTGTCTAAGCTTATTGAAATAGCCTTTCTCTCACCGTTCTTCTTTCAAAAGAAATTTCAGTCGGACATCTGATATCTTTTCTCTTGATAGACACAAAATTCTGTCATTGATATTTTTGTGATATTCTGCAGATTTTAATGACTATCTTTGTATCTTCGCAGGAACCAGTACAAAAATCAGAACCAGCGCAAGCCAACGGCGGAGATTTCATGTCAATGAATGTGTCGGCAAAGGAAATGAGAGAACGGTTATCTCGCAAGAAGAAGAACGACCCAAAACAAAAATCCAATATGGACTTTAAATCTAAATTTGAGATTTTCCAGAAAATGTGATCACCCAATATTACGAAAGAATTTAATGTTCATTTTGATGACAGTATAATAATATATCACCATATTCTCCTTGTTGTATTACCGCTAGAGCTCTGAGCATGGTCACAATACATTTGTGTACAGTGATAAAAACTTCGTGAAAAATGCACACATTTTTCTGCTTAATACGGAAATACTGATTTTGTTTGGATGTGTTTTAAGTGTTAAAATGTCCATATTATTGTAGGATTGATATCATATTGATGAGCTAAAATCATTGCAACATGGCCTGTCTGTATTTGTAGCTGGGTTAGCGGCGATAATATTGTGTGTAAGCGTTGCCTAGTAACATATATTGTCATGTGTGCATACCATTGTCACAAATTCTTACGAAACATTCACTTGATTTTGACGTTTTTTGAATGAGAGAAAACTTGCCACATTTTTGTTTCAATATGTTTAGCGCATTGTAGAAAAAAATTCTCTCTTCAGTGTAAAATTATCCAAGAATCTTTTGTCCAAAATTCTCTGATCGATGATAGAATTTCAACCATTTTATTTCCGGATTGTTCATAATGCAATTAGGTAAACTTGAGAGAATGTACATAGGTTGTTCCATTTAGTATGTCTGTTAGTATATATACCAATATACGTAGCTTAATACCAGTGTTTATATGCAATCAAATATATAATCATAGGCGTGTACAATTATGTAGCTGATTTGTTAGATAATTATGTAAAAATTCTTACAGAATGTGTCATTTTTACTGTTCAAACTTCCGGATTTTAGTTCGCTGACTTCAGAATCAAATGTTACTCTTGACCCTGTTAGAGATTTTTCTTGCCACATCTGACGGCTACCAAAACTTTGAATACTGCTGTCACAAATTTTATTATAATTTTTTTTCTGACTCTTGGTCATTGATGGTACTTAAGCTTTGAAATTTGATATCAGGGTAGAAATTGTTAGTTTCAAATTCAAGTCCCTTCTCTTTGGAATGAATACATTGTTTTGTAGAGAAGTATTTCAACCAGTCCACAGGTTCTTGTTATGGAATATTCTGGATTATTCTGTTTACATTTTGTGCACAATCTTTCATTTTCTGAAGGCAATCATTGTTTTATCTTGTTGAATAGAGTTTATATACTTACTAAGTTAAAATGTACCTCCGTTTTATGTTCAAGTTTTCATTGCCTGTTGTTGTATAAAACTCCGGATAATTTGTGATATAACAACATGTTATAAAAAGACAAAAGGATGGTGAGAAAACCTTTCACCGTCATGTTTATCTTGTCACCAGCTCATTGGGTTTCGACTGGCCTGTGGACTGGTTCCGTGACATTCCATTATCATGTCTGTTTATAATGCCCCCATATTGTTTTTCCTGAAGAAAAGTCGTAAAATACGTACATAAAAATAAAACAATGTCTACACTAATCGTCTAAAAGTATTTAATAAATGTCATGAGAAGTTAATGTTCTTGTCATGCGTTATTATGACGTAAACTAGAACATACAGGATCGAGTTGTTGATGTGGTTTTTAAGAAGTCTTACAAGATTTTTAAAGCATTCTTATTACAACTTACGAAATGGACGAAGAGTTTACATAGTGCATTCCTGCTTCAGTTTAGTCATTATTTGATTGCTAGAAATAAATTCCATATATGGATTGATTGATCTATTGCTGTAATTCTTGTCAAGGAATTTATGTTATATCTACTTCACTGTACCCTGATTGTTTGTCTGTCCGTTCCTGCCATTTTGTCCATTTTTTGTCATGAAATTTTGGGACCAAAATATTTCTCCTTGAATATTATTTGTTACTTACATTATTATCTTATCGTTTACTACACATATCTATATACGTATATCTGTCTTGCATGTATATAATGAGCTGCGTTGTGATTACTTATTTTTCATAACTCCTTAAAAATTGGCCTAAATTAGATTCATACCATTTACATATGGTTCAACATGACCTATAACTTTGATACAGTGCGTCTTGCTTGTTGGTTTAACTTGTCGATTAACCTTCAAAATATTCTAAATATGAATTATAATGCTTCTTGCCGACTAATTCATGGAAGATGTTGATATTTTCTGACATATAAGTAAAATAGACCATACTAGAAGATTGGTTGTTTAGTTCCAGGCTTGCTGTAATTTAATGCAACCATTATCTTGGTTTGTTGACTCTTCGGTGAAGGAGGAAGGTTATATGCTGTGTCATGTGACTGTAGTTTAAACTTGATGCTTTAAGACCGCCTGATCTTTGTCGCCTATGTATTTTTCTTATCCTATTTATATCACTTTTATTCGGGTGCCATCCTATGATAAGTTGTTTTTTCTGACTATATACTTACCTTATGTAAATGAATACTCTTGATTTCATCTCATTTTTCCAATTGCCTTCGAAGGTCATTATTTGCTATCATTGCTTTATTAAGATTCGTTGCAAATTTATGATAATGTCCTGGCTTCTGTGCAAAGTCTGTTCTGTACAATTTGATCCGCGTTCTGTTTCCAAGTGTTCATGGAATCTGCATTGATAACTTGTTTCAAATAATTTCACTTGTGTTTAAAAAGATAATCTAGGTGCTGACTATCTAGAGTTGTCCTTCCTTGATGCGCCTCTCTAGATCACTGTCATGTGATCTGATGTATAGAGGGTAATATTACCTTAGTCCATGCTTATTAACTGTTATGTTTCTCTAATATTTATTCACAGATATTTAGTTTGGCTGTATAGCATGTATAATATTTTATACTTAACATGATAATATACTTAAAAGAAAATTATTGTTATTGACTTTTGGTTATAAAATTTGATGAAAGGTTGCTATTTTTGAATTGTGTGTTTATGGTTTTTGGTGCACAAATTTCTGTCTGTTTTTTTTACCGTATATTCATATTTTAACTGTTTCCTGTCTAGTGTACGTGTTGCAGATTAACATTATTAATATATTCCGCGGGATAAGTCAGTATTGGTATAAGTACTCTGTGTGGACATTTTATGTACTTTCATTTATTTTGTGAACTGTCTGGGTTCAAGATGAATATGACTCATGTCATGCTGGTTGTTAATCGATACATTATTGGATTTTGTAGACAATATTCTCTGCTCTATGAAAAGCTGATTTAACTTCGGATAGAACAATTAATGTTGTGTCTGGAACAGGACTATTTTTTAGAGACTTTTAAATAACACACCGAGTTTTTGCAAACTGCAGACAGAAACTTTGTTAGCCTACTCATTGTGTAAGAATGCTCCCATTTTGTTTATATTGTTCTCAAAACATTCCTACCCTAAACAAAATGATTTGTAAAACATCTCTTGATTTTTGTTTGTATGATTTTTGGTGTTTGCAAAGACAAAAATGCATTGCTATGGCGATTGTTTTGATTTCTTGGTAACAAAGCCTTGCACTACAAGTTTGTGGTCATGATTATTTATTTTTCAACGATGCTTAAAAACCTGTTTCCGTTTTACAACTGCATTAAATGAGTGATCTTTATGCATTCATATCCTTAGTTTATTTTTGTCATCAAAAATCTGGAAAGGTTTTACAGGAAATCAAGATTTTTGTTCTCAAAATACAAAAGTATAATACAGGTTGATTTTTGTTTTTGATTTTTGCAAAGATCTTGATTGATTAGGGTTTAAAATGAATATCTAATTGTATGATTGTTACTTCTAGCCGATCAATATCTTTGCCTTCCCTTATTTGGTGAAGATCTCATTCATGTATCATTAATCTGTCATAAGTACAGAAATGTATTATTCAGTATTCAAATGGCATTTATATAGACTAGTGCTATGGCATAACATAGACGCTCAGTTCACATCGTCGTTTAATGTCTTTTTATAAAAATATGAAAAAATACCAAAATTCTATTGCTCAATGTGAGTCAGTTTCCATTTATATAATGGTTTTGAATTTGTTGTCAAATGTAACAATGATTATATAAAGGGCAATTAGATAACGGCTGATAATTTAGGACCACTGCATAGAGCTTAGCACGGGAGTTATCTTTTAACTGTATCAATAAATCTTGATGAGTTTCTGCAGCAGGCCATTTTGGTTTGTATTGAAGTGTAATGTATAAGAATGGGGATTTTTTGTCAACGTTGATAGAGCTGGTATCCGTAAAGTTCTTCGTAAAATTTGCTGAACTTGAGTGAGTTTAGATTATAAGGTGTTGTTGCGGAAATGCGACTGACTGGGTTTGAAAACATACTCTGCCATCATCAGGTAATTAGCTTGGCTTAAATCTCCAATAATCTGCACGACATCATAAGAGTTAGGCTTAAATGAAAAAGGCCTGAATTGGGTAACACCATCTCCTTTGAAACCCTTTCGCTTTGCTTCAATTATATATAATGTACTGAATACCAGTGAAAGAAATTTACTTGCAGGTCTTAATTTTTTCAAGACCATTGTGTTGTATTGTTTTGATTATTGTTTAATGGCTCATCACGATAAATTGTGTTACTTTGTATAGAATGTTTGTCCCATATATAACCAAAGATGTATTCAACTTACTAAAGAGTGTGTGAGAACGCGTGGCAACAGATAATGTTATATAATCACTTAAGTAATAATTTTCTAAACTTTGATTGATATGTAAATTGTAATAATCGGAAGTTTGAAAATATTTTGTTTCGTAAATTTGTATATTATATTGTATATGTAATATACATCAATATATAGATAGTTTGCCACTGAATTGACTGTATAATGTTGTCCCTAAGTTCACGTTAAATGAGGTTTAAGGAACATGTATTTATCATACATAGTCACTGTCTGTTTGAACTGCACATGAAAACATTATATACTGCTTCTGTAGTTTGCTGAGACTTAAGTAAATCACATGTTTATTGCCTAGTTATTGTAACCGATGCCATTGTTAATAATCTTGTTAGTTACTGATATAAAATTTTGTAGAAAAAAAATAGAAAATTGATCTCCGGAAAACTTATTTAATTTTTGTTACAATATGAGTTTACCTTGTTAGATATATTCTTCATTTTTTAAAACCCTTTAGCATTATTTCTGTCTGTATTTGGTTTTGATTTCAATCAGAAATGACAATTCATGTATCAAGGAAAGGGTCGCTTTATTTACCACTATGAGTTACCATTTCTCTGCATTTTATCAAAAAAATTGTGGATTCTGCGTCTTTCTTTTATGATAAATAGGATTAATATTTATCTAAGTGATACACAAGTAATATAGTTAGAATTAGATACTTAAATCTTTGATTGCTAATAGAAATACCATGTAGCACCAGTAATTGGATACAACGATTGTTAATTAGTTACATATGATTGTTAATTACTTGTTAGTCTGTCTCAGATATCTCTTAGACTTTTTTTCTCACTTTTGATTTACCAGTCCTTTAAATTTTGGTTGTGAGTTTTATGTGGCATATTCATTATTTACTTAAATATTCCAGGAACAAAACATATATATTTTGTTAAAATAAAGAATATTAATACAGAAACCGGCTCTGTGTTGTTTATTGATAAACTATATCACTTCATTGTGGTATCATGGTAGATCTGAGCCTGATTTCTTAGACGAACTCAATTGAGATTGGCCTCAAACACAAAATTTCGAGATCTTGTTTTTTGAGATCTTGTATTTTGAGTTGTAGAGCTCACAACTAGTCAAAAACTTGGTTGTCAACTAGATTTTGACATACAAGCACCACAAGACTGCTTGTTACATAATTTTCAATGACATTTCGTGAAACCCGGACCTGTATTGAGATATCACTAAGATATAGTGAAAATGTCAGTTTTGAAGAATGAATACTGAAACAAGATACCATATACCTGTAGGAGGATTAAGACCCATTCAAGGGATAATAGGACGTGTTACATATTTCAAAACGTTCCAAGAAAATGAGGCTGAGTAATGTCTTGTCCATGAGGTCTTAGATCGACTGGGATAGATCAACGTGGATAGAACCTGCTGTATACAAATATATCTATATATAAAGGATTCGTTGTTTCCTGGATTTCTGACCTGTACTTGTGCCTAATTTAGGGATTATGGAGACGAAGAGGTCACCAAAGTCAGGATTCAAACCCAGGACACCAATCAGGAGTGCTTTATTCTTGCACACAATTTACCTCCCCTTTCTGTAGTATTCATAGGTGCTTCTGTATAAACACACTATGCCACTTTGTTAGCATAACTTATACATAATGGCAAAATATGCATCAATTTTTCATGTCTACCACTTAGTATTGGTTATTGAGAAGGGAATATATAAATCACTGTTTTTGATGATACTGTGTTTGATAACATCAAACATAAGTGTTTTCCTGTGTAACTGCTGAAACTGCCAATAATCAACCATATGCGTCAATGCTAGAAATATACATGTATATTGAATGGCATCAATACTAGAAATATGCATGTATATTGAATGAAGTTCCATCTTGTTACCAGAGTTTTAGGCTGCAAACCTCGGGATACCTGGAACATGTCACTGATGATTTGTCAGGAGATACCCCAAAAGTCACTCATCTTCTGTCCCTGAGTCATGTAGAGAAGTTGTCAGTGGCTTATGGAAGAACGGTAGAAGACTGGTATGAAACCCAGGCATTCATTCAACCAGTCATAGTAGGTAGCAGAACAACAGCTGGTATGAAACCCAGGCATTCATTCCACCAGTCATAGTAGGTAGCAGAACAACAGCTGGTATGAAACCCAGGCATTCATTCCACCAGTCATAGTAGGTAGCAGAACAACAGCTGGTAGCAAACCCAGGCATTCATTCAACCAGTCATAGTAGGTAGCAGAACAACAGCTGGTAGCAAACCCAGGCATTCATTCAACCAGTCATAGTAGGTAGCAGAACAACAGCTGGTAGCAAACCCAGGCATTCATTCAACCAGTCATAGTAGGTAGCAGAACAACAGCTGGTATGAAACCCAGGCATTCATTCCACCAGTCATAGTAGGTAGCAGAACAACAGCTGGTAGGAAACCCAGGCATTCATTCAACCAGTCATAGTAGGTAGCAGAACAACAGCTGGTATGAAACCCGGGCATTCATTCAACCAGTCATAGTAGGTAGCAGAACAACAGCTGGTATGAAACCCGGGCATTCATTCAACCAGTCATAGTAGGTAGCAGAACAACAGCTGGTAGCAAACCCAGGCATTCATTCAACCAGTCATAGTAGGTAGCAGAACAACAGCTGGTAGCAAACCCAGGCATTCATTCAACCAGTCATAGTAGGTAGCAGAACAACAGCTGGTAGCAAACCCAGGCATTCATTCCACCAGTCATAGTAGGTAGCAGAACAACAGCTGGTAGCAAACCCAGGCATTCATTCAACCAGTCATAGTAGGTAGCAGAACAACAGCTGGTAGCAAACCCAGGCATTCATTCAACCAGTCATAGTAGGTAGCAGAACAACAGCTGGTAGCAAACCCAGGCATTCATTCAACCAGTCATAGTAGGTAGCAGAACAACAGCTGGTAGCAAACCCAGGCATTCATTCAACCAGTCATAGTAGGTAGCAGAACAACAGCTGGTAGCAAACCCAGGCATTCATTCAACCAGTCATAGTAGGTAGCAGAACAACAGCTGAAAATGGCATCAACATTTATGCAGAAGGTCAACATTTATCAAGCCTCTTCAATAAATTCCAAGCATTTGCTGTAACCAACGTTTCCATCCAACTTATCTGCAAACATTTGGCAGGTTAGACAAGCGCTTGGGAAAATTTCCTAGAAAACTGTCGACTCATTTCAATACTGCCTGTGGTTAATGTCAATTTCACAGAACTATGAGTTTCTCCTAGCTGGAGAATGTGATTATATTTATTAGGGGATTTTATCCATAATTTAAAGCAAGGATATTTCTGTAATACATTTGCTGGGGAATTATTTCTGTAATGTCGTGATTCTGTCACTCAATCAAATTTGATGAGAATTGAGGCTGCAGGATATAAATTACTGATAAAATTCCGGAGGATTTTTCGGCAATTTTTTTCTCTTTGTAAATTTGTCTACATATATTGAGTAATTGCATATGACACGGTCTGGATTTTCTTTTCATTTACCATAAAATGTACAACTGGAATCGTGCCAGAAATGTTTAATAATGTGTATGGCTTGTTTGGTAAGATTAAAACCAATTTAATTTCCAAATGATTATGTATTGTTTACAAACAAGATTATAAAATGATTATGGATGAGTTGTTACACAATTTGAAGTGTGTGAGTTTCCTTAAAACAGATAACATATCAATATAAACCCTTTAATATTGTTGTTGGCTGTTATACATGTATGCACATAAGGAAGTTTTAAAACAACCAACTTGCTCAAGAAAAACATAATCTTACATTATGTCCCACAACAAAACATTCCCAAACATATATGTATCTTAAAGGTCTCAATATGTCTTCTTAAACATCTTTTTGAAGACATGATCTTCAGTGATGATTGCGGTTCTGGTTTATTATCGATACGTCTTGAAATAGTTTTTATGAATGTTCTACATGTATACAGAATAAATTTGGACGTTTTGACTATAGTTGAATGTTGCATCAATACAATGAAGATAAAGGAATGAAAAGTAAGTACACACTTCTCGCAGACCATTGTCCAGTAACCACCAGCAGTTTCCCAGGACTTGGCCCAACACATATGTCCTACAACAATGCATGTTCATGGTTTCCATGGAGACAACATTAGTGTGGAAAATCAGACAATACCAAGGATGTGAACATCAAAAAAGACTTGAGCCCTGAAATGCCTTCTGTATAGACAACATGAGGATTGGACACAGAAATGTTTCACTGAGATCTAACAGACTTGATTGTACTTAGTATCTCATAAGTATATCACCTATATGTAAGTATGTATGCCTTCTAACTGCATGGCTTTATTAATAATTGAATAATAATTACTATTACTATTGCCTTCCTGTTATAAGCAGTCACCTGTGTTTTTGGTTCTTCCAGTTATTGGGTCAAGCAGTATATGAGCTTCATTAAGTAATTGTTTTGCAAAGATGAAAAAAACAATCGTTTTTGGCCAGTTTATGCTTCTGTTATAAATGTGTGTCCTTGAGTATTGTGGTAGACATGTTAATTGAATTGTTAATCACTGACTGGAAGCTTGTTGCATGCTGACTGCTTATATAAGGTGAAAGAGAGCAAATTAACAACCTATGTACTGGGTATATGTTGTATAGTGCCGGGGTATAATGCTTTGCACTTGGTAATGGTGGCTGTATGCTTATGTTGGCAAATAGATTGGGTATCATCTGTAATATAACTGTATATTTTCAAAATCTTGTGTCAGTAAATGATTTTATGCTTTTGCTCATTAATTTGGAAATAAAACAAGGTTTTATACCAAAACTACATGTATGTGCTTTAATTTCAGAAGTGTCGTTCAATTTGAGTCTCGTAGATTAACAGACTTTGATTGCTAATACAGTTTATGAAAATGCAACCATCTACCAACCAGTGGAATTAAATTCTAGCAATTATTCTAAATACTGATGTTATCAACTAAATGTTTATCATGCTTATACAAGTCCCCGGGTATGATATTTATATCAGCAGCCTGATATGAGATTCAAACCTGGAGGTTTGGCGTTCAGGGCAAATGGTCATCCAGTCAAACTTTATGCATTTATGCTAATGTAAACTAGACCTTACCCATCACTGAGTCTTATATAGAACAATAATCGAGGGTTCACCGCAAGACTATCGTAACTCCCATGTATTTATATAGAAGTTACAATAGTCTTGCACTGAACACTCAAATTAAAAGTGTGTAATGGATTTGTGGTATGAAATACCAACCTAACATATTTTCTGTCATTAAAGCTAATAATATGAAAATGCAGCAATTATTGCAAAACATAAACATTTGCTTACTGTTTAGGATAACTAAAATTAATTAAATATCACTAAATACGTGGTGGTCTGTGTTGCGTGTATTTTAGCTAATAATAAATGATTTAAACATTAACTGTAATCTATTATTGATAGAAAACTTCACTTGTTTATCATTTGTGTATGAGTTGGCAAAGCTGAGACCTTCTGACAATAATGCATGTAAAATTATGTTTACTTTGAAAACATTGTGTAAAAGTGACTAAGATCTCACAAAAAACTAAAATCATAATAGTTTTTAAAACGCTTGTTTATTGTTCCTTATCACATTTTTGAATGATATAAATTACAATGCACCCAACCGATGTAAAACATACGAACAGTGAAGTATTTTAACAATTCATGTATACTGACTAAACAACAAACTATTGTCATTGTTGCATGATAGATCGCGTCAATCAAGTACGGGTTGTGTTGGATGTTTACTTCTGCTTGGTGATATGGTTGTTGTTTTCACCAAATGTAATCACTCTCTTGTCTTCTCCCTTAAATGTCTTTACTTGAGCCCCTTGGGGGTCCTTAAGGTCTACTCTAGACTCAAACTCATAACCACCCGCATGAGTGGTTGGCTTATGTGTCTTTAAACTACAGCCTTCCTATTATCTACTTAATGCAGAGATCAATATACATGTACACAAGTAAAGGCAACTCTTCATTTAAATTTGTTAGTGTAAACTTCCATATTTTACATAGAACATAAAACTAGGTATTACAATGATCACTCTTGATGACTCCTTCTTGGGTTGCTAACCATGCAGTTTTTTGAGCCTGATTCAGGGATTGTGGAGTGCATGGTCCAACCTTGGCCAAAGTGGGATTCAAACCCACAACCATTGAATAAGGAGTCAGAGGGTCTACCACTCAACCTCTAATCTTCCCTGTTATTTCATGTACAATGTACATACCAAGATGAAGATAATTCTATATTGAATTTTGAAACCAGGCAGTTAATACATACATTGTCTATTCAGTGTCTAAAGCAAACGAGGGTCGTGATCTATAAAATTGATTGCTGATACGCTCTGGCCGTATTCCAACACTGCATGTCTCATTGCATTGACATCTCGAGAGAAATCTTCTTTTTATCGTACTCAATAATTCCTCACGTTTTGCTCACCAAGATATTTAACATAATAGATACTGTCTGACGTTATTTACCTTCCACGCATACCGGTAAGCTTCAGTAGACATTGTGCAGATAAAAAATAAATTAAATTGCATTTAAAGATGCAAAAATTTGCAAAAACTAATGTATGCACAATTAAAAATATTTGCATACTTGAGACGCTAAAATTATTTGCAATTAAGTGATTCTCTGTCAGTGTAAACAATTAATAAAGCTAGAGAAGATAAAACACAATGTGATTTATTATGTTCTCCTTTGAAGAAGGTTTATTGTTTCGCTCATGTCAGGTGATCGTTTTGTCTGTCCGTCTGCCGGTTGGTAGACCATTTGGATTCCAATCAATAACTAGAGAACCCATTGACCTTTATCAGTTTAACTTCATAGAATGATTGCTTGTGATCATCAGACAATTCCTATTGTTTTGGTGTCATTAGGTCAAGGTCAAGGATACTCTGACCTTTAGGTTGAAAAATGGTTCCTGATTAATGACTATAGAATGCTTTGGCCTGTTGTCATCAAACTTCATAGAATGATTGTCTGAGGTCAGGATAATACCCCTAATTATTTTAATGAATCAGTGGGTCAAAGGTCACAGTGATTTTGGGACCAAAAAACATTTTTGATCAATAACTCAAGAACCCTTGGGTCTGTAGTAGTGAAACTTCTTAGAATGATTGCCTAAGACCAGTTGATGACCCATACCTGTCTAGGTTGTCATGTTACAGGTCAATGTCACAGTGACCTTGATACTGAAAATGGTTTCTGATCTATAAATTACTTTAACTTCTTTCGATGGTTGTCAGTCTTTGATAGATGACCCCTATTTTTAGGGGCTCACTTGGTCAAAGCTTGGTTGGTTACAACTACTTTCCTAACAGACTGTCATGCACCTTGTATAAATATACACTTCCTATCATAAGGTTGCATTATCAGTAAAAACACATTTGCAGAAAAATATCTACTTAAAGGAGACTTGGGGAAAGTTTTATCAAAATATTTTCTTGCATCGAAATCTGCTGTACCTGATCATAATGACACAGGGGCCTCTTTGTATTCTACTCTACAACATCATAATACATTCAAAATGGCAGTGTACTGTATACTTGATGCGTGAATGAAATGTTAAAATATGCAGTAGTTATCAGGATGTATTAAACAAATATGATTCATACAAAGATAAAATATGCAAAACTTTATCGCATAAAATTCATGAAGTTGTATATGAACTGTTACAAAACTTGATGTCTTATTGAAAGTCATTTCTGCACTGTCTGTGTATACTGTTTTTCTCAATATAAGTACTGGTATGTATTTTAATTGAATGATTACCAATTTAATTGAAATTTTATATGAGATTATAAACACCCCATGATTCAACCTTGAAAATATTGAGTTTTAAATTAATTGGTTGTGAACAGGACTGGTATAGATTGATAATTATATTCAGTTTTTTTACACTGTCTGGGACAGAGGGCCACTGCCAACACTGTTCCTTATCCGTTTCCGACCTTCTTGGTTTCTCCTCAGGACATCCTCACATTCAAGAACTCAGCTTTTACAGTCTCTCCCATGTGTTGACCAGCCACCTTCTCCCCTTAGTTTATGAACAAGGAGTGTGGTGATCAGCCAATGAGAACATGTTTTGCAAATTATTGACCAATAAACATTGTGTTCACAAGAATGAGGTGATCAACCAATGAAAACATTTTTTCAAATTATTGACCAAGAGACATTGTGTTCACAAGAACAGTACTCTCAACTTATTTGGAATTACCAGGATTGGTGTACTGTATGTATACAAAGTACATTATAGTCAACATATCATAACATAGTCACACATTCTCCTCCCAGACAGTTATTTTATTTAACAGTAACCACGCCTCTGCGAATCAGTCGCTTCTCTGTTCAACACCAAAGGGCACATTAACCTCTTTCCATAAGTATTAAAGGTCAGTGACCTTCTAAACTATAACCAGTCTGTGAGGAGTGAAATACAAACTTATTGAACTGCAGTTTGAATGAAAGAAGCAGACGGACTGGTTCAACTTTCACCCCTGTTTTTGTGCATCAGCTGTTCAAACTTACAAAACAGTTGCTGTAAATAGCTTGCAATGGTTCATAATGTATCACAGTACACATATACACATAAGAACTTCAGAAAGCTTTATATCGTCTTGTCAAAATAACCAGCCAATATAATTTCATGGGAATTTTGCAATGACCTAATAAGTGGATTAAAATTTAGTTGAGAATACCAATACTGTGTCTATTGGTTAATATTTTTGGAAAATATGTCATTAGGTGGCCACCTTGAAGTTTGTTTACAACCATTGTCCAGTTAATAAAAACGGACCCGAGTCTTCACCCATATTTGCTTCTTGATTTTTCAAGGTCGAATGAAAACTTTTAACCATTTGTTACATCAATATTATGCACTGAAACAGTCTGTAATCAATCTTAGACATGTCCTTGTAAAATTTGATAACATCATAGTAAAATTCATTACATGCACAAAATGTCAGTATTAATTTCATGCTAGACCCACATCAAACATAATCTGCAAAGACACATTTCAATTGAATGTGCATCTTGCATGCAACATTAAGCTTTTTTTTTTCTTGCAATATCATAAAGTGATCAAGGAAGCTTGACATTATAAAATATGCACTGTTTCATCCCTGAACACAGCATATCCCCCAGGTAGATGAACACTGTAAATACCACAGGAGATTGTCACGAGTTCTCTCCCTTTATCCCTTCTATAGTATATAGATTGTATAGCTATAAACTACAGGAGATTGTCACGAGTTCTCTCCCTTTATCCCTTCTATAGTATATAGATTGTATAGCTATAAACCACAGGAGATTGTTATGAGTTCTTTCCCTTTATCCCTTCTATAGTATATAGATTGTATATCTATAAACCACAGGAGATTGTCATGAGTTCTTTCCCTTTATCCCTTCTAGATTATTCTTCATAGTTTATGTATTATATACATGTATAGTACCATATATACTATAGAAGGGATAAAGGGAGAGAACTCATGACAATCTCCTGTGGTAAACACCTTCACTCGATCTCCTCAGCCTTGACTGCTATTAGATCTATATCTGCTCTCTAAAATGAAAACAAGAAAATTTGCCAGTAGGATCCCTGACAAAAACTTAACTGTATGCTTTTCTTAAAGCGTACTTATCTGCAGACTGGTTGTAACTAAAGTTTAGATTCTTTACGTGATCAATAAAATTTCGACAAATGTTCTCGACACTGACAATGAGTTTCAAGCCGAGCAAAAAAACCCTTTCTGATAAAATAACTACTTCACCAGGTTATTAAAATCTTATCCTCATTATTCGACTTTTAATTGATCTAATTCTTTGTTACACGATACATCAATTTTATGTTCATCTTATTCTTCCATTGGTGTTGATTATAAATTACTTATACATAGGTCTTACACCGGCTGGGTTGGTATTCCACTTCTTTTCTCATTCTCTGATGACTTCTCCATCTATACAAAGTTTATTGACTTAATTTTATTTTTGCACATGAGAAATCATGACCCATCGCTTGTTGGGATACAGTCTATATTAACATTCTACATAAGCATTCTACATATGCATTCTACATAAGCATTCTACATATGCATTCTACATAAACATTCTACATAAACATTCTATTAATTATATACTGTTCCATCCATAAATTGCAACATAACGAATTCAAAGGACCTGCATTAGAGAAAAGTGAACATTTTTGAAGAGTTATAGAAATCATTCATGACAATGTTCAAAATGGTAAATTACATTTCAGAAATATTAGTTATGTATGTTAGATATGCAAACGCTATGATTACATTTCTTCCTAAACAACCTTAAAACGGCAATTATATTGCAACATAACAATTAAGGGTTTTAAACAAACTAAGCTGTTTATTTTTATCATACATAATATTCTGTTGATTCAAAATTAGTAGAAAATATTGTTACTGAATACACAATGTCTATTGGTCAATATTTTGTAAAACCTGTTTTCATTGGCTGATCACCTCAAAGTTTGTTTACAAACATTCTCAAGTAAATAAATACGGACCATGCAAAAGCGGATCCACTGGACAAGTAATCCAGGGATCGCAGGTTTGATCCCTGCTCCACCACTGACAGTACTAACATTCTTTTGGACAAGACTTTAAAAAATCAAGGTCCTTTCATTGGGCCGGTAAAAGTACCAGGGGTGCTTCTGGAACTAGGGCATCTTCTGTATCATGCACTATCCTCCAAAAATATAAAATGACTAACATTCTTCCGGTCGCATCACCCATATGGGAAACCGGTGGTGATGATAAATAAACACAAATACTCACAATTTGTCCATAACATTCAAATTTACTTGGTATGTGGACAGTTTCAGACTAAATATAATTCCCATTTATCATTGAGTGACTTTGAGTAATGTGCTCGTAAGTTAAAATGAATTGCAAGTTATAACAAATCTCCATATTCAGGAAAAATCATTTCTCCATTGAAAGCCTCTAAATTACCGAGATCTTGTTTTTTTATCATGTAACGTTTTGAACTCTGATTTTTTCAGTTTTCCAGAAAAAAGGCGCCCACACCTCCAGGATCACCAACCAAGGCGGAGGATATTTTTACATTGTCTGCACATGATGTCAGAAATCACATTCAAAGAAAGAAAAGCGACAAACGAATCCAAAGGACCAGCATTAGAGAAAAAGTGAACATTTTTGAAGAATTATAGAAATCTTAAATGACATTGTCCAAAATGGTAAATTACATTACTGAAATGTTAGTTATATATGTTAGATATGCAGATGCTATGATAACATTTGTTTCCTAGACAACCTTGAAACGACAATTGAATTTGCTTAAGATAGATTCTGTCTAAGTGAGATTATTGATGGCTAAGTAACGGAACAAGTCACAATGATTTAGTGAGCTAGACTAATGACTTCGATGGAAAAGTTGAATCACTTAACTGTACATTTTTCAAGAATGTGAACAATTTTTAAAGATGCTTTGAGTAAATGCTTTTACTGAATAAAAGCACAATCTAGGCTGTTAGTCTGACCTAAGTTTTAAATCAGCATGACATGATATGTGTTGGAAACTTTAAAAGGTTTGTCGCTGTATTTATGTCATAGTACAGTTATATAAGATTGTTTGCTTCACTGAAATTATTGAAGTACTTTGATAGTAAGTTAATATTTGGTGTATTTTTTCATTAAAGTAAAACTTCACTTAAAGACCACCTTAATAATAAGACCTCCTCAAAATCAAGACCACAAAATTAATGTTAAGTACATTTTCACTGTTTTGCTCTTTATTCAACCTCAATATTAAGACCACCTCAATAAGAAGACCAGCTTTCAATGGTCCCAAGGGTGGTCTTATTATTGAGGTTTTACTGTATTTGTGTATACTGGGAAGTGAAATGATATTGATCTGTTTAATATGTTAAAATGGTATATTCTATATCCTTGTCTATGGGTATTTGTTGATGTTGCTGCGTATTCCCTCGACACTCCTGTACTTTTGGTCAACCATTTCTGCTATTACACCTCAGTTCAATGTCAATCTTTACAATGTGGTAATGTGTGATTTAGGGTGACAGAAATTACCTGCAGAGTTTCAACAGATGTTATAGGTTACACTGGATTCTCCATTCTAAAATTAAAACAGACAACTAGTCGAAAAAATCACTTAATTAATCACTACATTGTTATAAATACTGGTAGTCTATGGTCGAAAAAAAATTGTTATATAAATACTGATAATGTATGTTGTGTTTGATGAGTTATTACTAAAATAAAGCTTATTATTCCATGTGTATGTTAGGAATGATTGCTATATCAAGGTTCAGGACCATTTTGCATGTCAATACTGACGAGAATTATGAGTCGGGACAATTTCAGGGGGTTGGTCAGGCCGCAGCAAACGCAGTTGTACTAACATGGTTCTGCTATTTGCATATCAGTGTTGTGTAAACCAATCAAATCTTACTTTAACCACCAAGGCAATTTCTCTTCAACTGAACAATGTTTGTTACCTTGATGCGGATTGGTTAACATTTCGATAAAGGGTACGTTAAATTAGCGAAATCAGCTGAATTTCGATGAATTTACCGAAATCCATTTTGGATCTGGAGTGACCAGCAATCGTAACATCTCGGCATTTTTTATGTTGCACAACAAATCTTAACCTTGAAATTGTGCCGACCATCTTTTTTCTAGATATTTCTTGTTTAAGGATGGCCTTACCATTTAATTGTGTATTACCACAGACAACATACTGTAGATGCATTATCTGGTTTATATCTTTGACAAATTTTATCACATTCAATGAAATTATCTGTTGTTTGTCCATATTTTATATGTTGAAAACTGTAATTACTTCACAGAATGACTGTTGTTGTAAATGGATGTGGTAAATTAAAACATTGTCTGTCTGTCATGCTGTATTAACTGAATGATTGCATAGAAGTGGCAAGTATTATAGTGTGATCTGTATTATCTTCTACTTCAAAAGAAGCACTTATATTTTAATAGATTTATACCTCTGTATTTTACCATTATATTCTACAAAGCATGTCATGAACAAGTCATACTGTACATGTATGAAGACTACAGTGCACTATTAGGAGTGAAAGCGAAACAACTCTAAGTCTTCATATATATAGATACAGTGCAAACTCTTCAAAGCTGCCCTCGCTTGAGAAGCAACCTCTCTTCAAAGCTGCCCTCTCTTGAAAACCCCTCTTCAAAGCTATCATCTATTGAGCAACAACCTCTCTTCAAAGCTGCCCTCTCATGAATACCCCTCTTCAAAGCTATCATCTATTAAGCAACAACCTCGCCTCAAAGCTGCCCTCTCTTGAAAACCCCTCTTCAAAGCTATCATCTATTGAGCAACAACCTCGCCTCAAAGCTGCCCTCTCTTGAAAACCCCTCTTCAAAGCTATCATCTATTAAGCAACAACCTCGCCTCAAAGCTGCCCTCTCTTGAAAACCCCTCTTCAAAGCTATCATCTATTAAGCAACAACATCGCCTCAAAGCTGCCCTCTCTTGAAAACCCCTCTTCAAAGCTATCATCTATTAAGCAACAACCTCGCCTCAAAGCTGCCCTCTCTTGAAAACCCCTCTTCAAAGCTATCATCTATTGAGCAACAACCTCTCTTCAAAGCTGCCCTCTCTTGAAAACCCCTCTTCAAAGCTATCATCTATTGAGCAACAACCTCTCTTCAAGCTGATTCTCTCTTTAGGAAAAGCCCCTCTTCAAAGAGCAACAACCTCTTCAAAGCTTCCCTATCAAGGAAACAACCTCTCTTCAAAGCTACCCTCTCTAGTGATCAATCCCTCTTCAAAGCTGCCCTCTCTAGTAATCAATCCCTCTTCAAAGCTGCCCTCTCTAGTAATCAATCCCTCTTCAAAGCTACCCTCTCTAGGACAGTATCAGGTATTCCTGTAGTTAGAATTCTCAATTTAACATCTCTAGAGCAAAAACCTCTCAACAACAACCAAACATTACATAGGGTGTAGCTCTGGAGAGGTTGCTCTGTACATTAGTTTTGCTTTCACCCCTCAACTTATATATGTATCCACTAAATGCACTGATATGTGTACAGCTAGGATTCAGTGTCAAACTGTAGTAACTATGTTTCATATTGAATACAAGGTGTGAATTTACCAGTAATTTAGTAATTTCCGAAAGTGGATACAGAATTTTGATTGAACAATAATATTTGCAATAAGCTTTAAAGTGCTTTATAGTTCATTCATATGTATATAATCAGTATGCATAATAGAATCTTCAAATGTTTATGTAAATATGAGAGAAATAAAGATGTATTTTGTAAACAGGTTTCATAAAATAAACTGTTATAAGAGTAATTATCACAGCCTTGTTTTTCATGTCATTATTCTGTGTGTGTGTTGGGTATTATTTTTGTCAGAGTTGGTGTCTTGTAGCAGATACGAACGAACGAACAAACAAACAAACGAACAAACGATGCTATCATACCATGCTACAACACTGCAGATCCGTGATATCACATCTTGTCTCATTCACCGGACACTGTGCCAACCAGTCCATGTTCTGCCTCACAGGAGATTTATCACGAGTTTTCTCCCTATATCCCTTCTAGAGTTCTCTCTCTTTATCCCTTCTAAAGTTCTCTCCCTTTATCACTTCTAGAGTTCTCTCTCTTTATCCCTTCTAAAGTTCTCTCCCTTTATCACTTCTAGAGTTCTCTCTCTTTATCCCTTCTAAAGTTCTCTCCCTTTATCCCTTCTAAAGTTCTCTCCTTTATCACTTCTAGAGTTCTCTCTCTTTATCCTTTCTATAGTATATGTATATATAGGGAGAGAACTCTGGAAGGGATAAAGTGAGAGAACCTTTATGCCGAATGTAAGCAACGGAGCTACTAAGACGATTTTTGACTACACTTCAGGGCTAAGAGAATGTAAGTAGAATTGTTGACATGGTTGCCCCAACAGCTGTACGAGCTGCCGGACTGATTGTAGACTCTCACAGGCAAGTGGCGTGTCCTCGTTTCAGAAACACTGTACATTGATCAATGACAAACCAACAAATAAAACATGTTTTTTGACATTTTAATATCATATAGCAGCATACTTGATGCTGAGAGTTTCCTATACATATATATTATACTGTATAACAACTAATATTACATGGAATTAAAATGAAACTCAATGATTGCTTCACAGTAAAAACACCAAACAATATAGTGTTGTCAGATTGACCATGAACAGAGGTATGAACTGCCAGCACTGATCCATGACAATTTAGGTAAGTAAATGCACTCATGCATAGAACTATGGTAATTATTTGGTTTATAGTGCTGTTACATTGACCGCGAACAGGTCTATGAACTTTCAGGACCGATCCATGTCAATTTAGGTAAGGAAATATTCTCGTGCGTAAAGCTATTACTGCTGTCCTCGGATTACTTTTCTATCAAAACAGAACCGCAGCTTTTTCTCTGTCAAGCTTACAGACAAACACGAACATTTCAATACACCTATTTTGAAATGTAATGGTCCAGGTAATATATTCATACGTTCGCAGCTAATAAAATCGCACTATACTTCTCTGTAAAAACACAATCACAACTTTTCCGACAAGCACACGGAAAAACCCACAAAAATTCAATACACCTTATGAACCAGGTAATGTATTCATGCGTTCGTGGATAATTAGACATCACTTTACAAACCATGATTTCTCACATAATCTGTCTGAATGGGTTATTTCTTATTTTAAGTCTTTAAAGTAAAATATGGTTCAAACTAAAAAGACAACATTATAATCTTCTACAGCTTTCCCTGACTATCTACAGTTGGACCTCGTTCGTTCGATTTCATTGGGTCCGAACTTTTATTTCGAATAAAACATGGTTTCCAATAGCCTATGTCAAGAATATCAGGACCTGACATATATTTAGGATGATACTGAGTATTCAGATAGAAGGTTGTCGAATAAACGAGGTCCGACTGTATTTACAATGTAATCATTATAAGTAAAACAATGATAAAGAAATTCGATCCACTGCCTTTCATGAAAAAGCATTATAAAGCATTTACCCGAATGTCGTATCTCCATATACCTTATTGTGATCTATTCTTATAGGGGAAGTTTATGAATTTTTACACAGTTGATATCACTAGTCCTGGGCTTCGGGCAAGTGGCTTATCCTGAAAACTTCTTTCAGACTATCTTCAGTCAAAACAATTTTCTTGCAGTATCGAAAAAATTCAATAAAATAAAATCTTAATAATTCACGTGTAATGTACCTAAATAAAAATCATGTTCTGCTGTTTAATAATTCATGTGTACTGTACCTAAAAATCACATTCTATAACATAGCTAGCATCAAACAGTACAAGTATTTTACAAATGTAACGACATAAATCACTAGGTCACTCAGTCACTAGGTCATCGACTAGAACGGGAACAGTGTCACTGGTAAAAATTATGAATTCATCCTAGAATTAACCCCAAGGAAAACAATGTCACAAGAAAATCATAATATAATTAACAACTAAACAAATACAGCAGCAGTAATCATATCATCCTTGCTATCATATATCCACTATCTGGGGCCGTACTCACAAACATTTTAAGACTGAAACCCAGCCTCCTGTTGTCATTATATCTATACGGATAAATTTTTGTCTGAATAAACCTTGTTACCCACTCTACACTTTTGCCAAGTTTTATAAAAAATTATACTGTTACATCAACGTAGGGGCAAAATGAACATTTAACATTTTAAAGTCTAAGTCTGAGTTTCAGTCTTAAAATGTTTGTGAATACAGCCCCAGGACCTCTATGGTTTGCATAAAAACAAAGAACTATTATCAGTAGTCACAATAAATTCAGCTCTGTGGTTTAGCTTTAACTTAAATTTTTACACGTATTGTGAAACAAGATCTTATCCCACTAAAACATTATTTTGTTAGAAAAAATATAAAATAAAGCAATCTGTATGATTTTTTGAAATATTTGATGATGTTGGTTATTTTATTGAAAATTTACACTCAAACGCTTTATAAAAATGTATTGATATATTTTTACAGAATAAAAGACGAACTTAACCAAACATGTTATGACTGCACTTAACCACCAACTAGCAACAACTTTGAAAAGAATAAATACAGTATGTAAGACATGGTTACCATGTAGGTCAGTGTTTCAGTACAAGCAAAGAAAACTAGTTTAAAACACATGATTCTTGATAAAATAATAATGTTTTGAGAAGTTATTTTAAATCTGTAGAAATACACAACTTAAGAAATTCACAAAAGCTTGAAATAGTATATCTAGGGATGAAAGTAAAACTCGACTATCTACATATAGATAGCAGATAGAGTGGTTTCACTTTCATTCCAAATATTTTCACTTAAAAACTGAAAATAAGGGTAAATTGCAATTATTTCAAGTTTTATCCATTATATAACACACGTTTTCCAGTTTTACAATATATTTTTGGATTTTCTTTGTACTCCAACCACATTTTCCTTGTTGTTATGTAAAATGCACTTCATACAATCGTTGTCATGATGAAGTAGTGCTAAACAATTTTCCAGTCACTGGGCAAACATGTTTATTTTTAGCACAATGTATGTGTGTAACGATACCATTTGGATATCGCACAAACGATGGTTCATTAAATGTTCTATTGCACACTGCACACGGTCTGAAAATGAATAAAAAACCTATATAAACATATTGTACAGTAAAAAACTGAAAGTTGTAAAAATGTTTGAAACCACAGTTACAAGTATCAATAACTGACCCATGTATTTGCATTGAATAAATAAAACACATCATTATTGACCATGAGCCATTTCAATATCAAACTCCCATCCACTACATGATAAATGTATATGATGGAGAATGCATCATTAAAGCCCCATTACTACACTTGAGGGAAGCAGGTAAATAGTATATGTTCAATACATAGATTGTCTGGAAATGTACTACAATCAATTAACCATTGGATAAAAACTGCCTAAAAGTTCTTATCCAGAGTAAAAACAATATATCCACTACAATACATATCAGTTTGTCAGTACACTACTGTATATAGTACTTGCACTACATTGTAACAGTTCTGATTTGAAAACACTATCAATGTTTGTTTGTTTCATCGGGTTTAACGCCGTTTCTCAACGATATTTCAGTTATATATGGCGGCCGGTTCACCTAACCAGTTTTTCCTGGACTGATATCTAACCAGTACTAACTTACCCTTCCACAAGGAGCCGGCAACTTCTCCACATGAGGAGGAAAATTGACATTTTTATCAAATTTTCATGAAACACTATCACTATATTGCGAATGATTTTAAACCATCATAATAATTATCAAGATCAACAAATAGTAATACATGTACATTGGTGTTAAATTTATCTGGTACAGATAACAACGTACTACAACCTTGTTACCCAGGCTATTCATAACGTATATGATACCCTGGGCAAATTAGCTAGCATGAGTATTCATTAGCATTCGTCGCCCAATGAAATGGACGATAACAAAAAAGAAGGAAAATCCTTTGTAAAGAGCTCCTTTGTAAAGAGCTATCGCTATTTCATCTGTGACTCCTCAGCAATATGTATCGTATGAGGTGTGAGTCAGGCGACCAATCAAGCGGCTTGATTTCACCTCATTAATTATTCATGAGTACGAGATTTTACAATCAGTTTGCCCAAGGTATCATATATTTTATGAAAAGCCTGGGTACCGAGATTGACCGTACCAGTACACAAGATAAACCTTACCTATCTTCTGTCATTACTATAGAGTCCTGCTGTTCCTCAATACCAATCTGTTTTATAAGTAAATTCTCTCCACGTGACATCATCCGTTCTAAACGTGTCATCCGATGGCCATGCATATTGGTACGGACAGCTTTCTTAAGGAACTGGGACATTAAGGCTATTGACCAATTGTCAGGTATAATTTGTATCACCTAGATCAAGACAAATAGTTCAAACATTACAACAATAGAGGGGAAAATACTGATAGTTAAACTAATCATATCACAATTTGGCTACATTGACTATACCATGAGCATGTTTAACTAATACAGATGCCAGTCAGTGATCTTGAACCCAAATAGAATAACGCTGTCACAAATGATGTGGATTATTTGTTTGAAGTTTCTTGAAATTCTGCTGAGTATGCAAGATTTTGACAAAATCTAATATGACCATCTTGAATGTGATCGGGAAAAAATGTCATGCATTACAACTCGTCATGCAGATTATTTGAAGTTTCATAAAACTCCTCCAAAAACTGTAGAAGATGTTCGTCCTACAAGATATTGTTAACAGACCGACCAACCTTATACATTTGACAGGATAAAAAATCTTGAAATTCCACTAATCAGATACTTTCAATATGAAAACATTATTACTAATACATTCATGAACTTCTTCTAACACAATCATTACTATTGTTAGAAACACAACCAGATTATACACCATATACTATGGTTTTGTATATAATGGTGTTAAACCAAATGTGATGAAAGAATTTGTAGCTTATTCAGGGTAACACTGCTTCTTCAACAACAGTAATGCTTTACCTTAGCAACATCGAAGTCAGCAACATTGCTATTTAACAGACTTATGGCTGGCTGTACCATCAAATCTTTCTTTCTACAAATAGATATACAATATAAACAATATGTTTCATATCAACAAACACTGTGCAAGCGTGCTGTGACATGATCTAGTTACCTCGATAACATGTTTCTTTTCTACAAGAATCAGAATATTTTACAGACAAGAAACGCATTCAAACGATCGATGCCAAACCACTGCCAATACCAATACAGAATATTCAAGGGTTCCACTAAGTGCTGAATCTCAAGGGTCATTGTGGTAATATTTGACCGGATTTTACCACTTACCCTTCCGTCAGAGTCCTAAGGGTCAAAATGAGGCATTTAGGAAATTCCAGGAGTCAAATGGTCAACACCTGGTATCGGGAAATTGTGATTAAAAATTCCTTCCCCTTTGAACATCAAAACAGAAGAATCAAAATCAACATAATTCACATGAACATTAACAAACTTCAAAAATAATTTGTATGAAGGGAAAAGTTATGATATATTGTAGAGCATGAAAAGTAACACATTTAAACCATAAACACAGTGCAACCTCTCCAGAACCACACCTTTTGGAGAGATGCAATTTTGGTTGTTATTAAGAGTTGCTAGTTTGAACTTTTTTCTTTTACATCGATTGTGAATAAAGTTCTTACAATTTATACTAATCACTATCAATGATTGCTTCCTGGCTACCAACCAGTACTCACACCGTATTTAGGTATTGTGGAGTTTGTGATCAATCCCCACATGACCTTTGGGTAAGGAGTCAGGCGCTCTACCCCTTGACCACTGCGCTTCCCTAAGAGGTCATTTCTCTAGAGTCAAAATCAGAAGAAAATGTTTACCTCAAGAAAATTGATTATGTTATTGAAGACAGTTGTTGCTCTGGAGATATTGCATAGTAAATAAAAATCTGGGCCCAGGATTACAACTGATACTTACCCACAGTACTCAAATCACAACAATTACTGTAAATGAGTGTGATAGATAGGGACTCATATTGAGTGTGATAGATAGGGACTCATATTGAGTGTGATAGATAGGGACTCATATTGAGTGTGATAGATGGGGACTCATATTGATTGTGATAGATGGGGACTCATATTGAGTGTGATAGATAGGGACTCATATTGAGTGTGATAGATAGGGACTCATATTGAGTGTGATAGATAGGGACTCATATTGAGTGTGATAGATGGGGACTCATATTGAGTGTGATAGATAGGGACTCATATTGAGTGTGATAGGGACTCATATTGAGTGTGATAGATAGGGACTCATATTGAGTGTGATAGATAGGGACTCATATTGAGTGTGATAGGGACTCATATTGACTGTGATAGATAGGGACTCATATTGAGTGTGATAGATAGGGACTCATATTGAGTGTGATAGATAGGGACTCATATTGAGTGTGATAGATAGGGACTCATATTGAGTGTGATAGATGGGGACTCATATTGAGTGTGATAGATAGGGACTCATATTGAGTGTGATAGATAGGGACTCATATTGAGTGTGATAGATGGGGACTCATATTGAGTGTGATAGATGGGGACTCATATTGAGTGTGATAGATAGGGACTCATATTGAGTGTGATAGATAGGGACTCATATTGAGTGTGATAGATGGGGACTCATATTGAGTGTGATAGATAGGGACTCATATTGAGTGTGATAGGGACTCATATTGAGTGTGATAGATAGGGACTCATATTGAGTGTGATAGATAGGGACTCATATTGAGTGTGATAGATAGGGACTCATATTGAGTGTGATAGATAGGGACTCATATTGAGTGTGATAGATAGGGACTCATATTGAGTGTGATAGATAGGGACTCATATTGAGTGTGATAGATAGGGACTCATATTGAGTGTGATAGATAGGGACTCATATTGAGTGTGATAGATAGGGACTCATATTGAGTGTGATAGATAGGGACTCATATTGAGTGTGATAGATAGGGACTCATATTGAGTGTGAAAAGTGTATGATAACGTAAAATGTGTGCTGAGTATTCTTTTGTTAGAGAAGTTCTTAGACATTTGCCTGTAATATAACAACTTGGGAGTAATTATTAAGTCCGAGTGTGGCACAAAATCAGTACTCCCATATCTCATAATCACACTAAAATCTTGAAGAGAATGGGCAGCCAAGAATATTCAGCACTCGTTGGACATTTCCATGCTATTCCACACTCGAATTTCCTCAATTAAACTAATAAGAGAAAAATTTGTAATTTGAGATCTGAGTGCTGCGTGTAAGTATTCGTTATAATGCTGGGCCCTTCAATAACAGACAAATCAACTGGAAAATAAAATGATTAAATCAATAGATAGTTCCCACATTTAACTCCCTTGTTCTGAATAGTTGGCCATATTGATAGGCAAATTTCCTTAAAGTTTATAGGGAATATAATGTAAACGATAATACATAAAATCAGATGTATAAAAAATAAAAAATCAGATATATAAATAATAAAAATAACATATTTATTATGCTCTTGTGGGCAGATGGCTCAGGAAGTTGAAGAAAAAGTGGTTGTCACATGCAAGTTCTCTTGGTATTTTCTCAATTATCACATATTTGGTAATTACTCCTATAAGGGCTTATCAGTTTTGCCTATCAAAATGGTTGATGATTAAGAACAAGGGAGGTAAATATTGTAGATATGGGAACAATCTATACAAACTTACTCATTAGCTGGATCTAGATAAACACTGAGTAGTATATGAAACAATCTTTTCCTGTATCCAGAATCTCTGCCTTCTGAATTGACAATACAATAATTCTCAGCTGCCACATAATCTCGTAGTTTGTGCACCAATATCTTCAGGGCTTTCTCGTGATCTTCTAACTGTAACAAAAACACATATCTCTCATTTATCTTGAGGATATTGAATGATGGTCATATATTACAGAATTTATTAAACACCATTTCTGAAAACAATAATAACTAACCTTTGGCAAAGTTTTTTTTTTTAAGGACACAAAGCATTATTCCAATTCTATAACAAAGTGTAATGTAATGCTGAAGTGGGAAATTTGAATTCCAGGGGGAGTCCTTTGAATTGTAGGTGGAGTCCTTTGAATTGTAGGTGGAGTCCTTTGAATTGTAGATGGAGTCCTTTGAATTCCAGGGGGAGTCCTTTGAATTGTAGGTGGAGTCCTTTGAATTGTAGATGGAGTCCTTTGAATTGTAGGTGGAGTCCTTTGAATTGTAGGTGGAGTCCTTTGAATTGTAGGTGGAGTCCTTTGAATTGTAGATGGAGTCCTATGAATTGTAGGTGGAGTCCTTTGAATTGTAGGTGGAGTCCTTTGAATTGTAGGTGGAGTCCTTTGAATTGTAGATGGAGTCCTATGAATTGTAGGTGGAGTCCTATGAATTGTAGGTGGAGTCCTTTGAATTGTAGGTGGAGTCCTTTGAATTGTAGATGGAGTCCTATGAATTGTAGGTGGAGTCCTATGAATTGTAGGTGGAGTCCTATGAATTGTAGGTGGAGTCCTATGAATTGTAGATGGAGTCCTATGAATTGTAGGTGGAGTCCTTTAAATAGCAGGTGGAGTCCTTAACCCACACTTTTAACAACCCCAAAGTAAATTATATACAGACAAAGCATCAAATTACGCAGTTTAATTCTTATATACAATATGTGAAGACTATTTTACCTTGCCGTATAATACTGCACATTCAGCATGCATTTCTTGTTCTTTGGCTTTTCCCAGGATCAACTGTACACGATATAAACTAGACATTTGAAGCATATGTCGTAGCTTGGATCTGGATGTATTAACAAATATGTAGTAATTTAATACAATTTTTAAACATACAAATGTGTTAAAAAAACAAACAGATCTGAGGTATTGTTTAATTAATTCCTGAACGGCTCACTAAAATTACCTTTTCAAACTGATTACTGGAAGTATTAAAATTATGGCACCAGTCAAACAATCGTACGTTTTCCAGGTTATACAGATACTCTCAAAGATTGCATTAAGCACATGGCGACAATGATCAAGATACAACTTGTCATATTCTATATTGAAGCTTCAAATGTTTCTATTATATTCAGACAATGTCATTCCGAGATATTTAAAATTGGTCAATTTATTTTTCGTCTCTTATTTTCAGATTGAAATACCGAACATTTCCTCAATGCGGACAATTTTAAGCTAACAGCTATATCTGGATATGACATAATCATCATCACAAGCTAAGAAGTCTAGACACAAAACAATTGAAAACAATTTACCTCGCCATATCAACGTGTTCCTTCTTCACATTATTGGTTTTCATCAATTGTAAAACATTATCAAGATATAAAACAGCTAAGTGAGTGTGGTATTTCTCTTTCTGTAAAACAATTCATATACACATCAATACACATGGTGTGAGTAATTAAACAACTATTGACAATCCTTTCCAATCTGCTAGTAAATAAAAAAGCAGCTAGAGTTGTTTCCCTTTCATCCCAACATCTACAAAACGTTGAAAAGTTTACCAGTGAAATACATGACATATTGATTTAATAACACAAATATAAGTTGCAGCAAAAATAGAGAAAAAGTCAAACTTTATATAAAACTAATAAACTGAATGTTTGCAACCGTAACAGTAAAACTACATTGAAAATAGTCTTAAAATTAATCAGTAGCACGTCATTATTTCATGAACATCTTCATACAACAAAATCTGTGTATTACCTCCAGTTTTTTCTGAAAGACGAGATATTCTAAGTAAGTAACTACAGCTTGAGGAAATCTATGTAAGTAATCTATCACAGTGTCAGGACGTAATCTCTCCGATGGTGGCTCCTGGGACGGTCTCTCAGTAAATATCTGTAACAGTAATAAATAATAATGTGTACATACATACTTCTTTATACACGGTGACAGTGTGAAGTATACATACCATAAACACATCAAATACTTTAGCATGGGTAGAAGAGATGGTCGCATGTTTGATAGTAGGATTTTTATGTGGTTAATTACAGTGCCTTCATTTTGGGATTTTTAAAAAATAATAATTGTTTGTTATTTAAGTCTTGGGACATTAAGAATTGTTTTTTGCTGTCCAAAGTACATTTATACAGCCGGACCTTTTCATTCATCGGGTCTGACATTTTATTTCAAATAATATATAGTTTCAAATAGCCAATTTCTATTTGTCGTGCCTATGAAGACACAACAGGACCTGATATTTATTTCAGATGACACCAAGTAATCGGATAGAAGGTTGTCGAATAAACTAGGTCCGACTGTAGTATAGTTTGCAATATTTTCTTTTTTACCTAATGTAAATTTGCATCATTTTTTACCATAACAAATGAATTATTACCATTTTACCAGCCGTGTTAGGAAGACACACTTGGCAAACCCGTATTTTCTAAACTTAATACTATACAAATAATACACACAGTTGTGTACTCATCAAAGGCAACATACACATCTACATTATATAATATTTACCTTAATACTGAGTTCTTGATCTTTTTCTAATGCCCAGTCAACATATTTCCATACTATATCATGGTCACTTAAACTACAAAAAAACAAACATTGAACAATATAAACTTTATTTGATTTCTGAACTAAACATACACAAATGCATTTGATTTCTCAACAACATGGCATACTAAAATATAGTAAACAGCACCATGACATGAAATGACAGAGAATTCTGGACCATTTCTGTGTGACAATTTATTCTTAATCTGAAAATTTCAAAGTAAAATATTAAAGATGTCTTATCTGAGATACCAAAATAACTAGCAAGTTTATAACCCAACACTTCCGGTAAGAGACAATGAAGATATGAAAAATAAAAAAAACAATATACAAAATCAAAGAACTAACCTTGAGAGAATATCTACAACAAATTCAAACCCTTGGAACAGTTCATCCTGGATTTCTCCATCAACCAATCTACAATACAAGAAACAAGGTGAAGCAAAGTTACCACATACATAATAATTTCACACAATGAATTACATAAAAAAACATCTTAAAAATAATGGAATTACAAGGGAAGAAAAGAGTTTGAGAGGTACAGCGTTGGATTCCTCATCTAGAGGTCATGGGTTGGAATCCTGTGACAAGCTAGGGATTTTGAAGTTCTTGACCAAACCCCCGCTCATCACAGGGCTCGAACTCATGACCCCTCGACCACTGCACCTCCCTCTTACTTATTTAGAATATATATATTTACTGGTTTATTTCATGGCACTAAATTTTTCAGCACTATTTTTCATACAGTGTGTCTTTAACAGTATCAATACTCCCAATTTGAAATTGGTATATCATCTACTTGACCAAATTGTCAGTACAATGTACATAGTTCCCACATCTACAATATTTACCTCCCTTGTTCTGAATTGTCGGCTATTTTGATGGGCAAATTTCCTTTAAGTTTATAGGGAATATAATGTAAACGATGATAAAACTAATCTGATAAATAAAAAATAACTTATTAATTATGCTCATGTGGGCATTTGGCTCAGTAACTTGAAGAAAAAGTGGTTGTCACATGCAAATTCTCTTGGTATTTTCTCAATTATTACATTTTTGGAAATTACCCCTATATGGGCTTATCAGTTTTGCCTACCAAAATGGCCGACAGTAAAGGACAAGGGAGGTAAATATTGTAGATGTTACATCATGTAGGAACTATGTTATCTTGATTTGCGACGACAGCCCTTACTGACAGCAGTATACAGCTAACATCCTGTCGACAAACTACACAACATCAACATGAAAATTGTCCTGATATTATAATACACGGTCCAATCATTACCTGGTCCAAATATTTAAAGCTTTGTCTGCGTCACCATGATATTTGTACAGTAACGCCAGTGGATGGTGACGTTTGTATTTTTCTAACCACTCCACACAATCCTTCAAGTCACAACCAGAATCCTCTTCAACAAGGGGAAGCAACTCAGGGGAATTATTCTCTGCATACAGTTTTAATAATGCAACATCTATCTCCTACAACAGAAAAGGTAGAAATTATAACACTTTCTGCATTTGCAAATTCTAACATCTGCAGTTATCAAAATACAGGAAATACATAAAATATTTACCTCAAGTAATATGTTTTAAAGCAGAGACTAAAATAACAACTATAAGAATAACATGATGGTATCATGGACATATAAACAATGGAAACTGGAGGATATCTGTTAAACGATAACAAGAAATAATTTACCCACAATCCTTAGTATGCACTTGTTAAGTATGGTGAATTTCTGCCAATTAAGCAAGGAATATGGAAGAAATGTCAGGCAAACAATAAACAAGGCAAACATAAACTAGAGCTATCACTGAAGGTGATTAATACCCCCACAATACCGCTTTGTCAGACATATTTTTGATAAATTCAAAGATGGCCGCCAGTCAAGACAATGAAATTATCTATCACTATCTATCACTACAGGACCACAATCAGAATGTGCCGACAATATACACAACTAGGCTTGGTAGAAATAATTCATGGAAAACCATGTTATGTGACATGACGGAACAAGTGGTGATTCCCATATAACCCCCATTGCATATTTTGAAGTGGGGTTATAATAAGAATTGTGTACATTTTAATATTTCGGAGGTGATATGAATACCACAGTATGGGAGTCAGGTCAAAATCAATAAAATAGAAAAAATGAACAGTAATATATAGCACTTTGTCACAAAGAAATATAATGATACATTCGACTAGAGTATGAACTAGTAACACCAATATATTTGATTTTAACTCCCAAGATCTGAACATTTTGCATTCAAATTCGAACAAATATAGCAACAAAGCGTATTAAATTGATACAATTTATATTCGCAATCAAGACATTTTGTTCCATTGTCCTTGACTGCAGTTTCACAGATTTAATCAAATAATCAAACTACCTGGATATAACATTATATTATGCCTTATTTCAATGGATTTTAAAAGAAATCCCGTTATTTTCACTGAAAGGCGAGTCTTCAACAACAAAAACAAACCATTTGCTAGTATCTGAATGTAATAAACCAAAAATGCTGCCAACAGAACAGTAAGAACTAATCAACAGTTCCTGTGAAATAAAAAACTGAACTTGTATAGAATTGCTCACAAAAAGCTGGGCAAAATGGAACTAAATCAATGCAAAATATATCAAACAATATGCTAGAAATAACAGTTATTTTCACAGAAAGATAAGTCGTTTACAACTAAAAACAAACCATTTGCTAGTAAGTGAAAGTAAGAGAAACTATTTTTAGTAACAGTGACCTTGACCTTGGCCCCACCAGCCCCAATATCGAACTTGACCTGTATCTTCTGACGTTACACCTGTGTACCAAAAAATTTTCAAATCTGTCTAGCCTTTCATGAGTTATCGTCCGGAAACCATGAAAACCAAGAGAAACTATTTTTAGTAACAGTGACCTTGACCTTGGCCCCACCAGCCCCAATATCGAACTTGACCTGTATCTTCTGATGTTACACCTGTGTACCAAAAATTTTTCAAATCTGTCTAGCCTTTCATGAGTTATCGTCCGGAAACCATGAAAACCAAGAGAAACTATTTTTAGTAACAGTGACCTTGACCTTGGCCCCACCAGCCCCAATATCGAACTTGACCTGTATCTTCTGATGTTACACCTGTGTACCAAAAAATTTTCAAATCTGTCTAGCCTTTCATGAGTTATCGTCCAGAAACCATGAAAACCGACAGACCGACCGACCGACAGACTGACCGACAGACCGACCGACCGACCGACCGACAAGCTCACTCCTATATACCCCCTCAAACTTCGTTTGTGGGGGTATAAAAATGTACATACAAACCAAGAAATATATAGCTGCTGTAAATATTACAATACAGCAGATCAAAATGTCAACTTCTCTCGATTCAGAAACAAGATGGCAGACGTCACAAAAGTTTTAACCCAAGTTTGAACTCAGAAGAAATCTCGCTGCTCGAAAGAGTTCAAACAAATCAATGTATACATAGTAGGAAGTTTCTTATCCATGGTTTATATGTCCGTGATGGTATTAAACATATTTTAGTGTTCAGTGTAACAATAAATGTACCTATTCTGTTCTTTTTGTTATAATTAGTATATTTACATGTTGCCAATACCTTCCGACCAAATTATAACAACATCAAACAGATAATGCTTTCTGTGATAGATTACAGCTCACCTGTTTAAATCCATGAGCATCTTTGGTTCCACGGATACTCTCCAAGTAGGAGATAAGAAAAATCTTATATTCTCCAATAATATTTTGATCCCCATGTGACAATTGATTGACGTCTGCTATTTCATGGAGTGAAGGCATACTGCGCTGGAAACTGCTGCTAGATGGCATCAGACGAGGGTAGAGACTAATCAACTAAAATATACAAATACTAAAGTTAATCTCATTACTTTACTCCAAGGTTTTGAGATGAGATCACCAATCACGAAAAACTCGTGTCATGAGTGGTCAAAAATTACTGAATATATTTTAATAACAAATTTTAATAAGTTCACAAAGCTATGGACATGAATGAAATATTTTATCTAAATAATAAATTGTAAATACACACTTCAATGATACCTGGGATAAAAAAGGCAAGTTTTGCGATTAAATATGACTGAATAACGGCTATAACATCAGCTGTAAAGGAGCTCTGCAGTCGATACATTGTACAAGTAGACAACAAATCTCACCTCTCTAACATCAATCTGACCTTCCCGGAATAAATCTAATGCATCATCGAAGTTTCGTTTGGAGAATTCTATAAATGCTGCTTGTTGTTGAATTCTACGCAATATCTATAATAAAACAAGATAAATTATTATGGTAATAACACCAATGTATTGTTTTCAATAATTCACTAATGCAATAGCAACCACGTGTGTGACGTCACAACAAAACAAGCATGACGTAGGCGCACTCAAATGATGTTGACATTTTGTACGTACCATTACATTTTATTTCATTGAAAATTAATGTCTTGTTAATTTGAATATGATATGTGATGTACGCATTTGAAATCGTATCTTGTGGCTGAAAAATAACAAAAATTCGGAAGTACTTATTGAAGCATCAGCATTTGCTTACCAAAGACCGAAGACTCATTCTATAAATTCAATAAATAATGACCACTCGTATGAGATCCTCTATATCTCAATCATACAGCAAGTTTCACAATGACCAATCACATGATGGTAAGCTGATATATTCCAATAATGTATAAGTGTGTGTTGTTGTACTTACCTTTAAGAATTTGTCTCTGGTAAGTCCAACATGATTTGCATTCCTAGCCAAGTCTAATGCTTCCTGTGTTCTCTTGTCTGCCAGCAGACCTTGAACCTAGAAAATAATACATATACATGCTAGTAGAACTGAATGTACAGTGAATTCTCGGTAGTAAGACTACACTTTGGACCCCTGAAAAAATGGTTTTAATATTGAGGTGATCTTAATATTGCGGTTGAATAAAGAGCAAAACAGTGAAAATGGACTGGAAAATGTTGATCTTAATTTTGAGGTGGTTTTTATGTGAGGTTTTACTGTATAGTAATGGGGTCTATGTAAGTATCATTATATACCATAACAGGATTGAAACACGGATACCTGGTACTCTGATTAACTTTAATCATTTTAATTTAATGGCAAAAGTTTAATAAAATAAACTTGGATAGACATGTATTTTATTCCAAATAAAGCTTCCAGTTAGTTATTAATCTTTGGCCTCTTACAACATAGTCATGTTTAGTATTTGTTTTTATGGTTACATCATGTCTATATAAACATTTATACCTGTTTTTCCCAAGCCACTGGTACTAAGCAATATATTTCTTTCGCTGATGTGACAAACAGACGACCATCAAAATCATTGAGTACGACACCACCTTGAAATGGTATAGCTTGTTTTTGTTGCTGATCTAAAATACTGTAATATAACAACAGCGTACATTTCTACAATGATATAACCAAATACATAGCAGAATGCATTGTGGGATACCTCCATTCCCTCGTTACACTTACGCTTCACTATTGCCCGTGGGTTATTTAACAAGCATAATTTCATCCTCATGAATTTTAAGCAGACAGTAGTGTTAACTGCATGGCAAGTTCAACCAATGAAAAAATGTGTTATATTGCTTTGATTGAGTAAAAGTATTTTTCTGACTCCAATTGAAGAGTATCAACTTCATGACTAAATACCAACGAAACCTGCATTATGGGTTCAGATGACAAAACATCGGTTGTGTGTTTTATGTACTTTGAAGCAAATTTGTGATGCATATGAACAGACTTCTGCAAGTATTGTGTAACTCAGTAAATCCAGCATAAGTTGTGTATATGATGATTATGAACAACATTATGTATGCAATATATCAGTGCACATGTTTTCAATTTTGTGCAGAAATCAAAGATATGAAAGTGTAAAAAGTAACAAAATTATTAAATTGAAAGACTTGCATCTACAGTGAACATGAAATAATCAGTAAGCACTCAAGAACAGCTAGTAGGTGGTAGGTTAGATAAACTATTAGGTGAACAACCTCATTACACCTTAAAATTGAAGAGCACTATACAGAGAGCAATGTAAAGTATCCACATTATAACTGAGTACATTGACAGAACATAGAGGTATCATACCTGTGTATTGTAATAAATTCATCATTCATGGCTAGGATATATGGTTTTACATAACCAACACTACGTAGATTCTCTGACCACTGTAATGGTGGACGTTGTGAAATACCTTCGGATGTAACAAACATACCAAGTGCACTGGGACCGGTCAGTAAAAACTCCTCCTGAAATAAAAGGTAACTGATTACTAATATTGACTAGTTTCATAAGTACATGATTTCTGATCTAACATGGGCATGAAATGAAGCAATGCAGCTTTAATTTATTTCAGATGCAAAAAAAATCTTTATCCTTATTCGAAGATATTCCAGGAAAATCTCCTACAGGGTTAGGAATAACAACCAATCATAATTACTTTTGTGGGGGCTAAAAGTCGGTTGAGTGGAACCAATTAATATTCTGTTGGTGATGCCCTTATTTGTGACTGTCATTCCTTACCCCCATGGAAATTTTCAGTGCATGATTAGTTCCATTACTCAGCACTCAAAATTAACCATATTAGTCTTAGTGTGGAGATATAAGTGTGGAGATATGAGTGTGGAGATTTGAGTGTGGGATTTGAGTGAAGAGATATGAGTGAGGAGATATGAGTGAGGAGATTTGAGTGTTGAGACTTGAGATTTGAGTGTTGAGATTTGAGTGGTGAGATTTGAGTGTTGAGATTTGAGTGTTGAGATTGGAGTGTTGAGATTTGAGTGTTGAGATTTGAGTGTTGAGATTTGAGTGTTGAGATCTGAGTGTAGAGATTTGAGTGTTGAGATTGGAGTGGTGAGATTTGAGTGTTGAGATTTGAGTGTTGAGATCTGAGTGTAGAGATTTGAGTGTTGAGATTTGAGTGTTGAGATTTGAGTGTTGAGATTGGAGTGTTGAGATTTGAGTGTTGAGATTTGAGTGTGGAGATATGAGTGAAAATATACGAGTGAGGAGATATGAGTGAGGAGATTTGAGTGTTGAGATTGGAGTGTGGAGATATGAGTGTTGAGATTTGAGTATTAAGATTTGAGTGTTGAGATTTGAGTGTTGAGATTTTAGTGTAGAGATTTGAGTGTGGAGATTTGCATGTGTGCATGTGGAGATTTGAGTGTCGATATTTGAGTGTCGAGATTTGTGTGTGGAGATTTGAGTGTGGATATTAAGAGTTTGGAGATTTGTGTGTGGAGATTGGAGTGTGGAGATTTGAGTTTGGAGTGTGGTGATATGAGTGTGGTGATTTGAGTGTGGATATTAGAGTGTGGAGATTTGTGTGTGGAGATTTGAGTGTGGATATTAAGAGTGTGGAAATTTGTGTGTGGAGATTTAAGTGAGGTATTCAGTTTAAACATATTTATTTGTCTAAATTGTCGTGTAATATACAGTAAATACAAGGTTACAAAGTGCATGTTATAGACAAGTGGATAGAATTGGAAGCTAAAGCTTATTGAAATTCTCTCCACTGCCTACTAACTATAAGTACATGATATGGCGACTTAGTTTCTGAATTTGACAAGATTATTACAAAAGAAAATAACAAATATTTAAGTGAGGTATTTGAGTTTGGAGTGTGGAAATTGGAGTGTGGAGATTTGTGTGTGGAAATATGAGTGTGGAGATTTGAGTGTAGAGATCTGAGTGATTTGAATTACAATGGTTACTGAGTGCAATATGTATTCTTTATGCATATTTTTTAGATTTGAGTGAGAATCTGAGATTGATAGTATTTAGTGTTGAGTATAACACTTACAATCAATACTTACAGTCACATCTCAGATTCACACCAACATCTCAAACAAAATGAATCTTATTGAAGTATGCAACAGAGAGTACTACTACTCATACAATTTTCAGTAAAATATCTTACTTTACTAATTCTTTTTACAATAGGATGTGTATGTTCTGTATCTATAGGAAACAAGTCTGTATGCTGACCAGTCTCATAGTTGACCATACAATACTGCGATGATAGTGCAGCACACACAACGTAACCATCAAGTCCCTGGAAATAATAGTAACAAAATATGATCACTACAACATAAAGACATTTCATAAAATATAAAAATAGATGTACATTTATGGGTATAGGGACATAATGGTCTGAAGATAGAGCGATGGACTTTGGACCCAAAATCATCACAAAATAAGGCATGAGTACATGTATAGACTACTGAATCAGGAAGAAATCATCAAAGTGATTCATGGTGATATAACAGCTAAAATTGTCACAATCAATGTAGCATAAATATGAAGCTTAAACTTAACAGTATAAAGTTATCAAGCTTTTATCAAACTCTTCTAGAGTTCTCTCCCTTTATCCCTTCTATAGTACATGTAAAGGAAGAGAACTCTAAAAGGGACAAAGGGAGAGAACTCGTGACAATTTCCTGTGATTTCACAAATGCATATAAATATGATATACATGTTTGACAGTTTACAACAGACAAAACTTGGTAATAAAAGTGTGTTTGACACATACAAGGGATTGATACCAGTAAATAACTTACAATTTCAGAAGCTGGTTCAGACAATGATATATCCTTCACATGAATCATCTTATCATCTGTAATGTTGTAGAGCTGAATTTGTTTCTTTTTCACCGCTACACATATTTCTACACTGAATGGACTATCATTTACAGGACTGTCATTCAAACAAAAATGGGTCACGCCCTTTATTTTAGCTCCACCCACAGCAGGCTGTAAAACATGGATCAATTGAATAAAACGTACAACTAGCAGATCTTATAAATGTAATCAAGTATATGTATATATGTTGTCAAGATCATAGTTTAGTAATTTCAACAGCTTTTACACATGTGAACTTAGACATTTTCATACCACTTCTCAGTCAAATGCTTTAGATTAAGTTTCTTTAGAGAACTATTTATTCAAAACTGCTATTTTTTATGAATTCATGTCAACACAAATTCAAAACTCCGGTGAATATCAAGTTCAATGAGATGTCAAATACCATATACATCTATCTGAAAATATGTACATTTTGTGAATATACATTTCATGTATGAACTCAAGCCTTCATAAAATAATGGTAAAATTGGCTGACATAAACCATCCGATTTTTATACCATTTTTGGCAATCATTATTGTTTATTTTTCCAACTGATGTCATGCATATGTGTAAGTGTGTATCGCTAGTTATGCCCCAGTACAAAACTAGCAGGTAAGTAACAGAGTGTAAATAAAACAAACACGTATATTAATACAATAGTTAGACATACCTCCAGATCTAACATATTGAGCATAGTGAGAGTGGAATCACACAACACAAGTATTCTGTTTATTGCAGAAGCTGCCTTCAACTGTACAATTGCTTTCTTCTGTAAATGAAATATATATTACCATCTGAATAGTAGCCAGAAAAAATGAATAAGTTATTAGAATTGGAAAGTGATAATCAAAACCAAAGACAAATAGTTTATGTTTTTTAATCTTCAAAATGTAGAATCTTTAAATCTGTTGAGGGATGAAAGTAATACAACTCTTTCTGCTTCTTTATTCATATGCGGATAGCGTAATTTCATGTGTTCTTCCCCTCAAATTGAATAATCAATACAAGACATAAAACATTCTAATACAACAGTAGCGATAGTGTAAAAATACATAATTATCTATGTAAGCTTTTATTCAAATCATTAAGTGCAATGAAGTGGCAGTAATAGTTGAAACAGACAATGAAGTCTACACAAGAATAGATACATTGAAAATTGTCAGCAATAGCAGGGGTTTAGACATTTTTTCTAAGACACTTGTCTTGGACTAATGGAAATGTAAAATTTGACTTGTCCGACATAGGAAGCTTGTTGTCCGAGCATATGGGTCAATTTAATAACAAATAAACATACACAATGATAGCTCTACAATCTAAAATTAATAATTACATGTATGTGTTTGTTGGATTCTAAGGTTTGACTTACAACTGAACAATTGCTGATGTTGGTTAGCTTTAAAAACAGACTTGTCCAGGACTGACTTCAACTCAACTGTTGGTAGCCCGATTCAGCATAGACTAGTCTGGGACGTCGGACTAGTGGATTCCTAGAGCCCTGAATAGATTTTAATTATCACACAGATCTCATACAATTAAGAAAAAAATAACGAAAACTTTACCAGTGTTAAATATTTATGTCCTTGTTTGTTGCTCCGGAAACTTGTCTTCCCATTTGGTGCTGATCTTTCTTCTATGATATAATGAACGACAAAACTGAAATAAATACATAGATAAGCTATCTAGCCATGCTGATGTGATTTAGACAATCAAAAATAAGTATGGCACATTTAATAAAACAAGATTTTACTTGTTTATTACAAATTAACCAAATAAATTCCAAAATGGAGAAAAATATTCTTACTGTAGTATGTAGTACTATAATCAAGATGTCAATGTGGACTGAAATATACTGCTACTGTTCATAACAAGACAAACAAGTATGGTACATAATATTGTTTTGCATTCAGAAGATCTATTATTTTGCAATATAAGATATACTTAACAAGCTCTCCAGTATCCCTGGAACACCAAGTCAGCAGTCACATATTTAATTTGCTTTGAGAAAATAAATATAGACGAAATTATTGGAAACAAAACATTTCAAAACTTACCAATCATTTGTACCAATGTACAAATTTTTTCCACACACATCAATACATTCAATCTGAAACAGAAAAATTAAATAAACATTACATTGTTTCTCCTGTCTCAAATGCAGGGGTGTGAAATTCCTAAGTCTGACTTGTCAAACACAGTCTTTTTGGTGCCCAGATAAGTGTATTTTCCATTTAACTTGTGTATGGACAAGCAGAAACTTAGCACAGTCTAAATCATGGTTCCATGCAGGGTAAGTATGTATCTAAACTGTAAATATTATGCTTAGGTTTACGTTTGATACATTTCCATCTGGTTGGTATAACTTTCTGCTTATTTAGCATACTTTTAACTTCATAGAACATTTTTTTACAGCAATTTATGTACCCAGTAGATTTGGTGAAGTGATCGTTGGATGCAGACAATCAAGATTTTCAGGTAAATATTCCGCAGACAAGGTGAAAACGGCCCCGAGACGACTCTATGGCAGTTTCAAACCACCTAATAAGACATTTTGTTCACACGTTTCTAAACCGAAAGTTCTGATTCATTTGTCAAACCGAAAGAAGGAATTTTGACACAACATAAAGAGTTTTCTAATTTATTATGTAACGAACAATGAATGACATCAGGTTTAATTAAATCATAAACTGTTTTTCTAGCTTGTTTTTTGTGTCAGAAATTTTATGCCTAGAGAAACTTCTTAGTAGAAAGAAAGTCAGGAGTCAAATGTCTTATTTCTTGTATTTTATGTCAAATTCAGTAAATAAAGAATAGTTTTGTTGGTAAGAATGTCATTTCCTTCTAAATACATAAAACGTTTTTAATATACATTAATTGCATAAAATATGTAATGCTTTAAGATTGAACAAAAAAGTGCCATTCACAGAACTTCAAATTTACTTTTTGTCAGTCTGGAAGTCCAAGCATTTTAGATAATAAAAACTGTATTATCAAGTTTTAGAGAAAAAGAGGACCGTAAGAGCATAGATTAGCTTGAATGGAGACACTGGATTATGGGAACAGTATATAATAATACAACATTGAAAAAATTCACAACAATAAATAATAATAACATCTGCTAGTTACCTATTCATACTGAGTCTCTACCACTGTTGAGTAAATGACATATATGATACAAAATGATTTTGAACTGTACAACAGACAAGGAGAATGACAGCCAACCAAGCGGGGATTAGGACTCTAGTGCCATTGAGGGTATGGGGGACGTCCCCCAAAAAAAGCAAAAGCTACATTATCATGCTATATAGTATATTTCAGCATTAATGCGGCATTTTGTTTGCCAGCTGGGCAGCTGATTATAAATTATTTATTTAATCACGGACATATAAACCATGATTTAATCAATATTTCATAAAATTATGACACTGCACTTTAGGCTGTAAAATTGAAGGTTGGAAGAAGTTGACATGTTGGCAAGACAAGTATCTTAGCTACAGTACATAAACAGATGAATTGCTGAAAGTGACATTATATCGACAACAGAACATTATCGACTCAAACAAAAAAGTGAACATTTATCCATATGAAATATGTCAGTTGATAAGAAATGATAATTTGCAAAACTGAAAGTTGAAACACGGTCTAACCTGTGTTTTAGCCTTGTCTGACATAAGATTGAACCGCTCCACCGCTGGAACGAGATCAAATGCTTTGATGCTCATTTTGACAGTGTTCTAATTACAAAACCTGTACTAAATGTTCAAGAATTATGGATGTTTATATAAAACGATAGAAAATACATGGGCAGCGCCATATTGGAAATTGCAGCGATCCTTTCGGTCACGCCTCCAATATCAAGGGGAGACAAATACGCATATGTGTACTACATTTTAGCACGGACCCTGACATTACATATTTTAAATAGGCCAGTTGAGAACAGAGCGTGATACATTTCAGCTGATATCGTAAGTTTCTTTATTGAATTAAATCATTTCAATTTGTAAAAAATATTATGTCTTGTATTGAGCGACATTTTTCTGATATATGTTTATGACTATAATTACCATTAAAAATGAATTGATTTAAAATTGTGTCATGCAAAAGGTCTTTCAACTGTGTACCGACCGGTCCGGTATGTTAAAATGTTAGGATTTTTTTCTTTGAGGTGATTTGAAAATTTGTCAATTTCCTGGAATTCACTTCGTACTGTTTTGCATTTGTCGCAGGAATGGGTTAATTTCATGATTAACCATACCTGAACGCAGTGTTCGGCTCTCAAATTCGCGTGCTACCTCGGAGTTACTCGAGCGAGTGGGCACACAGTGGGCGCACACTTTTTGGCAAACAGTGCGTTCAGTAGCGAAACGCGTGCACAGTTTCGTAACTCGAGCGAGTGTTAGCCTTAACCGAACGTAAGGCTGGTAACATTTTATTTTAGGGCCAAAAAAATATAGTTCCGTTTCCAGTCTCCTGTCAAAAAAAAGAGGTTAGGTAGGAAGGACATTTTTTTTGGTTACTGAAGTTGTTGCTGTCATTAAAGCCCATAAAATTTGACTATCTTCTACATATTTTTTAAAAAATGGAAAGGAGGAAAATTATCCCCAATAAAAAGTTTAGGGTCGGAGAGTAAACAAGAGGGTAGCTAGGGAGACTGGAAACAGAACTTTATTTTTTTGGCCTAGTCATACTGTGCTAGTCATTGTGTATCTTGTTGAACAGTGAGATTTTCACGAAGCATGAACATCTCATGCTTTTGTCTCCAAAAATGGTATAAAAGGCAGAGTTGCCAACACTCAGTTCACTGACATTCACAATGTAGATTTTACCCTTGTCACGAACTATTCCATCTCTTAAGATATAAATTAAGGATTGATTTTCTTACTTTGGGAGGGTTCAAAATTAGTAAAGTAAAAATTCTGTTTCATCTGATCATAAATTTATGGCTGTTATGTAGGATAGTTGAAATTCTGTTTATTAGATATACGTAAAACTAATGCTTGAACTATTATTGTACAAGAAACAAATCATTGAATCCTTATTTGTAGAAGTTGTAGTCAATTTAAGTTAGTATGAATACATTATAAATACAATGAACATGGGAAACAGCAAAGCCTGTTACACATTGCTGGAACACTTTCTGGCAAGAGTTATGGCCCTTTACTGGTGTTACTGGAAATAACAGATGTAATTAGAATCATAGAGTAGTTAAAAAAGAGTTAGACTTGTGAGACTTGTGATAAAGATGTGTCGCTGATTGGAAATAATAGATTGTTGTCAAGAACAGCTTATCTGACTTTGATTATCAATGTCATTTTGCATTAGTCAATAGTGGATCATCAGTACTTCATAACAAATTTCATGGAATTGCAGTGAACAAAATAATTTCTTATTTGACCGTGAGTGTTCAAAACTCCTTTACAAGCCATTTGTCCACCTTTGGTGCAATAATCTATTGAAAATCATATTGAAGTTGCTAGCTACATGTATATTCCTATCTTGATGTACCTGTAACCATTTATAACTGAATAAATGTTGGGAAACTAGGCATTTTTCTATAGTTCCCACGAGGCAGACTATCTGACCCATTCCCAAAACCAAATATATGATTTTTTTCCCAATCAGAAAAAAAGATCCCTAGCAGAAGCACCTACAAAAAATCATCTACTGGAGCGACCTGGTATATATCTTGAAGATCTTTGAATAACTCTAGCGGACATTTTGTGTGTCTTTTTGACAGTTGATATAAGAAATGTAGATAAGAATGCTTGTTTATATAAAATTCCCATATGAAAAGCCTGTTCTTTTTACTAAGAAATTTCCCAAAATTGGAGTTAAATCGATTAAAGTTTTCCCAAATTGGCAAATTTTAAGATGCAAATTTTCTCAATTTATCTAGGGTCTTTTTCCCAAAATGGACAGAAAAGGTCTGGAAACTATCTTGAATGCTAGCAAGCGGACATTTAAGTAATATTTACAATAAGAATCATGAAGCAAGAAGAGAAAATAAGACAACACTTCTATTTCAGCTTTCATTATTTATACAATGAATCTAAAACTTATAAACTTTTATCTTTTGACTGTTTGATTAAATGCATACATTCAGTAATATTATACATAAATGATGTCATGAATGCTCCAAGAAATGCAAATTGAGTTTAAACTGATTTTTTTTTCATTTAACCACATCAACAGATTCCAACCGATGATCGATTGAGGATTTTAGACAGATTTCCTATCAATACCTTAAGGTGTGCGAAGTGGTAAATACTGTGAAACCTAGCTGGCAAGACCGCCATTGGTTCCAAAAAAAGCTGGTCTTTGTGGTGAGGTGGTCTGATTACATGTATCATGTTATAATATGAAAAAAAAATAAAAAAAAATCAGTCAGTCTTATTAATGAGGTGGTTTTTTTATGGGCTTATACTATAATTATGCTTCTATCATACAATTACCAGAAATTATTTATTATTAATTGATAACATACCATACGGTATACTTTGTGGGTGTTCAAATTTATTTAAGCTTGATTGTCATGATAGCATTATGAAAAGTACTTAAATCTCTCAGGGGGGTGGAGTTATGATACTTACATCTTTTAAGGGGGTGGAGTTATGATACTTAAATCATTCAAGGGGTGGAGTTATGATACTTTAATCATTCAAGGGGTTGTAGTTATCACCGTTATCAGCTTCTGTTCCCCTCATTTACAAGCAAAACTTTGCAGCAAACACACTTACTAGTGGTTACTGCTGGCATTGTCTGGTTTAAACCTCTCCATCTTTACATTCATTCTATGTTAACTAGTCAAATTACAGTTTTTACCTGTCCCACACTTATAATTTTGAAAATAAGTAATTGGTATCTGTGCTAATTGTGTGTACAATGGAGGACAGTAATAGGATGATACACAGACACCATTTTCTTACACAATATATAAGCTTATTTGATAACTGCAGCCTAACAAATAGCTCATTTTTGGCCATTTTTGCCTGTCCCTGAGATAGGTGTGTATGTTGCAAAATATTTATGGACAATACCATTACGAACATTTTCTAAAATGATAGAACTAAGATGAAGTTTGAATTTTTATCTTTTTTCACTTGTTTGACGTGATATTTTTGAAATGTGAATGAAAGTCCTTTGTCCCGATTTTCAGAGTAAGATACGTTATGCAACTTCAGCTGAAGGAATGAAGACCAAACGTTATTATTTGGAAGTAAATTTTAGTTCTGAAATAAACCTAAAACATAGCCAAATATAGATCAGATGTTGTTTGAATGTAGACAGAATACTTTTCAGACAATGTTCAATATACCGTCTGAAATTGGAAACCCCACGAAAAAAACATAAGATACGTTATACAGTTTATGCATGAATGCAACTGTATGTATTTAACAGGGCCAGTATAAACAGTATGTATAACACGTCACCCATGCTTCCTTTACATCTGGCAGAAAAATATCTTCAAAAAGACAATCATTTCAGGATACAGTGTGATTTCATACAACGCAAATAAGATACGTTAAAATAAGATACGTTATGCAGATAAAATAATCAATTATTAGTTTATTACACAATGATAAGCCAAGTACAGTGACGTATGTGCATTTTAGAATATTAAATACTTTGCTGACATCTTCTGGAAACACGAGGCATGACTGTCACGTGTCTTTAATTACAAGTTCATTCAGCGGAAAATTTAGAAGAAATCTGAAGTTGTATTCCAAAAGAATGTAAGTGTTAATCGAGTATTTTCAGATTTGCAGGTTACTCTTATCGTTTATACATCAGTTATAACTAAAGCTTTCATATACAGTTTTTACTGGTGGTGTATATAAGCAAATCATGTACGCATGGCCAATGAAAACGTCTTTTGATTATATAACATATCTTATGGAACATAACGTATTTGTGGAACTTTCTCAGATCAATTCGTACACAAGTACTTACTTTGTATGAAAGTAACCACCAAATTTAGGTTTTCTGATGTAAACGTAAATAAACCATGCAGCATTCTGAAACTGTTTCTATCGAATGAATGTCAGAAACAGCATTAATATACGTAATGTATCTTACGTAAACCATAAGGTATCTTATGAAATGAGTTATTTCACTTAACAACAATATACTAGATGTAAACCACACATGTGTCATATTGATAGCAGAGTACTTACATGTATAACTAATGTTAATTTCCATAAAACACGATGACAACACGGAGAGAAAGACAAAATCCGTACCGAGAGAGGAAGAAGAAACCTGACCCTGGCCCTGTGTTCACAAAGAATTAGTTTACAGGATCAATATTAAATACAGTTTCTTTCACACTTTGAATACATTATTGTGCAGAGTTAAATATTCCTCCATAATAACATTATTAGAAATATATAATATTGTGCACATTACCAAGTCTTTTCTCTTCATTGAAAATATTTAAAGAAAACCAAAAATTGGCCGCAATATACCTGCCATTAATGTATTTTAAAGGCTTAAAGGCAATAAATCCCTTCAAAACATTAAAGAAGGTCTTTGAGCCTGTTCATGGATATTTATACACAAGGGCTACAGAACACCAATCTCATTTGGATTTTGTAGTTTTGATCAGCAAAGGAATATGGTCAATAGATGAAATCTGGAATTCTTTAAAATGTTTTTTTAACAGGGGTACTGTAGTGGTCACTGATATGCTAGTCCGGCACTGATAAGCTCCGCCTACCAGCTAGTCCAGTCAGCATATAGCGTGGCAATTATGTGCATGCATTATATACATGAATTCAAATGATCAGAGTTACTTGTTGTTAAACTATTGTACCGAATAAACGTATATTATACTAGAATGGGTTTCGGTAAATTCACAGAAATTCAGTGGATGTCGGTAAGGTTACGTACCTTTTATTGAAAGGTTAACAAATCTGCATCAAGGTTACAAATGTTGTTCGTATGAAGAGAAATTGCCTTGGTGGTTAATGAAAGATTTGATTAGTTTGCACAACACTGATATGCAAATAGCAAAAACCATGTTAGTACGGCTGCGCCAAAAATAGTGAGAGAGGCAGGGAGTATAAGGCCTTATGTCTATTCCCTGTTACCAGACTGACAGTGATATCTTAGTAATCTTACCATTTCTGTGCTATTCTATGGCTGAAAATTATGGAAGACATACTAAGCAATCTCTGACCCCTAATCCAAATGTATGAATGTAGATAATAAAGAAAACTTGTCTAATCATATAACTTTCTTCTGCATGTTTCAGCAAACAATACATTCATAAAAAGTGCTTATACATTTATTATAGTGTCACCTCTATTTAAAGGGCCATCTTTTTCTGACTTATGAGACACTTATTTCTGAGCACATTTATATTTTATATGTGCTCAGTTTTTGACTGAGATATTTTTGACTGTTAAATTTACTTTATTCATTGTTTGACGAAAATTAACCATGTGATTGATTGTACATGTACTTAAATTTAGTGTGCCTAGTGTAATATCATATGTCATAGAAGCAGACGGACATGTTTTACTTTCATTGCTGAATGTGTATTGTTCTACAGTTTCAGCAGCAACATGTCGACATTCCACTGGCTGGTAAGTCAGCTGCTGCTTGTTGTTGTTGTCGTGGAAGCTGGTCGCTATGGTGACATACTTTTATCTGGACCACGTCTGCTTAACGAGGCGTCACATGCGAAAGATATACCTGAATTACAGGAACTGGACCAGTTTTATATGAAGGTAATCATTTATATGTGTCCTTAGAATTTGCTCACCAAATCATTGGCTTATGCTTGTACTCAGAAAGTACATGTTGTAAACAGAGTTATCCTAAACTCCATTAGAATTTTACAAACCCGTATTCTGGCTGTATTTTCTATTAATCTTGAAAGAAAAAAATGTAAATCACATACTTACTCATTTATTGAAAATTATTTACTTAAATCCCCTGTGGACTTTTATTTATAGCATTTTGTCGAAAGATAAATTGATAGACTGTGTGTGGGTTGTATACACTACAAAATGTCAATGGACTGGTGTATGATATTTGTGTACTCAACTTTATATTACCGTATATTTTTTCATATTTAAATCTAGTCCGTGTTAAGTTTTGCTTGACAAGTGATATATACACAGTGATGTATAGTATGAAATACAGTACAATTTTGTAATTCAATGTAAATTGTCAGTCTTGTTTGTTAGTATACTGCTGAATTTTATTAGATCCCAATTATACTTAACTGCATGTATTGTGCTGTTGGATGGCTCGGTTTGCTCAGTTGGTGGAGCACCTGCTTGGCAATCTAGTTGTTGGGAGTTTGAAACCTGGGTTTGGGGTGTGTTCTTCCGTGACAATTTGACTGAACATAATGCACCCAAAGTCATATGCCCTTTAACACAGAACTCTGACTTATGTGGAGACGTTGACATTTGCTTGTGAAAGAGCACTCTAATACTGGTTTGTAACCCAGGAGCACTCTAATACTTGTTGGTAACCCAGGAGCACTCTAATACTGGTTTGTAACCCAGGAGCACTCTAATACTGGTTTGTAACCCAAGAGCACTCTAATACTGGTTGGTAATCCAGGAGCACTCTAATACTGGTTGGTAACCCAGGACCACTCTAATACTGGTTGGTAACCCAGGAGCACTCTAATACTGGTTTGTAACACAGGAGCAATCTAATACTGGTTTGTATACAGGATCACTCTAATACTGGTTGGTAATCCAGGATCACTCTAATACTGGTTGGTAATCAAGGAGCACTCTAATACTGGTTGGTAACCCAGGAGCACTCTAATACTGGTTGGTAACCCAGGAGCACTCTAATACTGGTTGGTAACCCAGGAGCACTCTAATACTGGTTTGTAACCCAGGAGCACTCTAATACTGGTTTGTAACCCAGGAGCACTCTAATACTGGTTTGTAACCCAGGAGCACTCTAATACTGGTTGGTAACCCAGGAGCGCTGGCTATGTTAACTGACTGTTGTATATAACTGGAATACTGTTGAAAAATGGCGTAAAACCTGAAACCAATTCACTTTTATGTTACAGTTTCTACAACAACATGGTGGTGCTGGTTTATCTGATACAGGTAATGTGTCAGCAATGTGCTTACAACATCTGAACGATACGCTTCAGTCACTGGTACAAAGAAAACAATGGGCTTTACAATGTAAGTAGTCGATGCCATCTAAGGGCGGCTCAGTGGTCGAGGGGTAGAAGGCCTGACTCTTCATCTGAAGGTCAGGAGTTCAAGCCCCACAATTAGCGGGGTTTGATCACAAACTTTTATATCCCAGAATTTGGTGCAAGTACTGGTTGGTAGCCAGGAAGCAGTCATTGAGAGTGATTGGGATAAGTTGTAAGAACTTGTTTCACTATCAATGTAAAATAAACATCTCATAGTTTGATTTAATGCAAATATTGTCAAATCTATCTAATGACAACTGAGGTGTTCAAACATGAGATGATGATACTACTTTTTTCTGAACTCTGTTTAAAGTATGAATTACCTAATAAATCTTAAGTTCAAGTACTTGTACCTGACTCAAATTACATACTCTGTATGAAATAATTTGAAGATTCAATAATGAAAGTGTAATGTGTTGGAAAATAATCCTTCAGTTTTATTTAAAGATACATAGTCTTATTTTTTGGACAAAATATATTTAGTGATAAATATATGAAAATTGGTGGAAATTTACTTCATACAGATGTACTCTACAACACTGCATTGTCTTGCATGTTTACCAAAATCACAAATACAAGTGTCCAATACCGGTAGTTTCTACACTGACCTACGTGTTGAGTTAGCGCTAGTATAGGAAGTACCCGTATCAGATTCATGTTTTGTAGTTCCAGGACACTTTCAAGAAAAGTTACAATACAATGTTTCAGAGTATGCCTTCAATAACATGCAGTTTTCTCAAAATTATTACTTAGCATATTTCAATAGAAAACCAGACTACCTACCTTTAATTGAGATCGACAGTGTGTGAAATCTGAATATAAATAGAATTGTAAAAACTTCTATTCCTTAGAATTGATGTTATTATGTCAATTAATTTAGTCATTTCTGTCTGCCACTTTGCATTTAAATTTCACCAATTCATGCACATCACTAGTACAGTAAAACCTCACTTAAAGACTACCTCAAAATTAATACCTCCTCATTAATAAGACGATAGTTTCATCATTCAGTTTTAAATAAGCTGGTGCAGTGGTCGAGGGGTAGAGCACTTGACTCCTGATCCGAAGGTCACGAGTTCCCGCGATGAACAGAGTTTAATCATGAACTTCACAATTCCTAAATTAGACGCGAGTACTGGTTGGTAGCGAGGAAGCAGTCATCGAGAGTGATTAACATAAGTTGCAAGGGCTTGTTTCACTATAAATGTAAAATAAATAAGTTTAAACTAAATAAGCTGTAAATCGCTGTATGGTTATTATTTATATTTTAGCTGTATGTTAAATTCCCCTTTCCATATGTGCAATTCGTTCACTTAATATAATATTCATGTTATTGTCTCCCTCCACCCTTCAGTCTTTTGTTTCTAGCTTTCCTGGCTTGTTTCTTGATGTATTCCATCCATTAAATGTGTACACCTGATTGTCCTCCTTCATTCTCCATAGTTGTCCTTTATGGTCTGCCAGGCCATTCCTTACACCCCTGTTTACATGCATGTTTACCCTTGCACCTCCCCAGTGCCTGATGTTCTGTGGACTGTTGTTTCCTGGGGGTCTGTGTGGGGAGACATTGTCTTGTGTACGTGGCATTCCCTGTCTCTTTTATAGCACCTCACACTTACAATTGCTTTTCTTCAAAATGGCGACAGTCTCGAACATTACAAATACTGTGTTATGACTGATATATAAACATGGAAAATGTTGTTATGGTGAAAATGTCGATGTTTCTTATTCTTTTAGGATTGACATATAATCATTTTGTGCCACACTATATCACGGTTATGAAGATTAAACGTGTCGACAGCGAATTAACATTTCTCATGAGAATACGTGTTAAACCAATTACTGTATTTTTTTTCTCAGTTTTGGATGCTACTGGAAAGATTCCATCAGGATTTTTCTTGGGAAATATATTATGGATGGGTTCATTTGATGAATGTGTGAATACAACAGCCACTGTGTACTTGGGACCAAACAATACTGACCCCTCACAGCCCTTTAAGGGGCAGTATTGTAAAGTAGGGATCCCACTGACTAAACAACCCCCTCCAGCCACTGAACTTGGGGTGTGTATATTTTACTGCGTTTTAATCATTCTTACTTCTTTTAGGCCATCCTTAAAAAATAGTTTGTTTGGCATAACCTTACCCAGGAAAATTGGGTGGGTAGTGGTAGATAGGTAATCAAGTTTTTATTAATTATTTTGTATGGGCTTTCTGGTGTTAACTATTAATATACTGCTAAAAAAATCCCACTTGGACTCCTCAAAATATTTTGAATAGGGGCCATATTGAATGCCAAACAAACAATTTTGTAATGATGGCCTGTCATGGTAAAGTAATTACTTATTGATGTACTCTACATTGCTTTCTAGCCTTGTTATACCCGAGTTATATTTTGTATGAAATGTTCACAATAAGCCACTAGTCATGTAATGAATCAACTGTGGCAGCTTAAAGCAGATGACTGTTTTATAGTAGGTGTATATTTAATATAATATAAAAACGGTCAGTTTGAATTCATTAATATTGGCTGCTAAATTCTGATGACCACTGATGCAGGTCCAACAGTATACTAGATAAGATTGCCCATGGGGAATCAGTTAGATTGTAGAAGAGACTTTCAGGCTTAGAAAGCCACGCAAAACTTTATTCATTGATAATGATGAATTGCAATGTACATGTACCGGTATATATGTACGTTTTGTAGTACCAGTATATATGTATGTTTTGTAGTACCATGTATATATGTACATTTTGTAGTACCAGTATATATGTACGTTTTGTAGTACCATGTATATATGTACATTTTGTAGTACCAATATATAGGTACGTTTTGTAGTACTCGTTTATATGTACGTTTTGTAGTACCAGTATGTATGTATGTTTTGTAGTACCAGTATATAGGTACGTTTTGTAGTACCGATATATAGGTACGTTTTGTAGTACCCGTATATATGTACGTTTTGTAGTACCAGTATATATGTACGTTTTGTAGTACCAGTATATATGTACGTTTTGTAGTACCAATATATAGGTACGTTTTGTAGTACCCGTATATATGTACGTTTTGTAGTACCAGTATATAGGTATGTTTTGTAGTACCAGTATATATGTACGTTTTGTAGTACCGGTATATAGGTACGTTTTGTAGTACCAGTATATATGTACATTTTGTAGTACCAGTATATAGGTATGTTTTGTAGTACCAGTATATATGTATGTTTTGTAGTACCAGTATATATGTACTTTTTGTAGTACCAGTATATATGTACGTTTTGTAGTACCAATATATAGGTATGTTTTGTAGTACCAGTATATATGTACGTTTTGTAGTACCGGTATATAGGTACGTTTTGTAGTACCAGTATATATGTACATTTTGTAGTACCAGTATATAGGTATGTTTTGTAGTACCAGTATATATGTACGTTTTGTAGTACCAGTATATATGTACTTTTTGTAGTACCAGTATATATGTACGTTTTGTAGTACCAATATATATGTATGTTTTGTAGTACCAATATATATGTATGTTTTGTAGTACCCGTATATATGTATGTTTTGTAGTACCAATATATAGGGACGCTTTGTAGTACCAGTATATATGTATGTTTTGTAGTACCAGTATGTATGTACGTTTTGTAGTACCAGTATATATGTACGTTTTGTAGTACCATTATATAGGTACATTTTGTAGTACCAGTATATAGGTATGTTTTGTAGTACCAGTATATATGTACGTTTTGTAGTACCAGTATATATGTACTTTTTGTAGTACCAGTATATATGTACGTTTTGTAGTACCAATATATTGGTACATTTTGTAGTACCAGTATATATGTACATTTTGTAGTACCAATATATAGGTACGTTTTGTAGTACCAGTATATAGGTACGTTTTGTAGTACCAGTATATAGGTACGTTTTGTAGTACCAGTATATATGTACATTTTGTAGTACCAGTATATAGGTATGTTTTGTAGTACCAGTATATATGTTCGTTTTGTAGTACCAATATATAGGTACGTTTTGTAGTACCAATATATAGGTACGTTTTGTAGTACCAATATATAGGTACGTTTTGTAGTACCAGTATATATGTACGTTTTGTAGTACCAGTATATAGGTACATTTTGTAGTACCAGTATATATGTACATACTGTGATATTTTTAGGAGCAGGCCATGCCGGTTGGTGCCCTACAGATAGGTCTGTGTGTACCTAGTACTTGTACCAGTCAGGATATAAATAACACTATCAATGCAGGTAAAACAATACAGTTCAACCTCACGTACAGACCACCTTGAAATTACAACCACTTAGAAATAAGACAATATTTTTATGACTGAGTTTATTTTCTTGGTGGCCGTCTTATTGAGGTGCTTCTGTACCATATGAGAAGCTGAAATGATGTCAAACTGGTTGGAATCCCCTGTATTTATAAACAAACAGTTCTACAGCTGTGAGGACTTTGTATTGCTGAGTTCCTTTTCATGCCAGTAGTGTTTCCCATGTTGGTTTCGTACCACACCCATCATGTTGCAGGGCTGTGGAATTGACCTTTCTGCAGACGCTTCGTAGCCACGCCCCCCTTAGTAACAGGTTCTCGCTGTAACCACGTTAGACAAGCCAAGTCCAATATGGCGTCGAAAAAAGAACTATAACGGGCTGATGTAGATAGTATTCTATCGGATTTTTCCTCAGTATTTGATATTTCGACTTTAAACCATATCTTGACAAAATAAATATTACTTAATATAGATCTGCTTTGACTAGATTAAGAGAGTATCAAGCCATAGACTGGAAATTGAAACGGGAAGATGGAATAAACCTTGAATGCTATATACCACGATCAGAAACAAAATGTCAACTATGTAATGTTTTAGAAGACGAATTTCATTTTATATTAGAATGTCCTTTATATCAGATAAATTTCGAACCAATTATTATGCCATACATTTACATGTGATCATTATTATTCCATGTAAGTCCATGTTTGCAGTTTATTGCGGGTTTACAGGGGAAGTATTTACAAAAAAAAACAACATGAAACGTTATCTGTAATGTCCGTCCCCTTATGTATAATGTTATTTAGTGTGAATGAAAGTCGTTTTAGTCATCAAGTTTAGGTATAGTTATGTTTGTGTACATAAACGACCTTTATTTTGTGTGGAGATGGACATTACACAAAAAGGGATGGACATTAGAATATCAGGATTATTTCTCAAATCTTCAAATCCTGCAACATATATTTCTACAAATTCCAGAAATCATACTGTAAAGATATGATGATAAAATAGAAACAGAGGCAGACACAAGGCTAGTACATAGGTTGGACAAATTATATAATGTTATGCAATAAACAATTATGTCGCATGTGTGCACTATCTAGATGTAAATCTTATCCAACCCCGTAATCAGCCTTTCACAGTCTGGCCCAGTAGGAGTCCAATACGCATCCAATCAGTTTTTGCTGTCACCATCCGACACATATATACAGCAACGTTGAGAAATTATTTTTATAGCCTTTAACTAAATGACCATTTATAAAAAATAAATTATCAGACGTGTGTTGAATGTTAGAAAATAGGTTTATTTCTTTAACAAAATCAACTTACTCGTGCGTGTGATATTTAGGATTTTAAACCAGATATATTACTAATTTCTATACGTACATAAATTGTAAACCCCCAATGCAATTGAAATACATGTAATGAAGAAATAAGAACTTTTTTGACATATAAATTACTTTCGAAAGAAATACTTGACAGTGAGTAACCGGCAATACCGGTATATCATATGTATTTAAATTTTTCTTCAATATCAATTATTACCAAAATTCAGATATTTTTCTCCATGTATATATGTTTATAGCAATACATGTTTCAGTTTCATGGTTTTAATCGCAATAATTATTGATTTTATAATTGATTCTGGTCATTTTAGTTATACAAACTCAGCCTTATTACAAATTTATAAAGTAATGTCCGTCCAAATACTTAACATGCTGACATAAGACAATTATTTTAGTTTAGCAAAATAATATTATGTTCCCTCAACATGCAGATATAATATAGTTGATTTGATATATTTTCACATATATAAATTGCAACTGATTATGTGAAATAAAAACATTTTAAGTTGTTTGTGTTTCTTCATGTTTTAGGGTCCAGACTTTTCATTAACTTGTAATGTTTGTCCCCTCCCAGTCAAACTGATATTTAAAGGTAAAAATAACAAATACCAAACAAAAAGTTATCTTTTTATCAATGGGGCATATCTGTTTGTGTTAATTTTAGACGGATTTAACTCGTGATGCGGTCTGCCGCACAACTTAATCCACCGTATGCATTTTTCCAAATTTGTCTTAGGATTTGGAAAAGGTAAGAATTTCATGCCACCTATCAGTCTGGACAGTTATTGTTACTATCACACAGCCCGAAGCAACCCTTTTCACCATTGTCTTAGATCAATAATAAACACCCTGTAATTTGCTTTCCCGAAAACTATCACTCTTAGACAAATTTGTTGACAACTGTAGCGCTTGTCTAACAAAATGGCGTCGATAAAACAATGTCGGAGGTGTGCGCGAATACTGCAACGCGATTGGCTTACGCGAGCTGTCAATCAATATCTGCAGAAAGGTCAATTCCTATATGTCTGACTTGCTCACAGGGAAGACTGGGCTTTCCCAACTGTGTTGCCTCTTTAAATAAAGTCCTTGTATGGTATGGTCTTTTTGGTGCCTGGACAGGTCTACTTTTCTATTGAACTTGTTTGTGGTCAAGCAGAATCTAAACTGTTTCAAAAATCAAATGATTGTAAACAGCAACAGCCATGTGAGTAATAATGCCAGAGTTTTTATATTTTTAGTTTTACGGGAGCACCTTACCTAAATATTGCAAAACCCAAATAAAATTCAAAATCGTAACTTTTTTTATATTTCATCCGCCACCTGTTCTGTCTACCTCCAATAGAAAATAAAATAAGTGCAACTTAGCGGAATATCAAACAAAATTTTCTACTTAGATTTTCAAAATTAAAAAAAAATGAGAAAATATCCATTATTTTGTTCCCGTTGCTCACTTTTCTCCTTATACTTTTTAAATTCCCTCCTCCTGGCGCTCATTTTTGGAAAAAATTCCTGTAAAACTTAGAATATAAAAACTCTGGCCTAAATGTTCATGCAATATTTAGTTAAGATGTTAGATTAAGGTTTGATCCAGTGTGTTTTGTCAGACGAAATGTCATAAATTACTGAATTTTTTTAGCATGTTTGCTGAAAACAGTTAAAACTAGTGCTTAGCGAAATTTATTATTCATGTAAAAACTAGTGTGACAATTTATTACTTACTGATCATGAAGTTGATATTTCATTTTACATCATACATTATAAATACAAAAAGAAGTAGTAAACAGAAATCCATAATAGTTGCGGACATCACTTTATTGTAAGACACATGTGATGTCAAGTAATGTCTTGTATCACCAGAAATTATGAAACATAATACATGGATGGCTTGTCTGAAACATTATGTATGATCTACTATGTACTGGCAAAATTTATTTAAAGGAAGATAGTCACATTTTTATCAAAATTTGCTAAGTAATAATTTTGTGACAATGGCATGTTAATGCCTTCATACAGACATACTCTAAAACATTAAATTATAACTTGTTTAGAAAGTTTCCAGGAACTGCAAAACCCGAGTCTGATACAGCTATTTCCTGCCCTAGCGCTAACTTGATCGGTAATTCAGGATAGGAAATACCTGTATAGGACTTTTGTATTTGTGGTTTTTGGAAAGAGGTAAGAAAACTGACATTGCATAGTTGTAGAGTACATCTGTATGAATTAATTTACTGCTGATTATCACATATTTATGACTAAGCATATTTCGAAAGTACTTGTACATGTTACTTGGCAACCATTTGTATCATCCTTGCTTTTGTCAGTGAGCTTTTCTTTCCACAATCATTTCTCGTATAATACACCATATACTTCTTTGAATTTTTCCAGTCCTTTCTTCCATTGTGATACAGAATTTAACGCTACAAGCTAGTGTAGTTGTATGTCAGAAAACTAGCCATGACTTGGATGCCAGGGCCATTGCCTCAATGTAAGTACATGCATCGTATTGATAACACTGCATAGAAGTTTGATGATCATTTCACTTTATAGTGCATTGTTGATTGGTTTTGCCAGGATAATCAATTAAAAGACTTGTCTTGTTTTGCCAAAATCTGTGATAAGTAAATAATGTCATGTTTTGCCGAAATCTGTGAACAGTAAATGATGTCATGTTTTGCCGAAATCTGTGAACAGTAAATGATGTCATGTTTTGCCGAAATCTGTGAACAGTAAATGATGTCATGTTTTGCCGAAATCTGTGAACAGTAAATGATGTCTTGTTTTGCCAAAATCTGTGAACAGTAAATAATGTCATGTTTTGCCAAAATCTGTGAACAGTAAATAATGTCATGTTTTGCCGAAATCTGTGAACAGTAAATGATGTCTTGTTTTGCCAAAATCTGTGATAAGTAAATAATGTCATGTTTTGCCGAAATCTGTGAACAGTAAATGATGTCATGTTCTGCCAAAATCTGTGATAAGTAAATAATGTCATGTTTTGCCAAAATCTGTGAACAGTAAATGATGTCATGTTTTGCTGAAATCTGTGAACAGTAAATGATGTCATGTTCTGCCAAAATCTGTGAACTGTAAATGATGTCATGTTCTGCCAAAATCTGTGAACAGTAAATGATGTCATGTTCTGCCAAAATCTGTGAACAGTAAATGATGTCATGTTCTGCCAAAATCTGTGAACAGTAAATGATGTCATGTTCTGCCAAAATCTGTGATAAGTAAATAATGTCATGTTTTGCCAAAATCTGTGAACAGTAAATGATGTCATGTTCTGCCAAAATCTGTGATAAGTAAATGATGTCATGTTCTGCCAAAATCTGTGAACAGTAAATGATGTCATGTTCTGCCAAAATCTGTGAACAGTAAATGATGTCATGTTCTGCCAAAATCTGTGAACAGTAAATGATGTCATGTTCTGCCAAAATCTGTGAACAGTAAATGATGTCTTGTTTTGCCAAAATCTGTGATAAGTAAATAATGTCATGTTTTGCCGAAATCTGTGAACAGTAAATGATGTCATGTTCTGCCAAAATCTGTGATAAGTAAATGATGTCATGTTCTGCCAAAATCTGTGAACAGTAAATGATGTCATGTTCTGCCAAAATCTGTGAACAGTAAATGATGTCATGTTCTGCCAAAATCTGTGAACAGTAAATGATGTCATGTTCTGCCAAAATCTGTGAACAGTAAATGATGTCTTGTTTTGCCAAAATCTGTGATAAGTAAATAATGTCATGTTTTGCCGAAATCTGTGAACAGTAAATGATGTCATGTTCTGCCAAAATCTGTGAACGGTAAATGATGTCATGTTCTGCCAAAATCTGTGAACAGTAAATGATGTCATGTTCTGCCAAAATCTGTGAACAGTAAATGATGTCATGTTCTGCCAAAATCTGTGAACAGTAAATGATGTCATGTTCTGCCAAAATCTGTGAACAGTAAATAATGTCATGTTTTGCCAAAATCTGTGAACAGTAAATGATGTCATGTTCTGCCAAAATCTATTATTATATAAATATCAGATGGCTTCCTGTGTGTCAGTACATATTGTCAATATGAGGGAAATACTATTACCCGAGGCGAAGTTGAGGGTAATAGTATTTTTTCGAATGTTGCTGTCACATATATCAACGGACGTCCAATAAAAGAGCGGGAATGATATTGACGTTAAAATGACGTTGACGTCATTTCCTCCGATTGTAAAGATGGCGGACGTTACCAAACAAAGACAATGTAGACGCTGTAGTATTTGTTTGTTTTTCATTTTGAGGTTTAACATTATATGCTATCACTTTCCATGGGATCTAATATTTATGTTATTATACCGAGCAAATATTTTGATATTAAAATATAAAACAATAAAGTCAATATGAAAAAGAAACGATAAAGTGCATATCGACACGCACTATGTGAATTTCCAGTAGTCTATATTTAGACCCACGCGAGGGCAAACACGTTATGTCACAGGGTAAAAACGTTACATCACAGGGTAACATTACGGATTTGCTTATAGCGTGTATATGTGAATTTTGCATGGACAAATCACGTGAGGTATAATACTAACAATTAACAAATATTTGAATATGTAAAGTAACACAATCTTGTATTTGTAGTAATGTACTTACAAATGCTATGATTTTCTAGAATAGACTGCTTGTTAATATCAGGTTGTAGATGTGAAGAACCTTACTTATATTTCTGTATCTTAAGTAATACTAAGTAATTTGTTTTGTAGCAGTTTTGTTGCAAAATTCTGCACACACTCAGACAAGTTACTAGCAGAATTTAGGGTCTTCTGCCATTATATAGAGTGTTGCTATCATTCAAGGTTCAGAAATTGACTACACTACTGTTTTGCATTTGTATAAATATTCTGTAGTTCACACATTTATTTCACTTGTATTTACGAAAGAACAATATTCCCTATATAAATATCATACCATAGGTAAAATTGCTGTGGTCATGTAAGTACACTTGCACTCATATATCGTCACTGACTTGGTTACACATTGACCTTGACATTACCTGTTATTTCCTTTCAATGCAGCTGATACCTTAGCTCGCCTTAACCATATTGCAACTGTTGATATGTTTGTATTAAATGTATTTTCTATGCTCTGTGACTTTTATGGACAATTTTTGAAATGAATGTTTAAATTTTTCTTCATGATGGAATGAACATCAATTTAAAATGCTTTTTGTAATTAATGTTTAGTGTTAATTAGTGTTTCAGATTGCACTGCTATCGTCTTAATGCATTAAATAAGCATACTTATGTATAACAAACCATGCAATGTGTTGTTAATGACAAGAGCGGATTTTTTACTGGAAATAGGCATTACTGAAATACCTTTTTGTTGGATGTGAGGTTATTTTTTTTGTACATTTAATTTATGATCTACAATTTAGAATTGTTTAAAAATAGGCTAAACATATAATTAACATAATCCAACCATTGGATGTATATTACCCCATCTTATTTCATGTTATTTCTCCATTTACTGTTAAATTCTATTTTCCTGCATAAGTTATAAAAACCTCAAAGATACCCTTGTGTAACCTGTACAAACAAACATACATGTACACTGACGAGATATGAAAACGCAACACATATATATTGACGCTACGTTGTTATTTGAAGGAATACACACCTGATTTAAAGCACACAAGTATATGTTGACAAAGCATACCCACTGCAGTACACGTTTTTGAAATCGGTCAAGCGTATACTGGAACGTCCACCGTTTACCATTTTTCCTCGTGCGTCACGTGCATGCTAACCACGTGGTCAATTTAATGTCAACTTATTTGTATCGCATGTGCCAGTAGCCTACATGTTTAGAATTCACTCAAATTTTGCAATACTTCATAGATTTAGCGATGCCAAGGTTAGATTATGAAAGTCGGCACAGAGCTTTAGGACTTTTAGATGCTGGGGTATCACAAAGTGATGTTGCTAGACGTTTTAATGTCAATCGATCGACAATTAGTCGACTGGTTCAGCGTGTAAATGCAACCGGCTCAGTCTCAGATCGCCCAAGACCAGGTGCTACGCCTGTAACGACGCGACGTCAAGATAATTACATACGTCAACGTCACCTTAGAAATCGGCGTTTGACTGCAACATCGACGGCAAACATGATGATTGGGACAAGGGGTCGACCGATTCACAGAACTACGGTATGCAAACGTTTAAGAGATCGTGGGATTCGGTGTCGTCGGCCAGCGAAATGTCAAGTCTTTTTGATGCGTCATCGACGTCAACGACTGCAATGGGCACGTCAACACCTAAATAATGTGAACTGGAATAATGTGGTCTTCTCAGATGAGTCCAGATTTAAATTTCCTCAATGCCGATGGTAGAATCCGTGTATATCGACGACGTAACAAACGTCATTCTGATAATTGTGTTGTTGAGCATCAGCGTTTCGGTGGAGGCAGCGTAATGGTGTGGGGTGCTATTAATAGCTAATTCAGATCAGTGCTTGTGATTTGCAATGGAAACTTAAATGCCAACAGATACATTCAACAAATACTCACACCAGTGGTTCTACCAATGTTTCAACAACGCAATAGATTGACGTTCATGCAAGACAACGCTCCGCCGCACCGCGCCATAGTCACGCTGGACCTTCTCAACAACAACAACATCCCTGTTCTTCCTTGGCCGGCATTGTCGCCAGACTGTAACCCCATTGAACACCTTTGGGACGAGTTAGGACGTCGGTTACGTCAACGTCTTATCCCTCCAACTAACGTCCAAGAGCTGACGAATGCGCTGATTCATGAGTGGACGCTTATACCACGTCATGTTATAAGGAACTTGTGTCGATCAATGAATTCCAGGCTACAGGAAGTCATCAGGAGGAATGGGGGCCATACTCGTTATTGAAGTTTTGTGAAACGTCTTCCTACAACTGCTGATTGTGTAAGAACGCTAAATTGATTTTTTGTTTTTGTTTCAAATATAATTTGTTAACATGTTACAAATTAAATTGCTACCAAAATTTTAATTGTCATCTTTGTCATGTCCAAAATATGACCCCTTAAAGTCGTTGTTGCGTTTTCATATCTCGTCAGTGTATATGTTCCTTACAAACGCATGTATTTTCGAATACTGACGTTTGCTACGCGCTGGTACAAATCTAGAACTATGTATATGTATTTCCTAATACTGACGTTTGCTACATGCTGGTACAAATCTGAACTATGTTTGTACATGTATTTCCTAATACTGACATTTGCTACGTGCTGATACCAATCTGAACTATGTACATGTATATATGTATTTCCTAATACTGACGTTTGCTATGTGCTGGTACAAATCTGAACTATGTACATGTATATATGTATTTCCTAATACTGACGTTTGCTATGTGCTGATACCAATCTGAACTATGTACATGTATATGTATTTCCTAATACTGATGTTTGCTATGTGCTGATACCAATCTGAACTATGTACATGTATATGTATTTCCTAATACTGACGTTTGCTATGTGCTGATACCAATCTGAACTATGTACATGTATATGTATTTCCTAATACTGACGTTTGCTATGTGCTGATACCAATCTGAACTATGTTTGTATATGTATTTCTTGAAATTGATGTTTGCTGTGTGCTATGCTTTTATGTTGCAAGCATGGTTAGACCTTTCGCCAGATACTGTGGTATAGCTGTCACATCCTTGCTATTATTGAGTCCAGGAATACATTTGAACTATTAAAGTTTCATACTGTCCCACATTAAACAGATTACATAAATGTATTATTGTGTACAGGGTGTTTAAAAGGTGTTCATGAAGTTTGAATTTTAGTATTGTATTAATTGCTCATTTCATCTATGTTGCTATATATAATAGTTCACTTCTGCAAGAGAGTTCAATATAAAACAGATATTCGTGAAAAAAGCAGCAGTTTTTGTTATGCGAAATAAAGCCAGTGTACACAATATTATTTTCATTTATCGAAATTAAAACTTTGAACAAACTTTTTATACACCCTGTATATGACCACTGACTGGTGTCCTGTGCATAGTGACTTTGTGATACTTGTAGTTTTCATTCAATTTATCAGTGTTCCAATTAGCCACTGTTTCTCTGTTTCAGAATCATCCTTAGTATTTTGGGATTTTTGGTTGTCATAGGAACAGCTTATGATGTTTTTGTCATTCACAAATTGCATGTCAGTCCGGAATATGAAGAGCTTGATAATGATGAGACAGCCCCTCTCATATCAGAGACACCAGATGGCGCTGTGACACAGAATATACGATACAGAGGCTATAGTAGCGTAACCAATGACAACAATATTGAACAAAGTCCTGAAAAGAAACAAATACAAGAAGAGGAAGAAACTGGTAGATTAAATCTTGGTACTAGCATTGAAGAATTGTTCTACCTGACAAAAGAATTATAATGTAACAGACAATCACATATGTGGTCTCATGTTTAAGGTTTTTAGAGAATATTGTATTTTTGAAGCTAAAATTTGCAATGTTTGTATTTCTAATATTTAGATACATTTAGTATGTGCATTCTGTGGACTATAAATGTATTTTCTCATTTCCATTAGATAAAAAATGTATCACCGAATTCTTATGTGATTTGAATGGGGAATGTTTCAGGCAGATGTGGCAAGATTCTTCAAGCATTTTCATTGTACACAAATGGAAGTAAACTTCTCAGTACGAATTCGCAAGCTGGTTCACTAGGGGCTGTAAACGGGATCCGTTTCCTTAGTATGTCCTGGGTCATTCTGGGTCATTCATATGCATTCTCGCTATACCAAGGAAGTAAGTTGTTATATATTTCTATATTCAAGCTGTAGTTGCTTGTATCACTCATGTTTTGAGTTTAATTCTGACTTTTAACATGTTTCGTATTTCAGATTTTAGCATGGATGGACCTTTTTTCTCATTTTCTTGGATTTTCAACTCTAAATGTAGCATGATGGCTAACTTTTCACTTGTTGATGCATTAACCAGTCTTCTATCTTTAAAGTAAATGGTTCCAATCTGCAGAGATTTTTAAAGAAAAAAATATTCTGTAGAATCCTAACTTGTTATTCCTAGAATCACGACTCACGATACATAGTACTCTAAATTATGTTTAGTATTTTAACTGTATGTATTGTCATAACTGATGATGCCCAGAATCTTAACGCAAGATATGTGGTAACATACCTCATGATATGTAGTGCCATAACTCACGAAAGAACTCCTGACACTCTGCTGTGGTACCAGGTACGATTGATGTCATATGGTCTGATGCTCACAGGTAATTTCTCTTTACAGAAAATGTAGTACCATTCATGACAGAACATTTTCAGAGATTCAGTTTTCTCGCTGTTTTGAATGCAACAGTATCTGTGGATTCTTTCTTCCTTCTCAGGTAAAATGTTGTGCTTATCTTTAGTATATATTCAACAAATTTACATCTAACTTATTCTTTCACACAAAATACATATTGTTCAATCATGTACCTGCCTTTGGTCTGTCACTAAATCATGTCTGCTCCATGTGTTTATATCCCCTTGTGGATGTTTACCATAATGAGGGAACAGGTAGAACGCAACTTTTTGACGTCAGGTCAAGGTCATGCAGTGTGATCAAATGTCAGGTCACGATCATGCAGTGTGATTAAATGTCAGGTCAAGGTCATGTAGTGTGGTCAAATGTCAGGTCAAGGTCATGCAGTGTGGTCAATTGTCAGGTCAAGGTCATGCAGTGTGATTAAATATCAGGTCAAGGTCATGCAGTGTGGTCAAATGTCAGGTCAAGGTCATGCAGTGTGATCAAATGTCAGGTCAATGTCATGCAGTGTGATCAAAATTTAATGTCAAGGTCATTTGGGGAAGACATTTTTTGCAAAAAAAAGAAAACCATCTTGTTGTATAGTCTTATATATTTTGACCTTTGAATTGAATTGGAAACATACTTACCAATTGAAGTGTATGAAGGTCTTGTATGATTTTAAGGAGGGGTATATTTGGGTTCTCAATTGAGAATTAGTGGTTAGACAAACTTCCAGTCTTCGTTGGTTTATTTCTGTTGAAACACTGAAACTGATAAAAAATCTGTGCATTTAAGTAATTAGGATTTTTTTATTGCTTGATATTTGATGTTTTACAGTGGTTTGTTGGTGTCCTATCTGACATTGAAAGAGCTGAAGAAAGTTGGTGGGCCAAGAAAGTTCCGATGGGTGATGTTCTATTTTCATAGATTCTGGAGGTAATGTAACTGTTTTCATTCAAACATTGACTTGATATTAAGCTTGCAGTGTGAAGTGTTTTTAATCCTCTAAATGAATGTTCTGTAATTCTTAATAGTCTATAAGGCATTTAAAAAAAAATATCAGACAAAATGACAGTATTGCAGCGCATGTCATTATTTTGCACCATCCGACATGTCATTTAGAGCAGTCCTTTTGGAATAAACAATATGACAGGTCCAACTGTTAATTGACGTTAATTGACATGACTGTACGATAAAATGTGTAGAAACATCAAAAGATCGATAAACAATATAAAGGTGTTGAAGATCTTTCACAAATGGCAAAGTCACAACCCGTCCATCGTAGGAACTGGGTCTGATCCCGCCGGCGCTTCAAATTCAAAAGAAGCACTAAGTATTCAGGTATTATTTTCAATGAAAAAGCTTTTACCGTTTAAGTTGGTGTACAGTATTCGTAAGCATACACTTACGTTAAATCTAGTGAAATTTCGCTAATAACTTTAAACTTTATGTAAAAAAGTTTTAGTTTTTGTCTTCACTGCAAAAGACAATCTCAAATTTTAGTTATGCCTATAACAGTGTTGGTTTTAGTTACTGTAATTTAATGTATTTCAAGAATTAAAGTATGAAGAAAAAAGTTTGCAGTGGGTGCACTCCGAATGGCAATGATTTTATGCAGTTGCATGTTCTTAATATAAAAATCGTAAACAAAGTAAAATTTATGAATTTATGTTCCATCTAAACCACTCTTACGTACTAGTAATCAAAGTGTGTCAAAATATTCCATGTTTCCAAGTATTCCACCAAGATTGTCAGAAAAAACAGCGACATATTATGAAAGGAAAAAATGAAAGTGCATATACACATATTTCAGATAGCCATGTAAGTTTCGGAAAGTTTAATAATAGCGCGGACTAAAATTCGCGCTTCGTTTCTAGAAGATTTGACCCTTATTTTCTCCTATAGGTTGACACCTACATATGGACTGATACTATTGCTGTATATTCCACTGACCAAGTATTTAAATACTGGACCATTCTGGCAAGATGATGGAATAGAGAAAAATTACTGTGATGATAACTGGTGGATGAACTTACTCTATATCAACAATCTCTTCAAATCCAGGGATACTGTGAGTTGAACTTATATTTATTCATGGACTCGGCAGGGTGAAAGCAAAACTAATCTATCTGCATTTGAATATTGAAGCAGACGGACATTTTTAGCCTTTACCTCTTGGCTTGTTTGTGTACAATACATACGAGGTATGTCCAAAAAGTTTGTGGACACCTTCGATTTTAAGAAAAATAATGTGGATAACAAAAATATAAATATATCACTCCATTCACAAACCATTTGTGATTCGTTATACAAAATTGTGTGGAGTTACATAAAGCAATAACAAAATAATGCAAGATTCACTACAGCCATAACGTTACATTAACGTTAACGTCACAATTCACTTATAACTTTTCAAAATAGACACCTCCGTGTTCAATGCCCTTTGGTTACGCCGCATCCACTTCTGGTATATTGTGTCATACCATTGTTTAAAAAATATAGATAAACATAATTGACATGAGAAACAATTCATCTCTGTCTTTGTGTTTATATCCTCCAAGTTCCGTTTGTATGCATGGAAACATAACGATTTCCTCAACCCATGTAGTGACTTTGGCGTTAACTTTAATTGGTCTACCTGACCTTGCATCGTTTCTGTTGGATAACCACCCACTTGAAAAACGTTGATAACTGTTATATACAAGCGAACGGGAAACTGACGAATATCCTGTGGTTCTATGTAATGTTTTTATAGTGTCTGTGGGTGTTTTATCCAATGAAATGCACCTTTTAATAATAGTTTGCTGTTCTTCTGCATCAAAAGACGCCATTTTTCATATCGAAATCAAAAACAAGTGCGGTCCGAAGTTTGTTTGCCTACAGCACGTTATACAACTGACGCCGTTAAAAATTGCAGGAAATGATGCCACTACATTATTGACGCATATGCCAAAATAATTGTGTTACTTTATCTGTTAAAAGGAAGCAATATTTACTTGAATATCTAGACTGCGCCGGTCGGTCAAATATATTAACATATAAATGCGTATATTTTATTTATTTCACAATGTTTTTTTATTTAAATCGTGCCATTTCATGGGGATTAAGTCAATAAAGATACTAAGCTATATTACCCTGATATATTGACATAGACATTATAGACATCAATGTTGTCCACAAACTTTTTGGACATACCTCGTACAACACCTGCAGATCATTCCATATATGATTGGAAATGGTGTAATCCCAAGACGCACACATTACATCATAAACTTTATTCTAAATATTTCACAGACCCTGAGTTCACGAAACATCACATGGCGACATAATGGATTAACCAAAATACATAAAGTATGTAAATAACAATGTATGCGGCTAGTGACTTGTAAATAACAGTAATTTGCTTTTGAGTTACAGACATATCTCAGTTGAGGTTGGAGGCTTGGTCATGGATGTATTTTCTGCAATTACATATAAATATAAGTTTTGCTGTTTTGGATTTTATACGGTGTAAAAAACTATATTTCAGTGTATGTTGTGTTGTATATTTCAGTGTATGTTGTGGAGTTGGTATATGGCCAATGATATGCAGTTCTATATTATCAGTCCATTGATACTGATTCCATTGTTTATGTAAGTAATAGTCACTGGACAATTTTGGTAACTTTTTATCTAAACGAAAGCAAAACTAAAACTTCTCAAATTTGAAATAAGCTTTTGAATGTACATGTACTTGGTTGGTTTTGACATATTTGTTTCACCATGTGGGTCTCAGTGTTTGTGTTATGTCCAGACAATAAATTGAATACTGCTGTGTCAAACTTAGTGAAATTTAGGAGGAAGAGCATAGAACAAGAACCATAACTTTACCTTCAATATTTATTTAATTGTCTCCGTTTATGTGCATAATTTTTCTCATTTAATATTTTTAACATAATTTTTCAACTACTGACAGGAAGTTAAAGGTCTTTATATTACAACCAGCAACTCCAGAATATTAGTAAACATTGGATCACAGGAGATTGTAATGAAAGGGAGTTAACTCTAGAAGAGATAAGGGAGAGAACTTGTGACAATGGCCTGTGCATTTGATAGAGTGGAAATGTGACCCTAAAATTTCAGCCTCAGTATTAATGATTTATCTCCCCTTCAACTTTGGCAGGGACATGTTGGTCTCTCAGACTGCCCTCTTTGTCATGTTAGATACAACCAATCTATAATTAGATACAAGGGAAATAACTTCCTTTAACATCTATTAGTTACTATTGTTATACATGGTTCAAATTGTGTAAGTTCAAGATTGCTTGGCTATACAGGAAAGGTATTGCTTTATTTATAGTTTTTAAAATCTCGGGTGCTATATGTTTTCTTTCATATCACAGAAATGGAGTGTTTGGTGGTCTTGTGTGCATGGCATTCCTGGCTGCCACATTTACAACTACAGGATTGATAGCGTCATTAAACGATTTGCCTTCTAACATTATAGGACTTGGAGGTGACCAAATGTAAGTTTATTTGATTAGTAGTGTTGGATACTGCTGCGGTCGAAGGGAATAGCTCCTGACCCCTGATCCAAAGGTCATGAGTCTATGTCGGGCTTTAATTGCAGAGTTCGATCACACAGTTTAATCACAGACATTACAATCCCTGACACTGATACGAGTACTGGTTAGTAACCCAGGTAGGTGTCATCAAGGGTGATTAGTATAGGTTGTAAGAACTTGATTCACAATGGATGTAAAATAAATAAGTTTTAGGTTATTTAATGATCAACTATTGTTAATATGAGTGTCAGTCAGAAGTAACTGAGCACAGGCACATAAAGTTTTGTTTATGCATATTAAACAGCTAGTAAGCTGGTTATAGTCTTCAAAATAATTTCCCTTGACGTCAATAACCAACTGCCATCTCCGCGGCAACACTCGAATACCAACAGGAATTGATTCGACTCATGGCACACTCAAGATCTTCTAAGCTGCTGTATCGAATTCCCCTGAGTGGTTCCTTCAATGTTGGGACGGCTCATGTTTGGTGAATAATCAAAATGTGGAAGAACTTCCCTGCCAAAAGACTCCTGCAGAGCCTTGACAACGCCAGCCTTGTGGCAACAGGTTATCGTGCAATATGAGCAGCGGGCAGGTAATCAGCTCCCGGCGCTTGCAGCGTATTGCAGGGCGAAGAATAGTTCTAGATACTTTTCATAATATGTACACTTTATTGACGGTCTGACATGATGGTACCCTATGTGCAGTTAACACTCCACGATAATCATACGCAAATATCATCAACATCTTTGGACTGTTCTGACTTCGCCGATATCTCGGAGAGTTTGGCATGTGCCATTCGCTACTCTGGCGCTTTATTTCTGACTCGAAAGATCTCGTCCAGGTTTCATCTCTAGCAACTATATGCAGCATTTCCTCTCCCTCTGTCATATGAAGATGACGTAGTCTCATGATATTTATTTCTGCACAAAATGTGCATGACAAAATGGACTAATATTCTGCCAAATATCAAGCTGATATGTCAACTATTAAAAAAGTTATTGTGGTGTGCTCAGTTATTTCTGACTTAGCCTTGTGTCAGTATTCACTCTATTTAGCTTAACAAAATATTTGGCATAATAAATTAATTTACGGCATTTCATTTTGGGTTTATGTACTGATTCATTTGTGACTTTATGTTTTACATTAAATATTATCATTGGTTGAGTATCATTATTCTTGAGTTTTATTGATGTAAAAGTCTGCTGAAGATTTAATAAATTTCATTCCATTTAGCAATGTATTGCATGTTATAATAGTAATAATGTTAAAATTTACATGTACAGTTCAAATTCTTCAGAGCAACATCCTGGAAGATTCAAAGTTTGGCTATTTTTGAGAGGTCATGTTGGCAGTAAATTTTCATTATGGAAACATTATTGATGTTGTTGAAGAGAGGTTGTTGCTCAAGGGAGGGACGCTCTGAAGAGGTTGTACTGTATTGTAAACTTCACATTGTTGTATTTCAGGAAAGTTGGTGATTACTTTGATGAAATCTATACAAAACCATACTGTCGTATTGGTCCATATATTATCGGTATTATATACGGATATATACTGTACAGAACCAACTGTAAAAGACGTCTGAATGTTGTGAGTACTATTCTTTTCTTTTTTATCAGGGGTTTCATTGGGGGCTGAATCTGTTTTAATGATCCATTGTGATCTTTATAATGTTTTATTGTCATATCATAATGTCCTGCAGGGTTTACCCTCAAATGTTTCAAATAGGAACCCCAACTTTTTTATTGCGAGTCCCTGATGATTTTTGACATTATTATTGTCATTCTTTAGGATTCAGCCATGACAGAAATTGATAACTCGAGGACGCTTGGGTCCATCCGAAAAGCTTGAGATACCCGATGTTTCTAGTGACCAAGAGTTTCCATCATGTCCTTTTAGTGTTTTTTATGAAATACCTTATTTTCATAGATTTTCACACTTGTACCAGTTGTTTCATATTTGTTACATAGAATCATATTTCTATTCACTACATTTCCTCATTAAAAAAAGGAAATATCAAATTCTTAATAAGAGTGGTATACTTGCATTACTTATTGCTGTTTTACAGATGAAATAAAGTTCATGAATATACACATGTTCAATCCAGATGTTTGCTTCATGCGTCGAGGAAATCGCTCCTAAGTTGCAATCACATGTATTTACTCATCAACGATCTCATAATTAAATTCTCACAATTATTTTCCCATCATTATCGCCTCAAATGGCCTTTTTAATTGATATCTGTATGTTTTGTGCAAACTGCAAAAATCGTTTTTAACATCTCAATACTTATCCTTTGAGCATGATTTTGCAAGTTTTGTGAAAATTTTAACACAGTCTCATTGTTTGTTTATTTGAAGCTCCCATTTGAACTTGTGAAAATTTGTCCTCAAGTTACCAGCTATTGTGTATAGTTTGTGTACTGGGGACCGGCAAGGGTGCTCGAGTTTTCGACTTATTTCTGCCTGAGTTATCGGGGTATATTTTATATGAAAATAGAAGGAATAAAGTCTGGGACTCTGCCATTTCCTCAACACATCGGAGGTTATCGAAGTTTAACTATAGATCAATATTGAAAGTGCTGGAATGATATTGATTGATTAAATTACACAAAAGAACAGGAATAAGCAGCAAGAATATATCTGAAATGCAGATGGCGCAATTGTTTTTGCAGTTACTCAGGATGCATGGTCAGTTGTAAATGTGAGTCCTATGTCCAAAAATTGCATCAGTGATGCAGGAAATCTGCATTCCGGAAATCTCTGGATCTGTAGTGATATTAGAATAATTTATATTTATAATAATTATGATATTACAGGCAAATTGTTATGCAGTGATATTATGACCTATATGACAACCTTTTTACTTTCAGTGTTACAACTTGTTGGGATAGTTGATTGTATTATGACCTTTATGATGACCTTGTTACTTTCAGTGATACAACTTGTTGGAATGGTTGATGATATTATGACCTTTATGTCGACCTTATTACTTTCAGTGCTACAACTTGTTGGAATGGTTGATGATATTATGACCTTTATGATGACCTTGTTACTTTCAGTGCTACAACTTGTTGGAATGGTTGATGATATTATGACCTTTATGACAACCTTTTTACTTTCAGTGTTACAAATTGTTGGTATGGTTGATGATATTATGACCTTTATGATGACCTTGTTACTTTCAGTGTTACAATATGTTTGGATGGTTGATGATATTATGACCTTTATGATGACCTTGTTACTTTCAGTGTTACAATATGTTTGGATGGCTGATGATATTATGACCTTTATGATGACCTTGTTACTTTCAGTGTTACAATATGTTTGGATGGCTGATGATATTATGACCTTTATGATGACCTTGTTACTTTCAGTGTTACAATATGTTGGGATGGTTGATGATATTATGACCTTTATGATGACCTTGTTACTTTCAGTGTTACAATTTGTTGGTACGGCTGATGATATTATGACCTTGATGTCGACCTTGTTACTTTCAGTGTTACAATTTGTTGGGATGGTTGATAATATAATGATCTTAATGACGACCTTGTTACTTCCACTGTTACAAATTGTTGGGATGGTTGATGATCTAATGACCTTAATGACGACCTTGTTACTTTCAGTGTTACAATTTGTTGGGATGGTTAATAATATTATGACCTTTATGACGACCTTGTTACTTTCAGTGTTACAATTTGTTGGGATGGTTGATGATATTATGACCTTTATGACGACATTGTTACTTTCAGTGTTACAATATGTTTGGATGGTTGATAATATTATGACCTTTATGACGACATTGTTACTTTCAGTGTTACAATATGTTTGGATGGTTGATGATATTATGACCTTTATGACAACCTTGTTACTTTCAGTGTTGCAATTGTTTGGGATGGTTGATTGCTGCAGTGTGCTGTCTATCATCACTGTACGGAAACTATGAATCAGTTGAAGGCAAACACATCATGAGTAATGCAGAGAGTGCGTTATATGCAGCCGTAATTCCGACCGTCTGGAGTGTAGGTGTTGGTTGGGTCATTTATTCGTGCGTTGTTGGCTCTGGCGGTATGTTGTTGATATACTCAACTGAAATATATATTTTTGTTTCATGTAACCTACTCTACCCTGATATTTTACCTCAATCCAAATTTCTTTTGACCAAAATCCTGAAAGTCAAATACCACAGGAGATTGTCATTAGTTTTCTCCCTTTATCCCTTCTAGAACTCATGACTATCTCCTGTGGTAAATACAGTGATCTGTGCCCTTCTACAAAGGTAAGAAAGAATGCAGTGTAGAAGAAATTCCTGGATATCAACTCAAATGTTTTTCAGCATGTTACAGGAATTAGACATATTTATTTTAGGCCTAAGCTTAAATACAAGTGTATATATAGTGCTGTATTTGACGGTTTTTGGGTTGGATACAACATTGTCATGTAGGGCAGTGATGGTGACCTTCAGTGAGTATTAACTGTACAAAATGTAACAAATGTCATGGAAACCAGAAAGTATGTTTGATGGTTGCTATGCAGTGTAATGATTTATATATTGGTGTGCTTTTTCTCTTTATGTGATCAGAAGATTTGTACTAAGGAAAGGGTTATGCTATTTGCCATGGCAATAGAAGGAATAGTAATGTATTTGTTTGCATGAAATAGCATTCATGGTTCCAAGAATTATTGGTTCTTTTAGAGAATTAATTCAATGTTCAAGATTTATTGTACTTCGAATATTCAGACATATTTTTAATAGTATATTAAGCAGCTGTCAGAATTTTGTCTAAGTAGATCTAGATCTATAATAATTTATGAAGCCTACTCTTCATTTTCCAGGAATTGTGAATGGATTTCTGTCGTGGAAGCTTTTTATACCTCTGAGTCGATTGACCTACATATCATACCTGATGCATCCTGTTGTCATGGAGATATTTTATTCGTCATTCAGGGAGGGCGCTTACTTTACCGACTTACTTATTGTAAGAGTCATACTTGTACATTTGTATTTTGTATATTTCTGTTGTGATTTTCATATAAGTATTGAAAAATTACATTAAATTCACTTCATACACAGTTGACATGGTTTTTTTGGTGAAATGTATAATTAATGTTTTATTCATTCTAGCAAGCACCAGTCTTTAACCTGATAAGATAATAAAATAGTCTTTCGAATTCTAAGCATGAATAATTTATCTTTCAAATGATACCTACTTCATGCAATTCTGTCTTCTGGCATTAAAGCAAATCAACGAGGTTTTTGACATTTGCTCTTTTTGATATATCTTTTAGGAGAACTTATTTGCGAATTTGCGTAAATAGGGGTCACTATTGAAGGGATTAAGAGAGAGAACTCTTGAAGAGATAAAGGTAGATAACTTGTGACCACCTCCAGGACACAACACACTGTGTGATTGATTATAATGTATCAGTGAATGTGTATACATGTTTGTGTATTAATATATGATATGCATATTTTTTCTCTTGCAGGTATATTACTTCCTCGGCCACTTGGTGATTGCGAACGGTGTAGCATTTGCTTTATCCTTGGTGTTTGAGTCTCCGTTCTTGGGCTTGGAGAAAGCTTTGTTCCGTAGAACCAAACGTCACTGATTGGTCATCTGGCACTAAGTAACCATGGAAACCACACGCTGACGAGAAGACTGAAAGTGTGACAAACTTTTATTGTTATAAGAGTGAAAAAGATCTGATTTAAAAAAAGAAAGAAAAATGATTGAAACTTTGAAAGGGCTTAATATTATTAAAAATTAGATTGCTTTTTTACTAGTTTGGCTTTATTTAAAATTTTACAAACACTTTGTTCTTTATGAACTCCAGTGCAGGTTTCTATTTATCTCCCCTTTTAATAACATACTTATTAGATTTTTGTTGTACTGAGTTGTCTGTCCATGTCCAACAATTATGTAAGTAAATCTCTTATTTGGATGTAAATATTGAACAATTAAGGGCTCATATGTATATTTTCTTTAAAATCTATTCAAGCCATGACCAGAAGATGCCAGTACATGGTGAAGAAACGGCATAACTTTACCTATTTTTACTTTACCAGCATAAAATTTCACGATCACATTTGTAATCAGATTACCACCTTTATATTTGTTGATATTTTTATCTGTCAAAAATAACATATAGGTTGTATCTATCTCCTTCAATACCTCTTCATCATCTGTTGTTTATTTCAAAATCCTCATGCATAATATGGCATTATGATATCAAGGTATTACCCTTGTATATTTCTTCATTTAGACTCAGGAAGGGATAAAACCACAGGAGATTGTCACCAGTTCTCTCCCTTCTTTCCTTCTAGATATACATTATATTATGGAATGGATAAAGGGAGAGAACTCATGACAATCTCCTGTGAATAAAATGAACAATGAAGTGAATATGACCTCATCACTTATTGTTTTGTTCATCTGTGACATTAACCTTGGTGTTGTAAATTTGTTTGTACGTAGAAGGGACATCAAGATAACATATATGTATTGTCGATGTCGTGAATATTCTAGAATGTATTCTTGTTCTTACATTTGTGAAATGTGCTGAATGAGCAACACTGGTTTTATATATCAACTACATTGACTTGATTTTGTTTGCAATGTATTTCCCTTTTACTAAAAATGTATTCGATAAAAAATGAAACACATCACCTAATTTTCCGTCAATAATTTTATTCCTAATTCTGAAAATAAGAGGAAATAATGCAGATACTGAATATAACATAGCAGTTTGAATATGAAGATATAGATAGATAGAGTCCCATATTTTTAACCTCAAACTTCGCTTAGCAAAAATATATTGTGCATCAAAATTATGCGTTTTTATTTTTGTTGAGTATAGTTAGGATAAATAGTGCATTTGTTTTATGCAATGTAATACTAAGTATATTTGTCTACATTTCAGCTTGTGTCAAGTTGTAATATAATTTAAGTACATGTATCTGTATTAAACGGCATTACATATTTTCTCTTCTCTCAGATGGCTATATGCTAATTTCAAAAGACCCCAAATGACATTTTATGTCACAAAAAGACGTTCGGTTTCTAAACCGAAAGTAGCTGATTTTAGTCATCATAACAAAAAGAATTTTGAGACAGATCTGAAAGGATTTTCTGATTTATGGTTTTGATAGCGACATTAGGTTTTATTACACCAAAAACGTTTTCCGTTTGTCACATCCAACAGATTATTCCTGAAGTTTGTCAATGGCAGTAAAATTTCTTAATAGAAAATCAGGACTTAAATGTTTTATTTATTGCAAATTATATCAAATTTATGGAAACAAAAAATATTGTCATCAGCTAGAATGTCATTATTTGACAAGTATGTAAAAACGTTTTTATGAACAATAATTGCCTAAAATTTGTAATGCCACTTAATAACCATGCTTATATATAGTTGATATGATTTTATTAGATATTTGAATGCTGTCAGTTTAGTTACTATGTGATGTGTAAAGTGCATCATATCCATGGCAACACCATTTGGGTGTGGTAAAGTTTGGCTGGTTTTAGAGATGGTTGATATAGAGAGATTACATTGGTAGTATTTTTTTACCACTGGAAAATGTCTCATATGGTTGAAGAGAGGTTGTTGTGGAAGAGAAGTTGTTCTGTAATTCTATATCTTTATATGGACTATGTACAGTAAAACCTTAATGATAACACCACCCTTTGGACCCTTGAAACTGGCATTCTTATTGAGGTGTTCTTAATAGTGAGATTGAATTAAGTGCAAAGCAGTGTAAATGGACTTGAAAAGTGTGTTCTTAATATTGAGGTGGTCTTATTATTGAGATGGTCTTTAAATGAGGTTTTACTGTATAGTTGATATGATTTAGTTAGATATCTGACGTTTGAATTTTGCCAGTTCAGTTGCTGTCTATTATGGAATGATGCCTATTGCTTGTACAAGTATCCCAAAGATTATTGTAGCTCATAGTAACTTTACTTTTCATGTATAATGTAATCAGATATAATATATTTACCTCATTTTGTTGAAGCAATATCTGGAAAGATGTGTGTTTATTAAGATAGTTAGTTGATACACTGTGACATTTGTTAAATAATGAGATAAATACTGTTTAATGTCTGGTATAATTGTCATATGCATGTGATGGTTGAAATTCCATCACACAGTTGGCCCTGGGTGACATAATGGTAGAGCGTTTGCCTCAAATGCTAGAGGTTGAGTTTGATCCCTGGCCTTGACACCCCAAAGTCATTAAAAATGGTAATAGTTGCTTCCTTGTCCGCTCTCTGCATTGTATGGGTAGCACTGGGAGAGGTTGTCACGGTACCAGGGTCATGTGACTGGGCATGACATCATGTCACAGTATATCTGTTTTGTGTACATATCATCCCTGTGTAATTGTAACTTTGTTGGTGTGATAGAAAATAACCCCACCCACCCATGTTGCACATAGATCTGATTTATGCTCCAATTTTCCAGTTTTATTTCTGATCTCAATGAATTTCAAATACATTCTTTAAATTTTTATATAAAATGGAATTTTTCTGTGAACGAATTTTGATGTTTACATATTTGTGATTTTGTATTTGTTTACTTGATCTGAAATTTTGTGCTATCACATGTTTGCTGATATTGTTGTTCTAACAGATGCTGGTGTTTTACTGTATTTCATGAATGGACATTTTTTAATATGATACTAATAAGGATGTTTAAATTACATGTATAATTACTTCATATTTCAAATTCAAAATTTTAAAATGATATGTCTTACTCCCTGTATATTTACAGTTATACTGTTATATGTGAACCTTGTATATAACCGGTGTGTGTTGCTGAAAGCTGTGTATGTCTTTATTTATTCAGAATTTTCTATGTACATGATAGGCCATATATTTAGATTTTTATGCATACTATTATATTTTTCGCTCATCTGAATCAAAGGATCAGTGTGAGCTGTTAGTATATTTGTGGTGATCCATTGCCCGTCTTCCCTAGTCCATATTGTTCTTTCTCATAATCTGCAGAATGGATGTTGACTAAACATGGTTGTTCACCAAATGTGGTTGTTCTTCAAACGTGGTTGTTCACCAAATGTGGTTGTTCAACAAATGTGGTTGTTCACCAAACATGGTTGTTCACCAAATGTGGTTATTCACCAAATGTGGTTGTTTACCAAACATGGTTGTTCACCAAATGTGGTTGTTCAACAAACATGGTTGTTCACCAAACATGGTTGTTCACCAAACATGGTTGTTCACTAAATGTGGTTGTTCACCAAACATGGTTGTTCACCAAACATGGTTGTTCACTAAATGTGGTTTTTCACCAAACATGGTTGTTCACTAAATGTGGTTGTTCAACAAACATGGTTGTTCACCAAATGTGGTTGTTCAAACACGTTTCACTGCACATAGTGTTGGCTATAGCTTAAAATACACAGTATACAATTTCTTTTCATCTACAGTATGATGGATAATCACTTAACTTGGTCTGTAGCATCTTCCCATCAATATTTCTTTTGTTCAAATGGTAAGAGCTCCATAACAGCACTCATGGGTCAATAGAGATGAAAATACAGGTAGCTGAATAAGGCTTCAAGCTTGGCCTGTACTACCGTAACATCAGCCTCCTTTGTATGAAAGGTTCCATTATACTGCATAATAGGGATCACAAGATTTGAAATAGAAACAAAGGGATTTCTTCTCATTAAATGTTTGATAGATGTATTCAGGTGAGTGATTTAGGGGCTTCATGACCCTTTTATATATCTGTGTGTATAATTTGTGATATGTTTATTGTTTACGTCTGCTTCTTTGCAATTTCAGTTATCGGCATTTCCTTATGTTCTGTGATATGTTTCAGTGTGTGCGTGATAATACTCGTATTGTAGACTTTTTCATATTCGTAGAATAGTTGTTACTAATTGGTTGTAATTGGCAAAATGGCACATGTTAACCCATGTTTGTTACTATCTTTGTCGTCCCATAATCAGAATTATTATGTTATGAAAGTTTAATTAATAACACTTAATTAATGTTATATTTGCTTCAATGAATTCCTCGGCGATATATCAGGGAAACGTTGGAATCAACTTGGAATAACATTTGACCATATTTATTTTAACAGATTTCTTTCTATCTACAGTAATCTAAACGATAATTTCTCAATTACTGGACTGAAACAACAGCACATTGTGTTAATCATATTGGAACTTCACTTTGAATACATGTAACAAGAAGTCCTTAACAATGTTTGTTCTAGAGTACAATTGAACATCAAACTTTTACTGAATGTATAAATTTATCAAAACATGCTGTAATGAATAGTTCTGCTATGCATTATTTCCTTTATTTTGATGAAGTTACATAAAACATGTATAACTATATGTCTTTTTGCAGGTTGTATTTCTGTGTAATATTTACAAGTTGTTTTATAGTGCCAATATTTTCATTTGTACAATACCATAGTGCGAGGTTATATATACATCCTGGAAACCAGTCTCCAAACCCAAGCCTCTGATTGGTTGAGCAAAGAAGGACCAATGACATGGCTGCACCCTGAGAATTGTCTCCAAACTTAACAAGAGTTACTGGTTTTTAAAATAGTAGCGTTTTGTGTTTTTAATGATAAATTATGATTTTACTTTTTGTGAAAAAGTTAGTATTTCCAATATATAAGCCGGTGCCATATTGCATATTGTTTTCTTTCTTATAAATAAACAACGTTTCTAGTTTATGCTTAGTTTTTTTTATATATCAAAGTGGATGTCACCAAAGTAGAAGTTGTGTGGCAGTTTTACACCATGTTACTGTAGTATTTTAGTTATGTACTGTGATGAGTTGACCTAACCAGCATTCCTGGCTTACCAACCAGTACATTGTACTAACCTTATTCACAAACATTTTAAGACTGAAACTCAGACTGAAGACTTCGGATTTGAAAAAGATAAATTGACCATCATTTCATTTTCAATGGATATAAACTTATGAAATTTTGTATGAATAATTGCTGTTACCCACTGTACACTTTTGCAATTTTTTATTAAGATTGATGTTGTTATAACAACATTGGAGCAAATACATTGAGTGCAGTGTTCCATTCATTGCATACTGTGACTTATACTGAGTACAGCGACACATTTGCACACTGTATTAACTATGGAATTTTACAATATAATGCTGGACTTTGAGCAATTGGTAACAATAACCCGGCGAGTTTTGAACTGTACTCCTGCACTCTCACATACAACAGATATACCCCTCTCCAAAGATGACTGATTGCTGAGCCAACTGGACCCGAATGAATATCACTTGTGCTGTGCAAAGGCAAGACAAAAATAGTGCAGGTAAGCTACATTCGAGCTTGACATTGAATGTCGAGGAACAGCTGAGTTTAATGTGTAGATTTCCGTGACTCAACATGACCACTTGCATATATTTACTTTTGATGATTCACAATCCCTCCATCTCGCACAGACAAGCATGTTATCCATGTCCAGTATCCTTGTTCTGTGTGTATGTTTGGTCGTGGAGATGGTTCCGTGCAATGTACGTCGGGTACCAAATGTGTGCATGCAACTATTGGTGGACTAAATGCTATTGAAATAAGTGATCAGTCTGTTGCTTACCCATACACATATCGAGGGGTTAGCGCCAGAATCTTCAATCTCCTTAATAAATTTATATGGAGTTGGCTAGTTCTAGTACCAACACCTCGAAATCGCGAGTGCATTTAAATAGCAGATGATCAACTCTACAACCTCCAGAGAACTATGATCAAATGGAACAAGATAAGATTTTAAATGCGAGTGAAAAAGTTGCATGGATACCTTACCTAACTATCCACCCTGACAATTATAAAAGCTAAGATATTAGATTAGACAAGCATAAATGTAGCTTGCACCAAATTTATCCGCCGCTGTTTTGTCGATATTTTCATATCATTACTTAATTATGCATTATATTTATGTAATGATTTGTACATATTGAACTGTTCGTTCTTCTCAACAATTCTAACGCTTACAGAAGCACTTTTGCTGTTAATTTTCAAGCAATGCAGATATTTACGTGAAATGTTCATTAGGAATTCCAAAGTTATTCGTGATGCATATGTTGATTCTGAATAGACAACAAATCTATACATGTTGGATAATTTCTTATTTCATATCTATATATATATACCCCTATTTCCAAGTACTGATTTTAAAAGCTGATAAACACAATGTTTAACAGTTCATTTAAACTGATTGTTTATTCTCGAATACAAACCATTTTAATTAATTCATAAGTTAATAAGACAACTCGACCCATTCGTGTTTTCAAACATTTTTAAAACATCGGATTATTACCAGTCATTTCAGTGAAATAACACAATAACATTTTAATTGTATATTAGAAACAATCGAGTGTACGGAATGGCATTCGTGTGGTTTTGGGGTAACGTAATTCTAAACAACATAATATCAAAAACGTTGATACTTCCGTAAACAACCTTGTTGACATCCAACCTTCTCCTCCACTGAGACCTTCAATGTACTCAACCAGGAGTCATGACCAATACACCAATACATCCAGATATCTGCAAAGGAATCAGTTTATCTGCATAGCTTCTACCCAGCATCCATCGTTCTCTGGAACCAGCTTACATCCTATGTGTTCAGTCAGCCCTCCCTTGATGGGTTCCAGCGGGACATTGGTAGGCTGGGAGGTATTTAGACGCATGCAAGATGTTTTTAGTACTTTTTACCTGTTCTTATAGTACATGTAATTGTAATAAAGGCGAAATTTTACTATGGATGTAAAAGTTGATATGACTGCTGCGCGAGCTCAGTATCATTTGACCACATCGCGAAAATAGCTATTACATGAAGATTACTGAAGATGATTTCATGAAGTCTTAAATGAGAACATCTTTGGACAGCAGACAGGGGCGTAGCTAGGAGGTTTGTGATGTGTACGCAAGATCCTTTTTGCGGGTGGTCCGGGGATACTCCCCCGGAAAAAAATTGTTTATAGATTGTCTGTAGTGACTTCAGGGCGCATTCTTATCCCTGAATTGAACGAAGTTTTTTTAATGCAGATTTGAACTTTTTATTTTTTCGATTTTTCGAGACAATGTGTACGCAGCTGCGTACTCTGCGTACAGGACGCTACGCGCCTGGCAGAGAATAAAGTGTTTCTATAGATAAAAAAATCCAAAAACTTACCCAATTTTAGAAGGACGCCAAGGACTGTTCCAAGATAAATTAAACAGAATAATGCATAATCTAGTAATTGACTGTACCGTACAATCAAAGAAAGAATGATGACTATGTTACAGTTGCTAGAAGAACTCAATTACATTTAAATCATTCATACAATTATCATGTGCAACGATTCTGAATTGAAATTCGAAATTCGTCATCGTTAGGCATCTTTAATAATAAACTAAAACAAAACATTCAACCACATTCCTTCTGATTGTGTTACTGGTGAAAGACATTATCGTGCAAGAATAAGAAACAAATAACGATATTTACGGCATAAACAGCTAAGCATGTCAACTAGGTACCAACTGGGAAAATGCTGAACTCTACTTTCAATGTCCGATCGTCAATATTCTACGCATACACCTGTTTAAGTCGACTTGGCACTTAAGCCAACCTCTGAATTTAAACACTTTGTTATTCAGCAATAAGGAGCTTCCAACGGAAGGAAATGAAGAATCGCTTCGTGAAATCAAGAATCATATTGAAAAAGCAAGACGCTTTTGCTAAATGAAATCCGGAATTCGCTAAAATTGAGTTTTTACCAGGGGAAGAATCATATTTTAATTTTAGATCCATTGATGTTCAGTCAGACGTTAAATCCTGTCTTTGTTTCCCGATGATTGCGACTCGAGCACGATGTTAACGGTATATCGTTCTTTGTACCGCTGGATTATCTAGAGGGAAATACCCACCAATCCGGAATATATCTATTGATATACACCATACAAACATTCATCGTAATTCGTGCTTTCTGCCATTATGAAAACTGACATCAAACTCTCAATTAGGTCACACCAAACTGAATCCATCCCTGCGTTCAGTTACGGCTATCAGTGGCGAACGATTTGTATTTTATCCCTTGTCCACCGTATCACATTGGCTGCACACGTGAACCAAATTGCAAAACGTTACGAAACGATAAGGATGGTAGCCATAACTGAACGCAGGGCATGTTTAGCGTCAGGTTCAAATGTAAAACAAACGACGTGTCGATAAAAAACAAAATTTACGTTGTCATCTGTAGCATTTTTTCGTGACGAAAGCAAGGAATTTGAACAAAATATAAAATACAACATACCAGTGTACAAAGTAGTGGACTATATTTATCATAAACGTTTCTAAATTATAACTGTAAGACTGATGAAAACTCTTTCCAAGTTGTAGAAACAAATGTATTATATGCAAATGTGCTGTTTATAAGGTGGAAAGTACTTAGAAGTAATGTATTGATATTTAATAGAAAGAATACAAACGTGAAAAAAACTTAAATAGCTAAATAAATACTACTTTCCATCATAAGTGTCACGCCTATGCCCAATAGTACATATGGTGTTGTATTTCAGAGAGATATATATGGTCTATATGCATACCGGAATCTACAGGGGGAAATGTTACTTTCCATTTAAATAATTAACACTATCATATATGTAACAGTGACAGAGATCACAAACATCAGTCTAGCTCAAGAACAGAGAGACCAAACTCCAAAACTTAAACTTTACATAGCTAGAATCCTAAACAGTTCAGTCACAAAATAAACTTCATAACATATGTAACACTTATAAACAGCTTTTATAAAATGTGCATCTTTTATAACCCCAAAGAACTGATAACACGTGACTATGTATTAGGAAATTGAAAATGAGCAATTTTTTATTTTTTCCAACAATATTTACTTATCCAAATATCTGATATTGGTTTAACATTTCCACATATCTGGTCGAAAAAATATCACCTACATAATTGTGCTCTGCTATGGGATTTCCAACCTCTTCTGTAAGTGACGTCATTACAAGAAAACGCAACATGTGATGTCACTATTTGCAAGCAGAAAACAATATTTACTCCATATGGTCACTTCGTTATCATATGGCATATGGGGCAAATATTGCTTACTGTATGTACATGGTGACGTCACAAGTGACGTTTTCTGGAAATGACGTCATTTAAAGTCGAGGTTCGAAATCGTACAACTTTTGTAAGTTTATTTTTTGGCCCTCTGGTTCTTTCGGGTTTATTGTTTTTTATTCAACCAGACAATCGAAAACCCTCTTTATCCTCTCCAGTGGTCTTACGGCGTTTTCTTTCCTTACAGTTTTCTTGCTCTTCTCTTCCCAAAATATGTTACATCACGAAACATATGTTAAAACCTAGGACCAATATATACTCACTGCACATATGTATCTTGGACCAATATATACTCACTGCACATATGTATCTTGGACCAATATATACTCACTGCACATATGTATCTGGGACCAATATATACTCACCGCACATATGTATCTTGGACCAATATATACTCACTGCACATATGTATCTGGGACCAATATATACTCACTGCACATATGTATCTGGGACCAATATATACTCACCGCACATATGTATCTTGGACCAATATATACTCACTGCACATATGTATCTGGGACCAATATATACTCACCGCACATATGTATCTTGGACCAATATATACTCACCGCACATATGTATCTTGGACCAATATATACTCACTGCACATATGTATCTAGGACCAATATATACTCACTGCACATATGTATCTTGGACCAATATATACTCACCGCACATATGTATCTAGGACCAATATATACTCACTGCACATATGTATCTGGGACCAATATATACTCACTGCACATATGTATCTTGGCCCAATATATACTCACTGCACATATGTATCTGGGACCAATATATACTCACTGCACATATGTATCTGGGACCAATATATACTCACTGCACATATGTATCTTGGCCCAATATATACTCACCGCACATATGTATCTGGGACCAATATATACTCACTGCACATATGTATCTGGGACCAATATATACTCACTGCACATATGTATCTTGGCCCAATATATACTCACTGCACATATGTATCTGGGACCAATATATACTGACCGCACATATGTATCTTGGACCAATATATACTCACTGCACATATGTATCTGGGACCAATATATACTCACCGCACATATGTATCTAGGACCAATATATACTCACTGCACATATGTATCTTGGACCAATATATACTCACTGCACATATGTATCTAGGACCAATATATACTCACTGCACATATGTATCTTGGACCAATATATACTCACTGCACATATGTATCTTGGACCAATATATACTCACTGCACATATGTATCTGGGACCAATATATACTCACTGCACATATGTATCTAGGACCAATATATACTCACTGCACATATGTATCTTGGACCAATATATACTCACTGCACATATGTATCTTGGACCAATATATACTCACTGCACATATGTATCTGGGACCAATATATACTCACTGCACATATGTATCTGGGACCAATATATACTCACTGCACATATGTATCTGGGACCAATATATACTCACTGCACATATGTATCTGGGACCAATATATACTCACTGCACATATGTATCTGGGACCAATATATACTCACTGCACATATGTATCTAGGACCAATATATACTCACTGCACATATATATCTGGGACCAATATATACTCACTGCACATATGTATCTGGGACCAATATATACTCACTGCACATATGTATCTGGAACCAATATATACTCACTGCACATATGTATCTAGGACCAATATATACTCACTGCACATATGTATCTTGGACCAATATATACTCACTGCACATATGTATCTGGAACCAATATATACTCACTGCACATATGTATCTGGGACCAATATATACTCACCGCACATATGTATCTGGGACCAATATATACTCACTGCACATATGTATCTGGGACCAATATATACTCACTGCACATATGTATCTAGGACCAATATATACTCACTGCACATATGAATCTAGGACCAATATATACTCACTGCACATATGTATCTTGGTTCAATATATACTCACCGCACATATGTATCTTGAACCAATATATACTCACTGCACATATGTATCTAGGACCAATATATACTCACTGCACATATGTATCTTGGACCAATATATACTCACCGCACATATGTATCTGGGACCAATATATACTCACTGCACATATGTATCTTGGACCAATATATAATCACCGCACATATGTATCTAGGACCAATATATACTCACTGCACATATGTATCTAGGACCAATATATACTCACTGCACATATGTATCTTGGACCAATATATACTCACCGCACATATGTATCTGGGACCAATATATACTCACTGCACATATGTATCTTGGACCAATATATAATCACCGCACATATGTATCTAGGACCAATATATACTCACTGCACATATGTATCTTGGACCAATATATACTCACCGCACATATGTATCTGGGACCAATATATACTCACTGCACATATGTATCTGGGACCAATATATACTCACTGCACATATGTATCTAGGACCAATATATACTCACTGCACATATGTATCTGGGACCAATATATACTCACTGCACATATGTATCTGGAACCAATATATACTCACTGCACATATGTATCTGGAACCAATATATACTCACTGCACATATGTATCTAGGACCAATATATACTCACTGCACATATGTATCTTGGACCAATATATACTCACTGCACATATGTATCTGGGACCAATATATACTCACCGCACATATGTATCTGGGACCAATATATACTCACTGCACATATGTATCTGGGACCAATATATACTCACTGCACATATGTATCTGGGACCAATATATACTCATCGCACATATGTATCTTGGACCAATATATACATGTAAATTGGTCCAAGATAAAACACTCACATATCTTGTCTTTGTTCTGCTATTTGTCAAACCTGAAACTTTTAGTTATACTTAACTGGGGCGGGTGGGCATTTATTAATGTTGAAAAAACTTGTTGCGCAATCCGATTTGCTATTCTTCCACTTAGATCCACTTATATCTATGTAATTATATTTGTTCTGTCGCGGACATATTATGAACATAAACCATGTCCGTGATTAAACTAAACCGATGCAGGGACATTTTAATGTCTATTTATAATGTATCTCTTTATATACTGCACATTTTACCTTTTTAAAATGATGATATAAAAATAAATATTTCAGCACTAATTGAGTCACAGCTGATTGTTACGACAGTGTGTATCAGCAGACCATTAGACACGACCTTTTGGATGACTACGTTGATTGGACGATATAAATAGAAACTTATTTTCATCCATGAAATCGAAAGGAGTTTCTGTTGTATATTTTCCGTATTATTTTTCCGTATGAATAAATTATTTACATTAGGTGATAGATGAAAAGTCCATTCAATATATATTGTTCTAATTACCACTATTCCATTTAAATAGTGCCCAAACTAGGTAAATGCTAAGTCAATATACTGTATCTAATTTCCGAGACTCCTTCTGGTCTCTAAATTTATCGTACACAAATGTACTGTACACGGGTGTGATTCTTCAGTAAAGGAGGTCAGCTGGTTGGTGTTCGTTGACATAATTTTCGTTTATTTTAGTTTTTGGATTTTTTGTCACTCAGCTTATAGACGTTTTCAAATGACAGAATACAAGCTAGTTGTTGTAGGAGGTGAGTACATATTGCTTCCATTGTACATAATATTTTTGAAACCCAAAATTCGTGGGTGACTGTCGTTGTCACCCCACCCACGTCTCATCGGTTTTCATCTTTGTTCGTCATTTGAGTTTTCTGTCTGCAACCGATCTTGCCAAAACGTTCACAAATATATTTTCAACCGTCGAATATGATTTGACGAATAAGTTTGAGTTAAACCTTGCATGTGATCAACAGAGTTACAGACTTAACTAATTGTTCTACACCTGTCAGTGCAGTGTTGGTGTTAGTCATGGTTTTACTCATGATCTGATAAAACTTCTATAATATAAGATGTAACAGACAAGTTTGGCTTAGTTACTCGGTTTGACTGCTCACCAGAGACAGAAACTTGTGTTAATTTAAGTTTCAAACCAGTTAACTACAAAATATGTGCTGATGTTGAGTATCGACGCTACCCAGCAAACACATGGTGTTGTTGTTCGATGACTGTTGGATTTAGATTGTACATGAGTTTTTTAGACATTGCAATACGTGTGAACTCTCCTGTGCTTCTAGAACCAGAGTTCAGGGGTACGGCAATCCCATACATATAGATATTCTGTATATGATTAGTTAAGGGTACGGGAGTTTGACAAATACAAATATTCAGATTAAATAATCGTATGATAATAAAACGAATATCAGTATATACAGGCTATTTAACATTATTATACTTAATATATTGTTTATATTATGTTTGTCAACAATAATACAATGAAAACGCCAAAATGCAGACACATTTTTGTAAAAATAGATGGTTTACCTAGAAGAAGTAAACCTTATTCCGTCGATCTGATCATTTTTCATCTACAACAACAAATTCATCGTATCATATCATAACTATAGCCTATCCTATACAGAATATCTATAGGTAGTAAGGTACAGGACTCGTACACCTAGACTCCGGTTCTAGAGGTATAGACCCATAGCCAATGCAATACTGCAAACTGTTATTCAACATGTTAGAATTAAAACATGTATTTGAATGTAAAAACAAATAAAGACATCATGCTTAACAAATTTCACACTTGCATAGCACACCAGTCCTTGCTTACTGGATCTCAGTTGTGTGATGAAAGTCTATAAGATACTATTGTATTTGTATGGTATGGGTCAGAAAGGCCCACTCCTAAAAAGAACTAGTCTGAAAAGGCCCACCAATGACTTAATCTTGTTTCACCTCGGTTCAATTTATATTTACAACCTTCGGTTTGAAATTATCGTAACTGAAATTGTTAAAACATAGAAATCAGTTAGTATTAATATTATACTATTAATAAAGTTTACTTGATTTGCTTAAGTACCGTAGGTACCTGTACCGCAATGGAAATAAGAGGGATATAATTCATCTTTTTTGTGTTACCCTGGTGCATTTCATGGTCCATGAATATGTGTGCATTTGATATAACCAACATGTCATTTCATGCATCATGTTATTGTCATGTTTTGGTAATGGGGGCTAAAATAGTTAAACCATAATTATTTAAAGTATAAATGACTTTAATTTTTTTTGCTTGAGTACAATTTACTCTTTGACATATAAATGTCATATAAGCGTTAATAAATTGTGAAATTTTAATTTGAACAATTATCAATCATATAAACATACTTGCTTTGAATGTTTTGGTAATTGTAAATAAATAACGGATAACAACATATGTTTGATTTTTCTGCTGGTCCACATTACCTAAAAAGTCAAGTTATGAACAGTTCATATCATGTCTTACATTTTGATTTAGGCGTATGATAAAGATCTGGTTGCAGCGATTACAGTATGTGTGTATTTGATCAAGTACTTGACACTTTTAAATGTCATTGTAAACTTAAGGTCAACATCATTAATGTGTGAAGTGTTTATAATCTCAACATTGCACAGTTTTAATTGTTGGAGAGTATTAATATTATACAATGAAATGGCTGGGAGAGGAGGACAGTTTGCATGGAGGCGAATCATGGTGCATTATCATGATTTTGGTTTTTCTGGAAAATCAGAAATGGTCCATTAAAATTCGGGGAATTTCGCATTCAGGTTTCAATGTCAACCATGATTTTGTTGTATGTATATACCCGGTAGTAGACATTAAGTTTTGTTGCTACCTAAGACTTTGTCTCTGACAGTGAAAATAAATATTTCTTTTTATTTCTTTCAGCTGGTGGCGTTGGTAAAAGCGCCTTAACTATACAGCTCATACAGAACCAGTAAGTATCTATGTAGTCTCCACTGATTTGATTCTTTGTGATGCAGGGCTTTAGAAATCCACTTGCCCGACGTCCTGTACAAGTCTATTAACCGATTATGGCTTGGTCCAGGACATATCTGATATGCATGTCTACTTAACTGTTTATCCGTACCATTTCTATGCTCGGACAACTAGCCAGTATCATGACAGAAAAGTCAAATTTAACATGTACACAAGTCCAGGACAGAGTATTTAAAGAATATTTCTAGAGTCCTGTGAAGTACCAGAATTGTTAAATTTGTTGTCATTTCTTCTGTATCAGATGTAAGCTTGCAAGGCTGCATACTTTACTTAGATGCTATCACGACTGTTTTTGTTGATATGTAATTGTATACTTCTCCTTCTGTACTCATAATATATAATGGCTTGATACATTGATATGTGAAGTAGATAATTATTAGTTATAATGATTGAAATCTATGAAAATATCTGGGTTAGGTTTCAGTTGTGACAATTCTTTGAATACTTCATGACATATTAATTATTATTATTAAGCATTCAATGTCCGACGACATTTCATGTCTGACAGACTACATCACAATGTCAGACAGCATTTCACTGTCTGACAGACTACTTTACAGTGTCAGGCAACATTACAATGTCTGACAGACTACTTTACAGTGTCAGGCAACATTACAATGTCTGACAGACTACTTTACAGTGTCAGGCAACATTACAATGTCTGACTATATCACAATATCAGACAACATTTCAATGTCTGACAGACTACTTTACAGTGTCAGGCAACATTACAATGTCTGACTATATCACAATATCAGACAACATTTCAATGTCTGACAGACTACTTTACAGTGTCAGGCAACATTACAATGTCTGACTATATCACAATATCAGACAACATTTCAATGTCTGACAGACTACTTTACACTATGAGGCTACACTTACCAGTTTACAAATACTACCAGTACATGTATTTGCAGTCTTACGATGAAAATAAGTAAATATACTGAATAATATAGCGTTAAGTGTAAACTGCTGTATATGTTCTTATGGTGGTGATGTTGTAATTGATTCGATCAGTTAATACACTGTACCATTTTGTTAAAATCTGTCAAACTCATGAATAGAATGTTGAGATGTAATAATTTAAGTAAATAAACCAACTATAGACTAAAATATAGAATACTATTCAACAAACATCAATCATTTGAAATTTTGTGATTTTACCTAGTTATTGAAAGCAAATAATATTTATATTTGATTAACTGTTATATATATGTGATTAAACTGGTTGTTAGCGCTGTTACTAACTGTATATTTAAAACTTTTGTAAAAATACTGATAGCAAAAACCAAAAATTGTACATATATTTACTTAAGTATGCATACACAAATACCTTTGTGGTTGTAAACCTCTTCTTACTTGATTCTGAATTTTTGAAAGTTGTTAACTTACAGATAAACTTTACATCAGTTTTGATGTCATAAAATTGCACATCGGTACACTTGTCTTACTTTATACACAATATAGATTTATATAAACATTTTATGAAACACTTTTGCAGTCTTCACTGTAACCCACTAGTCCAAAGCCCGGGGCTAGTAACTTCAATTTCGTAATGGCAGAAATTCCCGAGTGCTTGCCCAAAGGGCCCCAAACATGCAAGTGCTTAATTTTGGTGAAAATACTTTTTCACACATAAAGAAAAAATTATAAGACATCAATGACTTTAACTATTAATTGTATTGTTATAACTTGAGTTAAATCAAATTAAAGTCATTTATTCTATAAAAATGTTATAAATGGGTTTGGGCTAATAACACAGGTTTCAGGCTGGTGGTTTGACTGAGCAACTTGTCCAAATAGGCTAGGTTTCAGGCTGGTGGTTTGACTGAGCAACTTGTCCAAATAGGCTAGCGCTCTGATAAAAGTAAGACAACGTCTGATTTGGGGTTGGTTTCAATTATTAGGCACTTATTAATGAAAGAAATCCTTCAAGTAAGTCAGGTAGATACACATCTACTGGCTTAGTTTGCTGAGTTAGTTGAGCACTTGACTGCCAATCTAGAGGTCATAGGTTTGAACCTTGCCTTGGGCAATGGGTAAGTTGTCTGCAACAGTTTGACTGCATCAGTGTCTATGAAAAAGGTTACTGTTGCCACTTGTTAACTTAGTGGAAGAAGGTACATTTTTATGCCAGGGAATGATTAGTATATCTTAACTTATAATCAGGGGTGTCAATTAGAGTCGGGAGCTGGTAAAATTACCCAGTAACTTGAGCATCATCATGCGGTTACTTTTCTTGTATGGATGATCATAATTAAGGGAGTACCTACAGACCCCCACCTACTTTTTAGTTTCCCTGCTAATACAATAATAAGTGACACCCTTTTATTATGTGTACTTGTATTCAATACCTAAGATTTTATTGATATCGTCATAATTGTGATGATATCTGCAGACATGATTATCATCAAGTAACTGTAATTGATATGCTGATATCATTATAATGATTATTCAATTATTGTCAATTTATTTTCTCTGGGTATTTTAGTAATATATTCATAACAAATTATGTAATTGGCCAGATTAGTGGTAACAAAATATAATGGCCACCTATGAACTATTTTGCTGTGTTTTCAAGCTCTGATATGCATAAACATGACATTAAATTTTGTGTTATACTTATCTTTGTATCAAAGCTTCCAGAAACTTGATTGCTTGTTCCTAGTATAGACGTAACCTTACATTCCCAGTGATAAGAACAGTTTTCATTGTAACCCACAAGCCTAAAGCTCGGGCTAGTAATTTTAATTTTGGGCAAGTAGAAATTCCTGGGTCTAACTTGACAACAACAAGTTTTGCATTAATTCCATTCAGGCAGGATGCTCAGATAAACCACTGCCCAGGGTGAAATCATTCGGTCAAGTCTGATCTTAAATGTAACACTTAATTTGAAAAATCATAATGTCACAATTATGTATCTATATGCTTGTTAAAGTCATGGAGGGATTTTCTGTCTACAAAACAGAATTTTTACTAAAATCAAGCACTTGTCTGTTCTGGCTGGCACCTAGAAATGTTACTAGCTTTGTCAGGCTTGGGGCAGCAGTGGGATAACGTGAAGACTGCAACTATTGCTCCTGTAACATTGTAAGTTTCTCTAAAATCATGTGGAACAAAACTATCTTCTCGTTTCAGCTTTGTTGAAGAATACGATCCTACGATTGGTAAGTTATTTTCTATTTTCATGGTGTCGGGCAAGTTTGCCAGATGTATCTTACAATTATGGGTCTGTTAGAAATCTTCTTGTTATGTAAACAGTTTGAAATGTTGCAGTGAACAAAAGGGTTTATTTTTGCTATTTTGTGAAGACGACCCATACCCTTCAAATTTGGAATTTTTGCGTGCTAAGCTTTAATGGTATATACACTGCCTGTGAGAGAAAAGGCTCTTAACTTAATCAATCTTTAGCTAAATTGATCAAAAACTTTTTCTTCATATTTATTGGGAATTGTTACATTCAAATTGGGAAAAATAAATACTCTTTGGTATTGTGAATATAGTCGAATCACTGCTATAAAAACTGCTGATTATTCATGACAAGTGACTGTCTTTGAAGATTTCTGATGGTTGTACTCTACCCAGTTGTTGTAAAAATCCAGAATGCAATCGGCTTTCTCAGAAACAGTTAATTATGAAGCAGATTATCCAACTGTATTGGAAAGTGTACAATTAGTGTGACATAAGTTTCATGTTCAGTATCAATATTGCATTTTTAATTAACGAACACTTTCCCATAATACATTTTGCTGAAATAAGACATACAGTAGTTAAGTGCACATACACTTCACACTGAAGCTACGTAATTAACCTGCGAATAAATTAAAGTTTGGCATGTTGTGTTCTTGCGGCAACCATGTTTATAGCATATACCATATGCACCTATATGATTAACTTGCAGTGTCAAGACGGTAACCATGTTTATAGCAAATACCATATGCACCTATATGATTAACTTGCAGTGTCAAGACGGTAACCATGTTTATAGCAAATACCATATGCACCTATATGATTAACTTGCAGTGTCAAGACGGTAACCATGTTTATAGCAAATACCATATGCACCTATATGATTAACTTGCAGTGTCAAGACGGTAACCATGTTTATAGCAAATACCATATGCACCTATATGATAAACTTGCAGTGTCAAGACGGTAAAACCATATGAACCTATATGATTAACTTGCAGTGTCAAGACGGTAACCATGTTTATAGCAAATACCATATGCACCTATATGATTAACTTGCAGTGTCAAGACGGTAACCATGTTTATAGCAAATACCATATGAACCTATATGATTAACTTGCAGTGTCAAGACGGTAACCATGTTTATAGCAAATACCATATGCACCTATATGATTAACTTGCAGTGTCAAGACGGTAACCATGTTTATAGCAAATACCATATGCACCTATATGATTAACTTGCAGTGTCAAGACGGTAACCATGTTAATAGCAAATACCATATGCACCTATATGATTAACTTGCAGTGTCGAGACGGTAACCATGTTAATAGCAAATACCATATGCACCTATATGATTGACTTGCAGTGTCAAGACGGTAACCATGTTTATAGCAAATACCATATGCACCTATATGATTGACTTGCAGTGTCAAGACGGTAACCATGTTTATAGCAAATACCATATGCACCTATATGATTGACTTGCAGTGTCAAGACGGTAACCATGTTTATAGCAAATACCATATGCACCTATATGATTAACTTGCAGTGTCGAGACGAGGAAGTTGGAATGTTAAATTTTTCTTCACTAAGATCAGGATGACAGATAAATGCAGAATGTATACATTTGTGCATCAGCCAAAATAGATTTTATTTTTAGTCATAGCAAAGTATTCTTAATTAAGTATACATTAAATTAAGTCTTATTTTGGTGTGGTATGTAGACTATGCTGTTTCTGTACACTAATATAGATGATATTTTGGGTTATAAATAGGCATATGACAGTCTAGACAATTCTGATATGGTAAAATGACAGATGCTGGTATATATCTGCTAACAACTGTTTAAAGATACCTGTTTCATACGATGATAAGATGATGTAGTAATTTGGATATTACTGGTAGTTTATAAATTCCTTATGGCAATTCCTTTCATTAGATTTTCTAAACGATATGATTTACCAACACCATGTGGTTTAACATGATCGTTATAGGTACAGTAAAACCTCAATAATATGACCACCTTTGGTACCCTTGAAAACTGCCTGGTCTTCATATTGAGGTGGTATTCATATTGAGGTTGAATGTAAAGAACAAAATAGTGAAAATGGACTTGAAAATGTAATTTTGAGGTGGTCTTATTGGTCTTTTATTGTGGGTTTACTGTATTACTGTGTCTAGATATTCAGTGAATGTCCAAATTAGTACAAAGTTATGACTATTAACTATGATTTTGTGTGTTTTGATTCACTTGCACTTAGTTTTACTCTCCTGTTTATTGGTCATGGTGGAAACTCCAGTCATTGTTGTTTTATGAGCAATGCTCTCATTGTGGTATATAAAATTTTGTTATTTATCATAACAACTGAAAACTTAAATATGAAATAGAGTACTTAGAGCCTTATATAGGAGGGTGTTCAGCCATGGCTATATATAGTAAATATACTTCTTGTATTGTACTCATATTTAGACATTTTAGTTTTGAAGTGCTAACTATTTGTATACATGACTATAGCACTGCCATGGAGTCAATGGGTACACACTATAACATGTTACTTAGGAGTGTGTTTGATTATATTGTAGAGTTGTAGATTGTTAATGTGATATGTGTAACGCTTGTTCACTTATCCTTTGTATGTGTTAATATCTTGTGTCTTATCGGTTCCTTGTGTCTTACAGGTACTTTGTGTCTTATCGTGAGGTATTGTGAAAAATTAAAAGTTACTACATTCGTTTTGATTCTTTCAAAACAGTTTTAAAGTAGGAGCTCAAGAAAAAAGTTAATTACAGTTTAAGTGGACTTGATAAAGCTTGGACGAAGAAAAGTTAGCCAATTTACCAAATGCACAAAGTTTGCAAACATTTCCTAGCAGTGCACAGTAAGATTTCCACTTTCGTTGAAGTATATTTTTACCTACGCACCTTGTAGCCGATACGTGGGTGTCCGGTACCTCTTTGAGTCACATCTTAAGCACAAGAGGATTTTTTGTTGCCAATATTATATCTACCTGGTTAAATCTGTCCAGGATAATTCCTATGATTGAACATATTTTTATTAAAACTCTGGCATATAACAGACATGTCATAATACATTCTACAGTATAACATCTCTTACAGACCACCTTGAAATTCAGGCCATCTCATTATTGATAAGACCACATTTTCAAGAACCAGTTTTTATTTTTTTCTGAAATTTTATATGCAGCTTGATAATCACTATCTTCAATGGTTATCTTGTTACAACTTACAGATGTATTTAGGTGCCATATGACACTTGCTTTTTAAAATATCCTACAAAATCATACAGGGATTCCAATAGGTGCTGAACCTCAAGGGTCATTTTGATAGTTTTTAACTTGATTTCACCATTATAATTATATAGCCAAAATATCTATAATTTAGAGAAAAAATGACCCTACAGTCAGAATCCTGAGGGTCAAAATGTGACCTTTCTAAAAATCCAGAGCTCAAAGTGTCAACTCAAGGGTCAAATGGAACCCCTGAATTAATGTGGCTTACAATCCAACATTTTATTGATTGTGTCCTTATCAGTTTATTCGGTATAACATCGCAGTTTGTTGAGATATACAGAATAAATGTACTGACTTGTCCTACTTGCAATTAACATAATTATAGCATAATGATGTATTATCACATTTGTTGGTACAAGCGCTGGAACCAGTGTGAAACGATTCACAGAATGGCTTTGATATATACCATCTATCCAATCTTCACTACCCACACATGCTCACTTCCCAGTATAAAAATTATATCCCCAAAAATAGTTTTCAATTCTGGTTTGGTAATTTGGTTTGCAGGAGAAATTGGTGTGTATGTATCTAGTAAAGATGTCAGTAGGGCAATATTGTCTATTATTGCCTTGAAAGTTCAATTTATTGATCTTCTAATGATGTTTAAAGCTGACTTAATGGTAGAATTAGTTGGTTTAAAGTCAGTTGGTATAGATTATCTGTGTAACTTTGACTGATTTACTGAGGGTTTGGGCAAACAACATTATAAGCCTCTTTACCAGTTTTGCACCCTTGATGTACTGAAAGGATAAAGAAATGTCTGTGTGAATTTTAGATCTGCATTATTAGATTATCATCAGAATTGTTTTTGAGAATGTGCTATCAACCAATTTATTTGATGTGTTTGACGTTGTTCAAACCAGCATAAAAACGATGTGCTCAAAAGTTGCCCTCTCCTCACCGATTTTTCACAGTCTTGGGGCAGATTGGACTCTTGTAAGTATACCGTTTCCGCAGCGGTAAGGTGCCAATTCCGCACATGTTAGGGAGGCATGGCTCAGTGTCCTGGCATTGTGATGTCAGATCGTGGAAGGTTGGTAACCATTCCCTTGACTCGGAAAGGTCTAACAAGACATTCAAGTTGAAACATGCACACCAAACTGCATAGCAACCTAAAATTGTTGCTACCAGTGCATCAGAAGTGCAATGGCACTACTGCTTTCAACTTTGGAGAGGCATGGCATGGTCGTAGTTAAATTATTTTCCATTAAAAACGGCAGACTGCTGTATACATGTACTGTGTACAACATGGTATAATGAAGTTGAATTTGGAAGGAGCCCTCTCGGTGTGTGTGCACATGATTTTAATGTTTCTAACAACTGCTAATTATGCAAGCACTGGTCAAGCTTAAGTAAGGCCATTATCAGGATGTAAAGCGTTTTACATACGGAGTAGTTTGACCAAACTCTACAGCTACTGTCCTATCAGTTATAGAATTACAGCAAAATGTATGACCAATGTTTCTTTGTCCTTTCGGTACATATTATAGAACTATTATTTTGGATTCTGATACATTAAACTGGTTTTTAACTGTATATGTCTTACCTGGTCACTTGCTAGGTATTTTCTTGGACCTCCCACGGATGTGGCGACCCCTTATATGTCCCGATTATATATAGGACAACCATAGTGTAACCTACTGAGCACTTTGTTGTGGTTTGTGGTTACGATAAGTAGATATATAATATATATCATTGTGTGGATTGATAGATCTTATCAGCATTATGTTTGTCCTTGTTGCATCCTAACAAGTTCGTATTATTTGTTCATACAGTACAGATAATTTGCGTTCTTAGTTGAAGAACAGTGGAATGATTGAATGCCTGAATCAGGTGTTAGTACTGGAACCTTGGAAACAGTCATTGTGAGCGATAAATATAAGTTGTAGTAATTTGTTTCTCGATCAATGTAAAACAAACAAGTGAAACTAAGCAGGCTATTATTCCCCATTGAAGTTGTCATATTTTATGTAGTACAATCTCTCCGCGACAGTCCTCTTAAATAACAATCTTATCAACAAGACAAGAGTAACAATTTGTCCTTCACAAAGAAGTGCACTAAAACTTCACCTAAACACCACCTCAATAAAAAAGACCACAACTCAAAATTAAGATCCCAATTGTCAAGTCCATTTTCACTGTTTTGCTCTTTATTCAACCTCAGTATTAAGTCCACCTCAATAAGAAGACCTGAGTTTTCAATGGTCCCAAGGGTGGTCTTATTATTGAGGTTCTAGTGTATTTCTTATTTAACCTACCAAGAACAACAACCTCTCAATAACAACCAGAATGTGCATTGTGTGATATAAGTTCAGCCATTTTTGTCAGTTTTAGGGATGTATGGTGGGTCCTTTTGATAGGGGAAACTTGCATCATGAGTCACCAATTTGTGTATTTATAAGGCTACAATTTTAAATAATTTTGCTGATGGGGAATTTTCTTTTTAAGTAGGGGATACAAAACCATTTTTTGGGGAATGGGGCCCGATATCGGCCCCAAATTTGCGGTAAAAAAGGGCTGGTTGCTCTGTAGAGGTTGCACTGTTCATGATGTTGTATAGATAAATCATAAATACAATATAGATAGACCAGAATGTCATTGACATACATTTGTATTTTCACTGATCTGTTTTATAGTCGTGGATGAATGGCTCTATGGATGGTATTGAACTGTTCACTGTCTGCCACCATTACTCTCCTGGGGTTTATGTTCTGTGAAATCATCTCTGCTTGTGATTCATACCAGCTCTGATATCTCTCTCATATAACAGGATTCAGTTGCTTTGGTATTATGAACTTTATTGTGGAATGAATTATGATTCCTGCTACAACATTTTTGCAACCTGGTGTCTTGTGGTCAACAGGTTTTATGTACTTCTGAAAGGTCTGTGTTCTGTTTGTATGACAACCCTACAGTATCATTGTAGAGAATCATTGGAACCATTTTGTGGCGGTGTTCAGTTCTAAACAGGGCTCTAGAAATTATTTTTCAAAGACACTTGTCTCAGACTAATGGAAATGTAAAGTTTGACTTGTCCAACATAGGAATCTAGTTGTCCGAGAATATCAGTCAATCTAGTAACAAATAAACGTACACAATGATAGTTCCACAATCTCAAATTAATAATCACATGTACGTGTTTGTTGGAATCTTAGGTTTGACTTACAACTGAATAATTGCTGATGTTTGTAAGCTTTAAAAACAGACTTGTATGGACGAATTTCAACTCAACTTTTGGTAGCCCGATTCAGCATTAGACTAGTCTGGGACGTCGGGTTAGTGGAGAGAGCCCTGCTAAGATGTGTTACTGCAGAAGTTATTGTATGAATAAGTAAACACCTGACACCAGTAGTGGGTAGAATAAAAACTTATTGATAATTGAATGATAAATAAATAAATAATAGAACATTATAATTAAACAGTTACAATCAAATTGTCTCTCCCTCAAGATTTTTGTATTTAAAAACAGTAAAATGTTATAAGTAACAAGTCTGTCACTGTTGTTGAAATTGAAAGTATAATTCGATTAATATTGGGTGCATACGGCTAATATGATCATACAGTACAGGTCAAGTTTGATTTTGGTTGCAATTCTCCCATTTTAGAGGAGTTATGGCCCTTTTTTTGCCTTAAAAAATTAGTTTTTCGATCTTTATTAAAGCCAGTAGTACAGGCATACAAAAACACAAAAATATTTGTACTCATCAACATGTTAAGGAAACAAAATCCAGGGCATTTTTAGTCAATATTAAAAAGAACACAGTAAGAAATGAACAGTAATATCTTCACTGATGGTTAATTTGTAAAATCCCCCTTGTATATTTTTCCTCATTGCTGTCAACGCATTGGAGGATATTCAATGGTCCAGTGATGTGCAAACGCTTAATTTCTAGACACAATTACAACATTTCTGTTAATTGAATTTGAAGTAGTACTTACTTGTTAATTTCAATTTAACGCACTGTTTTTTTTAGAACAATTACTTGAAGCACTATTAATTTAAGTTTACAATTCAGGCAATTGTATTATAATGGAAAACTCCCTAGTTGTTCTATATTTATATTTTACTGGTAAACAGTGACTCGATTTTAGTTTCATATTGTGTCATTATGACTGTCTGTACTATATACTCAGATATAATGAAAGTATAAATTGTTGTTAATTGTTGTTAAATTGCCACAAACAAACAACAGTGTATCAGGAGGATCAGAAAAGAGTAAATGTATGATATGATTTAAGTATGCTTGTCATTGCATTAAGTTTCAGATTCTTCCTTATTGTGCCAGCTATACATTGTAAGATCAGGTCTTATAGTATGATTATGCCAATATGTTTTTAACAGCAATTTTTTTTAAGATATCTGAAAATAAGGCCCATATTGAAGGTGACGTACTGAGTATTCAAATTGGGCAAATAAAAATGTGCTAAACATGGAATCATGATTATGTTCAAGAGTCATGCACTCTACCCCTCGAATGCTACGCCTCCCATCACTCTACCCTCAAACACTACGCCTCCCTTCACTCTACCCTCAAACACTATGCCTCCCATCACTCTACCCTCAAACACTACGCCTCCCATCACTCTACCCTCAAACACTACGCCTCCCATCACTCTACCCTCAAACACTACGCCTCCCTTCACTCTACGTCTCAATTGCTAAGCTCCTTCACTCTACCCCTCGAACGCAATGCCTCCCTGTACTCAACCCCTCATATGCTACGCCTCCCTGTACTCAACCCCTCATATGCTACGCCTCCCTTCACTCTACCCCTCAAACACTATGCCTCCCTTCACTCTACCTTTGAAGCTTATTGACGCCTATCTTCACTCTACCCCATGAATGCTACGCCCCTCTTTAGAGTTGTAAATGATCATCAAATTAAAAATTGTTCTGAAATTTAAAACATGAATATGCATGCCTACATGTTTTGAATAAATGTTTGTGATGTACAGGTGTAATGAAGGTAGAAAGAACTATGATGTCTATGTAGTACTGTGATTTTTAATGACACAAGGTGATGAATAGGTTGTATGTTAATGATGGGAATACAGTTACAGTTGTGTATTGTCACCCCTGCTGACAAGATGATAATCAGCTGGAATGTGGTAATAAATGTACACATAAACTTTATGTAAAATTCCTGACCGACATAATCTATCTACCATATACATTTCTAGTGTTTTATGTGTACTGGTGAAGAGTTGCTGTTTGTATTTACAATGTTTTTATGACATAGATTTTCAAATTGAAATATTTTTTGGTGTTGTCACTGGAATAGTAATTTTCTCTCATAAATAACCACTGATAAATTATGTTTGGTGCAGCTATGTGTTCGTTTTTGCTGTACCTGTATCGTTCATTGATTTAGGCCTAAAGATAGGTTTGTTTCTGGTTAGCAGAGGTTTGATTCTTTACCAGGGGTTCCACTAGGGGGTGAATCTCAAGGGTCAGCGTTCTTTTTGAAATTCCAGGGGGCATCACCTAATGACTATCATATTTTACCCCCTAGTTTATTTATGGGTTAAAAATGTGTCCAAAAACAAACTTTGAAATTATGGTCATTATGTAAAGACACAATTTGCATCTCCTGTAGGGTGGTACACTGTAGAGGTTACACAGCAAAGTCTGTTGTTGAGAGGTTGTTGCTCTAGAAAGGTTAAATAGCAAGTAGATCTATACCACAAGATTTCAATAATGCTTTGGAAGAGAGTTAAATGCACTGTGTATTATATTGAGGTATATAAATCATGCTGTGTCATTCTATGTGTAGAGAAATGGATTATTGTTGAAATAAACATGATTAATGATGTAAAACTTCACAGATAAATAATACTGCCTTATCTACATTCATTTATTGAAGTTAAATTAATGGGAAAAATACTGGTTTATTATTTATCAGGTTTATAATGCATGACTGTCGTAATATTGCATAAAGCCATACTGTATAAAGTGTGTAGACTTTTTCTGAAGCACCTGTTATGAAAGTCTTTCAATCTCCTGCATGAAATAGCCAAATATAGTCATGGCCAAATTCTTTGAGTTGGTCGAGAAATATTTTTTAGCAGGATCTGAATAGTTAATACCACCCTCGGTTCACAGGCTATTTATAACATATTTAATACTCTGGGCAAATTGGTTTGCGAATCTTCGTAATGCATGAATATTCATTAGCATTTCTTGACCAATGAAATGGACGATAAATAAAGAGGGGATCTCCTTTAGGAAGAGATACCAGCAAATTTGACAAAATGGCAGCGACCATTGAAAAAAATGTGCAATTTGAAAGCAGCAATCTCATTGAATTGCTCAGAACCGCGATTTCATCTCGGCAACTTCCATGTCGCATGAGGTGTGTGTCATGCGGCCAATCAAGCGGCTGGATTTCACCTCATTATTCATTCATGAGTATGATATTTTGACCGTCAGTTTGTTATCAATAGCCGGGGTACTGAGGATGAGTTAGTACTAGTGTGACCAAAATGAAAGAATTAATTACCTTCTTACCTAAATTTTGCTGTGTAGGGTTATGCTAAACAAACAACTTTCTAAGGATGGCCTAAAGATTGCAGAATAAACTGTGAAAATCATTCCAACGTAAGCACAATTTATATACTGCTTTAAGTTTGTGTCTATGTATTTTATGATAAGATTTATCAGTTTAATGTCAATAGTGCTGATTCATTATTGATCCAATTGATATATTGAAAAGTGATAAAACTCACAAAAGATTGGTTTAAACGCTGCCAGTAGGTTTTTGTTCAATTTATTTGACTGCAACTGAACATTCATTGGGTATACATGATGTACTGCTAAACTGTTTTAATTTTGGTCGGTAGCTAATTTCATCTTGGTAAATTTTAATCAATATTGCTTTTCTATTCAACCCCCCCCCCACTTCATGGTGGTGTGAAAATAATACTGTTATTTCCTTATCTATTGGTCGAAATATGTTCGTTGTTACTTAATTTTATGGTTACTTGTTATGTATATTGTTATGTTGTGCTTGCCTGATCTTGTATCATAATATTTATGCTGTTATATAAGTCTCGAAAATTTTCGTCTATATATGGTATTATTACACGCTTTGATGTATGTTCTGCTCCATAGATTGTCATATTTCTGTGAATACATGTTTCTCCACTTTTCATCTGCTGTTCAAACATCAATTCACTGTTAAAATCTTGCTCGAATTGCAATGAAAACAAAGACAGGATCTAACGTCTCGCTGAACTTCAATGGATCTAAAATTAAACTTAGTTTGTACATGTACCCCCAGATAAAACCAATATTTTGTGAATTTGAGATTTCATCTATTGATGTCTCTGATGTACATCTGCTGTCCTGTGTAACGTGGTCATAATGAATCATTCATTCCATTTAAGGTACCTGGAGATTTCACTGAACAATTTTCATAAATTGCACTTGATGTCAAATATCAGAATAGAACAGTTCTATTCTGTTCTGTTCTATCATAACGCTTGAAATCTGTCTGTCAGATGTGAAATTATTTTAACATTAATTCTTTCACTTCAAAAATTCCAATGGTTGGGAATCCTACAGCCTGTAAGAATTTCGTTATTTTGTTAGATGTGTTGTTGATTGACATATTATCTTTATGATGAATTTATTCCAAGAAATGTCTTCCTAGAAAGTTCTAACTTGTAAGATGTGTGGTATTTGTGACTCATTTATCAGTAAATCTTCTACCGAGTATTTTGATAATGAAAATGTATGTAAAATGCAACAAAATAGGTATGTTTCTCAAAAGTTGAATGTAATTGATGTTTATACAGTCATGTAGAACGTATTTATAATGAAAATGTATGTAAAATACAACAAAATAGGTATGTTTCACGAAAATTGAATGTAACAGATCGTCTGTATAGAACATATTGATAATGAATATGTATGTAAAATAGTCAAAACCAAATGGTTACAATTCATGAAAGTGGAATATAAAAGATTCCAGCCTCAAGTGAGCAACCACTTGTTACTTGCATATTTGTTAATTGCTTGGAACTGATTTAGCAACAACACAGGTAGCACAAGGACAGTGTTTACTTTGAGATAGATTGTTGTTGTGATAGAACAAGGGGATGTAACTTGTGCCTGGTAAATATAATTGACTGTTTGAAGCACTAACTAGAGAAGGCCAGGTTTGCCCCGGGACTAATTTTTATGATGCTATGTTTTGGAAGGGATGGTGTACCTGTTAAATATTAATATAATTGTCTGTTTGAGCAAGATATGTCTGGTATGCTGGTTTATGTTTAGAGTTAATATACACTGTTTTGTTGTACTGAGCAGGAAATTGTGAGGGTAGTGTGTTGTACTCATGTTTCATTCAAAACATCAGACTGTGGTTTATTCTAGACTGGTCCAGTGGCTCTAGTACCTTGTATTATTATGTAGACTGGATCCAGTTTGTTGAATACCATTCATAAATTGATTCAGTGGGATTAAGTTATTAAATAATGATGAGTCAGCGAGTATATGGTTTATGTTGTTGATAGTTATAAAATAATTAGCAGTGTCACCTCTCATCGGGTAGTCCAGAAAAGCTATCTATCAGTTTTTGGTGGGTTGGGGTATTAAAGTGCTTTTCCCAATACTGAACAGTATACATTGTATTAGGTAAACATGTGTTGAATGTACCTGAGTTTGCCTTGGTTTCCTTCCTGTACTAATGTATCATATAATTATGGTTGTTTATTCTTCTGTGGGCGACTGTCAACTTCCTCACATCAGTCAAAGATGGAGGTCAGAACTCCCTTACCCTGTTTGCTGAACTTTTAAAATTTTGTTTGTTTTTGCCGAATTTTGTTTTATTTTTCTCTCCATATTCCCTTCAAATATTTCACAATAATTATTGTGCTAAATATTTTTCCAGCGACTTTTATATTAGTGATTGCATGGTTGTATTGTACAAGACTACATGTTGTTATTATGTTTTATACATTTCTATTTACAGAGGATTCCTACAGAAAGCAGGTTGTGATAGACGGAGAGACATGTTTACTGGATATTCTAGATACGGCAGGACAGGAAGAATACAGGTAAGGCTTGTGTCACACCTAACTCCGGACCCAACATATCTCAGTTAGAGTTTCCAGGAACTCTTCATTGTAGTCCCGAACACCCCCTCTTGTTCTGGTGACTCCTACATGTAACCATTTTCATTAGGTTTCACAGAAGTAGTTTTCCACATATCTTTCTCAGCACTCCTATTTTGAAAGCCTGACAAAGACATCTGGGGTTCAACTAGGGGCTTGATCTCAAGGGTCATTTTGATAATATTTGACCAGATTTAACCAATTACACCCAAATTACCTATAATTTAGAAGTTTTGGAAATTCCAGTGGTCAAAGGGTCAACTCCAGGGTCAAATAGAACCCTTGGGCATTTGTAATTTATCAGTATTTGTTTTGGTTGGTTATAAAACAAGGGAGTCCCCTGTTTCACAGGTTACCCAATTATGCCCCTTTACCAAATGGGAATAATAGAACATAGTAACAACGCTTCACTTATTCTTATTAAGATGGTGTTCTGAGAAATCATATTTTGCCTGTTGATATACATGTTAAGTTGATCAGTGACTCGCACATTTCTTGTGTTTGTGTCTTATGTTGCTTTTGCCCTTGTAATTGTTATTGTTATGTTTATACAGCCGGAACTCGTTTATTCGTCAACCTTCTATCCGAATACTAAGTATTATCCAAAAAAAAAATCAGGTCCCGATGCATCTTCTTATGCACGACAAGTTGAAATGGTCTATTCGAATCCATGTATTACTTGAAATGAAATTGTACTTTAGGGACCATCCTTCATGTGTTGTTTCACACTTTGTATGTGGTATTACCTCCTGTACTGCCATCTTCATTGTTGTGTTATAAACAATGTGTTATGTTCCATTCAAATGTCAGATTTTTATGGGGGACATTACATTTTGCTGTATGCTGCTGTCTATAAAATCCTGTATCTTGTAGATGTACTTTGTAGTCTATTTTGATTGGCTCCATCTTTGTTTATGGAATCATGGAATTGTTGTTGTTGTGATGTAGGCTTGTGTTGTTTTGCCCTTGAATTGTTAAGAAAGTTTCCCCGTTGTCAAGCAGAGATGTTATTTTGTAGGAAAAGTCAGAAACATGTATAACGTTAATTGACTGGCACGAATACGAAGCGTGTTGTTTTCAGTATAAATTATAATGATGAAAATATGTATATAAATGAACTTATGATTATTATAAACCAGCATAATGGTAGATAAATTTTATATATTGTATGTCAACCTTACAATATATGTTCCGCTGCCATGGTTAAAGCCATTAAGGTTTGGTAGGTTAGTATGGAAAACAATTTTTCATATAATGAAGTTTGAAAGGGATATAGTGGAGTCGTCTCACGGTCGGTCATGGTGTCAGATAGTCCAATTTTCCAAACTTTTAAAGGGATTTTAATGAAACTTTTACATGTGGTCACCATGAAGTGTAGATCATTTGTGCACTATTTTGTTTTGAGTCGGTCCAAGTATTGTGGAGTTTACGTTCGTTGGACTTAGTCAACATGTATACAGTGGCATTATTGGCACATGTGGGTTTGTGCTTTGATTTGTTGGTGTTTAACTCAATATTACAAGAAGTTATGACTGTACAAAGCTGTATTGTGGGGGTATTAATTACTTTTATTGATAGTCATAGACTTTTTGTAGATACAAAATATATTTGTAATAAATCTGCATGGTCAGTTTTATTTGAGAGTGACAAAAAATGTGTCAAAATCTTCTTAAGAGTTTTAGAACCACACTTCTACAAAATCATTTGCTTTCATAATTGCTGTAAAATATTTTGGATACATTTTTATGCATAGGTAGCTGGAAAGAAAATTTTGATTGGAGCCCTAAAAATTCATATATGTTTATTACATTTGTGGTTTGAAGTATCTATTGATATGAATATATATAAACTATCGGGTGTAACAATCTACAGCAGTGCTGTATATATGAACAAAGATCATATCACCGGCATTAGATTTCACAAAAACTATGAGAATTGATGTAAAAAACTGCTTGCCAACTATCATTTCAGTGATAATTATTGTTGATAACTTTAATGGGCCACTGTAAAATCACAATCATGCAGCAGTGAAGGTATGCCTGAATTGAGATAACGATTTGGGTGTGATTACATTCAAGTCAAAATGTTTTTGGAAAACATTTTGGATTTTACTTTTTGCTGATTTTGTGTACAAAAGAATTCTGTTTTCTCAGTCTGACATGCATTTTGTAAATCAAATCTTAACATTTTAAAGCACCCACTTGCTCTTATTTTAAGAAATGCAAGTAATGATGCATTCTGGATTTTAAAAAATGGTTGAATGGATTATATCTATATGCCTCCATACCTTGAGTGACAGGGGTTCCATTTGCCATACCTTGAGTGACAGGGGTTCCATTTGCCATACCTTGAGTGACAGGGGTTCCATTTGCCATACCTTGAGTGACAGGGGTTCCATTTGCCATACCTTGAGTGACAGGGGTTCCATTTGCCATACCTTGAGTGACAGGGGTTCCATTTGCCATACCTTGAGTGACAGGGGTTCCATTTGAACCTGATGTTGACACTTTGACCCCTGGGATTTTCATAAAGCCACATTTTGACACAAAGGATTCTGGGTCAATTTTTCTCTAAATTATAGGTAATGGCTACAAAATGGTAAAATCGAGTACACAAACTAACAAAATGACCCTTAAGGTTCAGCCCCTAGGGGAACCCCTGACTCATAGTATATTCCCAACTGATTTTATTCACTGCCATAATTTGTTGGTGGCTGTATGGTCATTCTGCCAGATGTATACATCATTTCTGGCTCTTGAATAACTAACATGTATACAAAGTTATTACAGTGTGTTTGATGAGTTTGTTATACTATATGGAATATAGCCAGTGTATACAGTAAATACAATACCTAAGATTAGTCCAGGGTCTATGCTTATATACTTATCTACTTCACAATTACTTCACAATAATGAAGAGGACAGAAGTATGATCATTATGTGATATTGATACTATCTGTATTCCTGTTAACAAGTGCATTCATCGAGGGGTGAAGTCAAGCAAGTCTCCCGGCCTCTTTATGCATATGCAGATATATATTAAGTGTCTTATCTACTCTTGACATTGTTACATTCTTGTTTGATTTACTGTGCTATAATTGAGTTAATGACAAGGTACAGGGTTTCCCCTAGGATTTTTCAGCTATGTGTCCCTGAACCCTCGTGTTTGACAAATTGGGGGTCCTTAGTAAATTTGTAGGGTCCCATATATGCAGTTTATACTTGGCAAAAGTTTATTTTAGGGGTCCCAGGGATGCTAAGTAAGTGGAAAATGGGAGTCCCTAGAAAGAAAAGGGAGCCAGGGAAGTCCTTGGTGGTAGTTGTATATTATTATAGTTAAATAATATGTTGTTGTTTTGCTTTACAGTGCTATGAGAGATCAGTATATGAGGACAGGTGAAGGTTTTCTATGTGTGTTTGCTGTAAATAATGCCAAATCTTTTGAAGACATTAATCAATATAGGGAACAGGTAAATATTTCATCTTGTTTTTACTTGACCCAAATTAACTTATTATTGTCATTGTGCTGATAATGAATCTGAAAGCTATGAATCCTCAGCAACTGTTTTGCATCCAGTGATGGCAGTTTTGTGAACATGACCCATACCCATGAAATTAGGAATATTTGCGTTGAATGGTCAAAACAGAGAAATATAGCTGATACTTGATGCATGAATATGCACTTAGTATACACTGTTGGTATCAAACACACACCTCACAATTATTCCAGCTACTATCTTGACTTTTTTTTATACTTCAAGACATTCTATGTCCAGTTTTTTACAAGATACTTTCACCCTTGGGAATATGTCTGAATATCGGCTTTAAAAACAGCTGAATAAACTCTGAACAATGGAAAGCATTTACAGAATGATTGTCCTACCATGAACATTTTGACCTGCTCAAAGATGATTATCAATGAAGGAAAAATATAAACTGATACAGTACGTTGACTTTGTTGGAATTTGACTTCATTATAAGTTAGATTGTCAGATAAAGTGTGGAAAAAAACAACTAAAATCAACTTGAACATTTCAGATAAAAAGGGTAAAAGATGCAGATGAAGTCCCTATGGTTTGTAAGTATTTTTCATTTGTAATAAGAAATCTTCGTTAGTCTTCTCTCCTTTTTAGTATGGTTCATATTACTGTTGGATGTTGCTGTTTACATGTATAGAGCAATCGAAATCATTGACCGAAATATTTATGCCCCCCTTCGAAGAAGAGGTCCATCCGTAACCTTTCGTTTCCAATCAATAACTCGAGAACCCCTTGACCTATCATCCTCAAACTTGTTCCACACATTCATCTTGTGTAGCAGAGGAACCCTATTGATTTTGGGGTCAAGGGTCAAGGTCACAGGGCATATTGTTTTACAAACATCTCTTGTTAGAGATTATGTGTGAAGTTACTGTTAACATAGGAAACTTTATGCTATTTTAGTCAACAGTTTTCATAATAGGTATCTTTCTGTGAAATTGAATAGCTGTGAAAGCCTGTCCCTATGTTATTGTAATGTAGATAGAATGATGTTGACTATAATAGCTGCAGAAATGTCCATGTTATTAATAAGTGTAAAACATGGTATTTGCGAACATTCCTAGGTGTATATTGAACAAATAAATTAAAACTCTTTGATTCTAGAACTTTGATTACTTTGGAATGTTCTGAAAACTGAATTAACAGTCTTACTTTACCCGAGTCGATATTTGCTTTTCTGAAATTTGACATCAGATTGGTGATTTCAAGGCGTGATGTTGCTAGGAAACCTGAGAACCATGTTGTTTTATCATCTATGTTTCATAACAGACATTTCACACATATATGTGAACTGTGATATTGGTTTTCAAACATAGTTCAGTCTATTTTTGTTTTATGAACTTTTCAACTACATTTACAAATCTGTCTAATTGTTATGATGCGAGGTAGGTGAGGTTGTTTATATAAAGTCATTGTACTTATATAGAGTTAGGTGTATGACTGATAGTATACGTAAACGTGTGCCGAGTCATGAAACCCTGATTGTGATGAAAGTTTTACGCCTATTAGAATCACTCAAGTTTGCTCACTAGAGTTCCGTTACTAGTGCAGGGGCTCCATTTGACACTGGAGTTGACCCTTTCACCCCTGGAATTTCTAAAAGCAACATTTTGACGCTAAGGATTTTGGCTATAAAATGGTAAAATCCAGTCAAAATTTATTAAATATGACCTTTGAGATTCAGCTTCTTGTGGTACCCCTGCTAGTGTCTTATGAGGAGTGGTAGTGACCTTTTATGTGATTCAAACTCCCAACCTCCAGGATGAGCGGCTAGCACCTCATCCACTACACTACCGCTCACTGTGTATATTGTATTATTTCAGTGGTTGGGAACAAAGTAGACTTACAGACGCGTTCTGTAGATACAAGACAAGCAAAACAAGTTGCAGATAGTTACAATATACCTTATGTGGAAACATCAGCAAAAACTCGACAAGGTGTTGATGATGCATTTTATACACTTGTCAGAGAAATTAGAAAATTTGTAAGTATAATCTCTGAGATATATATATATATATTCAATTGAATGTAAATTGATTATTGCTCAAAAGGTGCTCATGTTAGGAGACCTGATATGTTTTTAAAGTTTCAAAATTGATTCCCCTCTCAACCCCTTTTCTGGTTGGAAGGATTGTTTAATTCATATTTAAGGATATATTTATAGATTCGAGGGTGAGATCTTCCTCCTTTCAGCTGATTTGCACTGTTTTGGCCATAGAAATGAAATAAAAATTGTCTGATAAATGTGAAAGTTTTGTTTTAAACTTTAAAGGCGTTTTTTTGAAATCTTCCTATTATGTAGCCCATTCTCATCCCTTGGACTTTTTGGTTAAAACAAAACCATGAAAGGAATTAAACACAAAGCAAGGAATAAAGGATGTGAATAAAATTAGCTTTTCGAGGGTTCAGTGCAAGACTACGGTCACTCTGATATAAATACATAGGAGTTACAATAGTGGTGTGTTGGACCTTTGATTTGTGTAACATTGTGTCGAAGGTCTGAAATGTTTTGTGTGCTATCTAAGATTTGTGATGGTATCCATGACGATGGGAATGTTTGGTGGTATAATTTCTTATTTTATTGTATTACAGAAAGACAAGAAAGGCAACAAGAAGAAGAAGCCAAAGAGAGCATGTGCTGTATTGTAATACTGCTGTGTTTGTTTGTTTTTTTACTCATTTATCATCGATGTCTGTCTATTTGTTCTTCTGTCTTCACGATATACAGTAATGATGTTGTTACTTGTTGTTTTGTATCGGGAGAGATCAATGGTCTCACCAATTTTATTTAATCATGTGATCATTTTATAATAACTTTTTAGCATTTTTTGTATATATATATTGGAGATGGGGAAATTTTATGACAGTTCTAAATGAATTGTTCCTCTATATTGGTAGCTAGGATATAAATTCTATCAAATTTTATTGTCAGTAGAATTAAATTGAAAAAATGTTTACACTCAAAATTTGCCAGACAAATATTTCAGCAATTATACTTCTACAAGTATCCTGTTCCGAGATAAAATTTAAAAATGCATTTTTCGACCAATTTTTTCAATTTATAAAAACAAAGCTTGAATATTCCTTAACCATTATTTGACATTTGAAGTACTTAACTATCTGGCTCGTGATTTACCTTTGTTTTGTAATATTTTCATGAAGAGAGTCAATAGTACGACACAGATTGTATTGCACATTTTATCCGATTTTATAGTCATTTGAAGTCTCTACGATTGAAGTAAATTTTCCTCTAGATTTGTATATTTTATGATATCACTATGGTGACAGAGACTAATGACTTGAAGCCTGCTGAAGCAAGTGATATGTAGAATATATGCGTCTTTTATTGCTTTATTCCTTATCTTGGCTATATTTGGGTAACCTTGACGACTAAAGGACAAACTTGTAATTTAAGATACTCGCTTTTGGTATTGTTCACTTCATGTTAATATTGCTTTACAATATTTTGTTTCTTCGTAGATATTTGTCATGTGTTTTCATTTCTTGTTGTTTTTATATAAAATGTCAAAGTTTATTATTCTATTTTCTTTTATTTTAATATCGACACATTTTGTAGCATTATATATTATATTATATATATATTAAATTGTGTATGTTGATGTACAGGTGTTGCCTTTTTTAGTCAATTTATTGTATATATAGAGTGTTGCTTTTGTTAAATATAGATTCAGATTCCTTGAAACTCGTGTAGAATTTTAAATACTCAGTCCAATGAGATAAAATTACTTTGCTTGATGAAAGTTAAAAAATGAACTTTTTGCATTTGATTCCTTTAAGTGACATAACTATAGTAATGTTAATGCATCAAATATATTTATTTTGAGTTTTACTTTTCCGGCCCCTAAATTTTTATTTACTTTCTACTTTCTTGGCCCTTTAATCGAATTTAGCCGGGTTGGACACCCTTGTATCTAGGGTCATCTTGAAATGTTATTTTGCTAGCGAATTAATTTGTATAAAATTGGTGCATTATTTTATTATATGTAAGTTTTTGTTATAAGTTGAAATGAGTTTGTATATGGAAGGTGATGTTGTACTCTGCTATGCTACATCTGTATATTTTGATAATCAAGTAGATGAAAATCCATTTTATTTTCATATTTGTATATTCATAGAAGATAAATCAGATATTTGCTCATAATACAATGTGACCATTTTTACCCCATAAAGACGTACAGGATGTGCATACGATCGCCAATATTTGTTGGTGAAGGATAGATTCTTTCATAACACTGGTCAGTATATTTATATACATAATGTGTACGGGAGTTTGTGAAGATCATAGCTTGTATGTCTTAATGAGGAGTTATCATGTCTTATCACTTCACTTAGTGAAGGTTGGAATTTGTTGAACTTCACAATGTTCTGTTGCGTTATGTTACTGTGTTATGTCTTATTTGTATACTTGTATACACCTTACAGACTTCTTGATTTGTACAATTTCTAATCCAACTGGTTAGATCAATTAGTAGAGCACGTGACAGCCTATCTGGGGATTGTTGGTACCACAGTCATGTGTCAATTACTTTCCTCTGATTGCTGGGAAGTTGTTAATTGCTCATGCTGGAACACGTTAGCACATACATCTGAACTCTCCTGATTTCCGCCGGAGACTCCCGGATTTAACAGCCAACTCACGCTTTCCCGGCCGGGAGCCACAACCTCCTTTAAAGTAAACATCGTTATAGTGCATTTTTAGTTGATTCCTGACTGGTTCACTAAAATTACTTGTCAAACTGATAACCGAAGTAGTACAATCGGGATACCAGTCCAAAAAATGAATATACCACATTTTTGGGGTTATATAGACGCTCTGAACCATGGAATCAAGCACTTGATGACACTGATCAAAATACGATGCGACAGTCCGTTGTCTTGTTGTTTATTAAAGTTTCGCATATTTCTTTTGTTTTCAGATATAACAATTGGCAATAAAATCGTTAAAACCGAAAAAAAATCTCCCGTTTTGAGTCTCAATCTCCCACTTTTCGGGGTGCAATCTCCCGATTTGCCGTCTGGTTCACAAGTATGTTAGCACTGGTTGTTAACTCAGGAGTGTTAGTTAGGTCAACTGTCTGTAGTATGTAATTGAAATACTGTTGAAAAACTGTGTAAAATTCTCAGACCTGACAGGAAAATTAATTACATACAGTTCCCTTTTAATATTTGTGAATTGATACCCAAGATTATTTGTCTTTTGTCTGCGCTCAGTTCTGGTTCACAAACATGAATTCTGTGGCTTTTAAGATGAGTTTGAAAATTTTAATACAGTGAAAATTGATGTTACGAGGATAGGTTTTACTTTATACTAAGTTAGTTGCAAATATATGATGAAGAAATGCAGGTGTTTTGTATGATGGTGTTCCTGTCCTTGTCTGTGTATGACAGCAGGTAACCGAAAGATCAAGTCTGGATCAGCGTTGTGAAACAGGACACTGCACATATCTAGGCATAAAATCTACAATTTTTACTTTCGTTTATATTTTGGTAAAATTTATCATCTTATTTGAAAAAATAACGTCGTATATGGATGTTTTTATTTTTGTTCTTAATTAGAAATGTATGCTAATTGTGAAAGATAATGACATAGTGATGCTATTCAACAGCTTGTGTTGTTTCTGTGTATTTTCACTGTCTCTTCTGTTATTCTTTGTATGACGGTTATGGTGCATAGCCAAATACATATGTTGATCATATCTTCCTCGATTATATGTATGACTGATTGTTACATGATATATTGTAATCATACCTCGATATCTTCATTAGGACTGTTCATCTTTAATTCGCTTGTTATTCTCAGCATGCTTGGGTCATTATCATCGGAAAGTTGTTTAAATTCATGGTTTCCATTTGACCCGGGAGTTGACCCTTTGACCCCTGGAATTTCCAAAAAGCCGCATTTTGACCCTCGGGATTTCGGCTGAATTGTCAAATTTTCTCTAAATTATAGGTATTTTGGTCTTTAAATGGTAAAATCTGATCAAAAATTATTAAATTGGAGATCAAGCAGGAAGTGGAACCCCTTTATGTTAATGTGGACAGACTTAGTTCTGCGTGTATTACTGTTAAGAACATTATGTTTACCTTGTGAAATTTTAAAATATTGTATCGAGATGTATTATCCAAACAGCTGATATTCTTCTATCTCGTCTGTTTGTACTCTGGCATTTATTACCATGTTACGATGTATTCATTTGGATGAATGAAATTCTGTACGTGCCTAACTGAAATATTGGGTATGGAATCAAGATTAATGTAAAATAGGGATTGTTTGTGATTCTATGTGATGGTGACACAATGCTGTTTGAAACGTTATTTTGTGTTCTGTTACTTGGTAGATGGAAACCAGTGAATGGTCAAGCAAACTTTAGAATTTCGGTTGAATGGACTTCATAAATTTACTATCACTATAGTGTTCATATGTAAGTACTGTTAGTACTTGCATAATACATTAACACTGATTAGTCTTTGTCTGCAAACTTGTCTGTTTAGTTGTGTATTGTTTGTATCTTGTACGACATGAGATGTTACCATTGTGTTGTTTACGTGGTGATGGTAATGTGTGGTTTCGTTCACAGCTGTAAACATTTTTGCTGGTGAACCTGTAAATGACAAATTCTATGTGGAATGTTTAATGGTTATGTTGGATTTAACAAAATATGATTGTCTGCTTCTTTAGGAAAATTTTAGCCTACAAGTCTTGTTTATTTGCTTAATTATTCAAATTGTTATGCATTGACTAGACTTTATAAACTCAGAATGTTTTATATGCAATTCAATGATCCACTGTTTTTTAAACATGAACTCAGTATTTTGGCTTCAGGGTCACTTGTTATGGACGCTATAGCTGTGTAGTGAATTTTGTTGTAATTACTATGAATATTGTATTTTCTGCATTTTTTCCAAATTTTTTCCGATTTTTATACTTAGAGTACATTTTTATGTATTTAAAGATTGTTCTTATAAATGCAAATTCACTTATCTAGTGGGGTGCCATGGGTGTGACATTTCAAATATATTCAGGATTTTATTTTCTTATTTTTGAAATAAACGCTAAACTGTAGAATTTAACATATTTTCTCCTTACTGTATGTGTAATATTGATGTATCTGATTATGATATGAGATAATATTGCACAGACATAATAGTGCTGCCTCAGACTGTCCATGTATCCATTAAGCTTCAAATGGCACAGCCATGGTTTTGTACATGTTACCTATGTTGACATGCTATCTATGTCGACATGCTATCTATGTTGACAAGTTACCTAGGTTAACAAGTTACCTATGGACAGGTAGTGTCCATGGTTTACGGTAATAAGGAACAGTCTTAAATACGCTTCCATGTTTCATGTCTGGCCTTGTTCATATTTGCAACTGTGTCTAAACTTGCCTATAGTCGTGTATATTACATACACTGATTAGTTGCTATACTTTATAAGGTTACACACTATGTATATTCCTGCACATTTCCAGTGTTAATGATTTCATCCCTAACTTTTTGGATAAATAAAGCTATATTAATATGCTACGTAGTGTTCCTTTATTGTATTCAGGTTTAAATGAGCTTGTAGCCTCTCTAACTCAACAGCCAGTAAAACGTTCAACTGCCAATCTTGAGGTTGTAGTGTTGAACTTTGGTTGAGGTGCGTGTCCTCTATGACAATCTGTCTGAAGTAATACATCCAACGTCATTTGTCCCCCACCTCTGATTCATGTTGGGGAAGTTGGCAGTTGCTTGTAGAACCCAGGAACTTGTTGTGGCTACTGATTGCCTTACATCACTGAAATACATGTACTGGTGAAAAATGCTGTAAAAACACACCTTGGTTACAGGTGTGACCGAGTGGTGCTGGGAAGGCCTCATTCATACACTAGGGCCTCCACACAAGTCCTTGGGGTACAAAATAATGTGATGAATACAGGGGTTGTGTTAAAAAAAAACCGATGGAGAACGTCTACTCTAAGCTAGAGTGTGTGTGTAACTTGGAGAAACTGTTGATGCAGATAGATGATATGTTTAAGTGGATATCACTTCATAGACAATGCAAGGTTAGAAATTGTTGTGTTGACCCCATATCCACTCACCAATTTAGGTTCTATACCATTACAATATCATCTTATGGTTCAATCACCTTCACAAAAGAGCGAATAAACAACATATACTAGTAATATATGAATGTGTATACACTAGGGTTTTATAATGTGTGTACATGACAAGTGACATAAATTGGACATATTGCAATTAATCGTCTACTTAATATGCGAATGTAAATAATTCAAGGTTCGCACAGTCTTGAAAAGTCCTTGAATTTGATGCCTACTCATTGAAAACTGCTTGAATTTGTAACAGCCAAAAACTCCTTGAAAAGTACTTGAATTTTGAAAATTGTAACAGCCAAAAACTCCTTGAAAAGTACTTGAATTTTGAAAATTGCTCTGGAATTCTTCTGCTGCGAATAGAAAAAGGACAAAAAGTAACAAATATACCAACAATGATGAAAAAGTGTGGGAAAATGACAGACATATTTTCGACAGGACCTATAATCGGCCGAGTAGGCGATAGTATGGTAATACAGTATGCTAGGTAATCAACATGTTTTATGCCCTCTTAAAGTAATTCTCATGCCATGTAGTGCTATTCGTGCTGCAGTGGTCATTTTTGGGGGATAAACTTGAAAAATACACTGGATCCCTTCTTCTATACCGAAAATATCTACATTTTTAGTCCTTGAAAATGGTGAAACGGTACTTGAAAAGTTCTTTAATTTTTTTTTGGGAAGTCCTTTATGAACCATGTTATTGTTATTGTGTGATTTCCTACTAGGTATCTCCCTTGCTGACAGTTGAAAATATTGACAAATCTAATCTGATTATTAACGGAATAAGTTACATTAGGTTTGCTTCACGTAGACAACCTTGTATATATATATATATATATAGGCATTGCATAAATTAATTGTCTTGTTATTTCTAAATGTCTGACTGTAATACTATACAGTCTGTTGAAAACAGCAACACAATGAGCCCTGTTCAGATAGTATTGAGAAATCTTAGAATTTCAACTGTAAGTAATTATGAACAATCCTACACAGAACCGCGTGTCATGTTACTATATAAACCTACATATGCAGTATCAAGATGTCACACAGAAAGATTTGTATTAGCCAGATATGGCAAAGTAGTCCCTAAAAATATAGATAAATAAATAAGTCTGGAAGTCCAACTGTTGTAACAAAATGACTTTATTTTTTATCACAGACTTCGCACATAGCACCCAACAACACATGAGACATCAAATATATACATGTATATATGATCACAGTGCTTCAAACATCAATAATCACAGTACAAATAAAGTAAATCCTGTACATGTATGTGAATACATTTATAATACCCTAATAACTGATCACAGGATATTGTCATGAGTTCTTTCCCTTTGTCCCATGTAGAGTTCTCTCCCTTTGACCTACAGGAAGGAACTCTACATGGGACAAAGGGAAAGAACTTGTCACAATATCTAGTGTGACTGATTTGGTAAAATACCTAAAATGACTAAAGTAGACAATTAGATAATTATGTACATGTATACTACATGTACTCTATTGTTACATTATAGAAATTGATAAAACAGCTAAAATATTTGTAAACCTATTAATTTAAGATACTTTTTTACCATTATTTTTTTTACGGAGAAAACAGTTCTTGCTGCGCAGATATTTAAAATGAAGAATTATATAAATACGTAGACTTCTGTAGTATCATTTTGCTAGTAAATATTGTAGTTTCAACAGCCATGAACACCTTATTTGTTTATGCAGGAAATAAAATTTAACATTGCTGAAAATATCAAAGCATGCTTCCAGTAGGGAAACTTTTTTTTCAAGATATTTTTGAAAACTGACAAAAAATATGTGGCCTACAAAGGGACTAAACGTAATTTAAGAGGCATAGATAAAGAACATGAAATAAGACAGTAACCATGGTTATAATAAAGGTGATAAAACAAACACAAAATTGTGATATTTAAGGACATTCTTCTGTGAAAGCCCTATGGTAGTGTTTTACCATCACACAGGGTTATAGTATTCAACAATATTCCACATAAAATAGCACATAATGTATCAGATAATGACAGATATTATATATCTGTTTGAGAAATAAGGAAAGGAGCACTTCAATGCAAGTTATAGAGATGCCACACACCTGGAACATACACTGTTGTCTTAGTAAAACTGTGTCCATTTATAAATGCAAATAAGTTGTGTAATCCCTATGCATAAATATTTTTACCGTAATCTTGATCCATTTTCATATATTTTCCCCACCATTAATTGTATAAAGATATCAAGCATTGTAAAATAACAAATCGACTTTTTGTTGTTTATGAGCATGAGAATGCAAAATTTCAAATTCAGCTGAAAATTCGGCAAGGGGTCCAGGGGGCTGCTGAAGCTCCTGGCTTTTAAGCATCTAATATGGCTTAAATTGTCTCCAAAACAGCCCTTGCGAGCGTCAAATCCATGGATTTCCGTGAATACGTGAAAGATTCTCATGCTTGCTTTACAACATTGTAAAATAAATGCCTGATAAAATATTGAATCAATACTCTAATAGCAGTCAACGAACATACTCATCTTTCAATTAAATTTTCATTGACAATCTAAACGACAGACTGAATACTGGTAAATGCATTTTGTACCCAAGTTACTTGTACATGTAGTTAGAATTCCTACAATTCAAAACATACATACAACATCACTGCTTACTAGTTGGAGTGATATATAGTAAAACCTCACTTAAAGACCACCTCAAAAATAAGACCACAGTTTTCAAGTCCATGTTCACTGTTTTGCACTTTATTCAACCTCAATATTAAGATCATCTCAGTTTTCATGGGGCCAAAAGGTGGTCTTATTATTGAGGTTTTACTGTACTTAATAATAAATAATGGCAGTGATCATATGACACTGTGTAATATATAAATAAATCTACATCTGTACTTTAAGCATTTGCTTCTTCATATAAGGAGTAATGTCATCTCCTAGGCGATTTACCAACCGTTCATATTTTCTGACAGTTTTTTCTCTTCGTGCACTTATATCACCCGGTGCCTTTACCACTACGTGTTTCTTACTCTCATGCGTCCCATCGCTTTCCAATTTGTGAGAATCATTCAGTTCTTTCCTCTCATCTGAATTCTTTGCAGGATCCGACATTTTCAGATTCGGCGGTGATTTTGAACTTCTACTCGTAGAAGAACCAACTCTCGACGATCTGGTACTATCTGATCTAGTTGTGGATTTGTAAGATGGAGAATCAAATTTCGATTTGCTTTTATTTCTCTTTTCTCTGGCCCTTAATTGTTTTTCTTCTTTAAGAATCAGAGATAAAATGTCACTTTCATTATCAGTATTATGTTTTCTACTTTTCTTTTTCTTCCCATGACTAGAAATCTTTCCTTCTATGTAATTATCTTCTTCGGCATCATTACCCATTCTGTCAAACACATTACCACTTTCCTCATTGTCAGGTGCTTCATTCTCAACTGTTTCTTCATCAATTTCTTTCTGATGTTTCTTTTGTTCTTCTATCAGTAAATCTTCCCAATATTTTGCTTCAGATATACTTTCAAGAATGGAAACCTTCCCCATGCTTCCGACAGACATAACTTTAGCTTTACTGTGGTCCATGTAAGGCATAGGAGCTATTTCTTCAACAGGTACATGACGTTCTCCTCCAAATGCTGATTTGGATCGTGGTTGTTTTCCTTCAACTCCATTTAGAAACGTAGGGTCCTGACTACTTTGCAACTGTGCAGTTCTCTGAGTATAAGCTGACTTTGCCCTCGGCCGGTTGTCTCTATTTGTTTCATCAACAACTAACTGGTTGAGTTTTTCACAAAGAGATGATTCAACACTGTCTTTGGAGTCATACATACTATCAACTCCACTTTCTGCATCACCTGGACTACCAGGCTGATTTTTTATATCACCATTTGCTTCAATGTCATTCTTCTCATTTTCAAGACTTTTAAATTCAAATTGAAGTTTTGAGGTAGCGTCTGGTTTATCTTTATCATCGTTTTCTTCCATACTCGAGTAACCAGATGATTTTCTAGACAATATGGAGTTTTGTCCCTTGAACGTTTTTTCCAAATCCTCCATTTTAGATTGATATTCTTCCATCGTCATGACAGCAGGAGCAGTGACTGGTCTCTGGTCAAGGTCATCTGCTCCTGTTTTTCTGTAGAGGAAATCTCCATGTAATTGTTTTATTTGTGTATTGGACATTTTGGCTAGTTTTCGAAACAACTGTCCCTTTGGTGAATCGGTGAAATGCGGGGACATAAGAATGTAGTGGGGCCCCTTTTTTGAACGAACACCATACCATCCACGGAACCTACATTAGAATGAAAAAATTATCAATTAAACTTAATGTACCAAGTTATGAATAACTTAAATTTACAGTGAAATGCATCAAACACCCTAACAATATCTATATTTATAGAACTCAATAAGTATATAGCCCTATAATTCATTTTGATTATCCTATAAAAGCATCTTCGATTCTTAAACATCTGCAAAGTCTTCAAAAGTATGATTTGAAGGGAATTAAATTTTCTTGGTTAGCATTATTCAAGTCAATGTCTATCAATGCAGACATAAATTGTTTATGGGCCAGATTGAACCACTTGTATCTGGTCAAGGAAAAGAAAGAACAAGAAACATGTTGAAAAAAGATGGTCGGCGCAATTTGAAGGTTAAGATTTGTTCTGCAACATAAAACAAATGCCAAGATTGTTGGTCAATCCAGATCCAAAATGGATTTCGGTAAGGTGACGTACGCTTTATCGAAAGGTTAACCAATCCGTGTCAAGGTTACAAACGTTGTTTGCTTGAAGAGAAATTGCCTTGGTGGTAAACATAAGATTTGATTGGTGTACACAACACTGATATGCAAATATCAAAATCATGTTAGTACGGCAGTGTGCCGAAAAACATAATGGACTACACCTAAAGAATGAACTATCACGTTACAGGAAATTTCTATGACTAAGGCAGGACTAAATGTGTTTAAGTGATATAAACAAAGTTCTCTTTGAGAATTTATAACAAATGGCATGTGGTCGACAAATATTGTTAATAGTTAATAACCCCATTTCCATGGAAATAAAGTTGAGAAATGGGAAATATATCTTGTTTAAACTTACCACTATTATTGTCACTAGTAAATGGTTGGTTGAAACATTCAATAACTGACATATTTTAAGTAAAATAAAGAACCATTTTGAAAGTAATGACTAGATTGATGTAACTGTAAGAGCTAAATAAGTGGACAAATCCTCGTTAATACTGACAGGTGAAAGCATAGCATATCTATTCACTTCTTTATTTATATACAAGTGTTCTAGTTTTACTTTCCTCCCTTGATATGTGATAGACTAGAACCATATAATACTGAATCAATCTCATTGTTTTCCTCCCTGGCCTGGGATTATAATGGATACTTACATTAGGCACTCAAATTACAGAATTTACTCTTTATATGAGTCCCATAGTGGAAATTTGTGAGAAATGTATGCTTATGTTTTATGAGTGCTGAGTATTCTTTGTGTACCATTTTTCTTGGATATTTGAATGTAATCTGGGAGTACTTATAAGTCTGAAGGTGGAGTGTGGCTCTATAAAACATTGAAAACTCATAATGACACTAAAATCTCAAAGAAAATTGTCAGCACATTCACATTTCCATGCATTTAATTACCACACTCAATTCTTCCACTATCAGGCTAATATGAGAAAATTTTGTGAGTTTCAGATTTGAGTGTCAAGTGTATTTTAGTACCCGTTATAATCCCGGGCCCAGGGCTTATACTACATGGTAGTCCAGCAGGGTCTGGACTTCTTTAACAAAGAAGTGATAATAATGCTTGCTTGTGGTATTTATATAAATATACTGGTATTTCATTATCAAATGTCTGACTACAGTGAAAGTGACATACAGCCCTATATTGTGTTCACTATCATTATATACAATAAGGAAGGATCATTTATCATAAGCAGAATTTTGCTCAAACTTTCGTAACTCACTTTTTGGAAGAAAACAGTTCCAACAGTTGTATCCAACCCCTAGTTTAATATGTTACTTCATATACAACTTCAATAACATTTAAGACATACAGTCAACCTTGTTTAGTCGACGACCTTCTATCTGATTTCTTGGTATCATCCAAAATAAATAATCGATCTATCTTCTTTAAAGGCACGTCAAATTGAAATGGGCATTTCGAAACCATGTATTATTCAAAATAAAATTTCGGACCCGATGAATTCAAATAAACAAGGCCGACTGTATTTCTATCCATTTGTCATCTTTAGTCCTTAATTAAACAACCTTATTACTGGTCTATATAATTATACATAAAAGTGAAGATTGACTTGTTTCACTTCTAGCCCTCAAACTTTTACCATACAAAGCAGAAATTTAATCCACCTAAAATTGTGATAATTCAAATCTATGAAAAATCAAACAAAATATAAACTATTGTTATAATGAATGCTGGAATGCAGAATGTGAAAGACATTATCCTACTCTAGCATAAAAAGACAAAACTTTCATAAAAAACATTTCAATCATCAAAATGTAACTATACACAGCAACAAAGCTATAAGTCCGCCACAAAATTGTGTTAGTAAATCTATTGTATTTTTTCAAATTGACTGAATTTGCATTTATTGGTTTTTAAATGAAATTTAATTGAATTTAATTGGTTTCTGAATGAAATTTAATTGAATTTATTGTTTTTTTAAATAAAATCTGTGACTGTAAAACAAACGCTTATTCAAAATGATTTCATTTGCAAAGAGAATGAATACACAGTTTTTTCATAAGATTCCTATAAAAAATAAAAGCAGGTGTTGTATCAGAAATCAACACATCACTGAACTGACTGAAAACTTTGAATTTGCTGCTTTAAAAAGGTTTTGCACAGGATTCTTTTGCTTTCATTGTCAAACAACAAATATAAAACAACAATGGATTCCTGGTTAGTATACAGATAACAGAAATTCTGTAAGAAGAGAGAATAAAGTTAAAACCTGACCAAGTCCTTCACTCCAGATTATGCATATCATTGCTGCTATACTTACATGTTTTGTATTCTGGTCCTATTGATTTACATATAACATTTATCAGATTATATATCCACAGTCATAATATATCATGGTTTCCATAGTTACATGCGTATTCAATAATTTTTTTATGGAAACAAGTTGTACGAAATGACAGAGATGACATAATGCTCTAATTACGAGCTAAACCTGTACTTTTCTTCAATAATTGCAACATTGTTCTCTTAGTATATCTCAGAATGCCTTTTGCTACAAACAATATTTCTGACTTTTTAAAAAAAATGTAGGCATTGACTTTAATGTCCTTGAAACTCCCACTAATACAGTATGGTATATCACTTGTTTTGCATTATGTCAAGGAGTAAAAGTAATAGCAAAGAAATTCATGTTTCAATTTTTTTATCACATTTCCATTGACTAGGGGTGTCATGATATATGGTATTATGTTATATTGCAATAAAGCAACAGCCAAACTGTATTGTACCACAATATGACATGAATGTAAAGTTCTTTTAAAATACATTTTTTTCTGCTGTATGCTATAACTTTAGTGACTACAAACTCAAAAAATATGAAATTATCTAGCCATGAAAAACCTGAAATTAGAATACTAATTGTTTAGTTTCAGCTTATAACTTCTAGTTGTGAGAACCTCACATCTATAATAACTAGTCCAAAACTGAAATGAGATTGCCAACTGTTTTGTTTAAGGTTATGCATGTTGAAAAATTATTTTCGCCACCTGAAAAGTTTGGAGTTGATCAGTAGTGTTGAAGTAAGAAAAATATTCACAGTCATATCTTCGGTCAGTGAAGCAATATATTGTGGTACATATTGTGATATGTTGCTATAGTATTGCAATATATCCTGGTATGCTTCAGGCGTATATCGAGGCACCTCTACTTTACTTATCATAAAAATTCAAAATAATTGCTTGAATGCCTTATTTGATTACATGTGTGGATCCTTATTTGTAACAAATGGGGAATAAGAATTAAATATACCTTGCATCACATGACCTCCCATGTGACGGTGGTAACCGTGGTACTGGATATGCTAATGAGATGGCGGCGGTATGTGGGTCACGTTGGAGTTTCTTTGGAGATGGAGAACGTATCTTTAGCGTTGGTTTTGCATTTCTCTCTGCAACTGTAATAAACATATATATAAATATATTGAGCAATAAACAATGTAAATTATTGCATAGCTTAAAATATCCATGGGTTACTAGCAATTGCACTGACACTATGTTTGAATGCACTGACATTGTGTTTGAATGCACTGACATTGTGTTTGAATGCACTGACATTGTGTTTGAATGCACTGACATTGTGTTTGAATGCACTGACATTATGTTTGAATGCACTGACATTATGTTTGAATGCACTGACATTATGTTTGAATGCACTGACATTGTGTTGGTATGACTGACATTGTGTTTGAATGCACTGACATTGTGTTTGAATGCACTGACATTGTGTTGGTATGACTGACACTGTGTTTGAATGGACTGAATGCACCGACTTTGTGTTCGAATGCACCGACATTGTGTTCACATGCACTGACACTATGTTTGCATGCACTGACACTGTGTTTGAATGTACTGACACTATGTTCGCATGCACAGACATTGTGTTTGAATGCACTTACATCATGAAGTACATGCGTACCGGGAACAGTTATTTTATACATACACAAGTATACCATAGATGCATCGAACATGAGATGGCTCAAACTAATTGCTAGATGGCAGTTCGAGGTTTCGAGGCTTTACTGTATATATATGAATTGAATAATGAGACACATGTACTTGTAAACATACTAGTTAAGTGTACTTACTTCTGTTAGCTTCATCCATTGCATCTCTTCTTTCCTTGTATTTAGGTATAACTTTTTCCATTTCATCGTCACGACTTATCTCATATCTACCCTCCTGAAAAACACAACAAATTGTAACTGTAACACATAAATTCTGATGTAACATTCAATCTTTTTAAATTCCTTTCCTCCAGCGTCAAGTATGGTTTCTCTGCATGCACAATGACAGACCTAGTTTTCATATAAGCATCTTTCATTGGCTTCCAGTACTGATAGAAATATGCAGCTTGAGGGTTACTATTTAACCTAAACATATAAAGTATGGTAACAATAGTTCAATCTGAAGTAATTGACCATTGTTCTACTTTCTGACCTAGTAACCTTGACCTTCATCTGAGCATACCCAAACTACAATCCCAAGCTAGGCCTCCACATGATATTTTTTTTCAAAATCGAAAACCTGGTTAAATAGTTGCCTCAAGTATAAATCAAAACAGAAAATAAACAATAATCAATATATTTAATCATAGGATGAATTTCTAAATAAAGTGTACTACGGTAGTTAAAATATTAAGTGAACACAATGACAGTGTATATACTGTAATACATGTACCTTTAAATACAAAATGTCAACATTGCTGAGTTGACTAAGATTGAATGCATTAACTTGGATTGAATATGGAACATGATATAGAGAATGTGCAAACATACCATTTATACTTCCAAACAATTTTAGCTCTCCTTTCTTCACTTTAAAATATTTGCAAATAACCATTTCATGTTAAAAAGCCGTTAGTCATGAACAATCTGATTAAATAATCATACATCATAAGTCTGGGGACACCGAATAATGTTACAACATTACTTTTACAAGCATAACTTTATGCATATAAAAAATTATACTTATTCCTAGATATCCATTAATCTTCAACGAAATTGATCAATAAAGTAAAACACTATGGACAAATCTGTATTATAATTGTATGTAAATGTTTAGTCCAAATATCAAGTATCAGGTTGTGAAAGTATGACATAAATTTTAATGATATTAGATTACATCACACAATGATATCTGGGGCCTTATTCATAAACATTATAAGTCTGAAACTTAGACTTTAATCTTTAAAATGTATGTTCTATTTGCTCCTACAATATGGATTTTAATAAAAATTGACAAAATTGTACAGAGAATTATTCAGAAAATTGTACAAGAATTATTCAGACAAATTCATTATTTTAGATTTAATGAAAACATAATGATTGTAAACATAAGCTTTCGAATTAAAATTCTAAGTCAGAGTTTCTGTCTTAAGGATTTCACACACTATGCAGGGGCGGCTCCAGGATTTGGTCTTAGGCAAATTAGGGGGGGGGGGGGGGGCGTAACTTTTTGGTCATTTTTGTATTTTGCTCGAGCCTTATAAAACAACAGTGATTATTCTTTGTTTTTAAGTTATTGAACATAAAACCAATTCAGAATCGCTTATTTGAAAATCTTATAATTAAAGATTTCTGTATATTTTCGTATTTATACTCAGACATACATGTAAGGTTAGGGAATTTTTTGGGGGGGGGCGCGCACAGGGTGCGCCCCCCCCCCTTGGATCCGCTAGTGTAATGGGTATAATGTCTGCAGCAAATGAAACAGTTGTTGATTCAATCTAGATAATAATGCAGATAAAATTAGTTAACAGGTATTTTGTAATAATATACTCAGTACATTGAGAAACGCACCAATCTTTAAGAAAATTTACGGTTGACAACAAAAATGAACTTAAACAATGAAAATTTCATGTTAGGTCATCTACATACCTTCAACACAATACACAAAATATCAGTATATCATTGAGAAATATGATAAATTATCCTAAAAAATAAAACCCCTCAAAAACATGCGTGTTTTTAAATGTACCGAGTATATATATTTTAATGATAAAACATACAAAATGGGTTCAAGGTCATTATCATATGTCGGTGGTTTGAAATAGTGCGTAGAAGTGCTACTCAGTTATAACACAGGTATGCAAGAGTTGTTTGATGCAAGGTATAACCACACTGAGGAATGGTATTATATCAGATACGTTATGTGTTAAACTATAGATAAGAATGATGATTTTTAGCTGGTTGTGTTCAAAGGACACCAAGAGTTTTACAAATTTGTACATGTTAAGTTCCATTGCTAGAAGAAGGCTAATCCTTGGGCAAAAACCCTTACAGTATGACTATTGTACAATACCATTTACCCATTATATATGGGCCATTCTCTGGCAAAACCGGTCTTAATGACATCAATTGTGACGTCGTGAAATGACGTTCAAGGTAACGTCATAATTAACATGTTGAAAACCAATATCTTTGAATATATTAACATAGGTCGATTTTGTGGGATAACATGTATAGAACTATCTAATATTTAGTAAAACTACTAAATATAATGGTTTGTTGATATTTTCGTAAAAAAAATATAGTAGCATAAAAAAGTAGTACTCCTACATCAAAATAACATCATTCTGATGAATATGTGAATTAGTCATTTTTACTTTGTAGTACATGGTGCTTTTGATTATTAACAGAATCAAAAAACAATTGTGAGAATAAAATAAATTTGGTACCAATGAAACTGGAACAGACTGAATTTTAAGAAAGGCAAAAAATATTGAAAATAATGACTTTGTCATTAATACTGGTTTTGTCAGAGAATGGCTCATATAAGAATAGGATCATAATAAATCTTATATCATTATAATTATACATTAACCCCCCCCCCAGATCATACATGGGAGATTTGAATATTATATATAATATACTGATAGTATTTGTAAGTTGGACAAATTGTAAAGAAATTATAACAGTAGAGTGCGGGTGAACAATGTAAAACCTTGGAATTAGTCACGGCACACTGAGAAACACCAAAATAAACACATAGATTTCATTTTGTGACAAAACTGAGATACAGTATTGATAAGTTGAGATTCAACCGATATTATATTATGCATATGGATAAAATAATTCATGCAAGAAAGGTGTAGTGATCAAAGGGTCAAGAGCCCAACTCCTAGTTTGAATCATGTCTCGGCAGAGGTTGAACCACTAACTTCACAAACCCTGAAGTAGGTGCTTAAGTACTGGTTAGCAACAGAAGCAGTCATCAAGAGTAATTAGTATAAGTTGTAAACTTGTGTTATATTTGATAATAAAATAAAAGATTTAACTAAGGTTACTTTTGAAACGTGAAGTTGAACAATGCACCATCGATACCAACCTCTGTTTCCACATCAAACAGTAAACACTCCCAGCCTTCAATTGTCTCCTTCATTTCTTCTTCAGAAACCACTTTTGGTGTGTCACTACGTTTATATTCTTCTAGTACAGGTCTATCAGACATATCTACTGGTTCTATACCATTTTCTGCAAACAAAATGTGACATTTCTACGATGGCATAGAGGCAGAGATGTGATACTCATACTCAGACTTGTACTTGTACTTACTCGAGTACCAATTTTCAAGTACTCAGCAGTACTCGGTACTTGTCTGAAATTATGAGTACAAGTACTTGTACTTACTCAAGTACTGAAGCAACTTATGAGTACTTTGCAAGTACTCTACGAGTACTTCCACACTTATGTGTGAAATGCAAATTAACTATATTCTCTGTAATTTGAATAAGTTTTAAACATAACGTTTTTTTATGTGCGACCCATTTTTGACAGTTATATATAACACAATAATAATTTAAAACATTCTGTACTCAGTACCTACTCAAGTACTCCTTAAGCATCCAGTACTCAGTACTTACTCAAGTACTATCCCCCAGTACTCGACCCATCCCTGCATAGAGGTGACATCTGGCATTTTTTAAATTTCGCATGAGCATGCAATAGCCTTTCGCTTGAGCATGCAAATACTCTCTATCGCATGCACATTGAAAGTGTTTGCATGCTCACATGGAAGTGTATCACATGCTCAGTGTTTTATTCAAGTGTTTCACCCTAAAAGCAAAAGAAATAAGTTTAATATATACCAGTATTCGTTCAATGTCCCAAAATTTCGTACTTACTTTTGTCTTTATTACATGCATGATGCAGTAAATCTTTCCGTTTGTTATCAATGACACTTTTTGCATGCAAGGACTGTCTCTTCTTAAATTCTTCCACATCTTTCTGACTATACATCTTTAAGCTTGGTGCTGTGACAGGGCGTTTTCGTACAAATCCACCTTTAACATAATGAACTGTCTTCTGTGACGATGTAACCTCCGAGCGTAAGTGTCGATAACTCTGTTTCTGATGTGATGTCTGAAAGTTAGTTAAAACGATAAGCATTCTGCATATATACACATAATTGTTCTTACAGTTTTTACACATGAACAACCTTCAACGAAGAACAAACTAAATGGCAACAGATCAATACATAATACATATTGTTACTTATAATTATAATGTTACTGGTACCATAAACAGGTGTAAATGTCTCGAATTATTTCCCTTTGTCCCTTCTAGAGTTCTTTCCCTTCATCCCTTGCAGAGTTCTCTCCCTTATTCAACATATAAAATCCTGTCATGAGTTATTTCCTGTTATCCATTCTACAGTTCTCTCCCTTTATCCCGTCCTTTTAAGTATAATTAAGTAATGTCTCAACATGAATGTTTTCATATTGTAAATTAGCAGATACAGATGGACCTTGTTTTTTCGACAACCTTCTATCCGAATACTTGGTATCATCCCAAATAAATATCAAGTCCCTGAATTTATCTTCCTATGCATGACTTATTGTGATGGGCTATTCGAAACCATGCATTATTCAGACTAAATTTATATACTGTTGGTTTGTTTATAACACAATAGTACTGTGTAAAGTATTCAACTCTTTTAAGAACATAATTTTCAGCAATAACTTAATCCAGACCAATTAATCCATTGTGAACATGGGGCCAGTAGATTAAATATTCAATTCTTTATTTAGATGATTCAGGCCACCAGCCAACACTGACTTTCCCAAGCTTCGACAGTGAATAAGCTTCTGAATGCTTTCATCACATTCAAGGTTACAAAATGTATACATATAAAATGACAAAACAAACAAGAACATATAACGAAGTACAAGTACAAATATAAAAATTCAAGCTAAAAATAAGATTTGGAATCTTATAAATATCAATGCACAAGCAAACAATGTTATAAGCTAACAAAATATGTATGATGTTGCAAAAGCATAAAAGTTATCTAGCTTAAAACTACAAATGTATAAAACAATACAAATGTACATAGAAATATCATAAAAATGCAACAGAGCAAACTTTCTTTGATGAAAACTTCCAATTATTACAAAACAAATACAACACTGGGATGAACATTTAGGCTGAAGTCTGCCCCATCTGCTACAAGCACAGATATAGAGTCCACACATTCTCTCCCTGTCTCCCTTCTAGAGTTCTCTCCCTTTATAAAGGGAGATAACTCATGACAATCTCCTGTGGGTACAAGCAATTTAGACTTAGTATGACATCACCATGTTTGTGTTCAAGAGAAAACAAAAAAGGAAAGTTTTGCATAGACTATACATGTATTTAGGGTTGTAGAAATCCACTAGCCCGACGTCTGAATTGGGCTAGCAACAGTTGAGTTGAAGTTAGTCTATAATAATCTATAATGCATCCTTCCAGTGCTTAAGAAGAACCGCTGAACAACAAAATACCACAACAATCATTATCACAAATGGGCTGATATGCACACATTATTCCACAAAAATGACATTTATGAAAAAAACCATGAAACAATTAATGCCTTTGTAAACTTATCAAGCTTTACAGTAAAGCATCGACTTCTCACTTGTAAATTACTTTAATACATGTAATTTAACACAAACAAAATGAAATTGACTGACATGTTTTGCCTGCAAAAGGGTTTTATAATGAAAAAATACTATGGCTTAATTCTATTCTATAAACTATTAATGCTACAGCTTCTAAAGTTCTGTCAGGGAATTTATGTTTAAATCTACAAAAGAAAAGATCTATCACTTTGAAGCGAATAAACCCTCATATACAAAATGCACTATGTAGTAATAGAAAAATTACTAAATGGCAAACTACAAACATGGATATAAATATATCCATCCAGTGGGAATAGCTATAATGATCACAAACGGGTATACACAATTCACATTGAAACATATACAATGTATTCAAAACATAATACACACCGAAAAACAAAGTTATCAGCAAAATACAGATCTATATACATTATTTAAACAAGCTTGTTTACAATTATGTCAATTAAGACATATTTATCTGAACTTAATACAAATTATATCTTTCAGTGGACTTCCACCATAGATACAGACTTATAGCATATAAATACGTATAGACTAAAGGTCATTACAAATAATTATCATCAACTGAATGTTCTAACTTGAAACTTAATGAAACTTGCTCTAAAGGAAGACCACCTCAGTGGTAAAGGAAGTCCTATGACGCAGAATGTTGTCTTTTATTTATATAGGACCCCCATCACATATATACTCTGAATTTACAAATACAGTGCAACCTCTCAGGAGTAACACCCTTAGAAAGATGCAAATGTTGGCTGTTGTTGAGAGGCAGTTGCTATGTCACAAGTTCTCTCGCTTTATCCCTTCTAGAGTCTCTCCTTTATCACTACTAAACATATACTGTAGAAGGGATAAAGGGAGAGGACTCATGACAATCTCTTTTAGCAAGAACAACTGAAGCAGTTGTTGTAGAGAGGATATTGCTCAAGAAAGAGCTGCTCTGGAAAGGTTGCACTGTACTGTACTTATATACAACTAGTTCAAGGCAAACTGACGTAGCCATGTATTATAATATCTGAGAGGAGGTCTGGTAAAAGACTAGGATACTTAATGCCACATTCTATAGTCAGTAATTTTTTATCCATGTACATGACCCTATGTTCTAGTGTTACCATAGAAACTCGGTCCAAAGGTTAATCACCTTGTCATGGGACATACTTGCAGTGTTAGAACATTTTGTAAAACTTGAACTGATTCACCATGACAACACTAGCTATACTTTACTATAGCAGTAACTGTATGTGTTTACATGGGTATTGTATGGGCATCAAACACAAAAACAGAGGTGTGCACATTCAAACAAACCAAGTACCCAGAAGCTATACAAACACCAAATCTTATATACAACAAAAACAAACTCCCCAACCTCTCATAAGCTAAACCACAGGAGATTGTCACGAGTTATCTCACTCTATCACTTCTAGAGTTCTCTCCCTTTATCGCCTCTATACATTATGCTAAATAAGGGATAAAGGGAGAGAACTCGTGACAATCTCCTGTGGCTAAACTAGCAAAACATGATGTGCTGTATGCAGGATAAAGCAATGATACAGTTCTGTCAAGTGTAGCACTGATTCCACTATAGCAATAACGACAGTATATCAAATGTCTCAGAGCAGTATCAAAACTTATAAGTCTAAGTTTAACTGTTCAGTCTGTATCACTATGTACATTATGAGCTGTAAGCTTAAACAATCCTTATGTCATAGTAATACATTTGAGGGATGGAAGCAAGACAATTCTATCAGCATATAAATAAAGAATAAGATAGACATGTTTTGACATCACCTCTTGGCATTGATTTGAGACTTCTCTAATATTCGATCACTGACATATTTTCAGGGCAGATATTGCATTGTTCCAAAATTCTATAATAAGATTTACAAGACAAAGTGTCACGCCTTTCATGCATAATTATATAAGTTGCTATTTTGGTTCAGTCTACACTTAGGACAAAATGCTCATTTACAATCGAACTAATACAATGATGATGTTGTGTTACCGTTGTTGTTTTCCTTCTGAGGTAGTAGTCAGACAGACATGTATCCTGTGAATTCATAGGTGAAGTAAAAAAAACAAATATGACATAATAAACATCTGAAACTTGATTTGTTCAGGACACATCCCGAAACATTCATCCTAAAATACAATACAGTTTGTCAGCTGTCCCTGGCGAGTGGTTTCCACTTTAAGACTGGTACTCAGACCTTAAATTTGCAAAAGTTATATTTAGCAGACTTTCGTTTTCATTAAATGTAAACAAATGAAATTTTGTCAGTATAATAATTGTTGTTATTGTATAATTTTTTTGACCTGTCAAAATTTGCATGTATTCGTGGTCAATGCTTGCAATAAATTAGTAATCGGGCCACTTTCGATAAAGACTTATTTATCATGTGCATTGACCATGAAGATATGCAAATTTTGACAGGTCAATAAAATTATACAATACCCACTGTACATTTCTATCAATTTTGATAAAAATCTATGCTGTAATAACAACGTAGGAGCAAAAAGTGCATTTAACATCTTAAAGTCTGAGCTTCAGTCTTAAACAGTTTATGAATAAGGCCCCAGGTTATAAGAAGCCTTACAGTATTTGTATCAGGGAAAGTTTCATACTACCACTTTCTTCATCCAGACGGTGGGAAGTGGAAATCATAATTACAGGCGTTCACATACAATGTTGCCAGGAAACCATTTGCAAACATTCAGAAAAGTTCTTCAATGTTTGTTAACTGAACGACCTCTTCACCAATAGCATCTGTAACCTATTAAACACTCTGTAGCTGTGTGAGATGATAACTGTGTCATTCAACAATTTTTAGAGAGGCAAGCATGATTCCCTAACGTAAACAGCTACATGTATTGAACAAAGGTTGGATTGTGTGCACCCTTCGCACCAAACTTAGGAAAGCAGAATTCAGTCTACAAAGTTTACTTTTCTGAAGGAAAAAACAATTTACCATAGCTACTCTCGAATCTCCGCATACTACAGTAGTGTCCTTGAACCCCTTCTTGTCTTTGACCTTGACCTCTGGAAATTCCCATTCTTCTTTTAAATATTGAGTATTTAGACGATTTGCTTCTCTGTCATCATGATGGGACAGCAGATTATCAAAGTCAGATAACTGGAATTAGATTATGTCATAAGATATTAATGAAAAGATAGGCATTAAAAGAAAACTTGTGGATACTTCATATTCTTGCAGACCAGACTGGGATTTCCCATGTGTCCACTGGTGCTGGAAAATTCTTAAATCTTACACCCATGGTGTAGGATGAGTCCCATGCTGATGTCGTCACATAATGACATCGAGTAATACTGAATAATAATTAGGGATGTCAAAGAATAGCAAAACACTGGTATTCGAATATTCGATCAGCCTTTCGAACTTATATTCGAATATTTGATCGTCACAACTTAGACAAAAAAAATCATATTTCCTTACGTGCTGCGTGTATTCTACTTTCGTTTTTGCCGGAAGTTAAGACAATGACTTTTTGAATATTGAGTACTTAATTAAAAATCGAACCAAACAAAATACATTTACTCGTTGTACTTTTGAGTAAAATGTTTTTAAACTGTCATTTTGATTAGAATTGATACGATCTACGTGAAAAATTAGTATGCCAATTATGTTGTTTCCTGTTTTTCGGCATGTTTCTTTTCTCAATCCCAGCTTTGATCTTCCTTAATTAAAAAGCGAGTCATTAACTCAAGTCCCTGTCGGTGGTTTTAACTGCCTACTTTTTACACCTTTCGTCAATAACAAAATTACATACGATTACATACATATATTTATTAGCATAATCTTTTACAAGTATTGCCATTTACAATTTAGTAATGACTAATGATTTAACACCTATTTTCTTCTATTCAACACTATGGACTATCTAACAGTTACAAACGGCCAGTAATTAACAGATTATCGAAAGAGACAAACCGTCATACCCCAACGTTAAACAATTATACAAGCACCCCCCAATATACACAATGACACTTTTACAAGCGCGTATATTTCAACAACAACCTTTATTACTCTCTTACACAAATCGGGGTCGGCAAATAGATAAACACACAAACGACAATTTCTATTTTTCATCAAGTTTTTATTAAGTATATTTTTGCAAATGTTCGAATATTGAAACAGGATTCGAATATTCGATGTTATGAACGAATATTCGAATATTCGTTGACATCCCTAATAATAACTACAGTGGGACCTCGATCATTCGAATTCATCGGGTCCGAATTTTTTATTTTGAATAATACATAGTTTTGAATAGCCCATTTCATAAAAAGATGCTGGACCTGATATTTATTTCCAATGATACGGGTATTCGGATAGAAAGTTGTCAAATAAGCAATTTCGACTGTATAAGCAAGAAGCCCTTAAATGTCAGTCATATTATTCAATCCCATCCTTCATTTATAAAAAAGGATATGCAAGAAAAAGAATCTATTGTTGGCTTCTCTGTAACTTTTTTTTCGCAAAGCCTTGTTCCAGTCAAAACATTTAAACCCTCAAGCTGGAATCCAGTGAAAGATTCCGGTACCCCTTCATATACAGTAAAACAAGACAACATTTCATGCTATCTAAGTTAGTGGTTTTCGTGGTTGGTCATGGTTGATCCATAAAATTTAATAACCATTAAAAACGTATATTTTATGTTATAGTGAGTATAATGATGTACGTCCACCTATCCTGTTACTCGTAGTCGCAAAACTGTCTACACTGTTAAAGAGAAAAAATCTGCTATAGCAAACATTTCTAGGTTTACAGTAAATGATTGACTTGTTCACTTGTCAATTACTTTAATAATTTAACAAACATGTTTAGAATTAACTGACACGTTTTGCCTGCAAAGGAGAACTATTGGACGAGATTTATAATGAAAGCATACTACGGCTTAATTCTATGTTTATATCAACAAATCTGTTTACCTTACACACATAATTGCTAAATTTGGTCTTAAAATATTTGAAAGATAATCTGTATCATAGGTTCTGTCAGGGAATTTATGTTCATAATCAAATGAGAGAATCTATTGCTTTCGAATGAAGTGAACACCTGTATTTTTTATGTCAAATTAAGTTGAATGAACTTGAGCATCGAAATAAAAAATGAACAATTATCTAAAATACCATTCATGAAAGGATGGAATAGTTTGACCAACATTTGTAAACAAATAAGAGCACAATAATTAAATCAGTAGTCGTCTCTGCATGGACCCTAATATATTTAATGTCATTAAAAACGCTACCTAAAATTGTGCATAAAGATGAAGTGGCGTTACAAAGGCAAAATTATTCTTTATTTCTCAAACACAATTTCATAAAATTAATCAATAATGAAATAAAAAATAATTGGTGTAGAGTTTAATAAAGTTTTGAACAAGAATTAATACATAGATAACTGTAATACGCTTTTGACAGTTGGTACTACAAAATTACGCCTAGTTCAAACAGTTGCGTTTTTAACAGTTTCAAGTATATAAACAAGTCGCAATAAACTGATATGTCTACAGTTTTCTTTGATTATATTAAGGAAGTATCCCAACTTTTTATGTTGTGTGGTATGGTTAAACACATTCATGGGACGATATCACAGTGCCGGATATTAATTCATAACCATATATAATATAAACACTAATTGTATACATGTATCAAAAAACGTCAAAATATACTAATAGTGCATTTGATTCACGGGTTCTATCTGGGAATTTAACTTGATATTCAAAGAGAGGATCTATTGCTTTAAATGAGAACCGGGGATTCATACCCCCTGAGATTTTTGGCAAAAAAGGGCTGTCCATATCTAATTGATGAAGTCTTCGGGCCCGGTCCCAAATTCAAGGGACCTCCTCGTATATTGCTTGTATCTTTACTGTGACATAAATGAACTGCATTGACCGTGAATCACAAATATAAATTTCTCAATCAACAAATGTAAATTTTACATATTATGATGGATGAAGAAACATTCTGATTACCTCACTGTCCAAGTCCAAGGCCAAACCCGTAGGAATCCTTGGACTGTAGTTGTCTACAATGTTAGTCTTATATAAAACATTTATTCCTCTAGCATTGAACTTTTCAGGAAAAACACTCATTTTTGTCGAGCTTCCCAACAGCAGCACTATCCAATACACCGCAGACTATTCAATTCAATGTACTTCCAAAGTTTGTCCAATTATTTTCTAAACCTTCATTTCACTGACAAAACATTAGATGACTTGATACTTATTTGAATCAGTATTATTTTACAGTAAATTTAACTCCATGAATTCCCGGTGAGAAGTTATTTACAATCTTTGATCCCTCCCCCCCCTGGGAAGGTCATTTTATTATTCTCTGTATTCAAATATTCCTTAATTCTGTTGACCTTTCACATTACCGTTTTCACACAAATCTATAAGTAAACTATCAAGTTAAACATCTTGATTCATGTACCAAGTATCAGGTAAGGTTATCAGAAGTACATAGCAAGAAATGAAACAAATGTTAACTGCAAACATTAACAAGGCAAGTATATTTGCATTGTCAGCTTTGTAATCCCACTTCGCATTAATTCCATGTAAATAAACCAATGGTACGAGGTTTCTACGATTAACGAACATCCAAGTAGTCAAACAATTTTCTTAAATTCCAATCATATGCTATGTGTAGCCAATAAACTTTTACACACCATAATATTTAGAAATGTTTATCACAATATTATTAAAATACATGTACGACCATTTTTATATTTAAATCTTATTTATGATGAAAAAATCAAGCATTCTCTAAACTGAAAGAAATATTTGCAATTAAATTAATGTTAATGTATGTTCATCTCAGACACTGATTCTTGAATGACACGCACAACCAAAATATATATATAATTGCTAAACACCAATCTATTCATCATAAATCACATTCAAAAAATAATGAGAGTATGACTTTTAACACTGAGATACTCGAGCCATTACAAAAAAAACATAAATAGTCCACTTATATCACTTAGAATTCATATCACAAATGCCATTTAAAATCCAATTAAATGTGTAATTGCAAATATTAACTACTTTTTAATGCATCGTTAACATTAGTCTGTTCATGATCTGCATAAATATATACAGTCGACTATTATCAAAACACAAAATACGCTTTTTTCCAATTAATTTCATGGCCATTTCGACCATAAATGCTGCCAGTTATGAATAACATACATAAATATTTATGTCAATATACAATTTCGTAGGTTTTCCTTAAGAAGACTTGGGAGTTTGAATTGTACGAAACATTTATTTATAAGATTTAAATGGAAGGGCTAAAATTGTCGACTAAGTGGGTTACACACATTGTTTGTGACAATTTATATCAATATTGGTTTTGTATTTATTTGAAATAAATGTCATGGTTTGTTCCGATGTAGAACATCAATTGTTTTTTGTTTGAAAAATATGATTTAATATACATTGATCAAATATTTGATTTTTTGTTTATTCTTCTTTGGTTTGTAAAGTAATACTATCAAAAAATGTCATTTACGTAATATTAGCTCTATATTGTCTTTATTCCAGTTGACATTTATACCTGTTAATTACTTCCATGTGTGAGGTTTTGTGCATCATGTAATTAAAGCACAGAAAATCATCAGCGAAACCAAATTTATCGACACAATTAGTAGTAAGCCAATTAACGAACTTCCAGAGTAAATTATTATGAAGATCTGCAAAAGGTAGGCCAAGCTATAACTATAACTGACAGTAATTAATACTCTTCCAATACCGCTGGGCAGATGAAACAAGGACCCGTAACTCTGTAATTCTTACTCTTACCCTTAAAAACATGTCATGCACATCTACACTCCATGCTGATTATTTGTATGAAATTTCATCGGAATACAGAAGAACCTCAATAATAAGACAACCCTTGGGACCCTCAATAACTGGTCTTCTTAATGATGTGGTCTTAATATTGAGGTTTAATCAAGAGCAAAACAGTGAAAATGGACTTGAAAAAAGGTGCTCTTATTATTTAGGTGACCTTATTATTGAGATGGTCTTTAAGTGAAGTTTACTGTAATTTTAAAAGAATGGAAATTCTTCACACCCCAATGTTATCATAATGGAGTAACTGCATTATGGAAGGTAAGATAACTACTTATTCCCACTGAAAACTATGTTTGAGGAAATAAATGTGATATAAATTGTAATATATTATGTTATGGGCTGGAGGCCTAAGTCATCAATAAACCTATTGTATTGTATTGTAACAGCATTATTATTTTCTCAAAGCAAAAAAAAACAATTCAACTTCAGTATATCAACAACCTCTCAACAACAGCCACAGTGTTTATCTTCCACAGGGTGTTGCTCTGGAGAGGTTGCACTGTATTTCAACAGGGTAGACAACTCCGCTTTATTTAACCTTACCTTGAATAAATCTCCATCCTTTTCAAAATGTGCGAAAGTTTCATCCGTGATATAACCCTTGTATCCATCAGCCCTAAAATTATAATGAACTTATCTTACTAACAATACATGTTGATACTTTCATACCACAATCATGATCAACAAAAAATATTTTTCACAAGAATTATCTAAAGATAACATTATCATCTTCCAGTACAATAGAAATCTTGCCATATTAAAATTATACAATATAATGCCTCAACAAAAACTTGCTTTTCAATTCATCTGAAATTTTTTCAGTCCCCAATATCACACATTCCAACATTCTAACTGAAAGCATAGGATTATGTACAAAGCTGGTGACAGAGTAAATCTATATTGTTACTGATAAAACCATGGATTATTATTATGCACGACAAACTTTCGTTGATCAATACTACTGCAGAGAAATGCAATTTCAATCTCACTGAAATCATATTCACAATATCTGCTATGTAACACTGTCCATAGCAGAGGAGATTTCATGAGTTCTCTCCTCTTCTTTTTCCCTTCCATAGTATATGAAAATATATATATAGAAGCATATGTATATATAGAAGGATAAAGGAATTGTCATGAGTTCTATCCCTTTATCCCTTCTAGAGTTCTCTCCCTTTATCCTTTATATGTATACATATGCAATAGAAGGGATAAAGGGAGAGAACTCTAGAAGGTATAAAGGGAAAAAACTCATGACAGGAATATATAGAAGGAATAAAGGTAGAGAACTATAGAAAGCATAAAAGGGAAAGAACTTATGACAATCTTCTGCGTATACCGGTATAATAATATTATAATCATAAGTAACAATATGTATCAAATATTGAAAGTCTAGAAGAGATAAAGGGAGAGAACTCGCAACAATCTCCTGAGGTGCATAGCAAACATCATGAAATTCAGGTTGTCATGAGAACAGGGTAGGAAATAGTTCAAACTTGCAGGACATACCACAACAACAACTCGAGGAATTCATACAGCTGTATGCGTCCTGGTTCTTCATACATATTCTGACTGTGCTTGATTCTATGCATCAACTTCATTGGTGATATTGTCTTGTCACACATCTGTAATATATTCATGTATGTCTATATAAACCCATCATCAGACAATGCAATGTATGGAATGAATACTTGTACTTCAGATAGAGATCTTATCATGAGTTTTACTGTATTCTGTGATGTCACCCTCAATAGCTCTATTTTTAACAACACATTAAAATACATCCAAGTTGGAACAAATCTTTGTTCAATGAACTTATTGTATAAAAGAAAAAAAAGGAGAAATGCAGTATTAATTCAGTTTACAACTTATTTCCAAGGGAAGTAATCATGCACTAAATGGCTTTGTTAAGGCAATACAAGTTAGCTCCCTTCATGTGAACAAATACCAGTTGAGTTGGATAATACAAGTAAAAATTATTGGCAGGTTATTGCAGTCTAAACAGATGTATAAATCATACATACCCTCAGTGTTCTCATCAAGATTTGTTGATCCACCAACATCCCCTTCATGTCCCCAGCCTCATATGTCTGATAAGCCACTCTAGCATTGTTAATCTCCGAATATCTGTAATACATGTACAATCATACCTATAAAATGCTATATACCGGTACCTGAATTTTATCGGATCCAAGTAAAAGGTTATATAAGGTCACATTTGAAAAGTCACTGTTTCCAGTTCCCCGACACTAGACTGTTGATTCCATTGTTGAGGATACTGTTTTGTGTATGCTATGTCTATTAGTCAATATTTCCAAAATATGTTTTCATTGGCCGACCATCTCAAAGTTTGTTTACAGTCATTCTCAAGTAAATAAAAACAGACCATAGGTAGGCAATTTTTGTGTTTAAATGAACACTATTTGTTAATAATTGATAAACTAACGGTATATTTATTTTTGATCAGTACTGAGAACTATTCCTGCTGTAAGTCAAAATTTTGTTTGAAGCGATGAATTTTTGGCGGGAAGGTTGAGAGACAGCAAGCAAACACTGTTACATTTTAGTCATAAAGACAGAGTAATGTCCCCTTCCAGAAAATGACCGGAATACATATGTCCACAAGTCCTGTGTTACATTTCGTTTGTCATTGTTGACTTCAACAAGCAATCACCAACCTTTGTTTGCTATGATAAGCATAATTACTTTATGTAAATAAGGACATTATGAGAGTTTAGGATATTAAGTAAAGCATTATGTTACAAAGCAAATATTTCCCACGAAATCTTAAATAGTCCGGTTAATTACACTGTAAACAATTATATGGATCTGTTTTAATCTTTTACCATAATATTGCAATTTAATATTGTAAACCTGGAGAACGTTTCATGCTTTTTAAAGTTTTTGAAGTCGGTATTTATATGTGAAGTATGCATATATTGATATGATGTAATTCTGTGAATTAAAACATGAAAAAGAGGAATTATGAAAAATTCTAAACTTTGAATTCCAGAACATTTTAAGGCTTTAAGTTTAAGCCAACTGAGATTGTCACAAATTATCTCCCCTACTATAACCTTTCTATAGCATAGGTGAATATTGCTGTTTTCTGAGCTTTGTTACTGGTTCCTGTGGTTTAAACATACTTATTTTACATCAATAGTTGAAAACTGGAATTTGCTAAAAAAGTTTTTTACCAGTGGTACAAACAAAATTTAATTTTAGATTTATTGAAGTTCAGTTCGACGTTAAATCATATCTTTGTTTTCATTGCGATTCGAGCATGATAAAAAATAGAGGGAACAAACCATATTTATACCAATCTGGAGTATATCTATAGTATAACAGGTTCTTACAACTCATGCTAATGACTCTTGATGACTACTCCCTGGGTTACTGAACCAGTACTCGCGCCAAATTCAGGTATTGTGAACTTCGGAAACAAATCCCTCTTAAAATGGGGCTCAAACTCATGACCATCTGATCAGAAGCCGGGCTCTCTGTCCTCATTCACTATACGTCCATTTTAGGTTTACAATTTCCATACAGAAATTATACATTAGAAGTGACAGAAACTCACGTGAGAGCTCTGTGCTCGAGAAAGTAGACACATTTCCGAAACACACAAGAGTTCCAGTCAGCTGTGTGAAGGTTCTGTGTAAGATGGAGACATTTATACAGCAGTTTGTGGTCCAGCACTTTAATCGTCTCCTACAATACAACAACAATTACATCATTTATCAATACGAAAGAACATTTTTGATACTGGATGCAATGATGACATGTATCTCTGTAAAGAACTTGTAATAATTGTAACTTTAATACGGTATGATAGAAAATGATTATCACTTTCTACTAATTTGTCCAAAATACATCAATCTTAAAATTTACGAATCTCATGTGCAGAAACCAAAAATTACATGTAATCTTGCGAAATTTATGTAGAAATCACAACAATGTATGAAAATGATGTAAAACTTGTGATCCATGTCTTTCTTCTATATTGTAATTGTATAGTAGGTAGTACTATTGACTTATTCTGCTATAAACATTGTAACATGTGTTATGCAATAAATGATAATGTATTGTATTGTATCATGATGTAAAGTAAATTGTAACAGAGTTCCCAGCATATCACAGTAAGGAAGTTTTGGAGGCGACAGAAGACATTATAATTGAAAAATTGGAATAATAATAATACTTGATGAATGGAAAAATTGGACCAAACACTAGACAGACCCAGCCCATTTCTACATCCCCCTTTTCACTTCAACTTGGCATAGAACATTTATGCACTTATTCTTAAACGCATGTAGTGACCATTACATAAGTTACAAAATGTCTTTTGATTAAGAGTTAAGTGTTTGATGTAGACGCCTTGAATTATGGGAGAGGTGTATGACATTTTTGTCTGATATACTTTTAACTGAAGTATTCTGTTGTTATAGAAACGTATCTTAGATACCTGAAGAGGAAGTCCATTTTCCTCGGCTAGAATCTCATCAGTCAGGTTATTGTTGAAAATATCAACAGGAAACTGAAATAGAAAACAAATTATGATATAAACTATTCAGTGCAAATGAGATGTGCACAAAGTTTGACTGAAATGAGCGCTCAGAACAAACCACTTCTGCACAAAACTCCTCCAATGAATTTTGCTAATGTGGATAAAACCCATACATGAATATTTTAGGTGGGATAAAACATTCCATAATTTGAATTGGTTGAACAATTTAGCCCCTCCCACTGGGGTTGAAAAATGAATATGCAAAAGTAATATATATAGAACTATAAATGTTATTTGTCTTCTTAACAAACCTAGCTACTGGCCTGGAGAAAAAGGAATACTATCACCTAGTAGCATTTTGTATCAGTTTGATGTGGGTTTTGTCTACCTGGACATTTTCGTGGGAGGGGTTTTTCCCAAACAGCAAAATCATGGGAGGGGTTTTGTCTGGGAGGGAATTTTCCAGGAGGGGATTTGTTTGAGAGGGTTTTTTTTGGGGGAGGGGGTTTGTTTGAGAGGGGATTTGTTTGGGAGGGGGTTGTTTGAGAGGGTTTTTTTTTTTGGGAGGGGGTTTGTTTGGTAGGGGGCTTGTTTGGGAAGGGGTGGTTTGAGAGAGGGGATGTTAGGGAGGGGGGGTGTTTGAGAGAGGGTTAGTCCTGATCCTGACTGAAGTAACACTTCATCATCACAAGTATTGTCACAATGAATACCTCAAACACTTTTTAATCTCTTCATATTTTTGTTAACCAAATATCTCCGAACTCTGTTCAAAGTAGAATTATTTACATGCTTGTGAATACTTAATGTGCTATAAAATTGGTATCAAGTTAATTATATTTAAAATTATCTTATCAACCAGAATATGATGGGAAAACATTCAATGTATGGATAACAAACAGATGATAGTTTGTATATACCGAAAATTGAATGATCAACTGCTATTCAAAGTGAATAACTGCTTTCATTGCCAACTGATCATGTTGTTCGCTCATTGACAGCGTAACAAAAGTTCCATTATATACACAAGGTAGTTCTATGTATAGAAATGAATGTGTTTGCTGTATAAATCACAATACATTTGTTAATTATATACATATATGTCAACAAAAGCATGATTTCAATAACTATCAATCCATAATTGATTAATGGTTTATCATAATACTGGCAAAATATCTCGTACTGTGTAGTATAGTAAACTTAACACTGTATTGTCATATCTCACCAATAACCAAAGCAAATAAATAGCTTTGTTTCATTTTTAACTTTTCATTTATAATGCTTATTAATTGAATTAACAAGAAGAAATAGATATTTAACCTATATACTGTAAACTGGCATAAGTTCTCCGATCGATTAATTGAAATACTAGCAATCTGTAACATTAATTCAATGATAAACATAGTAAAACTACCTGTTACAGGATAAATTTTGGACAAACACTCTTAATTATTTAATATCTTCATAGTTTATTATTACCTAGCAAATCAAAAGACTTTTGCCTAAGTTCACTTATGTATATATTTCTTTTGGTAAATTTCAATGCCATATATATAATTTACATCTATAATGTGGTGACTAAATGTTAGAGCCTTGGAGTCTGTATATCAGACCAGTATCAACTTTTTTTGTTATTATTCACTGACAGTGGCAAACTCGGTATTAAACAACTGATGTCCACCAATCGAAATCAATGTCAGCAATATTTTCTCGAAAACAAATCAATATGCCGACTTCAGCAATAATTGGACCATCACTAAGCATACACATGAACAATATGCCGCTAATAACTAACTTAAAGTTTCGCGTATTGTACACCACAGCAGTAATACAACAATTTTTGATTAAATACTGTAAATATAAATTATCTGCAATCTAGAAATACAACTTCCCTTTTCTTCATATTTATATGGGAAACCATTCTATCGTTTGATCTTATACCATATTTTACAAACTGGACATCTATTTACGTTTATATTTGTTTTCATTTCACAAAATGCCTAACAAATTTCAATTGAAGTGAAAAACAAACTCAGATCAATTGTATGTGCAAACAAACTGACAACTTACAAACACAACAGACTCGTTCTGTTCAACAATGTACGTTGTTACCAACATGAAAGAAAAATGTGTACAAGACAACAAAACAAATATCAATAAATTTATTTCCCATTCTGACAAATACTTATCAATTAAAATTAGATAAATATTGAAATCTAACACCTGCCAATCAGTATGGTCCCAGCAAAAGCAAGAAAAGTTTTATAGATGTTTATTTATATGGTGATTTTTTATCGGTATGCATACAAATAACACATCAATACTCGTAGTTTCAACCACAGTGACTCCACTATCAAACATTTTCACTCTTAAACTCCTAAAATTTAAGAATTGTAAATGAGCGTTTATCGTAATCCTGACATAGGGTTAATTCAATGAGATTTTATCAATCAAAGGACGTCAGTAAAATGTTGTATACAATTTTTAAGTTTTTTAAAGATGAAAAAGCTTTTATATATAAAACAAATTTACATCTCAAGAGGTGAGAAGCAACACAATGTAGATAGACTTGGTTCGCTATTATCCACAAATTCTGTCATCTTTAGAAGAATGCTTAGATCCCAGTTTCAAAACGATTTTTGTCAAGTGAAATAAAGTACTATATAAACACATAAACCATAGAATGGATAAAGGGAGATAACTCTACAATGGATAGAGGGAGAGAACTCTAGAATGGATAGAGGGAGAGAGCTATATAATGGATAAAGGGAGAGAACTCTAGAATGGATAAAGGGAGAGAGCTCTAGAATGGATAGAGGGAGAGAACTTTAGAATGGATAGAGGGAGAGAGCTCTAGAATGGATAGAGGGAGAGAACTTTAGAATGGATAAAGGGAGAGAGCTCTAGAATGGATAGAGGGAGAGAACTCTAGAATGGATAGAGGGAGAGAGCTCTAGAATGGATAAAGGGAGAGAACTCTAGCATGGATAGAGGGAGAGAACTCTAGAATGGATAAAGGGAGAGAACTCAAAAATGGATAGAGGGAGAGCGCTCAAGAATGGATAAAGGGAGATAACTCTAGAATGGATAGAGGGAGAGAGCTCTAGAATGGATAGAGTGAGAGAACTCTAGCATGAATAGAGGGAGAGAACTCTAGAATGGATAGAGGGAGAGAACTCTAGAATGGATAGAGGGAGAGAGCTCTAGAATGGATAAAGGGAGAGAGCTCTAGCATGGATAAAGGGAGAGAGCTCTAGAATGGATAGAGGGAGAGAGCTATAGCATGGATAAAGGAAGAGAGCTCTAGCATGGATAAAGGGAGAGAGCTCTAGCATGGATAAAGGGAGAGAGCTCTAGCATGGATAAAGGGAGAGAGCTCTAGCATGGATAAAGGGAGAGAGCTCTAGAATGGATAGAGGGAGAGAGCTCTAGCATGGATAAAGGGAGAGAGCTCTAGCATGGATAGAGGGAGAGAGCTCTAGCATGGATAAAGGGAGAGAGCTCTAGAATGGATAGAGGGAGAGAGCTCTAGAATGGATAAAGGGAGAGAACTCTAGAATGGATAGAGGGAGAGAGCTCTAGCATGGATAAAGGGAGAGAGCTCTAGAATGGATAGAGGGAGAGAGCTCTAGAATGGATAAAGGGAGAGAACTCTAGAATGGATAGAGGGAGAGAGCTATATAATAGATAAAGGGAGAGAACTCTAGCATGGATAGAGGGAGAGAGCTCTAGAATGGATAACAGGAGATAACTCTAGAATGGATAGAGGGAGAGAGCTCAAGAATGGATAAAGGGAGAGAACTCTAGAATTGATAGAGGGAGAGAACTCTAGAATGGATAGAGGGAGAGAACTTTAGAATGGATAGAGTGAGAGAGCTCAAGAATGGATAAAGGGAGAGAACTCTAGCATGGATAGAGCGAGAGAGCTCTAGAATGGATAAAGGGAGAGAACTCAAAAATGGATAGAGGGAGAGCGCTCAAGAATGGATAAAGGGAGATAACTCTAGAATGGATAGAGGGAGAGAGCTCTAGAATGGATAAAGGGAGAGAACTCTAGAATGGATAGAGGGAGAGAACTCTAGAATGGATAGAGGGAGAGAACTCTAGAATGGATAGAGGGAGAGAGCTCTAGAATGGATAAAGGGAGAGAACTCTAGAATGGATAGAGGGAGAGAGCTCTAGCATGGATAAAGGGAGAGAGCTCTAGAATGGATAGAGGGAGAGAGCTCTAGAATGGATAAAGGGAGAGAACTCTAGAATGGATAGAGGGAGAGAGCTATATAATAGATAAAGGGAGAGAACTCTAGCATGGATAGAGGGAGAGAGCTCTAGAATGGATAACAGGAGATAACTCTAGAATGGATAGAGGGAGAGAGCTCAAGAATGGATAAAGGGAGAGAACTCTAGAATTGATAGAGGGAGAGAACTCTAGAATGGATAGAGGGAGAGAACTTTAGAATGGATAGAGTGAGAGAGCTCAAGAATGGATAAAGGGAGAGAACTCTAGATTGGATAAAGCGAGAGAGCTCTAGAATGGATAAAGGGAGAGAACTCAAAAATGGATAGAGGGAGAGCGCTCAAGAATGGATAAAGGGAGATAACTCTAGAATGGATAGAGGGAGAGAGCTCTAGAATGGATAAAGGGAGAGAACTCTAGAATGGATAGAGGGAGAGAACTCTAGAATGGATAGAGGGAGAGAACTCTAGAATGGATAGAGGGAGAGAGCTCTAGAATGGATAAAGGGAGAGAACTCTAGCATGGATAGAGGGAGAGAACTCTAGAATGGATAGAGGGAGAGAACTCTAGAATGGATAGAGGGAGAGAGCTCTAGCATGGATAAAGGGAGAGAGCTCTATCATGGATAGAGGGAGAGAGCTCTAGCATGGATAAAGGGAGAGAACTCTAGAATGGATAGAGGGAGAACTCTAGAATGGATAGAGGGAGAGAACTCTAGAATGGATAGAGGGAGAGAACTCATGACAATCTTCTGCAGTTTTAACAATGTAACACTCCAACAGAACTCTGAAAGTATTCTCCCTTATGAACAGTTAGAGAATTCAAGAATTTATCCTAAGATAACATACATGGTCCATCAATGTATGTCAGGGGGGTCCGGCTCCTGGTTGGGACTCCCTCTTGATCTAGGAGTAGATAATTATATGGACAACTTTATTTTGCTATAATTTCAGGGGGAGGAGTCCGCATCCCCCCTCTGGATACATGCATGGATGAGGTTCCAATGTCACAAAACATCTCAACCGAGATTGTTCTCAAACACAAGAACTTCAAGAATGTGTGTTTAGAGTCATATATATGTAATTATCCCACACTAAATAAATTTTGACTTGACTTGTCATAGAAAGCTTAGCCAATCCAAGGCACTTGATATTGAAACGAGTACCACTGTCAGTGGTGAGACCATGAAACTATTAACAAAATGGTTCAAACCCTTAACATTCAGAATGGCAGTCATGTGCTCCTGACACTGACTCACTCACTCAGGTCTCACTGGGCAGGCTTTAATTGGTTTCTAGAAGATCTAGTTATCTGTCATCAAACGTTGGTTTACGCGTGGGTTGTACTGTTGATTTAAAATATTGTGTAAACATTGTCTATTGGTCAGTATTTTGCAAAGCACTTTTTCATTGGCAGACCATCTAACAATAGTTGACAGATGCTCTCAAGGAAATAAAAGCGACTTAAGAGTCAGTGGGTTGGTGAATACTGGATTGGAAACTTAGGAACGCTGGTAACCTCAACTGATGGCCATACATGTTGTACATGTTATAATAACTGTAACATGCTTGAAAACTATTGTAAATCCCCAATGACTGAAATATCATTAATTTAACATTTACGATGTGTTACCAAAAAAAGGGAACCAGATTTTTGCTTTTTTTGTCGCATCCACGTGAAGTACTTGACCAGTACATTGTTACCTTGTTTCTGTAGGCCATTTAATTTGTCTCAGATGTGTGAAAATACATTTTTAATTGAAAGTTATTGAGTTACTGAAAATCCAACATGGCTAATATAATCATATTCAATAAAAAAAATAATAATGTAAGTCAATGAAACAATTTTATTCAAGCGGAAATGTAACAATACATAAAGTTATAACATTGTGTATGTCGTATTATTGAATGCCCCATTTTTGTCAATGTTGACAAACTAGCACAACATTGATATACAAACCAGCATGATATTGATATACAAACAAGAATATAGGTTTTAACTAGTGCATGAAATATTTCTTTGAGAGACAAAAACCATTTACATATTTGTTCATTGAATATCACTCACTCACTCAGGTTTTCATTCGGCCCTACATTTTACGTTACCTATTTGCTCTGCTTGATATCCGAGTTCTCTTACATTTAAAGTTACACTTCAATGTTGACAACCTTAAGGTGTTTGAACAATTTAAGACTGCATTGAAATCTTTGATCAATGAAAGTTGATGTATGTTTAACAGAAATGAAGCAAGTATGATGGATATAAATGATCAAGACTTAACCAAATTAAAATCCCTTAATTACCAGTTATTTAAGTACTTGACATTTTCAATAAGGGTTAATGTTTTCATACTGTACAAATCCCTATAAGGTGTAAAGGCTTTCATAAAGTAGTATCTCACTAAAGGGTCCGTGGTTTCATAAAATAGTATCTCACTAAAGGGTCCGTGGTTTCATAAAATAGTATCTCACTGAAGGGTCCATGGTTTCATAAAATAGTATCTCACTGAAGAGTCAATGGTTTCATAAAATAGTATCTCACTAAAAGGTCAATGGTTTAATAAAATAGTATCTCACTAAAGGGTCCATGGTTTCATAAAATAGTATCTCACTGAAGGGTCCATGGTTTCATAAAATAGTATCTCATTAAAGGGTCCATGGTTTCATTAAATAGTATCTCAATGAAGGGTCCATGGTTTCATAAAATAGTATCTCACTGAAGGGTCCATGGTTTCATAAAATAGTATCTCACTGAAGGGTCCATGGTTTCATTAAATAGTATCTCACTGAAGGGTCCATGGTTTCATAAAATAGTATCTCACTAAAGGGTCCATGGTTTCATAAAATAGTATCTCACTGAAGGGTCCATGGTTTCATTAAATAGTATCTCACTGAAGGGTCCATGGTTTCATAAAATAGTATCTCACTAAAGAGTCCATGGTTTCATTAAATGGTATCTCACTAAAGGGTCCATGGTTTCATAAAATAGTATCTCACTAAAGGGTCCATGGTTTCATAAAATAGTATCTCACTAAAGGGTCAATGGTTTCATAAAATAGTATCTCACTAAAGAGTCAATGGTTTCATAAAATAGTATCTCACTAAAGAGTCAATGGTTTCATAAGGTAGTATCTCACTAAAGAGTCAATGGTTTCATAAGGTAGTATCTCACTGAAGGGTCCATGGTTTCATAAAATAGTATCTCACTGAAGGGTCCATGGTTTCATAAAATAGTATCTCACTGAAGGGTCCATGGTTTCATTAAATAGTATCTCACTAAAGGGTCCATGGTTTCATAAAATAGTATCTCACTGAAGGATCCATGGTTTCATAAAATAGTATCTCATTAAAGGGTCCATGGTTTCATTAAATAGTATCTCAATGAAGGGTCCATGGTTTCATAAAATAGTATCTAACTGAAGGGTCCATGGTTTCATAAAATAGTATCTAACTGAAGGGTCCATGGTTTCATAAAATAGTATCTAACTAAAGGGTCCATGGTTTCATTAAATAGTATCTCAATGAAGGGTCCATGGTTTCATAAAATAGTATCTAACTGAAGGGTCCATGGTTTCATAAAATAGTATCTTACTAAAGGGTCCATGGTTTCATAAAATAGTATCTCACTGAAGGGTCCATGGTTTCATAAAATAGAATCTCACTGAAGGGTCCATGGTTTCATAAAATAGTATCTCATTAAAGGGTCCATGGTTTCATTAAATAGTATCTCACTGAAGGGTCCATGGTTTCATAAAATAGTATCTCACTGAAGGGTCCATGGTTTCATTAAATAGTATCTCACTGAAGGGTCCACGGTTTCATTAAATAGTATCTAACTGAAGGGTCCATGGTTTCATAAAATAGTATCTTACTAAAGGGTCCATGGTTTCATAAAATAGTATCTCACTGAAGGGTCCATGGTTTCATAAAATAGAATCTCACTGAAGGGTCCATGGTCTCATTAAATAGTATCTCACTAAAGAGTCAATGGTTTCATAAAATAGTACATGTATATCACTAAAGGGTCAATGGTTCATATCTGTCAGGCCAGGGGGAGGGCGACTTGACAAATCAGGTGTGGGGGGAGGTGACTTGCATGGTTTCAATTCTTTGCATTAATTATATAAGGTTGATTACTACAAGGATTGTGTTATATTGAGGGGAATAAAGTAGTGGATTCACTGTATAATCAATCCATGGTGGTATAACAGAATATTTATATAACCACAAGACTGCTTAATGTGATGATTTAACAATGAAGTCTAGGATAGTTTGAAGTAGTAAATGGAAAATCTATGTACCACTTCTTCAGGTTATGTAATTGATAGATTACCCAATATTGTGTTAAAGTTTCACTCTGTTTTTCAACAGTCAGTTGACATAACCAGTGTTTCTAGGTAACCAGCCATTTTAGGTAACCAACCATGCAGTGCTAACCTATTCCTCTGCAAGCAAGCTAGCAAACAGATTATAGGTAAGAACTGGCTTTTAAATCCATTGACTAACCAGATATTGTACTTTAATATCCATGTATTATGTAACCTTCAACATGATCAATCCATGGGTTCAACATTGCATAAGAGAGATTATACATTAAGTAAATATTATGACCTTTAGGTTACCTTAATATTACACTGATTAATACCGTTCAATTGTTTATAGGCTTTCATTCAAGTTCTGACAATTATTTGGGCACATAGAACAATTTAGTTCAAACTGATTTACATTCAGCCTCAGTTGTGAGGAATGTATTTAATGTTGATTTAATCAGTGACTGTCAAGTTCGGACTCCAACCTCTGGGTTGATAGCCCAGTTCCTTACCCACTTAAGTGCACTTGTACTCTCCCTTTGCTCATACACATTCAGTCAACTCTTGTTACACTGACATCCATTACATGCATGTTTTTCAACAGTCAGTTGACATAACCAGTGTTTCTAGGTAACCAGCCATTTTAGGTAACCAACCATGCAGTGCTAACCTATTCCTCTGCAAGCAACAGGCAAGTTCAGTCAGATTCTTACGGGGCGCGTACAGATCCGCCAGGTTCTGACCTATGATTTCCAAGTTAGCAGTTAAGCAAACCGACTGAGCTAACATTTGACCTTTTTGAATACTCAAGGTCATTTCAAATCACCATTGATTTCTGTTTTTAATAAAGAAGATTCATGTTTTTCTTAATTAACTTCGAAGTCCGATTACTAGTAGCTTACATGTATTGTTAAAAGCAAGCTAGCAAACAGATTATAGGTAAGAACTGGCTTTTAAATCCATTGACTAACCAGATATTGTACTTTAATATCCATGTATTACGTAACCTTCAACATGATCAATCCATGGGTTCAACATTGCATAAGAGAGATTATACATTAAGTAAATATTATGACCTTTAGGTTACCTTAATATTACACTGATTAATACCGTTCAATTGTTTATAGGCTTTCATTCAAGTTCTGACAAATATTTGGGCACATAGAACAATTTAGTTCATACTGATTTACATTCAGCCTCAGTTGTGAGGAATGTATTTAATGTTGATTTAATCAGTGACTGTCAAGTTCGGACTCCAACCTCTGGGTTGATAGCCCAGTTCCTTACCCACTTAAGTGCACTTGTACTCTCCCTTTGCTCATACACATTCAGTCAACTCTTGTTACACTGACATCCATTACATGCAGGAAGGATTCTGTGCATTTTGTCATCGATATAATATAACATATTTCATACAACAACAGGAATCCAGGCATCATACATGGTCATTAGAACGAGAGTTGACAGTAGTAATCAACAGGCATCTTAACCCATAAATTTTGTTCTTTGTTCAATCCTTTCATATCTATTATTTAAGTCTCTGTCTTATGCACTTTCCAATGTTTGCCCCAGGAGGGGACGGAGGGCAGGTTACTCATACACATTAGAGTCTGACATGCAGAAGAATGGTAGGAATCTGACACGCTGAATGAATCTAGGTACTCAGAACTTTGGTCCCGAAAGTTGGGAATTAGCATCTCCCCCTGCGGGGATTTAGACAAAATACTTTGCTCTAGTGAGGGGAATTAAATTCCAAAAAAGGCAAATTATTGTCACCCCACTGCAATTAATTCCCCCCTTCCAGGAGCAAAATATAGATATGTTCATTAAATGCAGACATTCAGAATTAAATCTACTTTTTGATGCCACAGAAGTGGTATTCTTGTATGTTTGTTTTCTAATAGAAAAGCTTTGAAGAAGGAAACTACAGCGAGGGACAATTATGCTTTTTTTTCAGAGGAATTTATAATGCATAATACTACAATCAAGTTATTACTTAGCATTTACATTTAATTATCTTTATATTTGTTATGTGAAAATTAAATGCAAACAAATAACAACTAATCCCATTACTGGAAGTGAAATGATCAAGATTAAACAAGGGCTTACAGTGCACAGTTACTTCCCCTGATCGGTACAGTCGACAGTACAACGATGTTAGGCTGAAATGTAGCCAAAACTTTAATTTCATGTCGTTTAATTTTGTTTCATTACAGTATCACATTTCACAATGCTCTACCGGGGTACAATATTTGTGGCGACACAATATTTCTGTGCATCAATCTTTTCTTGTGTATATTCGAAATGAGAAGTTGACTTAATATAAAAGTTACCAACTTCAAAATAGAGGTATAAGTGAAGGGTTTGGTATACCGTCTGGGTAAAGAGGCAGTTATAGGCCTCCTGCACAAGACTCGCTAAACATTTTCTAAACCTCTATTCCAACTGTTTCAATACTGAGAGAAATTTTAGGCCAGATCGAGTTCTTATATTCTTTGTTTTACGGGAATTTTCTAAAAAATGAGCACCAGGAGGAGGGAATAAAAATAAAAAAGAGAAAAGTGAGCATCGGGGGGGGGGGGGAATGGATATTTTCTCTCTTTTTTTTATTTTGAAAATCTTTGTAGAATTTTTTTTTCACTACTTTTATTTTCTATTGGAGGTAGACGGAACGGGCGTTGGAAGAAATAAAAAAAGTTACGATTGAATTACGCCTTAATGAAGTCACACAGTATGGATATTGTGCAAACGTTCAGGTGAACATAGGATACATGCAGGGTAAAATATCAGCCTATTTAAAGGTGACAAATAATTTGAATAAATTATGAGATATAAAATTGATTACTCAAATTACTTAAAGTTTTTCTCAAGTAGACAATTTCTACTTGTACAATTACAATCTATACGTACTTCCACTTGAATATAAAATTTATGGTACCATTGTTTACATTCTCCTATTTTACAATTTCTCTTTGAAGACGTAAGTATGCTTAAAAATTCATCAACAACGTTTTATCGGCATAAGAGTTTTCAGATGATTTACAAATTGATAATTTGTCTACCACGTACATAATAAATGAGCGCTGCTATGGGATTCACAACTTCTTATGTAAGTGACGTCATTTCAAGAAAACGTAACATGTGATGTCACTATTTGCAAGAAGGAAACGATATTTACTCCATATTGTCACTTCATTTTCTTTTTTCGGCGCAGCCGTACTAACATGGTTTTGCTAATTACATATTCAGTGTTCTGTAAACCAATCAAATCTTACGTTAACCACCAAGGCAATTTCGCGCAATTTCTCTTCAATTTAAAAATAGTTGTAACCTTGAAGCAGATTGGTTAACATTTTCTATAGTGTATTTCAAGATTTATCCAGTAAATAGCCTTGTTATTCATCACCACGGGGAATTCTCTGGTGTTGGAATTAAGAAGACTTTCTTGGTTTTATGTTCCAGTCCCGAACATTTATATTCTTTTAATCAGATAAATCGCTATGTTACAAGTTTATTAACATGGATATGTGAGTTCACGACTTACGCAATAAGTAATGTTGAACTATATTGAAACAGACTATACTGTGTCTATGATCACACTACGGAGTTATTTATTATGCCGTCTCATTCGGAACACCTCGGCATTATTGGCTCTCCCGAATACCGCCAAGAAGTTACGATTGATGCAGTCTCAAATGCAGTGATCTCCCCTTACATGTCTCGGAGTATTTGTTGTATATCGTAATTGAATGACATTTAGGCATTTTTTATGTTGTACAACAAAATTTAACCTAGAGAGTGCAACCAATTTGCAAACTTCAAGTTGCACCGACCATCTTTTTTAAAGATATTTCTTGTTTGTATTTGCGTTTATTTATCGTCGCCACCGGTTTCCCACATGGGCGATGCCTTCAGAAGAATGTTTAGTCATTTTAGATTTTTGGAGGATAGTGCATGATACAGGAGATGCCCCAGTTTCAGAAGCACCTCTGGTTCTTTTACGTGCTCGATGTAAAGCATCATACTGTCGGCCGGGACCTCGGTTTTTAAAGTCTCGTCCGAAAGACTATTAGTACTGTCAGTGATGGAGCGGGGAATTGAACCTGCGATCCCTGGATTACTAGTCAAGCGCTTTACCACTGGACTACGGATCCGCTATGTCTTCATTTTCATATCGCCATATGGGGCAAATATTGCTTACTGTCAGTGCATGGTGACGTCACATGTGAAGATTTCTGGAAGTTTTGTCACTTAAAGAGGTTGGAAATCGTACAGCAGCGCTCAAATAGAGTCGGACATCATTTATTCGAATTCATCAGTTCTGAAATTTTATTTAGAATAATACATGGTTTCGAATTGCCCATTTCAATTCGACGTTTCTAAGAAGATACATCACTACCTGATATTTATTTCAGATGTAACCAAGTATTCTGATAGAAGGTTGTTGAATAAATGAGGTACAACTGTATTTTGCATTAGAAATTTTCCTCTGAATTCAAACAAAGTACCCATATATAAAACCAAATGGCAGTGAAATATGTCTTAAATCAGATGGTAAATTTGTGAGAGGTTGTAATCATTGGGGATTTGAACTCATTCATTTTCACTGCTCAAAATCTGTCAGAAGAATTAACGGCTTATCGCTTAATACACTACCAGTCACGAATTTATCTGACATTTCTCTTTCCTACTGAGGAGAAATGCCAGATTAAAGTCAACAGTTTCTTTTCATACATAGGATAAAACATTTACAAGTTTTTGTGTAAGGTGAAAGTCAATAAATATTCAATTAAGATGTTGTGACATTTCCTATTCAAACAGGGCAAACGAATATTACCTGGTGCAGAAGTTACCTTGATTAAATCATGTAAAGCAGAGTAACCACTCTATTTTTTATGTAAGGCCATGATTAAACAATTGTTTTTGTGGCGTAACCCTAGCTACCCATGAAAATGGCCCCTACTCAAAAACGTTTTGAAGTAACGGATCCTCGGTCCAGTGGTAACACGCTGGACTAGTAATCCAGGGGTCGCAGGTTCGATCCCCCACTCCACCAATAACAGTCTTTCGGAAGAGACAAAACCTGAGGTCCCGTGTACGATGCTGAATTTACATCGGGCACGTAAAAGAACCAGGGGTGTTTCTGGATCTGGGGCATCTTCGGTATCATACACTATCCTACAAAAATCTAAAATGCCTAATATTCTTGCGGAGGCGTCGCCCATATGGGAAACCAGTGGCGACGATAAATAAACGCAAATACAAAACAACAAAATTTTGAGGGATCTGAGTAGTGAAAATAGCTAACACCAGTATGACCATGAAAAATAATAAATAAAAAATTATTTACCTACCACCAAGATGTTGGTGAGTATAGGTTAATGCCAAACAAATATTGTTTGAGTCACATAAACAGCCAGGGCAATGTGGTAACTTTTCCATCTTTCCCTTCATGCGTTATAGGGGACATAGGTCGGCATCTGGGTAAGAAGCACTGACCTTCCGTGAGCCAGCTGGATCGCTTGCTTACAAACAAATTCTACATTCCCAGTGGGATTCAAACCTGCAGCAGTAAAAATGGAAATGATTTAATCCAGCAATCATAACCATTTTGCTTCTCCCGGTATACTTTTTGACAAATACAAATGCTGCAAAGTTTTAAGCAATATCATCTCTTTTCATGCCTCCTCCAATCGAAGAATTAATGGCTTAGGGGCATAAAGTGTTACCCCCTCCGTCCATTTGCCTGTGCAAAAAATTGGTTTTCTATCAATAACTCTTGAAAGGATGGATGGATTTAATTCATATTGGGCACTTAAGCAAAGGATAAGAAAATATAGGTCAAGTTCGATTTCAGTTACAATCCATCATTTTTTAAAAATTTAGTTTAATAATGGCACTTTTTTGACTCGAGAAATTGGTTTCCGATCAATAACACTTGAAAGCGACAGTGTCCTACGGACACATCTAGTCATTTTGTGTTTGACATTGTTTGCTTTGGTGTGATAACAGGAAATTTATTTAAAAACATTTCACAGTTGGAAATTTATTTCCAGATTACACCAACACAAACATACATATGAACAGACAGAACAACCGAAACAAATCCTTACATTGTTTCTAAACCCCATAACTTGTTTGTCGTCTTTTTGAGAAAAACAATTTTAAAGTTTTACCCTCTTGAGATAGTTGTTATACACAGGGTTATGGAAGTTATGTGTATTCCAGAACAAATATAGGTAGTAGAGATAGAAAGAGCTTGGAAAAACAATTTCAACCATACCAAATACTCGAAACTGCCAAAAATTGAGTTACGGGGTTCTGGAAATAAGGCGACAAAATGCACAATCCGATCTGACTCATTCCTTGGTTACCAATATATCACAGGCAATTTAATAAAGTTTAATTTCATTAATCTAGGCGACACTTGCTTTATTCGTAGTGCAATATATCATTTATTGAACACAGAAGTTCAATAATCAAACAGTGGAAACATATTTGAAATTTATTTTGAATTTATTTGGAAGAGATTAAAAGATTTCTTCTCAACTTTAAACAGATTTTGTTCTTTAAGTTCACAAATCTAAATACAAACATTGTAAGCTGTATAACGAGTAAACACGAAGATAAGCCCGTCGTAAGGATTTATGTTAAATACCTATGTAAAATGAGATTAAAATTAAAAATTTCCCTTTTCATAAAAATCTATGAGATTTGTTCCAACCTAATGAACATAGCTTGCGAATTTTACAGTGATTTAGGAGGAATAAATGATGTCACGCTGTGTAAGAGCTTATCCTGAGAAGGTCAATGGGGAATTATTATTAAATGATTAAATATTTGAATATATTTATGAAATGATAAATCTCATTGCAGTACAGTGCCGTTAGTTTAACATGTGAGCGTCGTCTGGTACGAGACTTTCTTCAGGACCAATTCATTGTTTTAGGTAACAAAATGTACCCACCTGTAAAACTATAAATGATGTTTGATTTACTTTTCTATCACGATACTAATGCAACGTTTCTCTGTCAAGCACACGGAAAAGCACAAACGACTCTGACATGATTAGGACCAGATTATATTATATTCGTGTGATCACTGTTAATAAAACAGCATTATATATATGTACGAATTTCAATACATTATAAACCAGAGACAAACGTGGACAATTTGGAATCGAGTACCAGAAATGAGCGGCGATGTGAGCACCAAGGAGGAGTACTGTAAGTGGAGATAGATGAGGAATTAGGGCTCCACATCTAGACAGAAGGGGGTTTAGGGGTCAACCTAGCTGCTCTTATAGTACCAAGTAGGGCGCTGACCCAAAATAAGGAAGCTTAACTTGTACCATTTTAATGACTTGGGTATGTGATTTTTATGGTGAGGATCAATTTTATGACCTCTAAAACCTGAGATGCACATGGCCATAGACACTCTACCACCGAGACAATGGGATATTTCCTTAAAAGCCAACATAAGAACAGAAGTTGATCATATAAACTGGCTGTTAAGTACCCAACTAATTATAATTTCCCCTAATTCAAATTATTAATTTAAACCAAAACCGCTTATAGAATTACATCAAGTTTGGTTCTCAGTTTCACTATAGTATATTACATATCAGCTGTCATATGTACCTTGTAATACAATACCCGGGTATATAATACAGATATCAAGGACTATACAAACTAATCAGCATATTGTGTTTCATCACAACTTAACAAATAAATAAAATAAAGATCCTAAATACTTTAATATCATTTAGTTGTGAATTCTAAAACAAATACTCCGACAGTTTAACCTTTTCACCTCAAATCAAACAATCTTACAGCAAGTTACCCGAGCATATAACAATATCCACGCAAATGTGAGATCAAATTTCAAGTACCGCTAAAATAAAAAAATTATCAAGAAAAAATCAGTAACGTATTTGAGATTGATAATTTTTAAAAGTCCATAACTAAAAGACCTTACAATGCTAGAACAATGGGACAGTATGTCTGCGATGTTTTATCACATACATCTGATCACGACCTATATGTATGAAATGCTATCAAAAAATTTCAGATCAAATTACCACCTTATTTTTGTTGAATATTTAACTGTGTGACAGTTTTAGGTATTGTTTATACAAATAAGTTGATAAATGGGGAGAAGAATTGCAATATATATTGTGAAAGAAGCTCTGCAAGCTTTCAGAGTATTTAATGATATTTTAAGTAAGGGATCTTCTTTGCATGGTAAAACAAATTGTAAGCTGCATCAACAATATGAAATATTGCTCTTGATTCACTTCACTTGCCTATATAAACGCTATTGTACAAGAAATCAGGTTATAATATAAGCATTTTTTCAGTTTAGATTAAAACTGATATATTTTACATCAACTGTGAAACCAGCTTTTACAACTAATTATACAAATCACTCTCTATGACTGCTTCCTGGGTTACTAACCAGTACTCACGCCAAATTCTGGTACTGTGAAGTTTGTGATCAAACCCCACTGACTCAAAGCAGGGCTCAAACTCACGAACCTCGAGTCAGGAGTCAGGGTCTCAACTCTCGACCACTATGCCTCATTTACAACACAAACATATATATACATATTGGTAAAATAACCAACACGAAAGACCATAATGCTGTACGACTCACACAAATATTTTCCATAATTTATTCATTCAATAAATTTTTCTTTATGCAAATATTTAAGTCTTTATTGATGAATAATTACTTTATGCAACGTGTACTCTTGCTGTGACATAACCACAATTACATAACAATTTCTAGTGTCATTGAAAGGTTTGGCATTCAAATGTATTAATTGTGATCAGTTATTGATTCTTATTAATTTTGTGTTTAACGAAGGACATTAATTGTGAACTTAAAGTATAAAATCATTATTAAGTTCTTCTTTCAATTTTATTACAAAAGCTCATCTAGTTATTTTCCAGTTATGGGTATATACCATTGATTAAGTATTGACCTTAATAAGTTTTCCCCTGCCTCAACAAAGAATTACCTCAGCTGGATCTCCATGACATATGTCTATCATAGATTTAACATAAAATATATATATCAATTTTAAGTACCATCATTTTGTCCACAAGTAAAAAATCTTTGGTTGTAGTAATGTAAAGATGGTTAGATACCTGAGTGAGTAGGTAATTAGGCAGGCAATCTATTTTTAACCAACCCTTTTAGCAATTTAATTATTTTTTAACCAAACCTTTTTTGAGAAGATGGGTATAGATACTGCATGCATGGTTACAGGAGGCAATTTATTTTTCGACCAACAATTCTTGCAAAGGTTTGTTTATCTATATTTCTGCCATGGCCACCATTTTGGGAAATGTACGGTATTTCATATAGATACTTATCAATAAATGACTGACTATATATGGTAAGAAAGACCGTTTACTGTTATTGAAATTAATGATAAAGCCAGTACATGCACAAGTTTCCCAAAGTCAGTTGATTCTGGCTAATAATTGAACAGTTTCTTCAAACAATGAAGAAAACCAATGGATAGGTCAGAAAAAAATTAAAAATACATTAAATGCTGCGTATACCACATTTTTCTGTATATATATTTTTATGCTATGGCCAAGAAATTCGATCCTGCTGTGGGACCAGTAAAAGGAGCTCAGCACCTCTAACGGGCAGGTAGGAGCCCTTGGACAGGAAATAAATATTTCTTTCATTCCTGCCTCTCTATCAACTTTTTTGTACAGTATAATACAGATTTTTCAATTAATAAACATATATAATGGATAAATATATAACACAATTTTTTTCTCCAAATCGATTTCTATTTTCATTGTGCTTTGTGAATTATGCAAATATGTGGAACATATCCATTTATGTAAATAAAATATTTCTCGATATACAAGATTTTCCCTGGCGACCAGTCAGTTTTACCCCGGTTACCTGTATGCTTAAATGAGATTGTGTAACGCTAACATACCAATTTAACCATGAAGAAACCATCGACATTGATTAATTAAAAACATATGGATTACAAGATCTTAAACTGCATTCATTTTTGTATTCAAATGTGCATTACGGACATATAATGTAGACAGAGAAATATGCTTCCTTTATGCACAAACAAGAGTAGAGGAATTTCGCAAATATGTAATATTTCCTTAGCTTCAATACAATTGTTTTGGTTGAACCCGATATATAACTGAATATCAATTATGCTTCACAATATTGAAAGGGACAGACTCAGGGCAACAAACATACCCGTGATTGGATGCATCATACAAACTTTATTATCATTATACGAGATTCAGATGTTGAGCAAGACAAGTAACATAATTTCACAAAACTGAGACCCTGGGCCCCCAAATATATAGTCCTTATAACTGAATGTTGCTAAAATTTTGCTGATGAATTTAATGATCTGTTACCATAAGTGGGCAAGAATTATATGACTGCAGAACAATTAGTATTAAAAAATCACCAAAAGTACTCACTATGGAAACAGGAAAAGTAAAAAGAACATGATGGTATAATATATGTCTCATAGTCACATACAATGTCTATATATCACCAGATTTAGTGCTCTTAACTAGGACTTAGACATCTTATGGTCTTCAGGTGTCTGCTATGAAATTGCCATGGCGCCACATTGAGTTCAATGAACCATTGCAAGTCTGATTTGCCAGGAGTACTTTCAGAGTACTGTGGTAATTATGGTACTTCACGTTTATACGACAATGTAATCAATTGTAACATTAGTGTAGTCAGCCTATTTCCTATTGTACAATTATTGATTACTTACTTTGACTTTATTTCAATCAGTTTGATCAGAGAAGATACTTTAATAAAACACACTTTGTTATACAATGGGTACAAAATGCTTCACATTAATGTTCATATTAATCTTCTCTACTTATTGATTATGTGAGAATAATCAACTTGCACTTATGGAAAGTTATATATGTATATACAATTAATATTAAAGGCAGTCTTAAAGGTATTGTGGCATTAGTTAAGAAAATCGAATCAATCAAAAATGTTACTGCATGTAAACTACAATGTGTATTTAGTACTTCAATATTAATAATCTTCAATTATCATTTAAAAGTTTAGCAAAATGACACTTACAGTAACTGGGTGTGAGAATTCACAAAGAAAATGTTCAGTTTGATTAAACAGAGATAGTGAGTGTTTTTTCACAAAGTAAATGTTTAGTTTGACTCAACAGAAAATATTGAGGGGTGGAAGCAAAGCAAATCATCTGCTTCTTTTTTTTATACACAGAAAATTATTAGACCAGTTTGCTTCCCCACCTCAATGTTTCTTAAAAGTAAAATGATTATTTTTTCATAAGTTGTATGTTTGCAATCTGATTGTGCTCTCAAAAAGCAGTCCATTACGAATATGGAAACTTTGAATGAATCTATAACCACTTGTTGTTACACTGAATGATAATATTAGCAAGAATAATATATCGACAACAGGTGAAAGCAAATTGACATGAAGTATAAGGCCATATAAAGCTATTGATCTATTTGACATCTAATTGATACTCACAAAGAAAAGTCAACAGCTTTTGTATACCATGGAATATTCATTAATATTTGAGTCTTAACAAAGTGGCGAGATATTACGGTCAAGTAACGTGAGTGCGATCATATTTAAGTCTGGGAAATCATTTTGCTGTTACAAGTGACTTTATCTCTCTATATATAGGATTAATCTTTATCATGTTATGTTTTATATTACTTATGAGAGATATGTACATATGTATATATAAAATCAATTAAAAATCAATTAAACAAATACAGTTGACTATAGGACGGAAGTAAGACTTGTTTGTGACAACCTAGGTAAATAAGTGTCATTGGGTTATGTCAAAGAACCTGTTATGTAATCGTACAAAGTTTTCAGTAGCAAGTCAATATGGGAAATAAGTTAGAGACAAAAGTTAAAGCACTATTCCAAGCAGTATTGTAAGCTACTAGAATTTTCCTGGAGAAAAACTTGTTTTCACTGTTGACAGCAACAGAGTATATATATAAGATGCATACTGGTACAGTGATTTTTTTGTTAATTTTACTGCCAAATATAGGCTGTTTCCCCTTATCAAAAAGTGTCCATTTCCCCTCCAAAAATCATCTTTTTTTCCCCAATTCTTTGTTCTTTTTCCCCCCTCTGACTGAATTTCATTTTATTAAGTCAGGTTTTTGTGTATTTAACCTTTATAAAAGAATCTTTGCTCTTACATCACCTCATATATATAACAAACACCAGCCACAGCTGAACAGTTATTTTTATAAGCAAAACAACCATTACCTTATTTTCCAAAATTTGGAATTTATCGTGCATATTTTCCCAATTGGAAAGGCAAAGGCAGTAAAAATATTTTCAAATTTAATACTCTACTCAGCATGTTGTCATACTTTCAAGAGAACTTTCCTAAGGCAACTTAATTAAACAATGGGTATATACAACTTACTTTTATTGTGTTTTAGAAATAACATTTTATTTCTAGATATGTTTACAAGATACAAATGTCCATACAGTAATACTTATAGTAAGTGAATTAAAACACTGTGACAGAAATCTTAACATACAATAAAACAATAACAGGAATATATTGTTACTCACCCCAAGAGCTCTGGATAAACACCTGCAATACATATCAAATTCAATAAGTCCTTCTAATTGAATATACGAGTACATGTACAAGTATTAACGACATTGTAAGATTTGGAACTGAACAGATCCAAATACATGCTTTAAATTACTTTCATTACAAACATTTATGTACGTATAGAACACATTATTTTGATTGGATCAAAACAAACGAAAATATCGGTCTTGTTTCGTACAATTCAACTCACTATTTCTTAGGACTAGTAATAGTAACTAATATCTAATAGCTTTTAATACAATTAATTCAGTTCCTAAAATGAAGAATTTTGTCAACAATTCGCATAAAAATTGAATGATATCAAATCTGTCCTAAAGTGACAACTAGTAGCTATTTCAATTTAGTATTTACCATGTTTACGAGCAAGATTAGTGTCGTTCTATAATCCAGTTTTAAGCAAAATGTAATTTATCAATACAAATACAAACAAAAATAGTTACCCAAGTTCATCCCACGAGAAAAACCCACGAAAACGTGGGTATTTAAGATGAAACATGTCACATCTAATAATCCATTGTACTTTCACTATCTTTCGCGTTAAATATTTAATCCATGATATCCACCCTTACCAGACGACACGCTTGACTCAAATGGCTAACTTCGCGCCAATAAACTGTAGGTTTAAATGTACCAGTTCTCTCCCTTGGGATTGAATTCGCATTACATTCGTGGTTGTTTCCCTTTCTGTACAGCGACATTGCGAGTTACATACAAAGTAACAAACCTCTCGCAGCGGTTATCTTCCCTTGCACTACAGCAATAACTATAAGGGGATTTCATTGCGTAGGAGATTGACAAAGTGACAGTCACCCCACTCGGAGCATCTCGGCGATTATCAGCATCAATGACACAAACGTAACTACTCGGCGGTATCCGGATACAAACAAGTATTCAGAGCTCTGCCGGATACCGCCGAGTAATTACGATTGGGTCACCCCAAAATCACGTAATGAGGCACAGTGGCACAAGAAGCAAGATGGGTGAAATTAAGAGTTTCGCCTTTTGGATCGATCCGTGGCAAAACATCACCGAGAGTTTTAATAACCCGGTTTAAGGGTGTCAAACTCCATTCAAAATTCCTAAAACACCCATCATGGCCTTCATTGGTTAACTTTTATAACACTGTGGCTAATAAAAAAATAGCACAGTTATTGTTAACTCGTCTTTATAAGTCGATTATGAAATGAAAATAAGGCAAGCTAAACTTACATTAATTGCTCCATATTAAAAGTTTCCCATTCTGAACACGTTAAAGGCCTACATATTTAGTTCTGTGTAAAAATTGACACCATAAGATAACTTCATTGCTGCTTATATGTGTCATTGTCTGAGATGTTGGCCCAAATGATATATCTGGTTGAAATTAGGTTATTAACATTTCTGAATACAGGGATATTTGTAGGTCACTACAAATTTTTTTTATTGCAAAACGACAATTTTAGGGAATTAAAGCACTTTTAATATGGTCATCAAGACTAGATCTACAGAAATGTCTGAGTTTCACAAATTTACTCCAGCTCATATTCCCATACATGTTTACCCTTGAACCCATATTCTCATACATGTTTACCCATGCATCCATATTCCCATACATGTTTACCCATGCATCCATATCCCCATACATGTTTACCCTTGCACCCATATTCCCATACATGTTTACCCATGCATCCATATTCCCATACATGTTTACCCATGCACCCATATTCACATACATGTTTACCCATGCACCCATATTCCCATACATGTTTACTCTTGCACCTCCTCAGTGACCGATGTTTTGAAGGTTGTTGTTTTCTTGGAGTCATACAGGGAAGGCTTTGTCTTTTGCCCAGGTGGTCTTCCTTCGAACAAATTAATCTCTCTTTTATAAAGATTTTCAGAAACAACCAAGGTTATTACCACACATCCGAAATAAGCATCGTGTAATATAATATGCATGCGTTCGCTGTGTATAAAACAGCACTACATATAATGTATTAACAACAGTATAGAGAAACGTTCGTTAAAATACGTCGGCAATTATTGCGCAGAGGTGAATTTGCACTGAACATCTAGAATAATGGATACTTACAATTTTGCAGGAAAACGTGCACTTGTAACTGGGGCAGGGAAAGGTAGGATTAACATCAACTTTCTTTTGCTACACAATAATATGAGGTAACATAAAATGTAAAAATTTAACAATTTACTATAAAATTTAAAACAATAAATGACAAAAGCATACCTTTTTACGGCGACAATTAGTTAATGAAAATGTGGATATGTTAATATTGTTAGGCAAAATAAAAATTGCCCATTTTCAATTCAAATGTTGTTTGCTTGTGTATCGACGGTTTCCACATACATAGTCACGTGTGATCAGTTATTTGGGGTTGTAACAGATGCACATAAATTATCTGTATAAACTGTACGTAAAACTTTCAGCTATGTGTCCGTTTACCATATTTTGATATAATTTGTAATCTCATATACATGTTATGCTTTTAAGTTTCATTTATTTTATTTAATGTTAAATTCATGTTTCTTCAGTCAGTTCAGAGTTGAATGAGTAGACTTCAAATTGCGCTTAACTTGTTTAGAAAGTTTTCAAAACTTACAAATGTGTTACTCGTTTCTAAATACAGGAATTGGAAGAGGTATTGCCATACAACTTGCCAAGCTAGGAGCCAAAGTCTTTGCGATCAGTCGGACACAGTCGGATCTTGATTTACTAAAAGCGGAGGTTATTTTTGTTAGATTTCTTTCAAGCTTTAAACCTTCCTTAATATAAATATCAACAAGTTCTCAGCAAACAAAATGCATATACTCGTATATCCAGTGCAACACACTACGGGAGACGCAACTTTCAACTGTACTTTTATACGGGGGTAAATCAAATGTAAATTCTTAGTAGGCTGTTAGAGAGGTTGTGGCTTAAGAGAGGGCCGATCTGGAGGGACTGTGACACAAGAGAGGGCCGTTCTGGATGGGTGTGGCTCATGTGATTGTCGCTCTGGAGGGGTTATGGCTAAAGAGAGAGCCGCTCCAGAGGGGTTATGGCTAAAGGGAGGGCCGCTCCAGAGGGGTTGTGGCTAAAGAGAGGGTCGCTCTGGAGTGGTTATGGCTAAATAGAGGGTCGCTCTGGAGGGGTTATGGCTAAAGAGAGGGTCGCTCTGGAGGGGTTATGGCTAAATAGAGGGTCGCTCTGGAGGGGTTATGGTTAAAGAGAGGGTCGCTCTGGAGGGGTTATGGTTAAAGAGAGGGTCGCTCTGGAAGGGTTATGGTTAAAGAGAGGGCCGCCTCTGGAGGGGTTATGGTTAAAGAGAGGGTCGCTCTGGAGTGGTTATGGCTAAATAGAGGGTCGCTCTGGAGTGGTTATGGCTAAAGAGAGGGTCGCTCTGGAGGGGTTATGGCCAAAGGGAGAGCAGCTCCGGAGTGGTTGTGATCCAAGAGAGGGTCGCTCTGGAGGGGTCGTGGTCCAAGAGAGGGTTTAGTTTAATCATATTTTATTGTATTTGTACATATAACTATCATACGAGATTTGCACAAACATACATGTAACCTGTACATACATACAAAAGGGTTGGGTCAAAAGTTTTAACAACATTATCTAGGGCCCTTTCCTATATAAGGCATATTATAACTAGCTAAAAAGTAATGGTTTATTTGTGCATAAGAAATTTTAGATTTATGAAACTAACTACATGAAAAAACACAAAAAAACTTCCTACTGTTATTCGATTGCTGCCATTACCTTCCACGCCACCCCCGTTTATGTTAATAAATCATATAGCAGTGACACTTAGTTATTTTTCGAATCTATTACTATTTTTTATATAATTTTGTACTTCTCGAAATAAGACTTCATTCTGAGTTTCGGATAAAGTATCTATACCAAATAGAAGTTTTTGTGCACTTAGAGGATGTAAGTCTCTTGTATTAATAAAAAGTGTTCGCCTCTGACGACAATATATTTTGCATGTAAAAAAGTAATGTTGAGCATCTTCAATAGCCGCACCTCACTCACATGAAGGGCTGAGGACAAGATGGTTTTTGTAAAATCTGAGTTAAGATTACTACAATTATTTCTGATGCGGGTATGATGGACATTTGAGAAACGTTCGCCTTTTATGAATATACTCGGGACTTCAGGTGAACTGAAGGGATTATGGAGGGGTTATGGCTAAAGAGAGAGCAGCTCCGGAGTGGCTGTGGTCCAAGAGAGGGCCGCCTCTGGAGTGGTTATGGCTAAAGAGAGGGTCGCTCTGGAGGGGTTATGGCTAAAGAGAGGGTCGCTCTGGAGGGGTTATGGCTAAAGAGAGGGCCGCCTCTGGAGGGGTTATGGTTAAAGAGAGGGCCGCCTCTGGAGGGGTTATGGCTAAAGAGAGGGCCGCCTCTGGAGGGGTTATGGCTAAAGAGAGGGCCGCCTCTGGAGGGGTTATGGTTAAAGAGAGGGCCGCCTCTGGAGGGGTTATGGCTAAAGAGAGGGCCGCCTCTGGAGGGGTTATGGTTAAAGAGAGGGCCGCCTCTGGAGTGGTTATGGCTAAAGAGAGGGCCGCCTCTGGAGGGGTTATGGCTAAAGAGAGGGCCGCCTCTGGAGGGGTTATGGTTAAAGAGAGGGCCGCCTCTGAAGGGGTTATGGTTAAAGAGAGGGCCGCCTCTGGAGGGGTTATGGCTTAAGAGAGGGCCGCCTCTGGAGGGGTTATGGTTAAAGAGAGGGCCGCCTCTGGAGTGGTTATGGCTAAAGAGAGGGTCGCTCTGGAGGGGTTATGGCTAAAGAGAGGGCCGCCTCTGGAGGGGTTATGGTTAAAGAGAGAGCAGCTCCGGAGTGGTTGTGGTCCAAGAGAGGGTCGCTCTGGAGGGGTTATGGCTAAAGAGAGGGCCGCCTCTGGAGGGGTTATTGTTAAAGAGAGAGTGCAGATCCGGAGTGGCTGTGGTCCAAGAGAGGGTCTCTCTGGAGTGGTTATGGCTCAAGAGAGTGTCATTCTGGAGGGGGCTGTGCTGTACAATGCTAAGGTTTTGTGACAAGTGGGTGTGCGTTTTTAACGTTTGTATAAAACACCCCTTTGCATTATGTTACATATTTGCTGTTATATTCCAGGTACCTTCCATTGAGACATTGTTTGTCGATATTGCGGACTGGGACAATACTAGGGCAGTTGTTGAAAGTGTTGGTGCTATTGATCTTCTTGTCAATAACGCTGGTATTCTAAAACCGGCGACATTTTTGGAAGCAACTAAGGACGAATTAGACAAGTAAATCATAAATTTACTCATCTTAAAATTATTTCATTGTATCTTTTTGTGTTGTTGAATGTTCTGTTCATATGCTGTTTTCTGTTCAAGGACGAATTTGACATGTAAATCTTGTACATAAATCCTGATTTGTCTGTTTTAAGTATCGCATCAATTATTTGTTTACGAGATTTTGGCAGAGAACTTTGAATTAACAGTACATGTGAATACGCACGTACACAACCAAAGTCGTCGAAGCTTATAAATTAGTAATTATACGTATCTAAATTTCGATATTTATTATTGCAGTCAGATGGACATTAACTTCCGAGCCGCTTTTAACATATCTCAGGTACGTGTTGTTGTTGGTATTGTTACAGAAAACAGGTAAAGGGAGAAGTTGTTGTTGAAGGTAGAGCGTGTGACACGTGATCTGAACGGCGTGAGGAACAAATGTAACAGTCCGCGACTAGACACGAATACTTGAGAGCGAGTATATATTAAGTTTTAAGGACGCAGCCGTACTAACACAGTTTTGCTATTTGCATATCAGTGTTGTTTAAACCAATCAAATCTTACGTTAACCACCAAGGCAATTTCTCTTCAGCCGAACAGCGTTTGTAACCTTGACGCGGATTGGTTAACCTTTCGATAAAGTATACGTTACCTTACGGTGAATTTACTGAAATCCATTTTTGATCTGGAGTGACCAACAATCGTAACATATGGGTATCTTAACCTTCAAATTGCGCCGATCATCTTTTTTCAAGATATTTCTTGTTTACAATCGATTTGAAATAAAAAAGTGAAACAAAACAAAACACAGTCGTACATGCTAATGCTTCTGTCATCAGCAAATTAACCGATACGGTGCAGATTTTCATTCCAAGGAAATAAGAAGCCACAATAAGTTTCTAAAGGCTTTTTTAAACGGTTAGGTGATACTGAAAAATATCATGTAATTAATGTTATATCATGAACACCGACATTTATTGTTTTAATTCTAAAACGGACAGCATTATTTAAATTGCAATTTATATTTGGGATTTCATATTATACGTTGTCGAGGGTAGAACACATGACTCTCTGATACAAACGCCGTGAGAACGGGTAGAACACATGACCCCCTGATACAAACGCCGTGAGAACGCGTAGAACACATGACCCCCTAATACAAACGCCGTGAGAACGGGAGGACACATGATCCACTGATACAAAAGCCGTGAGAACGGATAGAACACATGATCCCCTGATACAAATGTTGTGAGATGAGCAGAGTTTCTTCACGAACTGCACAATCCCTGAACTTGGCGAGAGTACTGGTTAAGTAGGAAGCAGGAAATAGTCATTGCCAATAAGCATACGTTGTAAGAAGTTGTTGCATAGTCGATGTAAAAGAAATAAGCTTGAACTTAACTAAAAATGAAATAGAAATTATTTTTTACATATCTATGGCTAAATGTGAGTATTTGTTTAAGGGATATGTCCTTTGATTTTGCTTACATTTCCTTTTTTCTCCGAGCAAGGTTGTGGCACGTGGTATGGTATCACGTGGTACGGGTGGCGCCATAGTGAATATCTCGAGTGCAGCTTCTCTTCGTGCAGTCAGTCTACACGTTTGTTATGGATCAACGAAGGCAGCCCTTGATTTACTTACACAAAATATGGCAGAAGAACTGGGACCCTTCAAGGCAAGGCACATGTTGTTGCTCTTTGATGATAAAATGATGCATAATTACTTGTTCTTTTGTTTTGTTATTATCTGTTTATACCAGAACTTGTAATGTTCATCTAAACGTATGAAATACTTGTACATTGTAATAGATATATAAGAACATTCTTTCAACACAGTACTATCGTATGTAATTGATGTTTGTTGAATGTTAACCTTATAATATTTTTGAACTTGTTTGGAAATTGGGCATGAGTGTTATTCTTCGATGAAAACTCGGAGATAAATGCCTATTGCAAAGTATATCAAATTTAGTGGAATAAAAAATAATTCGTCAGCAAAAATGTCTTTCCTAACCGAATACAGTCGGACCTCGTTCATTCGAATTTATTTCGAATAATACATGGATTATTTGAATAGCCAAATACATCTCGACTAGCGTAAGAAGACACATCGGGACCTGCTATTTATGTCGGATGATACCGAGTATTCGGTTAAAAGGTTGTCGAATAAACGAGGTCCGAGTGCAAGTCGTTTTGACGTACATTATGTTATACCCATTCAAACAACGGTATGTTCATATTATCATCAGATACGAGTTAACAGTGTCAACCCTACACTCGTGATGACGGACATGGCAAAAATAGTATTCAGCGATCCTGAAAAAAGAAAAGAAGGTTCCAAAAGAGTTCCATTACGCCATTTTGCGGGTATGAACACTAGTAAATGCTAATCTTTATTAAATGCTTGACATTTGCACTATATTGTCTCCAAAATCGGTCATTTGGCATTCATCGAGCGAATACCGACTGCGTTTATGTAGTTTCTGTCTGTTTGCTGAAAATAAGATACATGTAAGGGTGTGTTGATTTTACGTCTTACCATTATTTTCGGCGCAGTCGTACTAACATGACTTTGCTATTTGCATATCAGTGTTGTGTAAACCAATCAAATCTTACGTTAACCACTAAACCAACCCCTCTTCAACCGAATAACGTTTGTAACCTTGACGGGGATTGGTTAACCTTTCGACAAGGCGTATGTTACCTTACCGAAATCCGCAGAATTTCGGTGAATTTATCGAAATCCATTTTGGATCTGGATTGACCAGCAATCTTACCATCTCGGCATTTTTCATTTTGCACATGAAATCTAAACCTTTAAATTGCGCCGACCATGCTTTTCAAGATAGTTCTTGATTCGTTTATTTAGAGACGTCTCCTGGTAATAGAAGTAATAGTGCCACAAAGTACAGACATATGACGTAAACATATCGCTTAAGGCATTAAAATCGAACAGAAAATTAATAAAGTCTTCACCTATTCTTACTTTCTTTCAGAAGTTGAAGATGTTGTGAATGCAGTAATTTTCTTACTGAGTGAGAAAGCATCAATGATCAGTGGTGCATTGTTACCTGTTGATGGGGGCATGATCGTCGGGTGCATGTAATATGTACAGGTGTATATATTCGTGACTTTTAGCTTTTATTGAAATAGCAGACTACACCCAAATGAACAACAAATACATTTATAACTGATTTTCCGTGATTTTCATATCGATATCATTGCTGCGATCAGTGTGATATTGCTGTGACCAGTGTGCTATTGTTGTTGTCAGTGTGCTATTGCTGTGGTCAGTGTGCTATTGCTGTGGTCAGTGTGATATTGCTGTGTTCAGTGTGACATTGCTGTGGTCAGTGTCATGTTGCTGTGGTCAGTGTCATGTTGCTGTGGTCAGTGTGATACTGCTGTGGTCAAAGTGATATTACTGGTTTTACCATTGCTGCATACGATATATGTATTGACCGAACGACTGAATTACAAATGTAGTAACATTTATCTGAATAATATTAGCGAACAGACCTTTCTCTAAAAACTCTTTAATTCTACAATGGAAATATTTTTGTTTTGAAATATAAAAACAATTGTTATGAAATTAATAACAATTACATCCGCTCGGATGCACAGACACTAATTAAAAATTTCGAAAATATAAACTTACATAAACATTTTTAAATATGATTTTATTTCTGACAATGTATATTTAAACATTTTCTAGAAATGTATGCATACATGTATTTGTGTCGAAATTATACTCTGTTTTGATAGAAAGCTATTTTTTGTTTCGGGTTTTGCGCCGTTTTTCACTGAACAGTATATTGCAGTTACATACGGTGGTCAGTTGACCTAACCAGTGCTCCTCTGTTACCAACCAGTACTAACATGCTCCACCGCAAGCAGTTGACACCTTCTCCACATGTATCAGAGTTCAGAGGTGGAAAGAACGCACGTAATTGAAAAAAAAACAGAACCCTATATTAGCTATGTAGAATCGGACACTGCTGACGTATTTTAAAAATCACATATAATAACAAACAACGATGGCTGTACTGTTTTCATACTGAAATGGTAAACCATGTTAAATAATGTTAGGTACAGTTTATTTTTCTTCCTATGCATAATGGTCGAGGGCGCCTGGCTCCTGATCCCAATGTCTCGGTGACATATCAGGAGTTAGAACAAGTGAAGATTAGCCATGAGGAGCACTACAAGACGGACAACATACTGAAACATCAGACACATTCCGTCTGTTTCCGGATTTAGGAGAGATCGCCATTACATCTAGTTATTACTTTGCAGAATCTGAATATTATTTTTGGGGCGCTTTAATAGCGGCTATCGTCGTCGACCGGATGGTCTCGTGACTCGCAGTACCGCCATATTCATCGTCTCAAGAAAATAGTACAATGTAAAGTTCTCTGATTTTATTATAGATTTGATGAGTGTAATGGCTGATTTGTCTTGGATATATCAATTGTGCAATGGCGGGAGTCTTTATATAAACGGGTTTTCTATGTGTCATTTTTGGCGAATGAGTTTACCCGAATAGTCGCGTATTAATTTCTAATACGATAATATGAAATATGCGCAGTATTGTCTTGGAAGCGACTACCAGGACCTTCAGTCGTTCGACTTCATGTGTTGAGGTAAACATTTTAAAATGAACTCTATTCAAAATTCCTAGAACACCCATCATGGCCTTCAAATTCCTAGAACACCCATCATGGCCTTCAAACTTACATTAATTGCTCCATATTAAAAGTTTCCCAATCTGAACACGTCAGTTTACTTCTGTGTCAAAATTTGACACCGTAAGATAATTTCATTGTGCTTATATGTGTCATTGTATGAAATTATTGGCCCAAATGATATATCTGGTTGAAATTAGGTTATTAACATTGAATACAGGGATATTTGTAGGTCACTACAAAACAAAATTATTGCAAAACGACAATTTTAGGGAATAAAAGCACTTTTAATATGGTCATCAAGACTAGATCTACAGAAATGTCTGGGTTTCACAAATTTACTACAGCAAATATGTTTTCAGATAAAATACTATTTTACAAATAAATAATTGTTTTGCTTCTGCTCGCCACTGAATCATAAATCTTTTACAGAAATGTTTCAACTAGCTCTTGTAATTAATGCGAAAACATGAGTCCATATTGTGATAGTCCAGCCACGAACGTCACATCTCTATACAGTCGCTGTTACGAACGGCGCGTGTAAAAGTCGGAGTACAGAGACATGTATGCGGGGCTAATATTGTGATAACATGACGTAATTTCTCTCTCTCAGAAACAAAGCTCAGAGACTGTACGTGACATATTATAAATACACGAATATCATTGTTCTGGCTGCTCCTTTTGTATTCAATGTCAGGTATTGTATTTGTAATATGTATATTTATTGTCTAGGCCATCTCATAGTTAACAACTGCTAATTGTTAGTACATGCGTACTTGTACTGTATTATAATTATACTATTTCGAATCAAGTGGATGTTTTGTTCAAGATGCCATATTCGAATACATGTATACATGTAAAGAACAGTTGGTAAAAAAATTACAAAATACTAAGCATTCCATATGTCACATTTCTAATAGCAAAGTTTCTATCGACTTTAGAACGTGTGTACTAACGCTAATACACAATATAGGCAGTTGGTCATTTAATAAAGATAGAGTATCGCGGTAGTCGGTTATGAAAGAGATGTGTGAAAATGAATACAAACTATTTTCTATACAAAATTTGAGAACAATAATATCAACGGGTTACATAGTGGAGTGGTTATGATGACGGGTTTGTGCAGGGAAAGTTGTGAGATCGAATCCCGGCTGAGCTACGCTTTTATTTGATAAAAATGCTGCATTTCTTACTAGTTAACTTACTCATTAAATATATGATTATTAATTTGAACCCAATACGAATACTCACTAATTGTCACTTACTGAACACTACTCATTGTACACTACTAACTCACTGAACACTACTCATTGTACACTACTAACTCACTGAACACTACTCATTGTACACTACTAACTCACTGAATACTACTCACTCACTGAACACTATTCACTCACTGAACACTACTCACTAACTGAATACTACTCACAGAACATTAACCACTGAACACTACTTATGTACTGAATACTACCACTAAACATTAATCACTGAACATTACTAACTGATCACTACTCAGTATCGTTGTTATAGTAAATTTAGACTTTCGCGGTCGTTCAGTTGATATACAATTCTAAATAAACACCACAACTCACCTGTCTGGGACGCTTCACTCGGCGGAATACATATCAGGTTATACACAGTGGTTAAGTTCCCCTTTCCCCATGTGCAATTCTTTCGCTTGATATAATATTCATGTTCTCCTCTCTTTCGACCTATTATTGCCGACTTTCTTAGCTTGTTCTGTGATATATTCGATCCGTTAAATATTTCCCCCTTGTTGACCCCTGGATTTTCCTTGGTTGTTCTTTATGGTCGGATTGACTATTCCTTGTACATGTTTACCCTTGCACCCATATTCCCATACATGCTTACCATTGCACCCATATTCCCATACATGTTTACCCTTGCACCCATATTCCCATACATGCTTACCATTGCACCCATATTCCCATACATGTTTACCCTTGCACCCATATTCCCATACATGCTTACCATTGCACCCATATTCCCATACATGTTTACCCTTGCACCCATATTCCAATACATGTTTACCCTTGCACACATATTCCCATACATGTTTACCCTTGCACCCATATTCCCTATACATGTTTACCCTTGCACCCATATTCCCTATACATGTTTACCCTTGCACCCATATTCCAATACATGTTTACCCTTGCACCCATATTCCCATACATGTTTACCCATGCACCCATATTCCCATACATGTTTACCCATGCACCCATATTCCCATACATGTTTACCCTTGCACCCATATTCTCATACATGTTTACCCTTGCACCCATATTCCAATACATGTTTACCATTGCACCCATATTCCCTATACATGTTTACCCATGCACCCATATTCCCATACATGTTTACCCTTGCACCCATATTCTCATACATGTTTACCCTTGCACCCATATTCCCATACATGTTTACCCTTGCACCCATATTCCCTATACATGTTTACCCTTGCACCCATATTCCAATACATGTTTATCCTTGCATCCATATTCCAATACATTTTTACCCTTGCACCCATATTCCCGTACATGTTTACCCTTGCACCCATATTCCCTATACATGTTTACCCTTGCACCCATATTCCAATACATGTTTACCCTTGCACACATATTCCAATACATGTTTACCCTTGCACCCATATTCCAATACATGTTTTCCCTTGCACACATATTCCAATACATGTTTTCCCTTGCACACATATTCCAATACATGTTTACCCTTGCACCCTTATTCCAATACATGTTTACCCTTGCACACATATTCCAATACATGTTTACCCTTGCACACATATTCCCATACATGTTTATCCTTAATAAACATCGAAATTACAGGGTGCTTGAACTTTCTTTGCAAATGCAGACGATTTGACCTCAGCTTCGAAATGGAAGTAATGCCACTGAAGAAGTAGAATCTGACTTTGGTTCTGAACAAGATAATCCCAGAAATTACAAGGTGTTAAAAAAATCGTTCACAAAGTTCAAGACGCGGTCGTTATAATGCTAAATTTGCGTATAAACGCGAAAAAGCGTTATTACGAATTTTGAAGGCATTTATACGAGCAAAAGGCGTTATTACCAATTTTAAAGGCATTTATACGAGCAAAAAGCGTTATTACCAATTTTGAAGGCATTTATACGAGCAAAATGCGTTATTACCAATTTTAAAGGCATTTATACGAGCAAAAGGCGTTATTACGAGTTTCGAAAAGCATACTTGAGCCGAAAAAAGGCATTAAATATAATATTGCGAACAACTTCTAAAATGCGTCAGTACTTGATTATCATGGTTTTGTCATTCAAAAAATGTTTTCAAAATGCAACAGTACATTACTGTTAGATTGATCGGGAACAAGTGAATAAACTTCAGGACCAATCTATGTCAATATGGATAAGAAAATACCCCCGTGCGTAAAACTAGAACACCTGTTTGGTCTACTTTTCTACTAAAACACAGTCAAGGTGTTTTTCACCGATATGCACTAAGAAAACCCGAACGTATCCATACATATATCGGACCGTTTAATATATGCATGCGTTCGCTGCACATTAAACAGCACTACAAGCCCGAATAATAACGTATTAACAATCAGTATAGAGAAACGTTCGTTAAAATACGTCGGCAATTATTGAGCAGAGGTGAATTTACACTGAAAATCTAGAATAATGGATACTTACACTTTTGCAGGAAAACGTGCACTTGTAACTGGGGCAGGGAAAGGTAGGATTAACATTAAGTTTCTTTTGCTACACGATAATATGATGTAACATAAAATGTAACAATTTAAAAATTTACTATAAAGTTTAAAACAATAAATGACAAAAGCATAATTATACCTTTTTAACGACGACAATTAGTTCATGATAAATCATCTGTATAAAATGTACGTAAAACTTTCAACCATGTGTCCGTTTACCATATTTTGATACCCTGTTATATTTTGTAATCTCATATACATGTTGTGATTTAAGTTTTATATATTTAATTTAATGTACTCCATATGACTGACTGGCTGGCTAGAATAGCTTAAATTAAATTCATGTTTCTTCAGTCAGTTCAGAATTGAATGAGTAGACTTCAATTTGCGCTTAACTGGTCGAAACGTGCAGTTTTATTATCAGCATCGTTTGTTAATCTACAACAAAGTCACAGCATGTTTAGAAAATGTTCAAACCTTATAAATGTGTTACTCGTCTCTAAATACAGGAATTGGAAGAGGTATTGCCATACAACTTGCAAAGATAGGAGCCAAAGTATTTGCGATCAGTCGGACACAGTCGGATCTTGATTCACTAAAAGCGGAGGTTGTTTTTTCCAGATTTCTTTCATGCTAAAAACCTACCTTAATATAAATATCAAAAAGTTTCAGCAAATAAAATGCATATACACGTATATTCCGAGCAACATACATCGGGAGACGCAAATTTCAACTGTTCTTTTATGCGGGGGTAAATCAAATGTAAATTCTTAGTTCCGAAAAATGATGATGTTGTTTAAGAGAGGTTGTGGCTCAATAGAGGGCCGCTCTGGAGGGGTTGTGGCTCAAGAGAGAGTCGCTCTGGAGAGGTTGTGGCTCAATAGAGGGCCGCTCTGGAGGGGCTGCAGCTAAAGAGAGAGTCGCTCTGGAGAGGTTGTGGCTCAATAGAGGGTCGCTCTGGAGGGGCTGCAGCTAAAGAGAGAGTCGCTCCAGAGAGGTTGTGGCTCAATAGAGGGCCGCTCTGGAGGGGCTGCAGCTAAAGAGAGAGTCGCTCTGGAGGGGCTGCAGCTAAAGAGAGAGTCGCTCTGGAGGGGCTGCAGCTAAAGAGAGAGTCGCTCTGGAGGGGCTGCAGCTAAAGAGAGAGTCGCTCTAGAGGGGCTGCAGCTAAAGAGAGAGTCGCTCTGGAGAGGTTGTGGCTCAATAGAGGGCCGCTCTGGAGGGGCTGCAGCTAAAGAGAGTCGCTCTGGAGGGGCTGCAGCTAAAGAGAGAGTCGCTCTGGAAAGGTTGTGGCTCAATAGAGGGCCGCTCTGGAGGGGCTGCAGCTAAAGAGAGAGTCGCCCTGGAGGGGCTGCAGCTAAAGAGAGAGTCGCTCTGGAGAGGTTGTGGCTCAATAGAGGGCCGCTCTGGAGGGGCTGCAGCTAAAGAGAGAGTCGCTCTGGAGGGGCTGCAGCTAAAGAGAGAGTCGCTCTGGAGAGGTTGTGGCTCAATAGATGGCCGCTCTGGAGGGGCTGCAGCTAAAGAGAGAGTCGCTCTGGAGGGACTGCAGCTAAAGAGAGAGCCGCTCTGGAGAGGTTGTGGCTCAAGAGAGAGTCGCTCTGGAGAGGTTGTGGCTCAATAGAGGGCCGCTAGGCAGGGGCTGTGGCTAAAGAGAGAGTCGCTCTGGAGGGGCTGCAGCTAAAGAGAGATTCGCTCTGGAGAGGTTGTGGCTCAATAGAGGGTCGCTCTGGAGGGGCTGCAGCTAAAGAGAGAGTCGCTCCAGAGAGGTTGTGGCTCAATAGAGGGCCGCTCTGGAGGGGCTGCAGCTAAAGAGAGAGTCGCTCTGGAGGGGCTGCAGCTAAAGAGAGAGTCGCTCTGGAGGGGCTGCAGCTAAAGAGAGAGTCGCTCTGGAGAGGTTGTGGCTCAATAGAGGGCCGCTAGGCAGGGGCTGTGGCTCAATAGAGGGCCGCTCTGGAGGGGCTGCAGCTAAAGAGAGAGTCGCTCTGGAGGGGCTGCAGCTAAAGAGAGAGTCGCTCTGGAGAGGTTGTGGCTCAATAGAGGGCCACTCTGGAGGGGCTGCAGCTAAAGAGAGAGTCGCTCTGGAGGGGCTGCAGCTAAAGAGAGAGTCGCTCTGGAGAGGTTGTGGCTCAATAGATGGCCGCTCTGGAGGGGCTGCAGCTAAAGAGAGAGTCGCTCTGGAGGGGCTGCAGCTAAAGAGAGAGCCGCTCTGGAGAGGTTGTGGCTCAAGAGAGAGTCGCTCTGGAGAGGTTGTGGCTCAATAGAGGGCCGCTAGGCAGGGGCTGTGGCTAAAGAGAGAGTCGCTCTGGAGGGGCTGCAGCTAAAGAGAGAGTCGCTCTGGAGAGGTTGTGGCTCAATAGAGGGCCGCTCTGGAGGGGCTGCAGCTAAAGAGAGGGCCGCTCTGGAGGGGCTGCAGCTAAAGAGAGAGTCGCTCTGGAGGGGCTGCAGCTAAAGAGAGAGTCGCTCTGGAGAGGTTGTGGCTCAATAGAGGGCCGCTCTGGAGGGGCTGCAGCTAAAGAGAGAGTCGCTCTGGAGGGGCTGCAGCTAAAGAGAGAGTCGCTCTGGAGAGGTTGTGGCTCAATAGATGGCCGCACTGGAGGGGCTGCAGCTAAAGAGAGAGTCGCTCTGGAGGGGCTGCAGCTAAAGAGAGAGCCGCTCTGGAGAGGTTGTGGCTCAAGAGAGAGTCGCTCTGGAGAGGTTGTGGCTCAATAGAGGGCCGCTAGGCAGGGGCTGTGGCTAAAGAGAGAGTCGCTCTGGAGGGGCTGCAGCTAAAGAGAGAGTCGCTCTGGAGAGGTTGTGGCTCAATAGAGGGCCGCTCTGGAGGGGCTGCAGCTAAAGAGAGGGCCGCTCTGGAGGGGCTGCAGCTAAAGAGAGAGTCGCTCTGGAGAGGTTGTGGCTCTATAGAGGGTCGCTCTGGAGGGGCTGTGGCTGAAGAGAGAGTCGCTCTGGAGAGGTTGTGGCTCAATAGAGGGCCGCTCTGGAGGGGCTGTGGCTGAAGAGAGAGTCGCTCTGGAGAGGTTGTGGCTCAATAGAGGGCCGCTCTGGAGGGGCTGTGGCTGAAGAGAGAGTCTCTCTGGAGAGGTTTCGGCTTAAGAGAGAGCCGGTCTGGAGAGGTTTCGGCTTAAAAGAGTCGCTCTGGAGAGGTTTCGGTTTAAGAGAGAGCCGCTCTGGAGAGGTTTCGGCTTAAGAGAGAGCCGCTCTGGAGAGGTTTCGGCTAAAGAGAGAGCAACTCTGGAGAGGTTTCGGCTTAAGATAGTGCCGCTCTGGAGAGGTTGTGGCTTAAGAGAGGGCAGCTAGGGAGAGGTTTCGGCTTAAGAGAGAGTCGCTCTGGAGGGGCTTTGGCTAAAGAGAGAGTCGCTCTGGAGAGATTATGGCTAAAGAGAGAGCCGCTCTGGAGAGGTTGTGGTTCACGAGAGGGCCGCTCTGGGGGACCGTGGCTAAGAGAGGGCCGCTCTGGAGGGGCTATGGCTAAAAAGAGAGTCGCTCTGAAGAGGTTGTGGTTCACGAGAGGGTCGTTCTGGAGGAACCGTGGCTAAGAGAGGGCCGCTCTGGAGAGGTTGTTGTTCACAAGAGGGCCGCTCTGGAGGGATCATGGCTAAGAGAGGGCCGCTCTGGAGAGGTTGTGGTTCACGAGAGGGCCGCTCTGGAGGACCGTGGCTAAGAGAGGGCCGCTCTGGAGGGGCTGTGGCTTAAAAGAGAGTCGTTCTGGAGAGGTTGTGGTTCATGAGAGGGCCGCTCTAGAGAGGTTGTGGTTCACGAGAGGGTAGCTCTGGAGGGCATGTGGCCCATGAGAGGACTGCTTTGGAGGGGTTGTGGCCCTTTTTAACATTTGTATAAAAAATTCCCTGCATTATGTTATATACGTGGTATTATATTCCAGATACCTTCCATTGAGACATTGTTTGTCGATATTGCGGACTGGGACAATACTAGGGCAGTTGTTGAAAGTGTTGGTGCTATTGATCTTCTTGTCAATAATGCTGGTGTCCTAAAACCAGCGACGTTTTTGCAAGCAACAAAGGACGAATTAGACAAGTAAATCATAAATTTACTCTTCTTAAAATTATTTCACTTTTTGTGCTGTACGTTGAATGTTTCGTATTCATATATTGTTTTTTTTCTGTCTAGGCCACTGTGAAGTACAATTGCTTCTGTAGCTGTGTTTACCTTCGTTTTATCATTATTATTAATGATATCAATTGTATTATTGGCGCCGCCCATGATGGCGGGGCCTTTAATGGAATCACTATGGTAGGAGCATCTATTTATAACCGAATTTATTTTTTTATTAAGGGTTAAACTGCAGTAAATATTACACGTTACTTTTTGTATTTTTATGATTTAAAAATAAAATATTTTTAATGCATTTGTATTGTCGAATAAATGTCTTTTACAAAGTTAAAACGATATGTTTATGATAAAACTTGCTGATCCCCGAAAAATAGGACGATTCTACATAAACAGCATGTGTGTTAGGTGTCGAAGATAAAATAATAATAAATTAATTATAAAAATCTTCATTTTCACTTTACTTAAATCAATATTAACACAGTGGTACTTGTAACGTGGATATTCATGCAAGTTACGGTGTTAAAAAGGAAATACACACCAATGATAGTATGAAAATGGATTATTCCAAAACATTTTTCCGCCATTACGCTATTCCAAAACATTGTACACCAGTTTTGTTGCGCCCTTGGATGCTGCTTTGCATCAAGGCATTTCTTGTAAACATATTGAATTATTAAATAATATGTTAATGCAAATACTTACATACCTGTTAGACTATGACTTTATTGGAATGTACTGTTATATAATTAATTACAAATGCTGAATGATATTAACCACTATTTAAAGTCGAGTGTTCTTTTTATGTATAGGTAAATATAATTATGCCTCAGTAAGTTTACGCAATTAAAAAGTATTGCATCAATTATATGTTTACGGGATTTTGACAGAGAACTTTGAATTAACAGTACATGTGAATACGCACGTACACAACCAAAGTCATCGAAGCTTATAAATCAATAATTATACGTATCTAAATTTCGATATTTATTATTGCAGTCAGATGGACATTAACTTTCGAGCCGCTTTTAACATATCTCAGGTACGTGTTGTTGTTGGTTATGTTACAGAAAACAGGTATAGGGAGAAGTTGTTGTTGAAGGTAGAGCGTGTGACACGTGATCTGAACGGCGTGAGGAATGTGATGTTAATCACAAATGTAACAATCCGCGACTAGACACGAATAATTGAGAGCGAGTATTATTTGAAAATTAAGCAATGAGATTGCAATTCTTTGATTGTTGCGTGCACATATGATGTTTTTGTCTCTAATTGTTATAAGGCATATCATGTTCCTGAAAGAGATATTTGAATTTGAAACATAACTACTTAGTTGTTATTCAGATAGCTAAACAAATACATTTTTGTACCTTATTTTTAATTAAAACTACATCATTTTGTTGTTAAAGAGTATCGCCCCATTAAGGTCGATGGCACAATCCATCATAAACTTTATTAACGCGTACATGTACTGTAGTAAGGTACAATGATGATAATTTGACATGTCGACGAATGTTTTCTTTTGTTCAACTTTAATTTTCCGCTGCCGTGCAGCCGTCATCAAAATTAATGTTGTTTAAATGTTTCAACTAGCCTCAATAACTGTTCGTGACTAGTGTACGGTTCTTTTGTTTTCAAAAACTTTGCCTTTGGTGGCATTTTATGTCGTCTGTCAATTTTGTTAACCCTCAACAAGTGGACATTGGTAAAACATATTGGTACTTGTATAAATTTGTCGTTCTGCATTTGTGGAATTCTCATGAATGCGTCCTCAAATTTTAGACCCCGAAATACACAAGAAGCAACCCTTTCATACCTATATAGTACAAAATGTCCGGGGGAGGTCTGACTACGGTTGGTACAGGAAGTGGTGTCCCCTGGACATTTTGTAAAATGTTGGTACTTGTATGAATTGGTCGGTCTGTATTTTTAACGAAATAATACTAGTGCATGAATGAGTCCTCAAATTTAAGACCTCGAAATGCATTAGAAGCCACCATTTCATATCTATATTGTAAAGTGAGCGGTCATTTGTCCTCATGTTTGCCCCCCCCCCCCTCCACAGTCTGGAAATTCTGGATCCGGGCCTGCCTAACATATCGCCATTTTTTATGTTGTACAACGTATCTTAACCTTCAAATTGCGCCGATCATCTTTTTTCAAGATATTTCTTGTTTGCAATCGATTTGAAATAATAAAGTGAAACAAAACAAAACACAGTCGTACATGCTAATGCTTCTGTCATCAGCAAATGAACAGATACGGTGCAGATTTTCATTCCAAGGAAATAAGAAGCCACACTTTTCTAAAGACTTTTTTAAACGGTTATAGGTTATATCGAAAAATATCATGTAATTAAAACGGACAGCATTATTTAAATTGCAATTTAGATTTGTGATTTCATATTTTACGCTGTCGAGGGTAGAACACATGGCCCTCTGATACAAACGCGATGAGACCGAACGGGTAAAACACACGACCACTGATCCAAACGCGGTGAGAACGGGCAGAACACATGGCCCCTGATACACAACGTGAGAACGGGTAGAACACACGACCCCCTGATAAAAACGCGGTGAGAACGGGTAGAACACATGACCCCTGATACAAACGCCGTGAGAACGGGTAGAACACATGACACCCTGATACAAACGCCGTGAGAACGGGTAGAACACACGACCCCCTGATAAAAACGCGGTGAGAACGGGTAGAACACATGACCCCTGATACAAACGCCGTGAGAACGGGTAGAACACATGACACCCTGATACAAACGCTGTGAGAACGGGTAGAACACATGACCCCTGATACAAACGCTGGAGAACGGGTAGAACACACGACCCCCTGATACAAACGCGGTGGGAACGGGTAGAACACATGACCCATGATACAAACGCCGTGAGAACGGGTAGAACACATGACCCCCTGATACAAACGCCGTGAGAACGGGAAGAACACATGACACCCTGATACAAACGCCGTGAGAACGGGTAGAACACATGACCCCCTGATACAAACGCCGTGAGAACGGGTAGAACATATGACACCCTGATACAAACGCCGTGAGAACGGGTAGAACACATGACCCCCTGATACAAACGCTGGAGAACGGGTAGAACACATGACACCCTGATACAAACGCCGTGAGAACGGGTAGAACACATGACCCATGATACAAACGCCGTGAGAACGGGTAGAACACATGACACCCTGATACAAACGCTGTGAGAACGGGTAGAACACATGACCCCCTGATACAAACGCTGGAGAACGGGTAGAACACATGACACCCTGATACAAACGCCGTGAGAACGGGTAGAACACATGACCCATGATACAAACGCCGTCTGAACTGGAAGAACACATGACCCCCTGATACAAACGCCGCAAGAATGGGTAGAACACATGACCCTCTGATACAAACGCCGTGAGAACGGGTAGAACACATGACACCCTGATACAAACGCGGTGGAGCGGGTAGAACACATGACCCCCTGATACAAACGCTGGAGAACGGGTAGAACACATGACCCCCTGATACAAACGCCGTGAGAACGGGTAGAACACATGACCCCCTGATACAAACGCTGGAGAACGCGTAGAACACATGACACCCTGATACAAACGCCGTGAGAACGGGAAGAACACATGATCCCCTAATATAAATGCTGGGAGATGAGCAGAGTTTCTTCACGAACTGCACAATCCCTGAACTTGGCGAGAGTTCTGGTTAAGTAGGAAGGAACCAGGAAGTGGTCATTGACATAAGCATACGTTGCATAGTCGACATAAAAGAAATAAGCTTGAACTTAACTAAAAATGAAATAAAAAGATATATTTACATATCTATGGCTAAATGTTTAAGGGATATGTCCTTTGATTTTGCTTACATTTCATTTTTTCTCCGAGCAAGGTTGTGGCACGTGGTATGGTATCACGTGGTACGGGTGGCGCCATAGTGAATATCTCGAGTGTAGCTTCTCTTCGTGCACTTAGTCTACACGTTTGTTATGGATCAACGAAGGCAGCCCTTGATTTACTTACACAAAATATGGCAGAAGAACTGGGACCCTTCAAGGCAAGGCACATGTTGTTGCTCTTTGATGATGAAATGATGCGTATTTACTTGTTCTTTTGTTTTGTTATTATCTGTTTATACCAGAACTTGTAATGATCATCTAAATGTATGAAATACTTGTACATTGTAATAGATATATAAGAACATTCTTTCAACACAACACTATCGTATGTAATTGATGTTTATCTGTATGTTGTTGAATGTTAACCTTATAATATTTTTGAACTTGTTTGGAAATTGGGTATGAGTGTTATTCTTCGATGAAAACTCGGAGATAAATGCCTATTGCAAAGTATATCAAATTTAGTGAAATAAAAAATAATTCGTCACCGAAAATGTCTTTCCTAACCGAATACAGTCGGACCTCGTTCATTCGAATTTATTCAATAATCGAGTCGAATAATACATGGATTCGAATAGCCAAATACATCTCGACTAGCGTAAGAAGACACATCGGGACCTGATAGTTATGTCGGATGATACCGAGTATTCGGTTAAAAGGTTGTCGAATAAACGAGGTCCGAGTGTAAGTCGTTTTGACGTACATTATGTTATACCCATTCAAACAACGGTATGTGCATATTATCATCAGATACGAGTAAACAGTGTCAATCCTACAATCGTGAGGACAGACATGGCAAACCTAGTATGGAGCGATCCTGAAAAAAGAAAAGAAGGTTCCAAAAGCGTTCCATTACGCCATTTTGCAGGTATGGACACTAGTATATGCTAATCTTTATTAAATGCTTGACATTTGCACTATATTGTCTCCAAAATCGGTCATTTGGCATTCATCGAGCGAATACCGACTGCGTTTATGTAGTTTCTGTCTGTTTGCTGAAAATAAGATACATGTAAGGGTGTGTTGATTTTACGTCTTACCATTGTTTTTGGCGCAGCTGTACTAATATGACTTTGCTATTTGCATATCAGTGTTGTGTAAACCAATCAAATCTTACGTTAACCACTAAACCAACCCCTCTTCAACCGAATAACGTTTGTATCCTTGACGGGGATTGGTTAACCTTTCGACAAGGCGTATGTTACCTTACCGAAATCCGCAGAATTTCGGTGAATTTATCGAAATCCATTTTGGATCTGGAGTGACCAGCAATCTTAACATCTCGGCATTTTTTCATGTTGCACAATAAATCTAAACCTTCAAATTACGCCGACCATTTCAAGATATTTCTTGTTTCGGTTATTTGGAGACGTCTCCTGGTAATATAAATACTAGTGCCACACAGTACAGACTTATGACGTAATCATATCACTTAAGGCTTTATAAATCAACAGAAACTGAATAAACTCTACACCTATTTTTACTTTCTTTCAGAAGTTGAAGATGTTGTGAATGCAGTAATTTTCTTACTGAGTGAGAAAGCATCAATGATCAGTGGTGCATTGTTACCTGTTGACGGAGGAATGGTCGTCGGGTGCATGTAATATTTACAGGTGTATGTTCGTGACTTTGCTGAATAGCTGAATACATCAAAATAAACAACAAATACATTTATAACTGATTTTCTGTGATTTTCATTATCGATATCATTGCTACCAGTGTGGTTGCCAGTGTGATATTGCTGTGGTCAGTGTGCTGTTGCTGTGTATAAAAGTGTGTGTTATGAAATTGATAGCACTTACATACATGACTCGGATGCACAGACACTAATTAAGAATTTCGACCATTTTTATTAAAGCATTTTCTAGAAACATATGCATATTTGTGTCAAATTATACTATTTATATATATATAAAGCTATTTTTCTTTCGGACATCGCGCCGTTTTTCAACAGTATATTGCAGTTACATACGGAGGTCAGTTAACCTAACCAGTGCTCCTGGGTTACAAACCAGTACTAACATGCTCCTCCTGGCATACCAACCAGTACTAACATGCTCCTCCTGGGTTACCAACCAGTACTAACATGCTCCTCCTGGCATACCAACCAGTACTAACATGCTCCTCCTGGGTTACCAACCAGTACTAACATGCTCCTCATGGGTTACCAACCAGTACTAACATGCTTCTCAAGGTTTACCAACCAGTACTAACATGCTCCTCCTGGGTTACCAACCAGTACTAACATGCTCCTCCTGGGTTACCAACCAGTACTAACATGCTCCTCCTGGGTTACCAACCAGTACTAACATGCTCCTCCTGGGTTACCAACAAGTACTAACATGCTCCTCCTGGGTTACCAACCAGTACTAACATGCTCCTCCTGGGTTACCAACCAGTACTAACATGCTCCTCCTGGGTTACCAACAAGTACTAACATGCTCCTCCTGGGTTACCAACCAGTACTAACATGCTCCTCCGCAAGCAACTGACACCTTCTTCACATATATCAGAGTTCAGAGGTGGAAAGAAAGCACGTAATTGAAAAAAAAAACAGAACCCTACATTAGCTATGTAGAATCGGATCCTGCTGACGTATCTTAAAAATCACATGTAATAACAAACAACTGTGGTTGTACTGTTTTCATGATGAAATGGTAAACCATGTTAAATAATGTTAGGTACAGTTTATTTTTCTTCCTATGCATTAGTGGTCGAGGGTTAGAGCGCCTGACTCCTAATCCCGATGTCGTGGGTTCGAATCCAGCCTTGGGCGACGTTGATCTGCAAACTTCACAGTCCCTGAATATATTAAGTGCAAGTAGATCCAGTGAGTTTTTTATCGAGTGTGATTAATACAAGTTACCAGTAGACGATATTAACTTGTTTCACAATGTCAAATAGATTCGTTTAAAATCTGAAAGTCAAATGTTGGTTATATACAGTCGGACCTCGTCTATTCGCCAACATTTTATACGAATATTAGGTATCACCCGAAATAAATACCAGGTCCCGGCGTATCGTCTTATGAATATTTAATTTGAATTGACTATTCGAAACCATGTATTATTAAAAATAGATGAATTCGTACGAACGTGTTCCGACTGTAATATGTAAACCTAATTGAGATGTGAGTGACTCTATATAATTTATTCACGGTAAAACACGCAATAGAAGGACAAGACTTGAAATTATTAAACTTATATGCACATTGAATCACAAATCTTGAACGACGGAAATATGTTATAAATTAACATATCTACATGTATAAGCATACACTCTTGCAGCTGACACCTTTTTCAAAAACATTTCAATGCATATCATTGCAGTGTATGGTAATACAGTTTCTAATATGATACTTAAATGTACAACTCGATTACTTGATAAACCATATGTCAAATTATTTTCGTTGCAAAAAGTGTATACATGGTTAATACACCTGTCTTTTTTATTAAAATGTCACGGTGATCTTGTATGGGGAGCCTGGGAAATTGCATACACGCAAAAAGCAGGTGGTTGGTGTACATGTATCATCGTGTACATGTCAACATTTTGGAAATTTTGCTCGTATTATGCACTGTTGTGTTGAAATTGTCAGTTAAAATGGCGAATGTACAACCTCGAAGGCGTCTCGGTAATGTAGAAATGAATAGAGGCGTTGGTTTGCTTGAGACAGGGTTCTTTCAAAGATAGGTTGCACGTCGTCTTGGCGTGGCGCAGAGCGTCGTTGGAAGGTTAGGACAATGTTACCAGACACATGGAAATGCCATGCGTAAACACGGAGGCAGTCGCACAAAGTCTACAACCCAGGCCCGTAACCTGCATGTTTAGCTTCGACCAGGCTTGACGAATTCGTTTCCTAAACGCTACCACTTTAAGAAACAAGTTCCAGAATGCCACTGGTGTTAGAATATCCCCGTAAACGGTCAGGAATCGTCTCCGTGTTGCTGGTTCGAGTGCTCGAAGGCCAATCATACGCATCCCTCTGCCGCAACATATCACATAGGGAGCGTCTGGAATGGGCCGTGTTCAGTTGCATGGACCCTTCAGGATTGGATACCGGTCCTCTTCACTGATGAGTCCAGATTCTGTGTTGATTTCACAGATAGGCGGGCGAGAGTCTGGAGAATAAGAAAATGAATAGCTGAACATGATCATTACGGCGGGGGTTCAGTTATGGTACAGGCGGACATCAACGTCCAGCAACAGCTGTAAGGTACGTACTAGTAAATGAAATTCTGGATACTTGTGTTCGCAAATACGCAGGTGCTATTGGCCCAGATTTAATGTTCATGGATGAAAATGCCCATCTACATAGGGCTCATGTAACCAACGAGTACCGTGAGACAACAACTATAGTTCGTATGGACTGGCCCGCTAGATCCCCTGATCTCAATTCGATAGAGCACGTCTGTGACATGCTTCATGTAGCCATATCAGCACTACGTTTTCGGCCAATACCGAGCAGGCAACTCAGGCAATCACTACTGGAGGAATGGGTTCGAATCCCACAGCAGAATATCCGAGGGCTATTTGGCAGCATGAGGAGTATTTGCAAGGCCCCCCACACCAAAAAAAAAAAAGAAGTCTAATTTTGACACTCAACTCATTCTTGCATTTGTTATGCTACGCTTCAATTGACTTTTTCTTTTCAGGCCCCCGCTAGGTTAACCTCGTTTATTTTTGTTTTTTGACAGGTAGTCCTACATACTATATAAATGATCAGGTAGGCCTACACTTGAATATTTTAACATCATACACAGAATAATAATAACATTTCAGAGATACAAGTTTCTTATTGTTAATGCTTAGTGCATATTTCTTAGTAGTGTAAGGTCGGGCAAAACGCCCATATTAAGCAATATTTTACGATATAATAATAACCATCAGTTTGATTAAGACATAATTGGCTATGCGTACACATTTGCACTAGACCTATAGGTCTACATTTGTAACATATTTAACGCGAGATACAAAACGAGACAAAGCTCAATAAATTGAACATAACTTCATTGATTTTAGTCTTTTTGTGCAAAACGCATTTTGAAAATGAGTATTAAAAACTTACATTTGAAGATACATGTTTAAAATTTTCGCGGTAGGCACTATTCACACCTGCGTAAGACGTCACAAAAAGAATATCGCGCGGCACGGTAAATCTAATGATGTCAGATTTTTTACACGTCGGCCTTTTACCTCACCTTACGGCCCTACCTATAAGCTGAGTCATGCAGCTTAGAGTTTTGAAAAAAACTATAAACAAATATGAAATAAAAAATTGGAGTAGGCCTAGGCCCTAGCAGAGCTATATTTTTTGTTAAATTATTACCAGTCTTAGGTTCACACTCAGGATTTTAAAATTTACTTACAAAGGGGGGGCAGTTTTGGATAGACTATATCTCTCTGTAGATTTCTGTAGAATATTAATCTTTAGTTTGTCGTCATTCTTGATTTATTGTAATTTCAACCAGAAGAAGTATTACTGTCATACAGAATACATATCGACTCCTATCAAATTCTGAGTAGTTTACTATCATTTGTTCACAATGGCTAGTGGCTTATTTTTTTAATTTGAAAGTTCGTCAAACAGTGTCTAGAACCTACATCAAGGAATACGCCAAGGGAAGTAACTGGTGCGAGGAATTTGGTTTGCTACGAAGACTTGTCTCCCCGTCCGCGATCAGCGTCACTAAAACGATTGCAAAAGCACTTCGTCTGCATTCGAAAATCCAAGAAATCGGTTTGGTTTCGTATCTCACATTCTGGTGAATTTCTACTACGTTTTCGCAAAAATGTGTAACGTTACGTGTTCGAAAATTCTTCTTATTATCATCAACATTATTTTTCTGGTAAGTATTCATCAAAACTCGTTCATCATGTTCTTGAAGCAAAAAAGTGAATATTTTTCATATTTCATTTCCAGATTCGACTTTTAGCGTGAGAATCAGCCGGTAATGGTGATTTTCTTCATGCATTTTACCTTGAACTTTTTCTTTGGTGGTTAATCAACTGATCGTACAACTTAAATAAATATAAAAGCAGAAAAAACATAAACACGATTAAATTGTTACTTGTAGACGAGAGCATGACGAATGACGACGTCATAGAATCAAGAAAGTTGTGACGTCATGAATAATAAATTGATATTTTCATAAAGATATTGTCCGATATAAATTATAGAAACAGTTAATGCTGTGGAAACATTAACACATGTCTTTAATGAGAAGTAGAACAGACAAGGGCACAAAACAAGACATTTCATTTTCAGTCAATTTTGAAATACCCCGCACATGAGCCCCTCAGATTCCTGGCCAAGGCCAGGGAACAAAATAAATTATGGGAAGGGTCACAAAACAAAATTAGAAAGGATTGGCTCAGGGAACAACACAGGACTGCTCAATTATCTAACTTAAGGCGAAACTGAGCAGCACAAAAGCATAGTGTTGACTTATAATAGTTGAGAACTAACAATACATAGAAAGACCGGAACAATACGAGGACACTTTTTACAGCATTTTAATAGCCTGTGTAAACTTAGCTGTGTTTCAAATCATCTGGTCTTTGTAGCTTTTTCAGATAAGACCTTGCTCTAAAAGTTATGGGAAGTCGTGATTGTAAACAACAGTCTGCGCATGCGCAGTTCCGCTCCACATGTACTACAGTCGCGGCCAAAACAATTTGTGCTATTTATCCAGTACGCGGACACAAACATACGCATGGTTATGATGATTTGAACTTGCCCTCTCTGAGAAACATACGCTAAACAAGAAACCCCTAATGAGGATTCAGCTTCAGAAAAGTTCCTTTGATGATTTTATTTCAAGATTAAATTCCATTTATTTTGGTTGAAATGGCCACATGAACCTTACAATACTCTTTTATTGATTTGCAGACGTTTTAAACAGAAAACCTTAATTCATTTACTCGTTGGCTACAATAACAATGTTCGTTTACATCTCTCAATCCGAGTTCGTCTGCCTGTTAGTTAAAACTCCAGAAGAGTACACATACGCATTCGATACCAGAAGAAGAGCAAGTACAGTGCGAATAATTGTGAGAAATATCGACGTCAGTCAAGAAAGTTTAAATCTTTTACGAAACGCTAAATATAGAAGTGTCGTCCGCGTACTGGTAGCGCCCGCGTACTGGTAGTGTCGGCGCACTGTTCGGGTCTGTCTAGACACAATAAAACAATAAATGTTACCATACTTTTTACTGATTCTAGGTGGCAGGTTTAGCTATATCAGCAGCAGGCATATATGTGCGCTTTACAAAAACTGAATATGATGCATTACTCGGAGCCTCAATGATTCCCATGGCTTCTTATGTCATGATTGGAGGTGGTGCATTGGTTACATTCCTGTCGGTTGCAGGATTTGGTGGTGCTCTGTGTGAAAACAGGAAAGTTTTAGTAGTGGTAAGTTTTCAGAGAAATTTTCAACTTGTTTTGTATGGTTTTGAGTTTTTTATGGGACTCGATATGAAGCAACTAAACCCTGATTGTGTATCAATATTTATATACAAATACATACAAGCATAATTATGCATCTTAAATCTTATTTATAAATAAGTCTTGGGACATTTGTTCCATTCATCAATTACATATGATGTCTTTATCCACTAGATGATAACTCTATCATATATATATACTTAAAACCACTAAAAATGTGAGTTTAGAATTTTGTTCTGTTGGGGATATATCTAACTAGCAAAAAATATATTTTTCTACAAGACTTTGACATGTACAGTACAAAACTGAACATCAAAAAGCAAAGAATTTGAGAAAGTTTCAGAATTTTTGAAATGTATTTTATACAGCTGTCATCAATAGAAACAATATTGTTGTATCATTGATGTTTTTCTGTAGTTCGATTATCAATACATATTTAAAAAACCAATACTTATTATAAATAATAAATACTCGCCTGAAAACATTTAACAATGAAAATTCACCCAGAACAAAATTGAAAGCTTTGCACTGTCAAAAGCTTTTCAATTAAGTGTTCAATTACAAAAATGACTGAAGATTTAATTTGAAAAATACACACATACTTCATAATAGT